>OZ021725.1:31572787-32255287 GCA_963978545.1 Linyphia triangularis | reverse complement strand
AAATGATTGTTTAATATTTTTGATTGAGAATCTTCCACTATTATACGTATCTATTTTTACTACAACACTGCTGAAATGCCTAACTCAGCTGAAGGATGTCTTTTGTATCCTATATCACGACATATCGTTACGGTGGCGAACAGTGTGTCATGGCATCCTTACTCCCAAAAAAGGGCTTTGTCGGGATTAACCTTTATATCTCGTTCTAATCGCTCAAATGTTTATTTTTCATTGTGGGTCCACATTCACAGTGCATCCTATCTTACTACTATTTACTTTGACCTTACCATTCTCTCCATCGAACCTTATGAAACTGTTGAACCATGTTCTCAATGCTATTGCGGCGCGATTCTGTAATTTTTTTATTTTTATTTACAATTTCATGCTTTGTTTAATCGGAAGCTGCCTCACACTTGTTTATTAATACTCTTGTCTCTTTTCACTGTTACATCTTACTTGTCTGATTAGTATTCTAGAAACTTGGCTAGTTAGCATTAAGTCAACAATCCCTCGGTAGTAGGTTTTACCTATACTTTGTTTGTTCACCTTGCTGTACCTTGCGAGTCCTTTCGACAATAAGTGATTGAAGAAACATTTTAATGTTACGTGATAAAGTCGTTCATCAAATGATATCCGAAAGAAATTATTAATGTCTTCCCCATACAACTAGCTGTTTTTATCACAAATTTTCGAAGAAGCAAATGTCAATTCAATAAAGGTATTTCAATTGCAAATGTATGTTCTTCAAAATTCAACTGCTATTATATACTTATTCAAAGGAAGTATTTTTTTTTTTAAATTTAATGATATGTATGAATTATTTGTAAACACAGTTTTCATTAATTTTTGTTCATTTTTTCAATGCATTGTTTTCAATTTTCAATGAGAAATAATAATAATAATAAAAATAAAAAATGTCTTCGCCCTGTAGTAGGTCTAGGGAAAAAAGGGTTAAATTTTTTTGTGAGAAATCTGAAGATGAGAGA
Organism: Linyphia triangularis; assembly: GCA_963978545.1. Taxonomy (NCBI): domain Eukaryota; kingdom Metazoa; phylum Arthropoda; class Arachnida; order Araneae; family Linyphiidae; genus Linyphia; species Linyphia triangularis. The sequence goes on along the minus strand of OZ021725.1, from coordinate 32,254,301 downwards.
AAAGGATAGATAAAACTTCGACATTTTGAATAATTTAATAATTCCGCTTTTATTTATTAATCTATTTTAAGAATTATTTTGCGGCGAGAGAAGCATTGATGGATAGTCTACAATAGTGAGTTACGTTTATGTAACCCTACTTCAGAATTATGACAAGTTTATTCAACATGTTAATCGTATTATAACAAGCTTATTCAACATGGTTAATATATGTGCAATGCAACCTCAGCTTTAATTCCCCATTTCTACTCAAAGCAGTTTCAATTTTATATAAATCGCTCCAAAACTGCTCTTCTAATTGTCCGTTTGAAAAACTTTGACATGGAAGTAAGCAAAATAATAACAATAAAAAAAAAGTGTTCAATATTTCGATACAGAAACGTAACCAAGTTGGCAAATTTGGTGACAAGCTATGCATTTTATATTTTAACTTTACTATTTGCTGATTTGTGATAACTTGGTAAATAAGAAATGATGAATATTATAAGATTTTTTAATAACTTATATCTCTTTCCGTAAGTTAGATTTCTCCTCCCCCAAATTTGCAATCATAGCTCAAATTCGATTCTTTGTCTATTACAAAACTAACAGGGATGAGAATCTTCCGCGTTTCCGCGATTTTCCGCGTTTTTTTTTTTTTTATTCAAGTTTTACTCCACTTTTTAGTAATTCAGTAATTTTCGCGTTTTTCTAGCGTAATTTTGGTCATTTTGAAAAATATGACGTATTTACTTGTGCAAATTAAAGTTTGTTTAATGTTTTATTTGTCAATGCCTTTTTCTTGTTTTTTTTTTTTTTTTCTATCTGTAATTTGCTGAACATTCTGTACTTTGGTTACAAATATCCTTTTATAATTTGATGCGACTTTTATAAAGTGGTACATAACTTTATTTTAACTATATCAATTTGGTTGAATTTAAATGATCATTGGGTAATTAGGAATATGCATGAGATCTTTGTATACACACATTTTTTTAAATTATATGTAGCACTTTATATAGTTTTATAATGATTTAATTTGCAGTTTGTATGTATTATCATGACAGTTCCTTCATATAAAATTTTTGTACCTAGACATCCTCAGCATCATGCCCGTTCACAAGGATTGTTGGGTTTTACTATTGCAAAATCCGGTGTCGCGTGTATTTAGTTTTTTAAATTTTGGATTTCCTCTTTTTTGAAATTTTGCATTCTCATCCCTGAACTAAGGCTCATTGTCCTGAATTGGCTTTCTTGTTTGCTTCAAAAATGTTTTATTCTGTTCTAATTTTAAATTTTTGCTTCCCCAAAATCCTTGAAGCCGCCCACAGCACCCCTAATTCCATAGTATTTTGACTCCGTGTACTATGATCTTTCAATATCTTGTGAATTTTCCGAAAGCCAAGCTTTTAGTAATTGGACTTGCAGGCCAATCCAGTAAGCCAATACAAAGTCTAGTGCTCTAGTGAGGCGATTTCAAAAGTAAATGCAAATCTTGTTCACTAATAACATTTTTATTTGAAGAAAAATCCAACGCTCATCGTTCACCCACTTAGAATTAAATTAATTACCGCCAAGTAAATGCATGTTTGGTGAACCTCCCCGCATATTTCTGAAACTCGTCGAATTCACTTCACGCTAATTTAAGTGCGCACTTCAAATTATAAACTGGGTTGTGTTTGTTCAAACAGATTAATTAATGAAGTGTTTTTCTTTTCGTTAACTGATTCGTATAGTATAGGCTGATTCAGTTTGTTAGCGAGACGTGGTTTAGTAACGCTGCTTTGAAAGCATACGTTCTCATGTTAAAGTGATACGTGTAATTGTATATTCTCAAAAATAAAGGAGTAAATGTCAATAAAAATGAAAACTCATTAGTCAATTATTTCCGTTTCCTAATGGGTTGTTTATTCTCAAGAAATAATACTGAAGAATAACTGCTTGTTGCTTTATATTACCACTTATTTACTTAAATAACTCTGTTTTTAGAGTTTTCTGTGTCTCTCATTAGAGTAAGGATGAATTGAATAAAATTTGTTTTTCAAAATTAATTGTCAGTAGTATTTGCTTTGGTGAATTAATAAATTCAAAAAATTTGCTTCAATAAAACATTCCGAAGCTTGTTTGTTTATAGTAATATTACTTAAGCATAAATATACCTGCTACTTGAAACAAGAAACAATGAAGGTTATAATATTCAGTTAAAAAAAAAAAATGTTTGTTCATTTCCATTCGCGTTAAATACAAACCTCATTTTGAATGATTTATTATCGTTGTTGTACTTTCAAGATACGCTTCTAGTAAAAGTGGATATTCTAAATTCAAGATTTACTTGTCAGTTTATCTGATATATTTTTTTGTTAAACTGCTAATTCACTCTAGCATGAAATAAAAACTGACATTCGTTGTAAAATTAACACATTTAAAAAAGTTATACCATGGATAATATTAGGGGGGGGGGGGGGAAACAAGAAAAAAACAACAACGAGGGTAATAATGAAATTACTTAACAGAAGTCTATTTATCCACCTTTTCAAGCAACAAATCAATTTAAACTCAAATGATAAAAATATTTCAAATTTTTATTCAATCCACTTCGAACCCGTTTCATCTCCCTTGATAATGTAAGTGCTTCCATCTCATTCTCTCACATTATTTTCCTTCACGTCTCCTCACCATGCATAACTCCCTGACCTTCCTCAGCCGAACCCGAAGATGGCACATCATTAATCCATCATAATCATTCGTATAATTATCCGACCGCCCCTTTTCATTCCAACCGTCCTCCCTCTCCCCTCCTTCCACTTTTTCATGTTCCCATTAAAAAAAAATATATAATAACAGCGGAATTGGGAGGTTTCTTCTATGCAAGCGAGTTCCTCACTTCTGAAATCACAGAGGACGAAGTAACACTCACTTTCTTGAGCAGTTGGCCACAACCAAGGCTACAATAAAATGGAGTCATCTCGTAAAGTGTCCCGCTCCCCCTCACGAGGAGGCATCATTAGTTGGGCGCTAGTTGTCTTTCGAAGTATTGTATAAGCACAAATCTGTAAATAAGTTTTATAAATACAAAAAAAATATTCAAATATTCCTGCAACCCCGAGTTTAGGGATAGCGTTAAACCGTTTAATGTTCAAAGCACAAGGACTAAATGATGGTTCATAGTCGCTCAAATTGTTTGGTTTGCTCATCAACTAAGGTGCAATTAGAAATCTATTCCGTGATTTTTATTACAAGACATTCATTACTTCTTTGACTCTGAGACTATAAACATGGTATTCGATTCCCAGTTCAATCAATATACTTAAAAGTAAGTAATTTTTAACCCAAATGATGTCTCATGTCCAAGCGCGAATTAAGCTCCATATGATAAAAAGAAGTCTAACCATCTTACGACTCCAGCAGTCTCGTCACTAAAGTAAAACATGGAAATTGTTTTATGTTCAAGTAATGCTTTGACTGGAAAAGTTAAAAACTCATTTACCCAAGCTTAACAACACGAGTTCTATTTCTATGAAAGGTATAAGTTATGGGGCCAGATTTCTCTTTCATCCACTCGCTTTGGGGCACACCTACTTTGTAGTTAAAGAAGAACAAATTAATATGTTTATCCCTCCCCACCTTAAAAATGCATACACCACCGGACGTTGCTGATTCTCCTCGCTGCATCCCATCCCTAACATCATCTCTGGCGGATTCTCGGAACGGTCACGGGATGAAAAAAGAAAATCACTGACTGGAGGAGGGGGTGTGGGAAAGGGTTGCCGTTTTTGTTTTATTTTATATTCTATATCTCCTTTCATTGTCAATCAGGGCAGTTTATTCGGTCGCCAAATGCTCCTGATGAGTTGGCGAAGGTTGGAGGAATTAGAGCATTGAGAGCACGCTTTCTTTTTCTCCTTCCCCCATTCACTTTCGAAATCAGGATTTCATCCACTGATCTGAATTTTATGATGTTAGTAGATGGTAGTTATTTTTTCGTTGAAGTGGTCAGTAAAACTTTTTGTTAAAGGATTCTAGCGTTGGCGAATATTTTTAGTATTAATTTCAGCGATTAATTCTTCTGAGCTAATATGCTTGCTAATTTCATCAATAATATTTTTTTCAGGTTAAGCCAAATGTGTAACTTATAATAACAACGCAATCCCCCGAAATAAAGATTAAAAAAAAAAAAAAAAAAACTTACCAGTGTTCTCATCTGCTAAATAGCATTTCTTAACTTCCCTCTTCAATAATACTCACCAGTCGTTGTGTCTTGATTACTAGGAAATCAATGGAATTTCAACTATTTTAATAATATGTTAGATATTTTAGAATTGCTTAAGTTCACAAATGCTTTGTTCTAACCCCTAACTAACGAATTAAGTATCCAAACAAAGCACATGTGATTCTACGTTTTATGAGTGAGCCTTATCTACATCATACCCCAAGCTTACAACTTTCGTGATATGTATTAATGCTCAATCGTTTATGAATACAACAATTTCGCTTATCACATCCATCCATGCGGAAGAACATACCTGTTTTAAAGCTAATGAAAACAAAGACTGGAATATTGAACGCCACTCTATAAGTATATGATAGTTCCGGGTCGCTTTAAGATAATTATTTTATTGCGATATTATGATATCTTTTTCTTTCATATAATCAAGGGAAACGTTTTTTTTGTTTTTCATTCTTTCTAATTATAAATGAATACAAGTTTTCTACGATATCCATAAACAGGAATAAGCTTCTGGCCCAATTCCCAATTTCTGTACAAAACTGGTGACAAAACATCCCTCATTAGCGAAATTGCTCCAATTTAGCAACTTCACAATTTGAAAAAACTTTGTCCATTGGACGATATTTCGAGTATAAAAATGTATCTACTTTTGCGGCAGTTGGGGTAAAGTTCCTAAATCATTCTGTAAATGAAATATTTTGTTCTTTTGCCAATCTTTGAAGAAATACGATTGTTCTTAAACCATTACTGCGCGATTGTCTTTTTTTAGCTTGTGCCAAAGAGGTTAAATACTCTTCCAATTTTCAATAATTACTGCTCCAAAGCTCATGATATGGTGCATTATCCCCGTATTGATAGAACAATCCAATTTCCTCTTCACCAAGGTACTTACTTTCTCGTTCTATCTCTTCTTCGCCCACCCCAACCACAGCAAAATTCAAAATCCGCACCCACCTTCACCTGGCCCCAACATCTCAGCATGCCCCCATCTTTTTTTTTTATTTCTCCTTTCCAAAAGCTGTTTGAACAACCTCTCCTCAAATTAGAGGGCAAAACTGATGGCGATAAATTTGCCAAATTCGGCATGCCTCCTTCTCGCTATTCCCCCCCCCCCTCCAAACCGGTTCGGGCAACTTTCGCCGTCTTGTTAGTAGCTGGACCGCATACCTCAACACTATCCACAACCCCCTCCCCCCATCCCTACGCAGGGTGGAATGGAATATCACACATGACATCCCATTAATTCCAGAACTCCATTCATATTTCTCTATTAAAGGGGGCTCCCCCCACTCCCTTTGTGACGCCTTTCGTGACACCGCTTGACTCAGTGTCAACATATCGCACGTGCTCATATATTGAGAGGGGGGGGGGGAGGGATTTCTGCGTAGCCGTGGAATTATGTTTTATTATGCGCGCCCTCAGTTCCTTTCTCAGGTGCGACCCTTTGTTGTCACCTAACACCTGTGTCGGCGGGAATATTTCACGGCTAATCCCGGTCTGACAAGTTTATTTTTCGCCGCATTAGTGGGTGAATGGAGAGATAAGGAAAGTAAAACTTCTTCTTGGTGACTTAAACCTTTTATTATTATATTTTATTTATGACACCTTGGTAGACTTTCTTTTTGAAATATTTTGATGCTGATCTGCTTTTTAAAACGTTATTTTTTTGTTTGCCGGGGAAGAAGGGGGCGGAGGGTTCTCAAATACCTAAAGTAGATTTGTTATATATTTGAGGGTTTGTTTATACAGCAAATCCGTTTTCTAATTTTCCTTTTAATTCTAATCTCATTGAGCTTCCTTCTGATGAATGAAACATTATTCTCTCTTATTTAGAGAACTAAATTTTTGTATTGAAAACATTACATTGAAATTATAAATATGTAGAATGATAAATTTGTACTTCGTGAATTGTCTCATTCATAGTCGAATCATATTTCCATTAAAAAAATGGTACATTGTAAAGACGGTCGACTTCGACCAACGTAATTTTGACAAATCTCTATTTAATGGTCTCTCAACCATCGGCGATAACAAACATATGTTCCCTTCTCTCCCTCAGTAGTTGCTTCTTCCAAGCCCTTATTACCAATCTTAACAATGCCCATATCCCTTTGCCACATTCCCACCAAAATAACCGCTCAATTCAAAGGCAGCCCTCAACAAAACGTATCCATTCAACGAAGCACACCCAAACATAAAAATCCGAAGAAAGAGATTCTATCTTCAAGGCAGGTGGGAAAGAACCAAATTGTGAATATTCGGGACAGCCTATCCAATAAAAAACAAACAATCAGACTACTTTGTACAGTATCTTCCCAAGCATTGTCATCCACTGGGAACATTCTCAACAACAAAATCTCCCTAGTTTGCCTAACTAATCAGAAACCAATAAAACCGTCCACTAGTCAGAAATAGCCATGACGAATTACGAGTTGTTAAGTTGTCTGTTGCGAATAAATCACCTGTTAAACCGATGCTATCTGTCCCTTTTTCGTCTTTTCGCGGACACCAGAACAACATGGCCTTTTTCTTATCTGTTGTAAAGGCAGTTATCTGGTTGCGCGCCGATCGTAAAATTAGTTCTCTACATGCGGTGGAAATCGTAAAATGTGTCATTTCGTTTGGAACGCAGCGAGGGGCCCGGCGCATTTCGCGTTGCCAGCGGCTGGGGGATGAATAAATACATAAAATGGCGTCAGGGGAGCGTCCGGTTTCTCTCTGCTTTGGGATGGAAGACGCTCCAACTTTTGCCCCTGAGATTATTATAACGATCTTGATGAAATTTGCCTAGTTTCGCATTCGAGATGTTGCGAGAGTTTTGCGCACACGCAAACGATTGCGTGGGTATCGGGAGATAATTAAGATTGCGGATGTTATTAGTTTGGAATATGTACATAATTTATTAGATCCTTTTGGGGAATGAAATGCATGAAAATATATTTCAATAAACTTAAAAGCCTAATGAGCTCAAGTCGAGTATCACATTTTTCATACGAACAATATTCAAGTCTCATGCTGAAGTCTTCCCAAAAAATTTATTTTTCTTAAAATTAATTTTCTGTATTAGTCCGTTAACTTACATAACATTATTAATTCTCATTGCTTTTTTTTTTTTTTTTTTTTGCTATCCTATTGCAAAACGCTTTATGATATTAAAATGCAAATAAAATTTCTGGAATTTAGTATAAAAATATTTATTTAACTTATGCAAAGTCTTAAACAAAAGGAGACAGCAATAAAAATATGTATAATTTATCTTCTTTCTACAGTTTTCGTAAGCTTATTTTTTTGCTGTCATTATTTCAAATCTATTCTGTTTATCTTTCAGACATGCTACAGTGCAGTGGAAAGGCTGATTTCATAATTTTTTTAGCCGACCAAACGGTATAGTGGTTAGCGTGCTAGCTTCTAGACCGCGAGGTTGCGGGTTCGAGTCCCGTGTTGGCATGGGTGTTTGTAAATGTATGTTGGCTTGTCTAATGACGAATGTTTCGGCGCATTATAGCCCTCGTGTTGCTGACGGCGCCAGATAATCTGAAAACAACCAACCAACCATAATTTTTTTAATCGATTTTTCAGTACTTAGAATGAAGCTTGAAAATTTAATAAACGGGGTTTAATTAAGAGTTATCTGTTTATTAATATAGTAGGATTTTTTTTAATTATTTAACTTTTGAATTTTTTTATTAATTTGGTGTATTTTTGTTTATTTTTATCGCTTTTTGTATTTAGCTCAGTTTTTTTTGCTTGGGAGACCATGTTCATGCCCTTTCTTTATTAAAAAGTGGTGTGCGTCAGTTTTTCATTGTATATTTCTTATTCATCTTTTTGTTTTACCGATGCTTTTACGAATTTACTACTTCTTCAGAATATATATATATATATATATATATATATATATCCTCTCTGTCAAATTAAATCGTTATCAAATTTTAAACGCGCATTATGGCAAAGCTATTTCTATATACAACCCTCACTTCGTCATATCCCACGAACCCAAACCCACGACAGAAAAGAAACATCACCTGCCGAAAGTTTTTCCACCCAATACCAATCAATGAAAGTCCCTCCGTAACCGCGATTAGAGCGGCGCGAACTGATAATTTGTTCTCGCGTGCAGTTATTAATTAGAGCGACCTGGGGAAATGTGAGAAGACAATGGCAGGGACTCCGGGGACTGGGCGTAGGGGCCCTTTCATCCCCCGATGGCCCTCTCATTAAGGGGCCGCCGCCGACAAGCCTCATTACTCGGCGGGGGTGGGCGGACCCCTTTCTCCAATGTCAGAGGTGTCCAACACTTCGTTAGGGATGATGTCTTTTCTGGATTGCACTTCGGAAATGGAGGAATTATCCAGGGATTTCTGGAAGGTGGTTGAAATGACTGTGATTTTGTACTGGGCCAATTTTACGAGCTACAAATTTGATTAATAACAGTAGGATTTGAAACTAAATTCGCTGAAAATATTGCCTATTCAGACATCTACTACTTATATTTGTATTATTAATGCATATATTCTTCCGAACTTGCAGTTATGTATATATTGCTTTAACACTTTTCTCTCGACTTTTGCCAGATTAAAATTTAACTATAAAGTAGCTTAATTTTTATGAATTTAAATTTTCTTATTTTTCCCGCTTCCTGGAAATTCCGGGGACAATGAGGAACTTGCACAAGTGAGGAAAATGAATATTTTTTGTACTTTCTAGTGTTATCCAACGAATATATTAGAGCAGTGCAATCCGAGGAGGGACCTCACTCCCTCCTCGTCTAAAACAGGTTTTAGACTGTTTTATCATCTGCGCATTGACGTCACACGCAAAAGTAGCTTTTTCCCGCCAAATCGCAAAGTGAAAAACTAAATATTTTTGTTAACTATCTATCCGAGCTCAAATTTTTGAAAGAATGGTATTGTTTTTCATGATTTTTTCTCTACTTTTATTAAAAAATAAAACCAAAAAACGTGAAAGTTCCTCATTCCTCCCAATCGTATAGTCGATTGGGACTATTTATCCTAATTTTCTAGGATATTGTAATAAATACATAATCTTATAGTAATTTGATTACTGATGGGATATATTGTCCTATTCTTAAGTACGATTGGGACAATATACCCCACAAGGTCTACGTATATCGGGAGATATGTCGAAAGAGTTAAAATCAGGACGTATATTGAAAGAGTTAAAATCGTCGTCAGTGGTCTGCTGCTGAGGTTTCTACTGGAGATCAGTAGATCTTGGGTTCGAGCTGATTAAACCTTGAAGTCCTTTGATATGACTTACTTACAACTAGTTAGTGTGGTAAATACACAAGTTTATAGGTTTAATAACAAGTTGGGGGAAGGGGTGTTGTTTACTACAATAAAATAGGTAGAACATGAATGTTCTCCAATGTATGAGTAAAAAACTGTTTTAAATATTGTTTTAAAGAAAACAATCCTGTTTAAACAGATAGGCCTAGCCTTCTCTTAAAAAATAAATTACAAATTATGTATACAGGCATTAGTTTACTTATTACACCACATGTAGGGTGGTTAGAAATGTTCATCAAAATACGTGTATGTGTTTCTATGTATTTGTACAAGTGTAAGATCAGGGGAATGAATGACAACTGTGGGAGATAGATAGTAACAAGAAATTTTTATCGAAAAAAAATAGTATATAAATGTTGTTATATAAACATATAACTTTTTGTGGAAACTAGATCATTACTACAACCAAGAGAACTTATACAAAAAAAAAATAACTTGCAATTTTCTACAAATTAAACCTTGGATTGTATTTTAGAGGCACATAGCAATAAAACTTTAAAAAAAAAAAAAAAAAAAAAAAAAAAAAAAAAAAAAAAACATTGTTAGTTCCATTTCGCAAAAAGTACTTACTTATTCACTCCATCTTTTCGAAAATGATGTTCTGCTAAAGAATTTTTTAAATAATTTCGATGTTTCAATTAAATTTAACGTTGTAATTGAACGTAGAGTTACCAATATACGTTGTTTACATAAATTAAAGTTATTGTTTTAATAACGACAGACAAAATTTTATCAGTGTTTAAATTACAACAATTGTAAACTTATCTTTTAAAGATATGCATTCAAGCAAACAAAAGTTTTTTTTTTTTTTTTTAATTGTAAACCTTTTCATTAATTGTGTTCTACATCTATCTTGAACTATCATAAAATTTAGTGTGGCTGTAATTAAACTGAAGCCATTTTTAACTGTTTTGATTCTGTTCTTGAGAACTTATCTTTCTAATATTTTGGAAACGTACCACACCTCTGAAATCATGGAGATATGATAGATGAAGAAAACGAAGTTCAAATTTGACTACCATATGAAAATCTGATACTTATGAAAGTTAAACTTTTTAGACTGAACAGCTTGGAAAGCAGTTTTTGATCAAAAATAAATTTTAAAATTTCTGATAATTATTTTTTGAACTGTAAACTATTTTTAATGTTTAAATTTATTGTTTTTTCCTGGTCATTTTCCTATGGTATCAATAACGCATCACAAAGTTTTTACAAAGACCTGTTAATTTCAACAGAATCTAAATTACTCTAAACAATGTCAATTACATTATGATCATACTGCATACTTTTAACTATCCTCGTTTGCAGTAAGTTCCATTCCCCCCCCCCTTCTTTTTTCCCCATTGAACTATGATTAAGTAATTCGTACTATTCTATTTGCATCATACTGTTTCTGTTGTAAATCCAGTTTGGCTTCGGTTCTGTTAAAGCTTACAATTTTTTTTTTACTCGAAGGAACGCTGCTTTACGAACGAAAACCTCCTATGCATCAAATAACGACTTTTTAAATCGCAGCATTTAATATCGCTGGTTGAAGATGTGGATTGAACTATAACACTCGTCAACATAATAATACAACGTAACTACGCTATTATCACAACATATTAAATCTTTTCAAGTAAAAGTTTATAAAAAAAATATAGCGAAATGGGTCTTTATAATTATTGAAATTCCCCATTAATTTTGTTGTGGTATTTAGCACGCTCGCAACTTCAATTGGTCTGTCGAGTGCTGCTTACCGTAGAAGACAGGGTTACGAATCTGTACCACACTTCAGAAAGAAGCGTGCCTCTGCTTCCAGAGATTTAATTGCGATTCATTCGGACTATTAATCGCTTTTGATCGTTTTTATTTGTAGCGAATCAACCCCATCTCTTTCAATTCCAGTCTGAAGTCAAGTGGCCCCGTGTTTCCGTCAAAGCGCTACCGGAATGTTTTTTCCCTCCCCCAAAATCGCCGCGTTACTGGGAAATTTAAATTATCCACTCGTCCCATTGAAACCATATCCGCATATTATTACTAGACAGAAACTTTGCGTCAGTGTAAAAAACAAGCAAAAAACTAGAGAGAGAAAAGAAAAATCTCCGACGCTTTTCAAAATGCATGTTTCGTCTAAACGGGAGAACACATTTATTCGTTTATTATTATTATTTTTTTTTCTTCTCCTTTCAGCATTCTTTGCAGTTATCGCGAAAACGGGAAAAGATTGCGCATTTTTGCGCGGGGAGGGTTAGAAAAAAGAACCCCGCTGGGAAGGAAATTGAAACAAAAGAATCAAGCTCCTTCGTTTCATTATAGTATTCGGGAGGATGCGGAGAAAGATCTCTCTGAGCGTTAAGAGAAAGAAGGGCACGCGCCACTAATTCCCGAATATCTTTTCCCGACGAGTGGCGTGTGTGCCTACTCCAGAAAATCCGATGCAATAATTCCGGCTCGGGAGTCAGGATTCTAAAGTGTTCTCGAAAACTACCCCCCCCCCCCTTTAGCGGAAATGACGGTTGAAGCGGAATAGCCAAATGTCAGGGAGCCAATCAGGCGTGCGCTACCGGTATTAGCGGCCAATGGCGGAGCGACCTGAAGAGTTTTCTAGTGGATTAGCGTAATACTTATGGCGGATTGGTTTTGTGGCATTTTCGAGTAGTAAGCACGGCTTTACCGATTTTTGTGTTTTTAAACTTTTTTTTTTATTTACCTGTATTGCTGTTTTATTATTGCGAAGAAGCCTGATGTTTTAAGTGGGTTCTTAGCAGAAATGCACAACTATGCTTGCCGCTAACAAGGGAGGGGGGGGGGGGGATGAATTGGACGCAATTTGTTAGGTTTTTGTTTATTTAGCTTTTTGCGCAACTCGTGCTTGTGTGTGAGGATTTCTTTTTTAAATGCCGTCTTCCTCTAATAAAGAAATACAAAAGTGTTCTTTTCAGCAGTTTTTCTTTTGTTCTTTGAGACAAAAAGGTCTGTGCTATAGATGCTTGTTATTAGAAATTTAGTCGACTCAATAGCAGTTATTTATTATCGATACATTTTTAAATTTATTTTTAATTTTATTAAATGATGCACTCATAGAAAGAATCACTCAAAATTCCGTTCGATAGATCAATAATTAAAAATACTGAAATTAATTAATTAAATTAATTTGAAACATTTTGGCTCATCCCTTCAACATTTGGTTCAAGCCCTTTCAAAAGACATCATGACGACGAAAATAAGTTGAATAATTTAGAAGTGTCTGTTACGTCTTGTCTATTAAATATATTGATTATTCAAAGTTAAAAATTCGGGGAGGGGGGGGGGGAATGATAATTTTGCAGTTTTCTCCAACAGTGTAAGCCTAGTTAAAAGATGATAAATAAGAAATTAGTTCCTGAAACGTTTATATTATTTAAAAGGATAATTTCTCTTCGAATTTCGTTGGTTCAGCTAACAACACAAAATTGTAAAGTATTTTGAGGTTATATATCAGCCGATTATAGTGTTTGGGAAAATATTGCATTTGGTATCATGGAGGAGTAATTCACATTTTGTAACTTTATTGGGTTGGATTTTTTTTAATATTTAAATATTCCACTTATCTGGACATTTGCCTTTTCCTTAAATCATCTTTTAAAATCACATAAATATTTTAATGGAGCTGACATTTTAGCTTCAAGAAAAATTACGAAATTTCTAATGAGCTAAGTAATTCCCAGTATGTTTTTGTGCGTAACTAGCAGTTTTGAAATTAATACGGTTCAGAACAATGGGAATTATTTTCGATTAAGTAACATTTTACTTTATGGGGCTCATGAAAAATATTCTATTATCTCTTTTCTATCCTCCTCTGCATATTAATACAGTGTCGTCTGATTTTTGCTGCGTCATCAAATTAGCTTTTACCTCTTAATCATCAATTTCATCTCTTGCAATTATCCATCTTTTCTACTCAGATAATTGCACCAAATTGATTATTCAATTACAGTCCGAATGTAATCGAATATATCTCGATTAATAACACTCGAATAGTTGGCAATAATCGAGTTTCCTTCTCTAAAAGTCTTTCTTTCACTTAGAATTCAAAATGGCCGTCATCTTCTGACGAACGGTTGATTGGAAGAAAAGGAGCCGGATAAGCAGTTGCGGATGATTGACGCGCCTAATGAGAAGCTGCGCTAATTAATATCATTAGGAGCATCTGATTACATTATGGCAATTACGTATGGCCCTCTCGCCGTACTTCTGGCAAATTTAATGATATTAGAGGTTCGACCGACGTTTGATGGTTTGGTTAATATTAGGAAACGGGAGGCGTATCATGAAGCTCTTTCCGAAATAACTAATCTTGTTATCTTGTAAGGGAAAAGAAACTTTGAAACTACTTTACCACATCAATATGAAGAAAGCTCTCAGAATTGTTGGCTTCGCCAGGGAAATGTAGGAAATTACCATTGTGCATGTGAAATGCATTGATAAACAGGCAATTTCTTTTCTTTGGTTTTCTTGAATTTATGGCTCAGATTTATCTTTTTCATTTTAATTAATAATTCAAGCACATGGTAACTATTATTGAAATCACATATACAATGATAAAGATTTTCCACGTTACATTTTTGTTGAAAACTTTTTTTTAGACTTGTTTGACTTATAAGTTTCTGTGTTTCAATCACAATATAAACAGTAGTTCAGAATCCATGTAGACCGAGAAGCAATTATAAATTATGATACTTCATCAAACATCATTCTGAATTATTTATAGAATACAGAGGGGCAATATATATATATATATATATATATATATATATATATTGGTCTGCCCGGGATATAGTGACCGAAGAATGTAATGGCCCAAATTATTCGGAAGTCGGATTGGAATGAGTTGAGTTAAAACCGGTAGCCAAATGTGTCATAACTAGCCAAATAATGCACATCTTTATTTTTGTTTCGTAAGCTACCATTTTTTTAATTTTCAGTGAGAAAAGAAACACAATTTTATTCCCGTTCGATGTTTTTTTTTTTTTTTTTAATTTTTTTTTTTTTTAAAAACTTAGGCGAGTTAGCAGTGGTTATACGTCATCAGTGGTGTCAATTAATAAATAATAACCTTGCCAACTTTGCATTTTTTTAAAAAAGAAAGTAAAGTTTGGCGTGGGAGGAAAAGCATTGCCTGCGTCCTTCCTCATTGAAAAATAATAAGATGTAGGTTTTCAGACAATGAGATACTAATTACTTAACAAGTTATGACATATTTGCAATAATTAGACAAAATTTAGTTTTCTAACGGTCTTGTGCATTTTTTTCTTCAATATACTCATACATAGTATTTCTCTGTGTCCTATAAAAAGTTATAATGTGCTCAATGAGGTACCAAAATTTGTAACAGTCTCTGCATCTAGCATGGAAATTAATGACTTGCACTTTATAAATTATTTTGCGCAGAGTGAGGTCATTGAACATATTAAACCATTCGATAAATAATTATATAATTTAATGGCAAATTAATTATAAAATGTAATAGCTTTTAAAATTGTTCTTGTTTATAATTGGTTAAATTCATTACCTTGGTAGAAAATTATTATGTTATCAGAATTGTAGCTAACGACACTAAATTAAATCCAACAGAATTCTTTAAAATAAAACGTGACATTTAAAAAATATATATAAAAGTACATTATTCTTATAAATTCAATATTTAATCTACTTGACTTTCAATGAACGAGAATATGGTCAGAATTTTCGCCAGTGTTTTGTATAAAAATCCGTAAACTTATGCATGAGCTCTTGGAATCACTAAACTTAATTAGTTTTGACTGCTTATCACACTGTTCCAGCTACCCAGAACAGTGCTTCTTGGGGGCTGGCCGTGATGATTCTGCTGGAAGTGTCCCTTGTTTACAGAGAGAATGCACCACCTTTCGAGAAAAGGCCACATTACGGGGTCCATTATCTCCACCCATCTGACCCCTGAAACAGGATGCAGGGGACTTATCATGAGGAGCAGGCTTTATCGTAATGGTACGTCAGGGAAATGGGCTTTTTCACCTTCAAGTAAAAGGAAACCTTGGACTATCAGCCAGTCCTTGTTGTCTTAACAAGAAGGGTTGCCATCACTCGGGCATTGGCGCTTTTTTGGCGAATGTTTTTCCCCTTCCTCATTATTTGTAGAGCAATGTGGTTTTGGTTAGGAAAAAATAGAGTAATAGTATTTAGGTTGCTTCTGGATGAAACCAGGAAGGTTCTTCCGAAATATTTTTAAAATATAAATCTGAATTTACATTTTTTTCTTATTTATTTTAATGTGAAATGAAAATGTGTCCAGAACTAAATTAACAGGAGTATTTTTACCAAACACTTATTTCCGAATTGTCTAAAATAGACATATTATATTTGAATTTAATTTTTTAGAATTAGCATTACTTCCCGCCATAATGCCTTTTTATTTTTGCGTTTTTAATTTTAAAGTTTCGTCTTAAAATTATTATTTAAAAAAATAATTGGTTGAATTTAAAAATTATTATAATGGTATTCCAAAAATAAAAGCCCGAGTCCTACGAAAAAAATAATAATTCCAAAGACAATTTGTTAATTTCCACCTTCAAAACAGCTTTAACTATTAACTGCGCGTCCATATTCGATTCTTTTACACAGTTTTGAAATCAACAAAAAAATTTTAAATAAAAAAAAATACTTTCATTGTTTCTAATACAATATGCAAGTATGCGCAACCTACCTACATTGACATCTCATCCAATCCACCCCTACCAATGATAATACCACCTCCCTACGAACCCACCTCATCAATTATGCAAGCGGATAGCATGGGGAGAGGGGAGGGGGCACACTAGGGCGACAAATCAGACACTTCTTGTGTAATCGGGCTGCAGCCCCGGCTTCTGTAGTAGGGGGCGAAGGGAAGATGTGACCGGAATTTATATTGCCACCCGCTTCGCTGATCACGTCACACTTGTGCTGCTGGAGCTATCGCGGAAAATCTCCCCCGAGTTATCTAGAGTCTGGCACTGTTATTAATCGTTTTCTAGGGAGGCTTTAACTGGAAGCTGATGCAGATTGGCAGTTCAAACGGTTTGTTTTCGTGTTTGAGGATTTTATTTTTCGCGTGAGAAATGGGCCGTTTTAATCTTTTGTATGAAAAGGGATGAACATAAGGGGTTTCAAGAAGGTTGGCGCAAGAATTGATTTTGACTTTAAAACTCGTTGTATCTGTTTAACTTTAAATTGATACGAGTTTTAATCAAAACGTGTGATTTTAAATGTCGTGTGTTAATACGAGATGAATTAATGTATCACTGAATATTCTAATTCGTTTGTTGTATATTTTTGATAAATGCCACCAAAATGACAAAAAAATCGAGTTTAAGATAAGTTTGATATGTAAGTTTTTATGAACTTTAAACAAATCTTAAGCTTTTTGTCAGCAATGAAAATAAGTTTTTTAGAGGCTGTTTAGGATTCATATTGCCAAAGCATGGTCATATGTTTTTTTATATATATATATATATATATATATATATAACACATTTGGATACAGATGGTTGTATATATATATATAACACATTTGGATACAGATGGTTGTATTTATTCTCCTGGCGTTTCTTTCAGTTGGCTTTTACGGTCAACTTGGCATCCGTCTATTCCATATGTGAATGAAAAATAATTTAAACAACCGCCTAAGGAGTTCTTGAAAGATAATCAAGTATTCAATCCAAGTTATGCGTTATTTTTATTTCGAAAAGGGAGAAATAAGTTTATACAGAGAGAGATGCAATCCAGACGGATTCAGAGGGGGGAAAATCTTAAACAAGTCTTCAACAACTTTCATAAACTTCCTTTCGAGTAATTCTGTAATCATAGTATGTTTCTCTAAATATTTTTTTTTTATCTCATTCAATAAAATCTAATCGGCATATATTTTAAACTACTTTTTTTATTGTTTAATTTTTTTTTACCCTTTTCAAAATGTGTAATTATTTAAAACCATAATATTTTGTTTTGTAAAATGTAATTTAATTAAAGTATTAAACTAGAAATAATTAATCTTTATCAAATGTATTTATTTCAAAATTATTGTTGTAGTTTACGATTCAATGCTTTATCAATTTCGCATAATAAGGGCCAAGCCCTTTCGCCAGTACCCATCAATCGCCCTATGTCACGCGTCAATAGGTGGGTGGGTTAGTAAAAAACATCTTTCTCGCACCCGATTTATCGTCCTACAAGTTTCTATTGGCTGGATAAAATTTGATAATCATCACAACATAAACACTCTTCAAATGTTCAAAGCAGTGAAGAAATAAAATGTGCATATTTGTTCAAATTTAAAATAAATTTGTATTATGGCTTTTTTTTTGTGTTTTTTTTGAAGTTTTTATACATATTCATATTTTATGAATAGATGCTGCAGAATACCTTGTGAGAAAATTTGGTTCCAAAATAAAAATAAAGCATTTGATTTTAAAGGATATTGAGTTACTATGTGTGTTTATAGTGTTATGTTGTATTTTTGGTACACTTCTTAGATTTGATGTATGACTTTCATCACAACCGAATTTATACGTACCTGCATAATGTCTACGGTCTTATGGAGAAAAAAAGTATTGTTTATCGGTGCTATGAAATTTAACTTTATTGATGCTAAACTCATTAAAAGATTTGATAAATTCATTAACAAGCTCTATTTTATTCAATCACTATCCATTTATGGCATTTGAATTGAGATTTAAGTTTTATTAATTTACTACCTTTGGTAATCAAAAAACAAGCATGTAAATAAAACGTAGCATTAGAAAAGCCAGAAATAGATTTCACTGAAGCATTTTCGTGCAACAACAAGGAACTAGTGTTTCACGAGGCTGTGAAAAGATTAATAGACATATGAAACCGGAAAAAGCATTAACTGACGATCCAATGTGCATTGTTTAATAGAACTAAAACTAAATAGCGCAACATAGAAAAAGTTATTTTATTTTAAACTATTTTTATTATTAATATACTTTTAGCTTCTATAATTAATTTAGTGCAGCTTTTTTTTTTTATAACTTTGAGTACTGATATTTAATTCGCGAGTCTAAAATTAATTAAAATACATTTGAACTATAAAGCTACCTCTTAAGTGTTTATATATTTAATATTGAATATTTTTCACTAAATGCTTTGTAGTTCATGTTTTTAATATGTGACGCATTGCCTCTTTCTATTTTAACTCCCGACATTTTAAAGTGATTCCACTTACCTAAAAGTCGCCCATTTGGAGTATCAAGTTCTTTTTATTAACTTCCTCATACTAAGTTATACAAAAATATAGTTTCGTGTTACAGAAAATAACCAATTTCAAAAACAATTTAGATTTTATTAGTAGTTCACATTAGATAAGCTATCTACAATGAAACGGTCAGTAACAACACCTGTTATTTTAAGTTCATATATTTGTTGGAGCTTTAATGTATGGTGGGGGTTATCTATCAATCGAGATTTACTAACGCAGGCAAAACATACAACATATTCGAGCTAATACCTGAATGAATAAAGCAGTTTTTCTGACGAAACCGCTGTACCCAAAATTGTTTGGTGAATTCGCTAATCGTGACTTTTAGAAACGGGGTGTTTAATTTTGCATAAAAGCTTTTTCACACCTCCTTCTTAGTATACTTTCCCGCTTTTTAATCTTTTTTTGAAAACCTTTTGACTCCTCTCCTGGCACGCAAAAAAGCCATCAAATAGTTTACACACTGGCTTTCAGAACCCCCTCCCCCACCGAATATTCCTTTTTTTGAAAGATCCTTCTCTCGAAAACCAGACACTTCTGTTTACCATTCCGGCAAAATGTTTTGGTTGCCGTGGTTTTGTAGATTTCTTTTGTGGGGAAGGGGAGGGGGGGGGGGGTTACTGACGCAAGAAATTTTCCAAACCACAAAAACACTAGAAGAACGGAATGATAAAAACTGAACCAAACCCCTTCATTTCGCAACCAGTTGAGCTGTTTAATAGGGAGGGAAAGAGACAAGAAAAAAAAATTCGTGAAAAGAGCTGTTTCTTGCAAAACAATTTCCAAAGCACGTTGATCTTAAACGTCGGACAACTCTGAAAATCCGAGCTTTGACAATGGGGGATAACTTTTCTTTTCCTTTTCTTCTTCGCCTCCTTGTCTAGATTTGGCAAACAAGGTAAGAAACTCTTCATGAGGAGTTTTAGGGTTGCCAAAAGTGGCGCTTCTATCCCCCCCCCCCCCTCTGCGGTCTGCAATTTGAGAAATTCGCTCCAGAGATGTGCAGTAGGTCGCGGATCTGAACCTCATAAATTGATTTTCTTGATTTAACCTTGCTTTGTTTGAGAGAAAACGGTTGGTCGCATTGTAAAAGATTGTCCAGCAGTAACTTTTGGAAAGATCATTACCCTTGGTTATTTCCATGTGTTTCATAAGTTATTTTTGTATAAAGTGTGTTTTGGAAATAAAATTTTGAATAGGAGAATGGGAAAATTTTTTAATTACGTTTTGAAAATAGAAGAAATTTTATCGTCTCATCAAATAACCATAATATTGCATACATCTTTCATTGAGAGATCATAGTTGAAATAGACTTTGACTTAATTATAAATAGTTTTTTAACTAGTAAGGGGTGAACCATAAAAGTATTTCAAATGAATTAATTTTGATTCCCAAAATTCTTCAATGAAATACCAGTGCCTTTTCTTCAAACATTAATACAATATTCCTCCCCATTCTAACATCAAATAATCCTCATATGCCACAAATATTCTATCGTAATAGTTAGCAGTTGTAGAAAACATTTTATTTATTTTTATCAACGTTTTATATTTGTATTGAAATAATAATAATAAAAAAAAAACCATAGTATTGGAAAAAGTCTGTTTATCGCAGTTGCAATAACATCTTGCCTTGTTCATCACTCCCTTAATAATTTATTACGAGTGAAGCGATGACGATCCACCGTTTTAAAATGAATGTATTCCTGCTATTTTTACCGATCTGTTATCTTTTCTTTGTCCCACTGAAAAAATTTTTGATAGTTTGTATTTATCCATTTTACTAAATACGATTTCAGGATATTTTCCCGGAAGGATTTAGTAAAAGTACTATGTATCAGTTATTACGGGACTCGCAGACTCGTCAGACTTTGGAAATGGCAAGAAACATCGTAAGTAGTCATAGCATATAAATAAAACAAGGTGTATATATTATATTATTTTTTAATCTTTTTCTTATGTTTTAAAACTTTGAGGAATTCACACTGCATATATGCATGATCATGCTTATTTTCATTTTTTTTGTACATTTCTTAAAGTGGCTTTTCTTAATTTTTTAGAATTCTCCTTTAAATAAAAGGAGCGCAATATCCTTTGTGTAGTAATAAATATTCAAGTTCTTTCCATGAAATAAGTTATTTAAGTCAATATTTGAGGAGTATCAGGAAGAGCTTTCTACAAAAAAAAAACAAAAAAAAAACCCAGCTGCCTTACAAAAAGTTAATTAAAAATAGTCTCTTTCTGAAAATTGTAATTTAATTGTTTTGTATTTGTGAACCCTTTGATTACGAATGGTTTTAAACGTAATTTTGAATTTTAAACAGTGGTTTTGAAACTTGGAGATTAAAATGACTTTTTTTGTTTAAACGTTTTTGTAAGTAAATTTTACATGAAAGATCAGTATCATCAGGACCTGCGCATCAAGTATTCCTTTATAGTCCGGGAGCAAATGTAATCCCGTGGGCCACTTCATGATGCAAACATGTGGGTGGTGTCATTCTCTTCGTATGAATGCGTAGAAAATTAAATCCGATGGTGGGTACCTGGCATCCCGGTACGAGTGGCGCTACAGTCGAAAATCCAAAATGGCCGCCACCGTACCACCTAACGTGCATTTTTGTCGAATAATGGCTTCCCAACTCATTTTACCAACTAGTTGACTAATAGAAAACTTGTAGGAAATAAAATTTCCTTTCCAATGGTACATAACATATGCATGTTAGGTTAAATTACACATTTCAAAATGGCCGCCGCATCACGATCTTAAGTACGTTTTTCAGGTTGGTTGGTTTGTACGCTCAGCGATCTATTCATGTGCATAATAACGGCCAATCAGGCCGAGAACTGCAGCTGAACGTGGATTTCGAACCACAAAGAACATCCATGCCCACCCCGGGATTCGAACCCGGCACCCTTAGCGTGAAAAGTTAGAGCACTAACCACACACAGCCATCAAGTGGGCAGTGCGTTTTTCAGAGTAATAGCTTCTCATTATGCTTTATTCACTTGTTAACTATTGGGAAACTGAAGGAAATAAAATAAATTTTATAATGGAATATCTACCTAGTCAAAATTTAAGATGGCAACTGCATTATTGTTGCTGGAACGTCTTTTCAGATTAATAGCTTTCGGGTGTGCTACAGGAACATGTTGGTTATCAGACAATTTTTTGGAAATAAAAAGCCTTCTGACAGTAATAGCACTTTTACATTGTCACTCCAAGATTTAAAATTCAAAAAGGACACCATTATTGGGCATCTCTTTGAGACTCTAATAATAGTTTCCACATTATATTATAAGATAAATGAGCATCACAGAGAGTTAATATTTACAGATTGGACAGTAAAATAAAGCCTTGGCACTTTTCACAAGTAAATAAACTACGGCAGATCAATATTGATGCGACAAAGTTTTTTAACATTTGGAATGTGAATGTCACAGAAGAGTGTAACAGTATAATAGTTTTTTTCATACCTATATAACAAATGGTGTAAACAATATTAAGATTTTTCATTATCATTAAGTAAAATTATCATCTTCATCCTCATCTTCCTCATTATCATTCATCATCAGGTCAACAATTGCAGTGTTGTCACATAGTCATCATCTCTACCACATGAGCACATCTTTGTACAAGGCATATTGTTGATATTGCAACGGCAGAGAAGGCCACACCAACGCTTCAGACAGGAGCACTTAGTCAACTCTAAGGGCCCCTGTGGAGCACAATTTTCTGTACATGTAATAGGCTCAAATTTCAAACCCACAAGCGACCAGCCAAAATCAGTAGGTTGAGGTTTGTCAGGATGCTGTCGAGTATCTTGTCCCCAAATCATTGCTTGGTAGCGTGCACGCAAAAGACCTGGATAAAGAGATACCTTTGCTGGTGCAAGATGTTCCCCAGTTTTTTGTATTTTAGTGAAGAGCCACCATCTTACCTCCCTAATATCTGTCATTTTGATTCGTGGTACATACACAACTGACTAACGAATACCTCTAACATTTGTAACATTTCTGTGAAAAGGGTTTCAAAATGACCCATAAGGCACTGTGCAGCTATAATGTCATCACTAGCTACATAAAAAACATTCCTCCATATAATCTTTTTTTCCCCCAGCAAATGATTCAGTGTTACAGCACCAGAAAGGGCGTGGAGTGCTGGTAGTGCTGAAGACTTATTGGGCCCTAATAGCATGTCATAGATTGACTGAAGATGAATTAACCGTTTGTTTCTGCTAGTACCCACTATAATGCTGGATTCTCTTGGAAGCATATAAGATATCCGAAGAGCAAGTACTAATACATTTGTGTCTGCAGAGTATTTGTTAATCTGGCTAATGCCTCTGGAAGCAACATGAATACTGTGCAAAATTACTTTAGTATCTGCTTCCTCCTGCGTGGTTTCACGACACGTCCATATAGCTTGCTTTTGCATGATTTCTCCAACACAAACAAATTGTTTATTATTCTTGACTGCATAGTCCATAATCTTGGATACCATGTATTCTACCAGTTCATCCTTAGTCATTTTGTTCAAAAATAACTGGTGCATAGTTAATTTAAGGATGTTTGTTGATGGGTTCACTTTGTATGTTGGATAGGGGCCGATTTACGCTGACGTTTCACCCTTGTCGATATCTTCAGCAAATTCTCTTTGTAGGTATCAAATATTATGTGAACTTCTTTGTACGTACCAAACTTCTTTGATTTTTGTCTGACAAAGTGATCTGCAAGCTCTTCACAAGTCTTAACAGTCATAGGTTTATCAATGGAATGCAGCTGTGCCATTCCATCAACTACTGCAACAGTTTGTGCTGTCTTATCTACTGGAAATGAATTGTGTTAGAATTCGCTTTTCTCATTGGATGAAGGGTATAGATTTTCAGGTAGCTCCTCCAGGATACCCATAAGCTGCTTTTTTTTCAAGCAGTAATACATACATCCATATAGGGAAAACAAAGCAGGTGGCAATAATAAGAATTCATAACGACAAAAAATTACTTTCAAATCTATATCAACCGACTTCTTGTTGCAATCATCAGTCTAGAAAATAATAAAAAATCATCTTTTAATTCTAAAAATTTTTCCTTCAATGTTACTTTAAAATTTTGGAATACTGATTTGCAGGCATAAGTTTCATCTTTTTCATTGGTGACCAAAACTGTACTGAAGGCTTTGATGGTACTGATTTTTCTGTTGGTACTGTCGGTTGGTTGATCATTTTAATGCGTTCCTCAATGAATTTGGAAAGAAGACTCACCAATATCAATAACTGTACACTTGTCTTTTTGAACGTCATCGGAAAGAATTTGCTTGTACACCAGATGTATAAGATGTTCTGTATTGCATTTAAAAAGGTTGGTTGAAACCCTCTATAAACTTTTCAATGTTGGGATCCTGACGCTTGCGAACCGATAGACGATATTCATGGTGACATTTTGCATTGGGGGTAGCATTTTTAATCATTGCATTGGTTAATGCAGCAATTCTTGTGAGCTCGGATCTGGCAGAAAGAATCTTGTCAGAGCATTCTCGTTTAGAGTGATACCTGTAAGTCCACCTTGGTCTTCAAGTCTTCTGTTCTAGTGTTCCAGAGATTCAATGGCTACTAAAGTGCAAAATGGTATTTTGGTTTCATTAACAACCCACTTTCCTTGCTGTAATTCTTGCCTTTTTATTGCTGTAATATATGCATTTCATGCTTGCTGTAATATATGCATTTCATGCTTGCTGTAATATATGCATTTTATTAAATTTTTCCATATCCATCAAGTACAGTGGAATCATTCTTGCATAGTTTAGTCGATCAAAGGCATAGAAATACTTTATGAAGTCATGTGTCCCTGTGCAGCTGCCAAGTTCAAATCCCAGTCTGTATTTCTAACTGACCTGATAGCTGTGTAGTTAGCTTTCTGGATTCGCGTGGTAAGGGTGCCGGGTTCGAATCCCCGGGTGGGAATGGATGTTCTTTATGATTCAGAATCCACGTTCAGTTGCAGTTCTCGGCCTGATTAGCCGTTATTGTGCACAAGTTTAGATCGCTGAGCGTACAAACCAATCAACCTGAAAAACGTACTTAAGATCGCCACGCGGTGGCCATTTTGAAATGTGTAATTTAATCTAACATGCATGTGTTATATACCATTGGAAAGGAAATTTTATTTCCTACAAGTTTTCTTATAGTCAACTAGTTGGTAAAATGAGTTGGGAAGCCATTATTCGACAAAAATGCACGTTAGGTGGTACGGTGGCGGCCATTTTGGATTTTCGACTGTAGCGCCACTCGTACCGGGATGCCAGGTACCCACCATCGGATTTAATTTTCTACGCATTCATACGAAGAGAATGACACCACCCACATGTTTGCATCATGAAGTGGCCCACGGGACGACTTTTTTCGACATTAACTCCCAGACTATTAGGTGTTCATTTAAAATGTGTCTGTAATAGAGACACTTGTAAAAAATAAATAAATTGGGATATAAAAATAGATCGATTAACTTTAAAAATAAATAAATTGGGATATAAAAATAGGTCGATTAACTTTTTATAGAAAAGCGACTAAAAGCATTGTTAATGTGTCATACATGTATATAGTGTGAGAACCTCTTTGACATTAATTCATGTTTTATGTTACATTTTCCCTTTCATTTTTATGTTTTGATGATTTTTTCTCTACTTTTACTTTAAATAACTTTCTTCCTTCTTTATAAATTTATTTTTGTCTCCATTTTGTTTTATTTTTCTTTCATTTTGTATATAACTTACCATTTCGATAATCTACAATTTTCTTTTAAAACTAATTTCACATTACGAATTTCCTAACAAAGATAATAGTCTGAGTGTGTGGAAAGCTTTTTTTAAAAAATAGTTTTGCTATCTTTTCGTATTTCATAATCGATTCCGTGACTTATCGATAGTAAAATATATACATGAAAAGGATGATCGGATATACGATATACGTGAAGTATCAATTTGATGGATTATTTTAGTGTCATACTATGTGGGGAAGTATGAATTTTAATTTGTCATTGCGCACTGTGCATGACACAAAATAAATTCTGGAGCGTAAAATTTTTAAATGTGAAATCTTAAAGCTCTCATGTGTTCATCTCATTTGCTTGACGTTTGATTATACTCTTTCATATGTCTAATTTACGATAAATGGGCTTTCAGGAATACCGCAAGTTGTTTGCGGGTAGAATGTTAAGAAATTTAGCTTTGTCAACAGCGTTTAGCGTAAGTAGATTTTAGTTTTTTCAACGAATTTTTACTGCCATTGCCTTTTCATTTGTTAATGAATTTTGGCAGGTAATTTACAGAATAACTTGGCGATGCTGGCTAGCAGCTAGCAATATTTGTAATAATATAATGTTTTACATAAAGAAGATCTTGACAAAAAAGTTTTCATTTTGAATCGGGTCGATTTCAGTTGTTAGAAATTAATCCATTAACTCTTAAGTATGAGTTCATTATCAAAACTACAAATTTGCAATAAGATAGCCTGACCATAAAATAAAAGTTAATCAAGATTATGTTACAAAAAATAGTATTAAAATCTACGTACTATTCATATTGTATTTCAGAATTTTAAATACTTATCTAAAATTAGTTTTTGTAGTAATTGAAGTATGTTTTAAATGATTAAAATATTTAAGATGTAAACTTAATTGTTAGAAAACTTAATTTAGTTACAACTATTAAACAATTTTAACAGATATACATTAGAAATAATCAATAAAAACATTTATCTTAATTCTCTATTGGCTCTATGTTTTTATTGCATGTGCATGTCAAATTACCGTTATTTTATTCTCACTTTATTATGCTTTAATGTGTTTCCCTGTATGTTTATGTTAAGTATTTTTGCATTTTGTTTTTTTGTGTTTCCTGAATGTTTTAAATTGAGATGGTTTTTTTTTCAAAGTGTCGTTTTTATTTGGTTTTGTCGTTGACTCATACGTAGATCATTTTATTCTATTAATTTTCTTTCTAACAAATTATCTCCAGTAAAAAAAATGCTCTTGCCATTTTCTCTTTCTTAATTTACTTCCGTTTCTCTAACCCCCGATAACTTTTTGCAATTTTAAACCGGAAATTCTATTATAATGTTCCGATTTAAAATTGCAAATTTTATATTTCAAAATTTTCCGTTCCTAAAATTTCTACTCCTCGCGCTAAATTCAATCATAGCACATATTGAATACGACGAATAGATTTAAATATCCTTGTGCGTCGATGTAATGCCAAATCTGGGTACCCTTCCTCAAGTTAGATTCTATTTTTTGTGTGTGTGAAAGCTTCTCCGAACTTCACCACAAGTTTTGACAAATTACCAGTGCTGCTGCTCGTTAGTACACGAGAGTAACTAGAGAAGGAAAAATTTTCAAATATTTTTCCATTTCGCCACCCCCACATTTCCCTCCCCCTGGAAACAGTTGGAATCTTTTTCCCCCGAATAAAGGGTCTTAACAGAAAAGTAAAAGAAGGGGGACAACAAAAAATGGAAAATCCGAGTACCTTTTTTTTTTTTTTTTTATCTACTGTGCGCGTTTGTGTGCTTAAAAAGAAGAGAATGGTATATTTATTAAAGCGTAGCTTGGAGGCACGTAAGAAGAGGATTTTCAGGAAAGAAAAGATTTTTTTCTTCTTTTCAAGGCAGTCAAACGGGAAATGGCTGAAAAACTCAAAACAAGATCATGGTTAAACCGTTTCACCCACACCACCAAACTCCCCTATTTTTTTTAACCCCAGTTTTCTTTTTCTTGAGTTTATTTTGGGCGTCTAAGCATCCTTCCGTAGATTTTTTTTTCTTGTCATCCTCCCATTCTTTCTAAAAAACAGTGCGAAGCTGTTTTCTGAAAGAAGATATAATTTGTTTCATTTAGTTAACGGTTTTTTGTATGAGGTATCGCTTCATGTATTTCAATCACTGTTTGCTTATCATACCTATACACGTCAGTAAATTAAAAAAAATTCCTTTAACAACGCCAGAGAAAATACAAGAAGTCTTTTTTTTTTTTTACCTGCTTGTAATTCTCCATTAAAATTATGTAACGCTTAGCATTATAAAAATAAATATTGCGCACTTTATATGATACATCAATTATCACCGGGAGTTCTTTTTTAATATCTCACAAATTGATTTAAAGTTAAAGGATTGTTCAACATTTATCCCCGTGAAAAATTGTAAGATAAAATTCCACAGAGTAAAGTGCGTTTAGCACTACATCTTTGCCCTACACTTTAATCACACTTTCAAATCATATTTTGTTCGAAATGATGACAATTCAGAGTACTTATTCTCTGCAGCAATTGTTAAAATAATTAAATGAAAAGTATTTGCTGAATAATGTATTTTAAATTAGATTTAGTATATTTGTGCGAAGTATTTGGCATCCACATTAGAACGATGGACACATTATCAATTTCCATATCGATATTTTTGGAAAAATACATTTTTAATGCAACCAAGCCGACTAATATTTGAAACATTTAGTTCGACTCTTTGGGATGCTAAAAGTCTAAATAAAATATAATTAGTGGAGTTTTTAATTTAAATGAATTTTTTGGTGGGAAATATTTGTATTTTATGTTTTTGATTTGAAGTCTTGCTAGAATTTTTAATTACTTTGATGTTTTTTAAAATCAAACATTGCGATTAAAAGAGAGCAGGAATGATAAAATTTAAGCAAATGCCCCCCCCCCCCCTCCCCACACACACACACATTTTTTTTTTCCAACCCTTTATTTGATGAGACTTACAAGTTCCGTCAGTTTTCTCCTTCTACTGTATTAATTTAAACCTTTTGAGATTCATTCAGACTTCGAAATCCACTTCGATGAAGTTCGTTCTTCAATTGTTGTATGGCAGCAAAAGTTTTTTTTCTCTTTTCTTTGGAAGCTTGCCAGGGACAAGTATACAAGACAATGTAAGACAGAGATGGATGCTTAGAAGATTGAAAATCGTCCATGTGTTTGAATATAAAGAGAAGTAAGTTTGTGCTGCCATCCAAACAAACTTTACAGAAGTGGATTTCAAAATCCCAATGGGTCTAGAAGCGTTTAAATGAAGAGTTAAACTTATGCTACGCCAAATATCATTTTCTTGGAAATGTCTAACCGTGATTAAACATTGCTCTGTCAACGCAGAAATTTGAAACAGGGAATGACTCCTTGCTCACAATTGCAAACTGCTTCCTCCCGTTTTTATTATCCTGAGAATTAGATTATTTATCGCATGTGTAGTTGCGCTTTCTTTGTTTCATTCTCGTTATCAAGTGAAAGCGATGGAAGTGATATTATTTATATTTCGTGCCCGAAAGTGGGGACTCGCTAATGGATGCTGTTTTCAAATCATCATACTTCTTTGTTTTGGTTGTAAGGTACACATTAAGACTATTTTGGCTGCAATTTCTAAATGCAATGTACATCTTGGCTTAGATTTCAAATCACAATACACAACCGAATCTGTGTAGGAATATCTTCTAGAAAATGCGACTGCATAAAGTAGTTTTTGTGCCAACTCCTCATCGAATTTTTAAAATATGCTAAGCTCTACTTTATATTATTTTATTAATTTAATGTTATTTTTATGAAAAAGAACTAAAACGTATTTTTAACCTTTTATACACGTAACATTTCATTGTTGAACTGATCGATAATTTTACCTTGAAATTGGTGAATAAGCTGGGAATACTAAAGAACTTTTGAAAAATGAGATTTAGTGTTTTTTAAACATTTAGCCAGACATTTTACAAAATTACCGGTTTTGTAATCCAGAGATAAATTGCTGACTTAAGAAACATAAATTAACCGAAGGGGAAATTACTTGTCTTGTTGGTATTTTACTTAAAAAA
The DNA here is from genome assembly GCA_963978545.1 of Linyphia triangularis. Lineage (NCBI taxonomy): Eukaryota > Metazoa > Arthropoda > Arachnida > Araneae > Linyphiidae > Linyphia > Linyphia triangularis. The sequence continues at coordinate 32,224,671 of OZ021725.1, read as the reverse complement.
AGTTTTTTTCCTTAATTATTCTTTTAGCGTTGAAATTGATTCAATTAGTAAACATTTTAGCATTTTACAAAATAATAAAAAAAAATATTATTTAAATTTTTCTTTACTAAATAAATTTTGTACCCTGATCTAAACAAAATGTATAACCAAAAAAATATCCAAATCAACAGGAGCCTTGCACCTTTAGTAAAATATTCAGCTCTCTGCTAACCACGTAAAATGAACCACGCTCAAACAAATGATGCCACAGTTGGTCTCCCATTCATTTTTGGAAAGATCAATGTTTCAAGAGTATGGGTTTGTTTAAAGAGGGTCGGTGCCTTGCTAAGCTCCTTTTCGTTGGCGAATCACTATTCTAATTCAATTAGTTACTCTCTGCAAGGCCTATTCTAAGGAATTTTTACGACTGCCCAAACTTCCCCCCCCCCCCCCCCCGATATTACAAACATTATTACGCTAAACAGAGAATAAAAAAAATAAAAAAAATAGGCCTATTAAGCAGTCTCATAATGATATTTTCGCCTCCTATGTATGGAATTTAAAATTGTGATTCGTCATGTTGTCGATCCACAAATCCCCATTTATACGTTTATAATTTCAGGTCTTCCTAGTTTTTAAATTTAACACAAAGTTGTTAAAATTTAAACCTAATTATTTAACTTAAACAAACACTACTAAATTCGAGGCGTTAAGGGAACGAATAACCGCCAGAATAGCTTCGATTATGTCAAATATGCCAAATATTGGGTTGCCTGGTAAGAGTTTTTCTTGAAGCTGAAACTTCAAAGAAGGAAGGGTTGCATAAACAAATAAAAAAGTCGTTTTAAATTTTATTATACTCAAATTCAAAAAGATGAATAATAATTGCACTCCTTTAATAAAATCATATTTTTAATTTCCTTGTTTTTCTATTTTTTACGACTGCCCAATTTCTGATTTACGACTGCCCAAATACAATTTACGACTGCCCAAATAGGCCACGACTGCCCGTTAGAATAGGCCCTGACTCTCTGCAATTAAATTAAATGCAGATCTTGTAGATTTCTATCTGCTTCTTCTCTCCTCAACAGAAATAGCGCCCCGCTGCAGTTGTATTGCCGAGACACAGGAAGCGCGTCGTTCTGTTCCCAACGACTTGATCGATGAGCGAGGAGCTAAATAATGAGACTACATTAACGTGCCAAAGAGTCGCAAGGGTTGCTGTAATTTGTGCGTCTTCAGAGGATGATGTCCTCTACAAAGCAAACGCTACTCCAACTGCTCTTGTTATTTTATATTCACGCGGCGCGTACATGAACTTCTTTAAAAAATAATAAAAAAAAGAAAAGGGGGGGGGGGGGGATGCTTACGTTTGTCTTCGACTGAGGAATTATATCATTTTCACAGGGTGCGTATTTTTCGCTGCAAACACTTAGTATTGACGATGTTTAATTTTTTTTACGTCGTTATGAATTGAGAAAGTTGCAGATGAGGCAAGATTTGTTTATATTGATGAAAAGGTATGAGGCATTGTATTTAAGGAGGGCAGATTGATGTTTTGCGCGCATTTCTGAAAATCATCCAAGATAATATATAAAGAAAAATTATATAAACCATTCGTGCTTTATTTAATATTTTGTCCTTTGTAAGTAAAAGTTTGAGTTTGGAAGTTTTCGTTGGTATGCATTAGCATTAGCTTTTCCCAATCATAATTTAAATTTAATTGTAGTAAATTTTACTCCCTAGTTTCAATAAATGTTTTCTATAAAAAAATTTATTTCGAAAATTGAAGTTACTTGCTTAACCATACCTTGTGACGAGCTTTAACAAAAATATTCTTAAATATTTCAAAACATTTGAATTTCAGCGAGAGACAAACAAGAGGGATTTCAACGAATAAGTATATATTGCCTCAGTAACTGCATATCTGTAAAACCAACCCTATGTCGTGCGTCCTATCTAGACTAAATTACTTAAGTTAACTATTAAAATAGTACTTTTATAAAAAGTATTCATCGGCCATTTTAAAATTTTCCCGTTTTCTCTAACATTATAGAAGTTCCATCTGAACAGATTTTCAAATACAGATGCCCTTTTCACGGCACTTCAGGATATGCTGCCAAAAATTGCACTCCTAGAAGAACGACGACTTTTCGCATCTCCAACCCAACCGGGGGTGTCATCCGCGAGGTCAGAGTTCGAATCCATTAGTCTTGGAGATGAAGATGGAAATGTCCAAAGTCTGGCGTGGGTGGGCCATCTCTCTCTCTCTCTCACTCCCCCTTCTCCATATTAACCATCTTTACAAATGAATGACGACGGAAGAGGGGAGAAGTTGTTGATGATCATCAACTCTTGACAGTCTTTCTTCCTGCGTTTGTAAGGATATGGCTAATTGTGAAAAATTGATCGGTGTTGGAGAAAGAGCATGGAGTTGGTTCTCTTCGCGAAATGTGTATGCACGTTGGGTGTGAGGTGAAATCTTTCAAACCGGGTGTTTGGTTGGAGGTCAAGATATGTTTTCGAAAGAACCCTACGAACAACGTCGATGGTGGAAGAGAACGACACATAACATTTGTTTTTAAAGGTGGGAAATATGAATTTCAAACTTTGAAGTTAAACTTTTTGCGCTAGTTTGAAAGCGTTTGCTGTGCAAAGATTTTTCTTTGATAAATTGCTAGGAAATTCTCACTATTCAAATGAAAGATTCTGAGTTGCTTGTATGAGAAGCTCAAATTAATGACTTTTCTTCAAAGTTAGGAAACATTATGTAAAAATATAAGAAATGAGGCACTCTGTTATTCGAAAAAAATTAAATCACTGTTCTGAATATTAATAAATAAGAGTATAATATAGTATATATTATTAGAATATATAGCTATATAGTGGGTTTTAACTTAGATATATAGATCTTGTATAAAATCATACTGTAGGATACTAAGTTCCGACTTTTTTCTTGCTTAAAATAAATTTATCATTCATTTCTGGTCTTTAAATTTTTAATAAACTAATTAACACATCTTGTTTTTAATCACGAAGGCCTACAACTTAAAAGTTTTACAAATTTTTATTCAAGCTTTACCTCGTTAAACTGTTTTTGCATACTAACTGGTTTTCGATTTATAACATACCGCAACAAATAACCACTCGTAAAATATTTGTCGTAATTTTTGAATTTAACTTTGATATTTCGTATTCAATATTCTACTCGCTTGTTCCTTCAATTAACGATAAATATTTAATTATTCGTACTTCTATGTTTCCACAAGCGTAAAAAGAGCTCAAGATAAAAAAAAGTATTTTAAAATCTCCCGAGAATTCTACTCTTGCATTATAATTTATTCAATGTATCTACTGTTTTTCCTTTCGTTAATTAGGATTTGCATAGAGGATTTTTCCCCTGATTTGCTTGATTAAATGTTGCGGTAATCTAGACTATATAATACATAAATATACTGCATGCTAATCTAGAAGACATTATGCAAATGTTTGACAAGTCAAATGCTATTGAAGTTGCTTATCTGCTATTTGCAGAAAGCTGTCCATTTATCAACAGACTATTCAAGCCTTGAGTGTTCAAAAATCTTGAGCATACAATGTGTTAGTAAATTTTAATATGAAGATTGTCTTAATCAAATGTTCCTAATTTCAACAGACATTTAAAAAATGTATTAGTGAAACGTTATCGGTATTAGGCATAATTGGCTGCTGAATTCTTAGATTTTGGAAGAATCTTTAATATCTAGCCACCGGAGGTTGATTGGACACCAAGTTCTCCAGACCTCAATGTTTTTTTGTTTTTTTCCCTTTTGGGTTCTACGTCAAAAACAAAGTCTAATCAAGGAGCATCCGTAATGTTGAAGATCTTCGTGCCTCAATAACCGCTGCTATTGCTTCTGTGACTACGGAAATGCTATAACTGTAACGAACATGACTGGTACTGTACTTCTGGCTGGATATCCTTTAAAGGCGTCCACTTAGTTGTGCACTGATTTTTTTTTTCTAAAAAACTTTACGAGTCCTATCATATAATTTTAAATTTTTTTATGCTTTTTAACTTTCTGTTAAGTGTAGCTGTTTTAATTCGACACCCTGTACTTGAATTGAGATTTAAGCATCGACAGAGCTCTTGTAAGAGATTATCTCTACATTAATGTGTTGTAGAAGTTCAAATTGCCATTTAAGACAGTTAACTCTTACACTGTCTTGAAATTGTTTCTGCTTTTTGTTTTTCAATTTGATGAACGTTTAGTTTTGACTATACAAATTTCATGCATATAAAAAGAAAACTACTTTAAAGTTTAAAAGCAGTTAAAAACCTTTAGAGATAATGTCAGAGTAAGAAATATTTTTTACTTGTTTTTACAGCTAAGTTACTCACATTCAAAAAAAAAAATAATAACAGGAAACACATTGTCAAGTACATTCCAATTAATACTTTTGCTATTTCCCCTTCTGCTTTTCAACTCTCAGATAACATGAAATAAATCGTGGTTTTCCTCTCCCATACACCAACGTACATCATAATGGAGATGTATATTCCAACCACAAAACAAAGATACGAGACGTTAAAAAAGAAGCGAAAAACAATTCAAAAAAGAATTATCCAATTGGAACGGGAATGAGTGACACTCAGGCGACCGCTGACAAACGTGGTAAATTTTAAAACGTAATTTTTCCTGACAGCTCGCAGATACAACGACACACAGATTGTTTACATATTCTTCTCACAAAACCAATAGGCACCCCGCATATCAATTCCTACAAATGCCACATTACACAATGCGCTGGTCTTGGCGATTTTTCTCTCTGTCTTTCCCCCTCTAAAACAAAGACGATTATAATTGATAATTGGGCCAATAAATCATGCTCGGATATGCGACATGCTTGCTAATCCGGCATGAATGGGGCCCAGGGACTGTCTTATCCGGTATCTTGCTTTTCTGGAAAATCTACCCGTGATGCGGAACGTATGGGTTAAGTGTTTGACGGGGCGAGCCGGGCAATCAGTTCAGGATGAGGACTTGTAGATAAGCGTCTGTCGCAAATGAATTGTGGCTGTTGTATGGGCTGCTGAAACTTATATCTGATTTATTGTGTCACCAAAATGTCCCTGCTACCTACTGTGCTACAGGAAAATAATAAAGAAGGATTTTCTGGGTGGTTCTCACATAATATTAATTTAGATTGTCGCGCTGTCGGTATTATATAAATTGGGCGAGTAAGAGTTCTGGAGTGGGAGATCGCAGTTTGATCTTCTGCATTTGTCTTATTGCTGTTTTATGGGCCTTGAAGGGACACAACGCTCCGCCCCTATTATTAATTCTTTTACTTGTGTTTCGCCTGCATGCGAAACATAGTATTGCCCTTTATGTAGTTTTGATATCACTAATTTCAATTTTACAATTTAAGAGAGTATAGTCTTAAAATTTTTAACTGTGTATTAACTCGAGGTTACTTGCATTCTAAATAAAAACATATTCAACTACTTCACATATTGTATAAAACGTTATTTTGACAAGGAAAGCACGCAATTTCAGACGAGATGGATCTGGAATTAATTTTTATAGTTCATAAAAGCTTGCCAAAGTATTCATTATTCAAAGATTCAGGTTATTTTAAAATACGTAATCGAAATATAATTTCATTAGATAACATTTTATAGAAAAACTTAAGTACTCAGTTCTCTTTTAAAAATACAAACCTTGGGAAAGTGGTTATCTAATCTATGATTTGTTAGTAATTTTTTTTCAGTCGAATGACATTTTTTCGCATGGAAAAAAGGAAGAATTTTTAAAAAAAAAAAGTAATAATGAAAAAAAGTGCCTCACTTTTTTTCTTCTTTCCCATCTTCTTTGAAGAAGTAATTAACTCCTCTCAGTCGCCCGATGACACTTCTATCATCGGAGGATGGGATAAAACACTATTCTGGTGCGAGTTCCATCAGCAACCCTTCAGGTTTATCATTTGACCCGCGGCCCCGCTTGGCGACACAAAATGGAGATATTAAGGCGTCTAAAATGAAAAGTTATTGCCATTGAAGGAATTAACCTTTCTCTTCTAATAGGAATTCTTTTTGTATAGGAGAAAGATGAATTGTGATGCAATCATTTTGATTGCGTGACTAAAATATTTTTTTAGTCGGCTATTTAAATCGGAAGGGATCTAATTGTATGATTTGTAAGTTTCTATGACATTGATTTAGAATAATATTCTAGTTGTTATAATATTCTAATACTTCCAGTTGTTCAGATTTTAAAATATATTTCGAATATTTATATATATGTATAAAAGCCAAAGCCCTCACTCAATAATAATTCTCCCACTTTCCATATGATCACAATTCTAAAATTGGTACAAATGTCAACAAGAATAAACGTAGAAAAAGTAAACTATATTCCGATCTTGATTAATCAACTTGAAATGATCGAAAAGAGGTCAAACGTTCCAAACGTGGGATATTTAAATTGCTCACTTGCAATACAGTCGCAACTCTGATATTTGGAACAAATGTTAACAAAGACAAAATAGAAAAGGTAATCTATTTTGATATTGATTTACCAATTTTAAATGGATCAAAACGTTCCAAACGAGAGATATTCCAAATTTTGTACAAATTTCTACTAGGGCAAGCATAGAAAAGTTAGTTGTTCTCATCTCGATTAAAGAATTTTAAACGTTACAAACGATGAATATCCCACTTTCAATGTTGTCATAACTCTGAAATTTGGGGAAATTTCAACAAGGGCAAACGTAGAATATATTATATATTCCGATCTCGATTGACCACTTTTCAGGGGTTGAAATGGGGTCAAATGTAATGAATGTCTTTTGATTGCTAAAACGCACATTGTAAAATTTCGTAGCGTAGCACGGGTGTTCACGTAGTATATTATATTTATAGAGCTTAATTTTCCTCTAACCTTATTTCAACTATTTTGAAATTTTATATGTTCTTTTTGATCACTAAATTTACCAACTCAAAATAAACTTCAGGTTGAAGCAAGGCTTACTATTTTAAGAAATTGTGCTTTGCGTATTAAAAAAATATTTTTGGATTTTTTTTTAATTGGAATAAATAACAGTATAATAGTTTGTGATATTATACTTAATTTAAATTTGTTTATGATATTTTTTTCCAACTTGATGGACGTTAACCTATTTATAGTAAGTTTTATTGTTTAAAAAAATCTTTACCATACTATAATGGCAAGACTTGCTAAATGTGTTTTGTTTACGTAATAATAATAATAATAATAATAATAAAAAAAAATTAATTAAAATTGTATATATTAGAATTAAGAAATAATACTCAGATTTATCTTAATTAGAAATGAGATTTAGAATTTATGATAATTTGTATTTTAAATTCGTCAATAATTATAGAATCCGAAGTAATATTTAGACAAGCATGTTAGAATTAATAACATTTTACTTCCTAGGTATGAAAACACCATTTTAAGCAACACTATAGGCTATTCATTTTATGATTCACAACAACCTCAAAATTGCTGCTCATAATGACTGATGATAACCTACGCCGATTTTGTTTTCTTGACAGATGTAACACCACATTACATTTTTAGAGTATTTGTACTGAAATGGATGCCTCGAGATCAGTGGATGCTTAAAAAAAAAAAAGTCTGCACAGTGTATCGTGTTTCCTTTCTGTGGACAGATTGTATTTTTTTTCTCATCTTCCCAGTTTGTCAACTATGTCTATCTTGAATCATCGAGCCGTGATCCGTCATTGTCAAGACGTTTTCTGTAAAAACCAAACAAAATTCGCGCACGAGTCCACGCTGTCACATTTGGCGTGTACTCGCTGTCTGTGCCTTTAGAATTGCAAGCTGCTTTTGCAATAATACCAATGTGCAACATGCTTTTAAAAATTTGCTTAAGTATGTCTTTATATTTTAGAAAAAGAGAAAAGATGCTTTAGATGAAAATGTGAATACTTTTTTTTTAAAGTTTTAATTATAGTAAGAATTTCAATACGAATTCAAATACAAAGTTGATTCAATACTAATTCAAAGATTACAATTGTAAAAAAAAAATAAGTTATTAATTTTTTTTATAGTTAATTAGTATTTATAGTTTTATTATAGTTAATTAGTATTTATAGTTTTATTATAGTTAATTAGTATTTATAGTTTTATTATAGTTAATTAGTATTTATAGTTTTATTATAGTTAATTAGTATTTATAGTTTTATTATAGTTAATTAGTATTTATAGTTTTATTATAGTTAATTAGTATTTATAGTTTTATTATAGTTAATTAGTATTTATAGTTTTATTATAGTTAAATTAAATTTTTCTAGTCACCTAAAATGTATTTAGTAACATAACATTATTTAGTGATTTTAAAATTATTTAATAATTTAAAATGAATAGTTAAAATGAATAACTTAAACTAAAAGGGATAATTTAAAATGATTTAAGAATAGAAAATTATTTTTTAAAATTATTTTATTTATATGAAATTATTTATTTGTATACAATTTAATTATGAATTATTTTTTAGTATAACAATGATTTAGAGTAATATTTAAATTTTTAAAATAAATCCTTTCGAACTTTACATGCATATTTTTAGAAGGTGTTGATATCTGTGCTGTATCTAAGGGTTCTAACTGAAGTAAATCAAGCCACATCTAATCTATCATTGAAAAGGCTATTAAAAACTACAAAAAAAACCCCACTTTTCATTAATAGAAGTAATATTTTTATCAAATACTTTTTTCGATTAATTCAATCACTGAGCTCAAAATCCCAAGTCTACATAAAAAAAAAAAGATAAATATTTCTATATGATACTTCCCCCCCCCCCCCCTCTCCCTACACCCATCATTTTTATACAGGAAGGTCATCTCCGCAATCTTCCACACTCGTCTCCACATAATGAATATCGGGGCCCCGAACAAGTGCTTATCGTCATTCTAGTCTGAAAAGGCCCTTTGTGATTCCAAGGAGGTTGGCAGTGACGGCGCCACTGTCAATCGAACCTACTTTATCGACACTCCACATAACAAACCTCCTGATAAAAGTGCGTGTTTTTTCGCTCTTCTTTCTCTTGCCCAAAAGAAACGAGAGATAGTTTCACAGCTAAATGCGCGGTTATCAGAAAAAACACAATTACGATTCGATGTAGTGTTTGCCCCTCGCACATTCAAACGGACACTCTCGATAATAATGTTTCCTGATTGATTTCCTAACTGGCCTCGTCCTTTGGAAATGGAAGATGTTATTGTTGGATTCGTCGCGGCTGTAGGACATTTCCGAAACGAATCGTGTTAGGTTCGCTACCTTAAAAGAATAAAACCACAGTATGATAGAGTAAATCAGTAAAAAATAATTCTTTGCTTTGCAACAAATACGACCAATGATCATATAATGACAACCTTATGAATGGGGACTCTTTATTTACTGACTTGATTTATGTGCTCCGCCATTTTTTTCATAGTGCTGTCAGGGCCTGACCATGGTAAGTTGAGGCCCAGGCACTTTCGGAGGCCCCTTTAAAACGCGACATTTTATTGGAAATGGGTTTGACACCAAGTTAAATGAATTAACATTAAATATAGAAAAAGTTGATAAATTAATGTTAATATTATTTCTAAAAGTTTTTTTTTTTTATCACATATAAAGAAACAAATTTATAAATCAAAAGAGGAAAAACTTTGTTATGTATAGCATTGTATTTTGCAATCACAAAATGTAGTATTACCCGTGGCAACAATATCTGCAGCATTATTCATAACTTCAGAATCGACATTTGCTGATATCACAATAAATTCGTCAAGGCTTTCTTTTAATTTTTTGTTTCTCTATCTTTCAAAAAAGCTTGTTTTGAATGCTTTTAAATGTTCGTATGGTTTAATTGAATAAATACTCTCTGGAATACTAAAGACGATTCAAAATCAATACAAAATGATTTTTATATCAAAACTCTTTACAGATTATAAAATAAATTCACATAGCTTTTGTAAAACAAAAGTTATAGGTTCACACCCAATTTCGGGGCCCCATTAAATCATGGGCCCAAGGCCCGGGCCTTGTGAGCCTAGGCAATGATTAGGGCCCCGAGTACTGTCTGTATTAATTTAAGAGCTTCACTTTTATGAAGTTGTTCTTCAGTTGTTGCATGACAACACAAGCTAATATCTCTCTGTAAGCTTTTCTAGAGACAAGTATATAAGACGACCCAAGGCCAAAATAGGTGCGTAAAAGATTGAAAATCGTCCATGTATTTGCATATAATGAGAAGTAAGCTTGTGCTGTCATCAAACAGTTGAAGAGTGGATTTCAAAGTCCCAATGAATCTCAAAGCGCGTTGAACGATATATGAATAATGCAGTACTATAAAAAAACTGACGAAACTTGTATAAGTCCCACAAGGAAATAAAGGGTTAAGCTACGACTTTATATAACTATTTGAGACCTTAAGAAGTCAAGTCATAAAATTGCATACGTACTACCGTGGGATATAACCTCTAAATTTGTTTATAAAAAATGTGTGTATTTCACAAAATGTTCTTAAAGGACAACAATTATACGAGAGATATTTACAATTTCATATGATTTTTTTTGTGTTTTTGTTTAACTTCATTTTACGACGGTTGGCAAAAAAAAACCTTGTCAATCGACATTTTAGTTTTTTTTTTTTTTTTATTTGCTAATAAATTGCGAATGTGGTCACACTTAGTGTTTTTTAAAAATCATAAAAAATAATTTTCCCGAAAAATCTGAAAAATTCAAAATATACCTCAAACGATCTAAATATATAAAAGTTAAAAACAATGACTGTTTATCCATTTCAAAGCCGTCTTTAATGGGTTTAAAAGCTTTTCCAATAAGGTGGGAAAAATTTGATATGATGTTTATTCCCTTAGGTTGCCTTAATAATATGCGTCTCGCATTTTATTATATGTTTCTTAGAATAGTGTCTAAAGTCAAGATGATTCTAAACTGGTTCAACTTAATTATCTCCATCCTGTTTTCAGTTTTAAAAAATAGGCCAAAGAAAAATGTGAGCATCAATTGCATGTATGCTAAATAATTTACCATTTGATAAATGGTTCGGAAAACAATACATCTATAATTTTGGTTTTTGTAGCACCAAAACACTTGAAACAGAATACAAAGGATGTTGTTTACTTAGGAATAATCAATGTTTTGAAAGTTTATTTTCATGATTATCTCTTTTTTTATTCGACATTAATTGCGTGATTTAAAAGAGTTGCATTTTACCACTGAAACAAGCCACCGATGCTTCTTTCTCTTTATTTCAATTGAGCCCAAATTAAAGTTACATCTACATCTAGTTTGCTTTTTTTCTAGTAGCCTATTTTTCTACTTATGTATGTAATATTTTTTTAAGTAATTTACATCATAGAATTACAGATAAAATTTAAAAAAAAAAAAGTGTTGTACGCAAGGTTAAATTGATAATTTATGTATTTTTATACAATTTTAAGCTTTTCTCTTTACTGAATGGTGTACAAAAATACAATTATAATATTAAATCTAAACTTTATTTTTACGTCACGTTAGAAATAATGTCGCTTTACATATGTGGTGGTCCATAATTCTTTATAGATACCAAACTTTGGTATCTATAAAGAATTATGGACTGTAAAGCGCTTTGAAAGATCGCTAAACCTAAGATTTCATATTTTAATAATATCTTTCATTCACTATACCGTGTTTAAAATATAATTTTAGAGAGTATTGTGTATGATTTGTTAGATCTAATGAGTTTAATAATTAAAAAAAAAAGGCAACAAACGAAACGACTACAAATCTCGGTCGCGCATCTTTATTTACAGAGCAATAATTACTTTAACTAAGAAAATAACATGTAATTCATTCAAAAGATTTTTTCCCTCTAATTTTTACTCTACGTCGTGGTAAATATCCAAGCAAATTTATTGATTCAACTGCAAAATAAAGCTAAAAAAAAAAAAATCCACGAGAATACCAATGATAAAAAAAAACAAAAAAAAACGCTGCTAGAAAAAAGCCGAGAAGAGGGAAAAAAAACAGCTTCTAGATTTACATTACCACTAAAGTAATCACTAAAACCTCCCTCCTCCTATTGAGCAATGCAGGGAAATCACAAAAACAAAGCTGGTTTCTCCTCGACGGTAAAAAACCGCGTCTACATGCCGAACAGTCGACGGTGTGTCACCGCCGCAGACTAGTCGGCGATCGACCGATACCTCTTCCGCTTAGAATTTTCGCTCGTTTCCTTACTTCTCCATGTCGGCAGACATCAAAGAAAGGCTGTATCATTGGCGTATCGCTTTTATGGCGTCAAATCCCCGTTTCGCTTCAGAACACGAGAAATCCTTCTATCACAGGTATTAGATAAGGAGGGGGTTGGGCGATTGTTCAAAAGAGCAAATATAGGTGCAACAGTGTCTTTGGGAAGCAAATGAGTTTTGAATTTTTGTTTCTCTCCCCTGCCACGTTCAGCCTTTAAATGATAATTATTGGAAATGTTAAAGTAATCACTCTGTTTTCGTTAATTATATCGTGAGTTAGGTGCTGAATTCAAATTAGAGGTAATGTAGGTAAATAAAGGTGATGGAGTATAAAATAAGGTAATTTTATATCGTTTAAGATTGAATTAGTTATTGGTTGCTGAGTTTTTGGCTTCTGAGTAAAGTTTTATGGATGCAGTAAAATTGTTCATTCCTTTTTACGATTTTCAATTAAATTTATATATATATATATATATATATATATATATATTTTAAAGAAGGTAATTTGTTAATTAAGTTTAATTTCATCTTCTAATAATGCATTTTTTTTTTAATTATTTCACTTTTAAGTCAGTGAATGCAAGAAAAGAAACACTCGTATTGTATACTACATAAATTTAAGTTCGTTTCCTCGGAGCAAGTATTAGATTTTGTGTTCTTGTATTGAAGCTTGATTATTTCATTTGAGTGTTCTTTTATTTTAAAATTAAGTTTGAACTACACTACTAGTTTTAAATGAAAAATCCTTACTCCTCTTATATTTTATTTTTCTGCGAGTTAATATAATTCTTTTGTTTAAGTTGACTGCATTTAAACATTTAGAAAAAAAAGTTTGTGCAGATTTTAAAAAATCAGGTTTTTTTTTTTGCAAGGTTGGTATTTTTTCTGTTTTTTTTAAATTATTTAAATCTGTTCACATCAGTTCCGTCTTTAGATATTATTATTAAATGAAAATTATTTGATGTTATGCGAATTTTAACTATTAGTCTTAGAATAAAAATTTGAGAAACACACAGACTGAAATTGCTCATTTGGACGTAATTAATTAATTACAAATGCCAAAATATTCGGATTACTTGATACTTATTTAAAATGATTTTTTATACATATTTCTATGTTCCTTTTTCGGTTTATTTAAAGAAGTAGACACGCAATAGCATACGGGGCTTTAAAATTCATATCACCTTTCTTATTCATCGTCATAATATTCTTATTTGAATTAAATGTAATGGTCAGACATTGAATGATGCTACTATATTCAATAGAGAGATCTTCGGCTAAATGGAGATAGGGCAAAGATTCTATGTAATTTACTAAAAATGTTTGAGAAAAGCATACTTATAAATAACATAGTTAAAAAAATAAGAAATCTAACTTTTAAAAACAAAAGAAAATCACGCGCAATTTCATACTCTTAATCTATGACTTTGAAGTCAAGCATAAGCCTTGTCGTCATCGAAATTTTATTTTAATCCTTAAATTCATTTCCTCCGAACCATATTCTTAGGCTGGACCTCTTTCATCAAAATATTAACGAGAACAACAATAATCTCCATACCCCCCCACCCACACATGCATACATACAATGGAAACCCTCAAATGGAAGCCCTCCCCCTCAAAAACAATCAACAAAACATCAAAACATTTTTCCTAATTTCCAACCGAATGACTTACCAAACTTTTTTGTATTGTTAGAGCCGTTTCCTCTTCTTGCATTTTCAATGGGGAGGATAAGTTGAAGGCGTGCTAATGGACAAAGATAATGTTGTTCCTTCTCCCCTCCTTTTAAAAAATACTCTAATCCTTTACTGGGAGGGGGGGAGGGGGGAATGGACAGGAGTCAGTCTTCATCTTCATCATCATGACTATCATCGCCACCAGAATAATCCCCTTCCCATCAAGGTGCGTCTAATTAACAGCGGGGAAAAGGAAAAGCAACTCCAAACTAGCGCAACATCTAATTTGGAAACCTTCGGGTTGGGGGAATTAGCATGGACCTAGATATTTATCCTTCTCTATGTATATGAGCGAGGGAGAGAAGGAGGTTTAGAATATACGCGCGCGCTTTTCGTTGGAGGGGGGGGGGGGGGGGGAAGGGATTGCTCGTCGGCGAAAGATCAAAGGGAGGCAGCGTCAATCAGCTCAAAGCTCGGAAGCAGCTGATGCAATGTGCAAATAACATTTTTGCTTCTACGCATTTCTCTTCATCAAGTTGATGTAGTAAGAGGAGGGGGGGGGGGGAAAGAAGGGTCCTCGTAGGGAACAAAAAAATTAGCCGATATATTTTGCCGTTTCCTTCTGTGTGTAGTAGTGTAAGAGTGGGGCTAGGAGATGTAGAGGGGGGGGGGGGTTACACCTACGCCTATCTCATTACACTGTGCAGTGAGTCAGCGTAGCTGCTAATTTGTTGATGGAAACGGGGATGGATGGATGTGTGAGGTGGGATATCTAGGTAATGCATGCATGTCTTGGAGAGTGGGGGGACGTGTTGACTTAGCGCCGGAGATTTTCGTAAATGATTGAAATTTTGGGCGATGAGATGTGTCCCCCACTCTGCCTCGGATGAGATCTTTTGTTGGCGGACAAAATTGGGATGAATGAGATGTATGTCACTCTTGGAGATAGTGTTTGCGTTGCTTTGGATGTGGTGGGATTGGGAGGGTGGCAAAAAAATCGCCTCGGGTTGGAGTTTTGGTTTTCTGGAGCTGATTCGAAGAAGTTTGGGATCTGGAGGTGCGTCATCTTCTCTTTTTAAAGTGACGAGTTTTGGATGTTTTTCCGCTGCGATGGAATTTAAAATATATAGTACCTGCAATGTTAGGGAATAAAATGGAGTTTAAATATTATTTTTTGGCGTAGGTTTGACTTCTACGGGTTTTCTTTTATATAGATGTATATGAAAAGGCAGTTTGCAATTGCAACTTAGTATTATAGTTCATTCGATAGGTGGAATTGGTTTAACGTTTACATTTGTTATTTTACACAGAGAGGCAATAAACTTGATTAGCAATTCAAGTATTGCATTTTATATAATAAGTAAATAATTTTTTTAATTTAATTTTATAAAAATAAAGTTATCTTTTGATTGTAAAACGATAATAAGTGCATCTTAGTTTGTTAGTCTAGGAGTCTCCCTTTTGACTATTGGATACATTTTTTTAAAGCCAAAGTAAAAAAGTTAATTTTCAAACTATACAATATTAGAACTTAAACAAATACTTGCGGGTATTATACAATATCATCGTTTCACGAATTAAAAATTAGATATCAATATTATACTTTACCAAGAACGAAAAGGGTTGAGAGAGGGGGCGGGAGTCCCAAAACTACTCCTCCACTTCTCTCATCCCCCAGCAATGCTAATTAGATGCGACCAATCTCTCCCCTCTGCCACTCTAGAGAACTATATTATGTATCCATCCCACGAAGGCGTTGCAAATGCCATTATTAGCCGAACCGCCGGTGCAACCTTTGCCTACGGATTATATCACTCTAAAAAAGAAACATTACGCGAAAGGACATGGGTCCCCTTACGCATAAGGGGGAGGGGGGACCAGATGGTGCCCCTTCCCGGATTCACCCCCCTTCCCATTCCCGTTTTTTCTTTTATCCTTTTTTTTAGGGGGTGGGCCTGCTTTTTTCGGAGCAGTCGATGTGGAAAACGCGAAAATTGCTCCAGTGAAAGGCCTTGCGCTGCTGAAATAGTGGGTTCATTTAACGCAAAGAAAAGCTCTATTCCTGCTTTTGCTTCTGCTTGTTATTTCAGATTGCACTGTCCAGGCCTCTCTCCCCTTGTTTGCGGATGGACTCGACCTGATAATATAGTGCTATTTTCTTTTAAAAAAAAAAAAAAAAAAAAGTGAATGGAAGGATTTTCGTCTCTGAATAGATTTGGCGCGTGGGACTCGCACATGTATCAGGTAACAAGGATTACGAATGGATCAAATGTCTTTTGTGCACAGGGTGGTTTAAATGTGTGTGGTAGTGTTTCGAGAAACTCTTGAATGAAAATGGTTAGGTAAAGCAAAATCAAGGATTCTGTATATCCTTTTTGTTAACGAATTGATGCATATTTGTCCAGAATAATGAAATAATTTTGCGAAAGAATTAAGATTAGTAAAGAAAGAATTACTACAGAATATTACTGCTACGCAATTATTATCAATATTACTACTATGCTAATGGGTAAGACAGATAAAATTGTCACTAAAACATCAATATAGACGTCGTTTAGTTTGCATTTTATTTTATTTAATGATATTCTATTTTTTGTAAATAGTCTATTTTTTTAACTTAAATTTTAGTGGGACATTTTTAAGGGCCACTTGAAATTCATTTTTATAGATAAAAAGTTATAGTTACGAAATAATTACTACAGAATATTACTACTACGTAATTAATATCACTACAGAATACCGTATTAGTAGAGTAATACGGATAAAATTGTCACCTATAAGTGATTTGGAACCTAACATTTATTACATTTTTAAAACATTCCTGAAGTTATTTAATTTACAAGATAATAAAAAAAAATTGCAAACTGTCCTGATTCTATATCTTCCACGACAGTATTTTTATAGTATCACCTATCTCAATTTACTTTTATCCGTAAATACTTGCGATTTCTTCCACCTTTAAACCCCCTTCCCTCAGAAAAATTCACACATATAATGTACAACTAACCAGTTGTTCCTTGCACCTCTTCCATTCCGTGTGAAAATTGAGCCTAAATTCACGCTTATGAATATACTGAAAGACCCTACATATTTAGTCGCCTTTTTCCCTATGTCGCTGCATCAATATAATAATACCAAGACCGCTCCGCCACCCTTTTTGGTCAACTGTGCTTTTTGTATCAATTGGACGCTATATTTCGTCCGTACTCTTTCCCAAGTGGGTGTGGCAGAAAGCACTTCTCCGTAAAGTGCTTGAAAAGGGGCATTTACGTATTCACATTGTTGCCGAGTTTTTGAATATTACATTTCTTCCCCTCTTTTTTATCACATAGGAAAGGGGAGGAAATAGAAAAATGAAATATATCACTGAGCTATTTCCTCGTGAGGATCAAAATCGGAAAATGTAGAAAAGGGCACCGTTGGAATCGTTCTCTTTGTTACAAAGCTGAATTGTCAGCGGCTGTGTAATGATTTTTGAAAACTTTATATTTTTTTTTTATTTTCAAAAGCGTGGCAATAAATATTTTACTAGATTATTATAAAACTATATTATCTAAGTTAAAAAATTAGGTGACGTTACTGTGCTTGTTTTGGCCAAATTATTAAAAATAAATTACTCAAACTATATCAAATATCAAAATAATATAATAAAAGCAAGCAATGCTGTTTCTGTTAGTTTAAAATAAGTTTAAATGAAATAGCACCTTCATTGTGCAATCTTATTTATTACAATAGTTTATATATATATATATATATCAAGACTATGCTGATTTTAACTAGACAGAAAAGGGAGGTAGTTCTGACTATTTCAATCTAGACAGATTCGTCATTTTAATTGAATGTATTTATGAGTTATCTATTGAACGTGGCAGATTTTATCTTATGGTTACTAATAATTGTGAGCAAAATTGTTTTTGACGTCGCTTAAAAGAAATGCGACAAAATAAAATTATTCATGTATTAAGTTGAGATGAGATTGATGGATCTATCCCCTTTCATTGCAAATTCTATTCAGCTGTAAAATTTTCTTGAAACGTTTTCTAGACAACATTCTCTAAACAGGAACCCAACTCAAAATCTGTATCCAGAAAATCAAACATCTGAAACGTTAATGGTGATCAGACAGTGACCGTAGATTTCTACCTCTAAACTGACTCTAAAATTGACTACCAAATAGTATTCTTAAAAATCCTCCATCAATCGTCCTTCCACCAATACCATAGACATCAAAGCAACTTACACGATATGCAAACACGGAGTCGACCTGGTCGGATAGATATACAACTATTTGTATCTAAACAACTGTCCACCTACGCTTTTTTCGAGTCGATCCTAGATATTCGTCCTTCCAAGTTATTACAAAACATGGAATGGAAAATGCACCTTCCATCGATTCATCCATTCCCTGGAGGAATACTGACCAATCTGGGCCGTAGGATTGCAGTATTCCAAACAAGGAATAATAAAAAAATACGTGAAGCGGGGGAAAAAATCTAAACTCTCTAAAGTGCTCTTGAAGTTGAAACTTTTGACGAGCAAGTTGAAGAGGGAGGAAATATGGTATAAATAAATAGAGATGTATCCGAACCTTCCCCTGATCGCATTTTTATGAAACGATATCCTCGTACTGATTTCTGCCTCAAGGCATTGTTTGGGTGGATGCTGATGTGGTTTTGTGAGAAAGGAACCAACGTTAGATTTCTTTCGTAAGGGAAATTTTATTAAGTGTCTCCCACTCAAAATGTTCGTGACCAGACTTTCCTGGCATTTTATACTGTACATTTGCATATTTTTCGTATGTTATTGTTTATAAATTTTTTTAAATTCGAGTTATCTTGTTGATTGAGCTAAGGGTGTTTTTCCAAAAGTGCGTTATTTTTTTATGAAATTTCGATCCTATTTATTCTTTACCCAATTTGCTATAAAAAGCGCATATTCTATTAAAAAGATAATTTAATTTTGATCTTGTTTTAATTTACATTTAATTCCGTGAACACTAAAACAACGAGAACAATTCTATGTACCAAATTATTTTAATGTTCCATTGTATCCTGATAGTTTAGACTTTAAAAATTTCTTTAATTTCTAAATATTAAATACTTTATAAACAGAATATTATTTTAACTTTAATAACCTAATAAAATCTTATTCCCATTAGATATTAGATTATTTAAATTTTAGTTTTATAGAATCCCATAGATATTAGCAAACCACTTGCAAAAGTATGTACAATGATTTACTTTCAAGCATTGATTTTTAGTTAAATCAGCTATCTCAATCAAAGCCAATGTCATTCCAAATATGTCGTGTCCAATATTTAATATAACATTCTACATCAACACTCCAAATGATCCTCCTTGTCACCCATGTACCAAAAGCAGTATGCTCAAATTAAATTTTAGTAAAGACGAAAAAGTTTGACTTTTTTTTTTTAAAGTTTTATGCTGATTTCTTAAAGAACAAAATTGTGATTTTAACTCATTTGAATTTTCAAATACATTCTCCCTTTTTACGAATGGTATTATTCATTTAAGGTAAGAACGAGTAAAACAGCTTTAGTTTGAGAGAAGAAACAACCTGCTGCAAATTCGGTTCTTTTTTACTTGCCTATCTCCCAACTTTTTCTCGAAACCGACTGGGAAGATTTTGTGGTATTATTTTTTCGCTTCCGGCCGGGCATTATTGGAACTCTATGCGGTTTCATACGAGTTATTCTTTGCTCCGTTGTTTGAGACCTGTATATTCCCATTCGGACTGTTGCAGTATGTAACCCAAGTGGGGTACGACTTTACTTGAGGGGAAAGAAGAGGGTTTCTTCGTCTTCGATGCTTTATGAAAAGAAAAGAAAAATGATTGTCATGATACCTCCTTGAGAAGTTTAGGTTTTCTTTTTTTAAAGTGCCTTTCATTTTTTTTGCATACATATGTTAGTTTTATCTCTCCCCCCCCCCCCACCCTTTTTTTCCGTTCCCGCTGTGGTTTCTCTATTGAATATATTTTTTATAAAGAATTGCAGGGAATCTTAGGTTAAATAGGAATTTAAATCTTAAATTTGCTACTGAGGTTTTGTAAAATTCTGCACTTTAGGCTGTTTAATTGTAGATTAGACTGTTGTTAAGACCTAGTTTATATATATATATATATATATATATATATATATATATATATATATATATATAAAATCAGAGTTTCATGATGAGTATAATACTGATTGTGTGGTCAATTCCCTTCGGATACTATTACTAGCACTGAGAGACGATTGATATATAAACTTGGTAGCATTTGCTTTCACTGACTAGTTGATGCATTTTGTTTTATTTTACCACTTAAATAATTTTCGCTCCGTGGTGAATCATGAAACCCATTGCCCCTCTATAGTCTATAAAATAGAAGAATGCAAGTTTTATAAATAATTTTAGCGTCAAGTGGGGGGGGGGGGGGAGGAGGAACTATTTTCGCGTTTTTTCACTTTTTTTTATCACAGGTAAAATTATTTTATCAAAAATATGTACAATGAAATATGCATGTCCTTATATTAGTTCGAATATTGATCAAACAGATTCAAAGATGAATGGTTTTATATTTCATTAGATAAACACACTTTGTTCAGAATGCGAGTTCAAAATAATCTTTGTCAGAGTAACCACATGCCTCTGATATCTAAGAAAACTGTCTTCAGTACTGAGATAACACTCAAATTTCATTCATATATTAAAACGGTATCTCGATTCGTGATCTACGGAAAGATAGTGAGATTAACAAAGTTTATTATTTTCTAGCAATTTTTCTATTTTTTGAGTATAACCGTGGCTGCGACATACACAATGTATTATTTTTAAAGTAAAATCTTCCGCCTCTGCGAACTCAAATAGAAGGCATGCTCGCCTGAATCCACAAGTGCACCCATTGGTCTATTCCGGTTGCATGCGCAAACGTCATACCTCTCGACATGACCCCTCCAAGTTATCCTTCATGCATACTGCAGTATGCTGCATGCACCTGTAAACTTGAAGATGCCCACTCCAACCAATCAGGAGGGAGCAGCAATAAGCGAAGTCTTGTGGCGACCCCGGAAAAGGGGTTTGCGGGGTTGTCGTAAAATGCTGAGAGGCTGGGAGCACTCGAAAAAGTTTTCGAAATTTTCAAGTCCCTCTCTTGTGTGGTATTGATCGCGAGTTGAGGGAAATACTTGGTTAAGGAAAGGAGGAGCGAGAATTCCTGTTTAGGTTCTCCCGATTTGGCGATCCTCCGCCTCCAGATTCGGGAAATAATCACGAGTTGAAATTGTTTTGGCGATCACAGGGAGCACGAGCACTGGGGTTAAACCAAATGGTGTTTTATGATGTCGGACCATAATAGAATCATTTCATAAGCATATTATAAATTTAGATATTTTGTTTTTTGTAATAAATGAACGTCTAGATTTTGCCTGAAACCCCCCCCCCCCCAAAAAAAAAACACATATTTTTCAATCATTATACAGAAGCTAATGTTATTTTCGGATCCTTAAAGTATGCGTTTTGCTGAAACAGAAACCTGTAATATGTATAAGAACTTTAACTTCGCTTTATTAAGGTGCATTTCAGTTACTTAAATTCAGCCATTCATGTTTAAGTTTCCAATTCTTCCAAATATAAGGTACTAAATAAATCACCGTATTAATTTTGTAGAGATAGTATTATCTCTTAAAAATAAATTAAACTTTGGTTACTTGAATAAATATTGAAATGATTTCTGAATACCATTGAACGTACAGTATGTTTTTTTTAACGAATAAGAAGTTGTCTTTGAGAAAGAGCTGCCTTAATCTTTCTTCTATTTTTGCTGACATAAAAAGTACTTTTAACTTTATTTCACCTCTAAGTCTAAAGACAAGTTCTATACTATGGCAAGAAAACAAACACACAGGCTGCAATTTTCTATCTCGTTTCAGTTTTTACTAATAACCCCGAAATATTTGTTCAGATTTTTAAAAAAAGTCAAACCAACATTGAAATGGATTCTTCAAAAATGTATAAATGTTTTTTTCTATCAGCTATCAGTTTTCTTTTGGGACTAATGAAGGATTCCAGCTCAACGCTTTCTTTAGTTTTTCCAAAGAAAACCATACTTTAGATGTTGTTTCTCCTCTTAGCCACTATTGTGGTAAGAAAACAAACTCTCAAGCTGCAAATTGCAATCTCATGCCTTATCTTCTTTTTTTTTTTTTTTTTTTTTTTTTCCCCTCGATGAAAGTTGTTTACGTATAAAATGTGCATCAAGTGTTATCTTTTCAAAGTTTTTTTTTCTTTTTTTTTCTATGTTTATTCATTTATATACTTAAATGTATATGCTTTATAAATAAAAAAATACCAACAGAGAACAACAGAGATGTTCCTTATTTTAAATTGCGTTTTTAAAATTATTATTTTTAGACGTATATTAGTGCGGCTATTCCCCTTATATACATTATGCTTTGAGTAATTGTGGACATCTAGCTTATTATTATTGTATTGATTTCAAATTTTCCTGATAAAAAAGTGTTCTTATTGTTCCATATAGACGGTTTCGCGGTATCATTTCTTAAAAATTTTAAATTCCCTGGAACATTTGAACCAGAAAGCCCTCAACTATAGGTCTTAAATATTAATTCAATTGCAGACAATATGTGTGTTTTATGTTATGCATGTTACTCATCATCAGAAATTTCATAAACTTCACACATTCATCGTTTGAAAGTTTCTATTTTAAGTAAGTTTTGCCCCTGGTATTCATTTTAGTTTGTAACATCAATTATTCTAAAATTAAATAAGAATCTCTTTGAACTTTTATGATTTCTTTCAGAAGGACAAATTGTTGTATAGGATAATTCTAATTGAAATAGCAATTCAAAGTCCAAACACTGTGAAAAGTTACTTGCATTTTAGCTGCCACACAATTTGGAAATTACACAAAGGGTCTGCCAATGTAGCATTTACAGCCTTGGTTACCACAAACATGTTCTCTAGCTCAAACTGAAAGACAATAAATTCAAAATTCAGCAACAAATCCTAACCTGATTTATCAGAAACGTCACCTACGTGATATAAATCCCTCCTCAAAAGTGGCCAGCTCATTTTCAACTCCAATTTAAACAATATCAAAACTCGACCTGCTAGATCTTGTGTACCCTTCCACTTGGCGATTGAGCGGCAACCCCTGGTACAGCACCACTCGAATTCGGGGCAAACTCAACCCCAACCCTGAACAGAGAGAGAGAGAAGGGCACTCACAAAAGGGCTCAATCAATTAGAACCCGGTACGCCTCTAATGAGAGCGACTTATAATGAGATGTTAAATGAGGGTTTCCGACCCCCCTTCGTTCCTTACATCCACCAATCACAAACCATGCCCTCCCCCCTTCACAACAACCTTGTTTTAATGAATTTCATTGTGGCATTTCGATCCCCCCCCCCCCCATCTCCTTTTCTCTTGAGAAACAAGCGAGGTGTGTTTTGCTTGGGAGAGTGGGTTTTGTTTCATTATAAACTTCCCTTGGTGTTTTTTTTTTGTTTTGTTTTATTATTGTTATTATTTTAAAGAAGAGAGGGGGATCCTTAAATGGGGGGGGGGGGGGAGTTTTAAGGAGGTGAAGGTTTACTAGCGCCCCTTTTGTTAATTCAAAGGGAAAATTATTTTTTTGCTTGTTGTTGTCATGGTTGATCCTTTCAGTTTTAATTTTCTTCTTAGTTTTGGCGAAATTGAGACTGTTCTTTCAACAAAAATAAATATCCGAATTTTTTTTATCTCTTTTTGTGTGCGATTTTAATTTTCGGAGTATTACCGCAAGTGAGGTTTTTTGCCCTCCGGTGTAAAGAAAAAGACGAGATTTCTTCCGTGATTTAATGAAACATTTAATTAACATGCCCCCTCCCCTTTCTCTGAAGGTTTCTTAAAGTAAGGAAATATTTTTTAATGAAGGAAGTTGCGCAAAAAGTGTTTTGCTTTTTGAATGAAGCCTGCCATGTTTTTTTCCCTTATACCCATATTAGTGAGCATTTCCCTTTTTTAATTTTTTTCTCCTCTAACTTTTTAATTTATTTTTTACTGGCGATGTATGTGACCACTGAAATAATTTTTTGTGGTACTTAATTTTTTTCTTAAAAAATAATGACGGTTTTCTTTAAACGCCCATGTATACATCGACCTTTTTTTTAAAAAGTTTTTGCGTCAAAGAAATTAAGATCATAATAATGAGTATTAATTTAATGAGCTTTTCTGCACTAGTATAAAAGATGGGACTTTTTTTTTAATATCCTTTTATTGGGCAACAGGCAGCTTTATTTAGTGTTCTTTTAATAACAATTATTTTTTTCACTGCCTTTCTTTGAACAAAGAAATTATGATTTAAGCTTCGGCATTTTATTCTTCCTAATAGGGGTTTATTATCATGAATGCTTTCTGTGATTTTGCCTGAAGAGTGAGATAATCAGTTTATGCAACGTTAAAATAATCTGAGATTTATTCAATTTAAATTATTATTTCCTTCAATGTTCCTTATTGTTTGACTTTAGTCATTTCAATTAAAAAAAAAAAAAACTGTCCAATGCATTTGTCAAAAATTACAACTTTTGTTTAGTAAAAATAAATATTTCTTTATCTCTTCTTTATTTCTTTATAAATATTGTCTTATATCTATATGTATTATTATTAATATCTATATAAATATTTTTCATAAAGTCTATTTAACTGAACCGTATTTTGGAGGGAATTTTTTTTTTTAATATAAGTATTGACCCTTTTATTGCTTCAAGTGAAGTTAACAAACGTACGTTGCTCTCTTCTTCTTGCATAGCTCCCATTACATCAAAATAGATGTGGAGCAACCTAAAACCTATCGAATGACTCATTTTCTAATTAAACTTTAAAAATATATATATATACATGCAAGAAGCGTTTTCTGTCCAGAAACATGAAATAGTCCACTTTTACAGTAAAATAAAATATTATTAGAAGTTCTAATGTAGAACTGTTTATTGTGTTTCCAAGTTCAAGGAAAGAAAGATATACAAAAGCAGCAGTGTTAATTATAATAATATCCATGGCTAAAAAAACCAAAATAAATCAAATCTACACTATTTACTACGACGATGTGTAAATAATTTTAATTTTATTTCTAATAGTATACATTTCTGATGGAATACGTTTGCTGTGGGAAAATTCGTTGATCGATGATAATACGATAGTAACAATCAAGAAGGAACTTGAAGAGTTCTTGAAATGCAATTAGCTGCTATAGCTGAGGATCAGGTGTGAGGTCAGTTTCCGATAATGGAATTGGAGCTCCACTGTGTTGGCTAGTTAAAAGAAACAACAGAACTATGGATCGTGTCTAAATCTTTCTTTTTACTATTGCTCATCGATAGAAATGGGTTAAGTTAGTGTGAACTGCAGAAATAGGTTAAGATATGTATTTGAATTTTCTCTCAAATGCATTTTTGAGTCAGAAACAGAAGAATTCGCCATTTTGGAAATATTATTGAATTTTAGAAAAAAAAATTAATCGTATCGGGGATTTTAATTTTGTATTTCATTCAAAACTATAATATGGAATATCATTAGTGCAATACATCACGTTTTCCATCAATAACTTTAATATTTTTGAACAAATAATAAACAAATGAATTTTTATGCAAAATTTAAATATGTACGTTATTTTTTTTTTTTTTTTTTTTTTTTTGTAAAATATACGAGTTCCCTGAAAATTGTCATGGTTGTATAATTGTGACTGAATGGGAATTTAACTTTTTCCATTCTATACATTCTAATTGGGCTATTTACAAATTTTTTCCTAAGTTCAAAATGATAGTGAGTAAGTTGACGTAAATAAAAAATATTTTTCTTTTTGTGTAGGTATAAAATCAAATTTAAAAATATTTTGAAATTTCATATACGTACTGTTCCTGTTTCATCTTGCTTACAATTAGTTTTTATTATTGGTATTTTTGCACATTCAAGAAAATAAAGAATTTTGTAACGATTATATCTTTAGTTCTATAATGCGATGTTTAATGTAAGCGCTTTGACAAAAAGTACGCTAGGATTTATAAATAATATAATGATAAATAACTATAGCAATGGTATAGTAATAATAACTAAAGTAATGGTATAGTAATAAATAATAACTATAATATCGTGATAAATAACTGTAATAATATAGTGATGAAACTTAAACACCATATAGAAAAGGCATTAACACCTTATTTTCTGTATTATACAGTTTTTCAAATTTAATTAAAAAAATATATAATTATCGGCTTTGTGCCGGTATAAAGTTTACCGTGAGCCGTGATGAATAAAAATAATAAAAAAGAAAAACTTTGAAGTGGGTTCACTACAATTTTTTTTTTTTTAATTATTTTTATTTGAGTTTTATAAAACATCGATGCATCATTATAACTGAACAATATCAGCATACATATATTTTTATACAAGCTGGCGGAGCAGGCGCATGTCCACACAATGCCTTTCCTGCACGTGCTCAAACATTAAGTGGGGACGGACACCGGACCAGACTTTTAACCAATTGAAAACAATACCCTTGGGTTTAAGGCCAGGGTAATAACTATAATGATAATAGTAATAATATAGTGATAAATAATTCAAATAATAGTATAGTGATAGGTAATTGCAATAATAATATAATGATAAATAATTGCAATCGTGATAAATAAAAACTGTAATAATATAGTTAACTATAGTACTAAAATTACCCAGTTACGAAGAAAATTCACTAATGGTATCTACATGATATCTATCTCCGATGGTTTTTTTTTAATCGCAACTTTAAAAAAAAAGAGGCGCATAACTTAAAATCACATTTTTCATCGATTAAACGCTTCTTAGCTCTTCTCTTGGGATCTTATCTATTGTTTACCGGGTAGACGTCAAAGAAAAATGCCTATATCCAGTAAAAAAAATCCACTGAGATAGGAAGTGAAAACAGAACCGCACACTAAAACAGGCAGTAGCTCCATCTTCATGTAACATAACCAATATCAGTATCCAACCCATAAAGAAGATGAGTAAACAGATACAAATATTTGTACCTCGAATGCAACCTTTGGCTTAGTGTCATTATCTGAGATTGTCTTGTCCATTAAGGTTGGCCAATCATTAGCTTTTGTCTTTCTTTGGCCGTATGGGTTTGGAGAAATACAACCCAGTTACTCGTAATCGATTTCGGATAAAGGATATTCTTCAGATATGTTTTAATGCTTGCATATTATTTTTAATTGGTAGTTTTAGATATTTGGTTTATACTGGTTAAAAGTATTATTACGTCTGGATTTTTTTAGAAAACTTAGATAGACGTAAAGAATTTTTCCTG
Organism: Linyphia triangularis; assembly: GCA_963978545.1. NCBI lineage: Eukaryota > Metazoa > Arthropoda > Arachnida > Araneae > Linyphiidae > Linyphia > Linyphia triangularis. The sequence goes on along the minus strand of OZ021725.1, from coordinate 32,197,400 downwards.
GTGTTCTGAGTTTAATTCTATATATTAGCATAATATGTTTTTAAGTTAATAATTTTTAATTTTTAGCATTCTATTTTATTCATCTCTGTAATTCTATGACAGACTTAGAGTGAATTATCATTAAAAGTCTACAAAAATAGTTCAGACATTTGCAAGTTTTTGACCTCTTATTTGTTAATAAATATATATCCACTCATTTATCTTCATTACTATTTTTAAGTGAAATATTCTCATTACCAACTGATTTTTTCGGTTTTTAGTAATATTTTCGCAATGAACTGTTAGAAATGAATACCACCTTACTCTACGCAATTTTATACTAGACTTTTATTAAGAATGGATACCAATTAACAAGAATATTATCTTTGCTTATTATGTTTGCTCGCTGCAAAGAACTAGATGCTCGAATGAATATAGAACCAAATTATTTCTATTCAAATATTCCTCATGCGCCCTATTAAATTCACTGTTCGTGACTCTGCCTTGTTAAAAATTACCTCCGCCATTATACATAAGTGTGTAGACGTGATGGCAGTTGTTATGGCTGCTATTTATTCCGACAATGCGTTGATTATACTCGATCAGTTTTATTTTTATTTTATTTTTCAGTTCAGCCTGCTGCAAAGCATCGTTTGTAACGCCTCGTTTAAGCTACGGTTACCGTGAAAAGAGCACTCTTTTAAGAGACTTCCTTTTTAAAGAGGCATTAGTGAACACCGAAGTATGTCTTCGCATCAAATGTGTAGGTTTTTCTCAGAATAATAATCTGGATTTAGTCACTATTCGTGGGTATTTGTTTTGTGAAGTTTACGACTTCCATCCGACAACTGTCACGATGTGTATAAACACAATAAACATGGGCTGTAAAGATTTTCCCATCTAGTAGTAACTATTTCGTTTGGGTTGGTTTGAGATTGTAAATGTTCATGCTTTGATGTAACCAAGTTTTTTTTTGTTCTTTATGCTTTTAAAAGTTACTTGAAATTAAATTGTTTAGCGGGAATTCTTAGCGGTCAAATTAGAACGAATTTATCGATACACTATTTCATTCCATTCCAGAACATTTCCAGAGAAAACTACAAATGCTACATGTGTATGTGCTATATGTCATATGAAAGGTCTTGTCTACGTTGGCATACCAAAACTGAACCTGAAGTCTGGAAAGGGAGTACTGGAAATGGCGGACAGAAGTCAAATAGTGAATCGTTCAGCTTAAGCTTGATCAACTAATGTATGTCATATATCAGCTTGCAGATTTCGATAAAATTAGTCAATTTACTTTAAAATCAACCGAAAGTGCTTAGAAGTTCGATCGAAATTCCTCCAACTCTATGATGAATTCCAATTGGTTACAAGAACATACAAAAAGATCGCTGAGGGTACAAAACCAACCAAACACGCACAAGTAGTAACTTTTTTGTTATCATTAACATTGACAGGGGATATTTCAGTTATTAAATGTCGCAAATTGTACATGCTTGGCATGAAAACGTGATGTACCGTAAAAGAAATGTGTAGAAGCCGTCCTTTAGTGACATTTACTGTCACATTTCAACTTGTATAATCCTTCTTATAAACATTCAGTGCACTTCAGGTTCCTTGCATTTTACTAAGCTCAATCGCTATCTACACTGACCGCTGTTCATACCGATGTTTTGTACAGTTAGCGTATAGTTTGCCACTCTTGCATTTATGCTTGACTACTAAAGCATAGGTGACAAATAAAAACAAAATCACATTCAGCCTCATCACGAAAAACGTAAGAAAGTTAGATACGACTCCTAATTTACATATCGTACAATTGAAAGTTTGATTATATTAACAAACAAGGAACAAAGTGTAGCTATTTACTCAAGTTCTAAAGGGTCATTGACTTCTTACTCTAACATATGCAAATATCAATAACTATATCTTCAAATAATCCAAACTTCCAAATGAAATTCCTTTTGAGACTTTCTATCCAAGTTATAAACCACACAACAACAAAAAAGAACGAACAAGACTGACACATTCCTACACCTGTGCCATATCTTAACGATATCTCTTAAGAGAAGGAACATCGTATATTAACACTAATTCCTTGTCCACCTTTAATGAGGAATCCATCCTGGAAGTAGACACGTCTGTTCCGTTATCTGCGTGACGTGAATCAGCTGTGATGTCCCCTTTCTTCATTGTGGATGCTTGTGTCGTCTGGCAATGGGCGATAAATGGCCCACCTTTTTTTTTTTTTTTTTTGTTGGTGTCATGGATCATTGCCACTATCGCTTCTCCACAGGTGGTGCTTTTGCCAGGGAGAGTGAGAGATGCTCACTTTTGAAGCCATTTTTCATCGATGCGCTCTGGTAAGCGCAGAGAAAGTTGGGATATTGTGGAGTTTTTCAATTAGAGTTCGAGACACCTTGTGTAGAAGAAGGGTCATTTCACTTGATACCTCGACTCTTCACTTTCCATAAAAAGATTTATGTTTGATTTTCTTCCTCCCTCCTACCTGTTTAATACACACTGGGAGGCTGTAGTTAAGCTGGCACTGCTTACAGAAGCATGCAACCTGTAGAAATTAACAGATCTTCCAAAACTTTGTGCCCTTACCTAACATACACATTTTTCATCGATGCGCTCTGGTACGCGCAGAGAAGGTTGCGATGTTGTGGAGGTTTTCAATTGGAGTTAGGGACACCTTGAGTGAAAGAAGGGTCATTTCACTTGATGCTTCGATTTGTCAAGTTTCCATGAAAAGATTATACCGGTTGCAAGTAGTTCAAATTTTAGCAAATGATGCTTCAAGAATAGCAATTATATGGCAGACATTCAAAATTTTATTGGGTTGTTTTCTGTTTTGTCTAAATGTTGCAGATGGTTCAAGTGTTGTCCTTGCGACATAAAACACAACCAACCAACTTTTTTGTTTAAAACTTCATTCACAGCTTTCCAGATAAGGTTCTGCCTGTAAAGTTAGCTTCCACATAAGCATTGCATTTTAATGGTGTCGAAATCAAATATAGTCCCTCATTTTTTTAATAGTACGTATACCTCATCTTTTATGAAGATCTATTAATTAGATCATGTTCTAAACTGTTCTAAATAGGTGTAGTTTATTTCTGGTTACTCTGTAATTAAAGTTCCCTATTTATTTCAATAATAGTAAGACAATCAACATTCGGAGTGAGCATTTATTAGACATTAGTTAAATGGCTAAAACTGGTCTTTGATGTTAAAGTGTAAGAAAAAGATTAAAAAACTGTTGTCTACAAATGAATAATTTCACGTTTGAAAATTCTAAACTTCAAGAATTTGATATTTTCATATAATACCCTTTCATATAATATTACTTTCTCCGAACATACTTTTTTTTTATCTTGTGAAACTTATAAATAGAAATCCAAGGAGATACAGTAGTTCAAAATAGAATTTTTGAATTAAGATTGTATTGCATAATGTATGAAAACGTAGAACGCGTTTTGTAAAAATGAGCTTATGTTAATTTATTTCAATTCTATTTGTCGTTGTGACGATCAGGTATTTCACGAGTAAAGATTTAAATTTGAAATTCAGATACTTTCGCAAAATGGATCCTTCAACAGTCTAGTCTGGAGGGAAAAGAAAGACTAGATATAAATTGAGTATAAAATACGCGTGAGAGTTAGCTTAAGTGTATTTTCTAAATTTAAGTTTGTTCAGAACTATGCTTTATTATCTTCTCATTGTTCTTTAGTCATTGTTTTTATTGTTAGTTCGCAATTTTTTTTTACCATCATTCACCGTATTATAAACAATCTAGTATTTCATTTATTATCAACAGTGATAACATCTTAAGATTTCGTGGAGAATTGTATATTATTAATTTTTAATATAAATAATCATTGATTAATTTAATTGCAAAAATCTACATCAGAATTTTTTTTTTTTTCATAGTTAAAGCAAATACTTTTTTTCTTAATTTAGGGAGAAAAATTCCTCTTATTACTCTTTACTAAGCAAATATGCTTTTTTTTCCTGACACCAATTATTTGTAAGGTTGTGCGGTGTAATCACCGGATTGATCAGGGTCTGTGAAAAATGGGCTTTTTCTTAGTTTTTCAAATTTTTTCAATATAAGTAGTTGCCTTTAATAAAGTTTTTTTTTTTTTTTAAAGTTCAATGCATTCAAATTTCAATTACTCCCACCAGAGCTATAACAATTCAATTATTAAAATTAATTTATGAATAATTATTGAAATTATAATCTGTAAATAATAAAATATAGTAATTATTAAAATTATTGTATTATATTGTTAGTTCGCAATTTTTTTTACCATCATTCACCGTATTATAAACAATCTAGTATTTCAACTTACTTTATTAATAAATATTTGCTTATTTATTAATAAAGTATTTATTAATAAATACTTTATTAATAAATTTGGAAATACTTTATTAATAAGAATTCTTAAAACCATTTAATTAATAAAATTTGATTAATGATTTTATTTAAAATTTGGATCTCCATAAAACTAAAGCACCTGACTGATTTTATGTTCAGTACGCCCCTGATTATTTGTAATTAATTGAAGCTAACTAACGTTTTTTGAATTTACGGTTGGAAAAACAAGAAGTTAAGAGAAGCCCTACTACTGAGTTTGTTTATTAAAAACGGACAATTTCTTTAAACTGCTAATCTTACTTTTTCCTTCTAAAATACTCCCACCACTTTCCTCTGACGATTAATTCTGAACACACTTATGCTATCTTTTAATTACAGTTATTTCTACCTCCTTCTGCTCTGAGCCTATCCAGTTTCTAATCAACAACTTTGTTAGAACAGTAGCAGCATACCTAACTCACTCTCTTCAACAAGGACGCAAAACTGCAAACTAATAAGTGCACATCTCATTAACTAATCAAAGCCAATTCACCACTTTCGTCTAATAACGCACCTTAACAGCTCTTCATTAATAAGTTTAATAAACTAATCTAACTTAGATTGGCTAAATGACCAAAACTACCCCAATTGACATCTCAATCTTCCTCGTCTTTTAAAAACTTAAGTAACAGACCGCATCCGTTAGCGAAAAAAAAGGTCAAACAACGGGACAACCGAGAGAAGGAGGGAGGAAAAAAAAAACCTTTTGTGGTATCTACTCGAAAGCAATTACAGAGCGAACATCCATCTCAATGAAAGAAAATAATAAAAAATACTATCTCATTGTAGTTAGTTGAAGCCCCCTTTCGTTCAATGCTTCCATCTGGCTCCATCTATTTTGCCCTACATTAGCGTCGATGTGGGGTCCCCATTCTTATTTTTTTTTGTTCGATGAGAGGTTTGTACTTTTAATACAACTTTTGCCGAGTGTTTGTATTGTTGGGTGATGTTTAAAAGCATCGTTGGGTTTTTATGGGTGTTTCTCTCTCTCTTTCTCGAGGGTTGGTAATCCGCTTTTGCATTAGGGGTCGGATTTGTGGAAGAGTCACACGGGTGGGGACATTTGACGAAAATGGAAGAATCAACGGCGTAACATGAACCTGCAAATCGAATGGATGGATTTAGACTGTTATTGGGATTACATTCTATATCCATCCATTTTGTTATACTTAGAGCATCTATTTTTTGCTGTTGTATATATTACAAATTGTAATCGAATTCTATCTATTATTTTCGGAAAATGACATAAATCTTCAAAGAGGTTTCTTCTTGAATTTACAACCTGTTTGTTAAACAAACTCGTTTCATGATAGGGTGAATTTATAATTTTAGTTATATTCACCAGAAACTTTCAAAGATATGCGTCATTAAATACAATTTTAAGAACAATTTTCAGTCGATAAGAATCGATTTCCGCAACTTCTTTCCAAAAGAAGAATTCTTTCCTCCCCCCCCCCCCCCTTCGAATTAACATTCCCTCTCCTAAATCAACCAGCTACAGTTTTACAAATAGAGATTTGAGTGAGAGAAAGACGTTTTCTTTACGAACGATATGCTTATTAATATGCAGGCAGATTTTTCTTATTTCTTAAAATCGTATTTAAATTTCGCGATAAATATGCAAACATCTTTTCAAAACGAGCTCTGAAGTTCACATTCCAATCCCTCTATTTAAATCTCTTAATTTTTTTTACTCGATCCCTGCTATACTCCTTCCCCCCTTCCTTGTTCCCGAGTTTAATTTAGAATTGCGAACGGTTCAACGCTTTTAACGATGCTGTTCTCCACCTTTTTTTAAAAAAGGCGCTCGGAATATTTAAATTCTTTTCTGTACGAAACGTATCGCTGTAAAAATTAGCAGAATAAATAAATACACTAAAGGCCTGTTCTTAGACAAGGTATTAGAATGCTCATGTCAGCTATCATTAGCGGATTCAAGCGCATGCGCCTGAGGGGTTATGTCTCAACATATTCAATTTTAGTTGACGCCCGGTGCTGACTTAACACCATTTTCTTCATTCTCTCCGAGCAATCAATAAATCTCATTTAGTATTCAAGATTTTTTTTATTTTGTCTTATTTTGGATTTTTGTATCCGTATAATTTTTGCTGTGTCACAAATGCGAAAAGGGAGTTACATAATTTTTGTCGCTTTACGAGGACGTTTTTTTGTTGTTTTTGCTGCCACCGTCTTTGCGAATTTTATTGCTGCTGTTTTTTATACGATTTACAATCTTTATTCTGTCGCGAATTTTAAATCGAGTACTGTCAAGTTGTTGTTTTTTTTTTTTAAATTTTATTATTATTATTATTATTATTTCCGGAAAAAGGAATTGCTAGTATCGTTATTTTTCTCTTGATTTAAAATACGTTTCTATTGTTGGATTTTTCCCGAAATATATTTTCAGTCTGTAATAGAACTTATGCTTGTTATTTGAAAGGGGTTTCTTATTTTGATATTCAATTTTAGATTACAGTAATTATGAAAAGTTTTTTTTCCAAATGAAAATCTTTAGTTTAGTTGGTCACTGTTAGTAGGTATACTATAAAAGCATTTTAAACGTATTTTCACAAATTCCAATTTTCCTACAGAATAGGATTATTTTCTTTCCCTCCTATTTTTTAATTTTCTTTTTATACTTAATTCCTTTCAAGGCGTTATCAAAAATAAATGTTTCTGAGTGGTGAGAATTCTTAAATATAATAACTAACAAAATATTTTGTATTCACACCTATACTTTATTCTCTCTTTTTCACGAATATTATTTGTTATCTTTCAAAACGGGGAAATTTTATTCTGTTATTGTTTACAATTTTTTTCATTTATTTTATGTTTTACTCATGCATTGCATCCTACTTACTTTTTTAAAATTCACAATACTTTGAAAATCTAAGCTCGAGTTCATTTGGAATAGGCATGCCGCAACAGAATTTCCGAATTTTACAATTACTAATATTTCAGAGACATCGTATGATACGAGTCTCACTCATCAATCATTAACGCTAGTGTTTATTTAGCAAGTTGATTATATTATCGAAAAACCAAAAAGTGAGTTTTACTTGAAATTTTATTTCAGTGCTAATTTTGTACCTTACTACAGGAAATCAAGTTGTATAAATCTTTTTTTACTAACGCCCAACATTTTTATTTTATTTTTTATTTCTGTGAATACTTTGAGCACTTTTCATAAACTTAACTCTAATAGAAGTATGTTTCAGTTGTATAATTTTTTTCTGCTATTTGGAAAATATATACTTGAATGAAAAACATATTTTCTTTTGATAAGACAAAAAAAAAAAATCTTACGTCAGGATAGTAAGTTTGTTCACTATTTAAAAATAATGAGAACTATATCATAAAAGAAATCTCCTATGGTATCTAGTTAATAAAAGAAAGCCTCTTATTTTACAGAACCATCATTATTTTGGAGTATTTGGTAGCCACAGCTTGAAAATATTTTAGACCTTTTCCTTTCTGAGGTACAACAACGGTATTATCAAATGAAAAAAAATTCAACTAAACCTCATTTTTCCTCTTCACTTTGATTGGATTATTTCCATTCCAGAACCCCTCTCCCCCATTTCGCTACCCACACCCAACTAAAACTCCAAGAGGGTTGTGTTTTAACAGACCATGAAGGACCTTTGTGTTTGTGTCACTGCAGGTCCACCCCTAATTGGAATGTACCACATAGTTGGAGGAACACTTGAAAATCCCTTCCATGACTTCAGCAAGAATCGATAGTTCTATAAAGGGGGGGGGGGAGGAAGGAATCGGAAAAGGGGTAGAGAGAATCATTTTAGAGAACTTCCAGAGAAGGGGGATATATTCCCAAGTTGGGGGAAGAGGGAGGTGGTATCCCTCCCGCCTACCCCTTCAATCACGTTCTGGGCCCCGGGGCTAGACTTCTCAATTCATTAGCGTATACCGGCACGGAATGTTATCCATTTAATAGGGAGGGGGGTGAATTCCGCGTATCCGCTGAATCACTTGGTCGGAAAATTCATTAGCGGAAATTTTTCCGCCTCCTTGACCACCAATTAAGTATTCCGGCGGAGGATAAGTTGGTGGGAGGGAGAGGTGGATGCTGATGCAGCAGGGATCGAATCGGATTCAGGGGAGGGGTGAAATATGTACTAATGTGTGAATGTGGAAGAAGTTCACTAAGGTATGGTGGATGAGATTTTTCCGAGATTGCCGGTATGAGGTATTTAATCGATTGTTTGATGTTGCAGCTTTTTCGAAGATTTTTTTCTCCCCTAGGAAGTGGGAATGGTTGTAACAGTAGTAAGATTTTCCCCCCCCTTTTTTTTTCTTCAATTTTGTGGTGAGAAAACTGTAGAAGTATTTTTTGTTTTGTTGTATAAAACTTTGCGTTCATTAAAATTGATTGAGTTTTATGAATGAATTTTTACAAAGTTAATAATGATTGAGTTTTATGAATAAAGATGGGTACATTTAATATAGAATTGCTCTGATAATAAGTGATATTGTAGGAAATGGAATAATTAGTAGTTTTAAGGAAAAGAGATAAAAAGGAATGGGAATACTTTTTGTACTGCAAGCGTACATATGACTCAATGTAACATTTAGATAAGATTCTTGATATCTGTACCAAAATGGAACGTAGCTTTGATTATAGGTATTTTGGAATTATATAAGATTTTAAAGTTATTTAGAAGTGACGGTTAGTTGATCTCGCATAAATTTGGTATGAATTCATATGTTAGTTTCCACCGAATAATGAAATTTTTTTGTAAAATATAAATAAATGCCATTTACTTATTTAAAAATTCAGAAACAGATGTAATAAAAATAAAATCTTTGACTGAAAACAAATTAAAGAAGACTACTTCGATCACTCTTATTGCAAAATGAATGTTCTTCCATTTCTCCTCTACAAATCTTTTACTCTAACACTCTCCATTTCTCTAAATTTTTAAATACCCATCTTGAGTCTTTAAAAAAAATCTTATCTTGATGTGTTCCAGGCGGGCAAAGTATCTATGGTTCCTCCTCCCCATCCAGGCTCTCCGTTACCTTTCATGGTGTATAACGGGGACTTCGCACAACCTCCACCTGCCCACATGGGAATTCCACCTGTTACCATAGACCCAAAGACAGGTAAGATGTTCATCATCGTTTCTCTTTCGCACAGACCTAATGCAAGAAATTACCAAAACGAAGATTCGCTGAATTATTTCGCCAAAACTTAGTTATTATCGCAAGTAGTAGATGAAATGCAGTTAGTTTTAATACTAATCCAATGACAACTCAAATTTGTAAATTCGAATTTGCTAAAGATTTTGTGATTTTGTCCAATAGATGTTTCAATTTTTTAAAAAGGACAAAGGAATACATTTTTAAATGTACGTGTGAAAAAAAAGCACTTTAAATTTTGTTGATTGACTTCTGTTGTTATAATCTACATAACACACAACTGCAAACGTTATGAAGCAACTTTCTGATTTATCTTATGTTCAGGAAAAGCATTAGTTTATAGAAGTGATTAAAAACTGATGATCAGTCTTAAAAGTGTGAGTCAGTTACAATGTTTCTATATTTTTATATCTTATTATGTAATGAAGTCGTAAGTTGCACGATGTTAAAATCTTACAAAATGTTAAAAATGCACCCAGACCACAATAGCATTTACACCTTTTCTAAGTTGAGCATCAAAATGAAATGTTACTTTTTTTAAGCTTATTTGCTGCTGGTTTGTTTTGAAATTAGTTTACAAAATTTTAACATTTGCAAAGCTTATCTACACCATCAAGAGCTCAGTAATTACACACCACCATATTTGACGAGAGGCTCTATGGGAAATGTCGTTTTTAAAGAATTTCATTACTTTGTGGAAATTTTGTGTCTTATAATATAGAAAATGTATGTGTTCCATTTCAGGCATTCCAAGGCCCCCCGTCTACCATTTGGGACCTCCAGGACAGTATTCTCCTGTCTTCAGTCCTGACTTCACACAGCACCTACAATGGTACATTTCCCATTATTCTTAATATCACAAAGGAATATATTTTAAATTCTTTATAAATATTTATTTAGATTTTGTTTGCGTTTGTGAGGGGTAAATCTTCTGAGAGCTTGTTAACCGTCACGTCGTCATTAAATCGACTTGAAACTCGACCGATAGACTCATTGTCGATGACAATGCATTTTGTAAAGTTTTGAGAGCCGTTTCTAAAAGATTGCTTTTACACAAGCTTCTATTCTCGTACGTATGATCCAGATACCAAGCCATGTACAATTTGACAATTTGGTGAAGGGATAACCTTCTCCTGTTAAGGTTGTTGTTGTTTCGATCAAAAGCTTTTTATCAAGTTTTGGTGGCAAAAAAAAAGTTAGTCAACGACACAAAAGAGATGTTTTTTTCGTAGTATCTCGATTTAAACTTAAAATCGCTTAAATAAGTTACAATTGAATATAAAATTTAGTATTACATTTAAAGGATTTACAGTAATAAATTTGATTTTATGGGTTAATTTCAACGTGTTTCTTATTAAAACCACGGGAAAATATTTATCTTCAACAAACGAAATAGTAAATTAATAGTTCTGCATTTTTCAAACTAAAAGTATAAATTTGTTATAAAATGGCAGTTATTCATTTAGAGTTTTTTTTTTTTGTTTTTTTTTTGTTCAGTTACCTGAATTTAAAATTCCTTATTTTAAGATATGGAAGGGAAAAAAAACGATTTTTTTTACCTGCAGTTATATTTATTTTTACTTTGGTTCTTAAATTAAATAAAAAACTTGCATGAATTAATTGACTGGCTTTACTTTAAAGCCATTCTAATGTCATTTATTTTTTAAAGCTGAATAAGAAGTGGTCTAGTGTGTACTCCCTATATTTTATGTCCAGGCAATGTTGAAATTGAATTTCATATCCAATTATTTATTTTCATAGTGACACCTTGTTAAAGGCTCTGTCTATTTTGGATGCATGGGGGGAAAAAAAACAAAAAAAAAAACCTCTATTTTAATAATTTTTTTTTTTTTAGAATACTGTTATTTTTATTAATATAAAACTTGTTAGGCTTAACAAAAACATTCATAAATTACTAAATTTTTTTTTTATTGATTTTAACCACTTTTTTAGTGTGCAAATGCCAGGTAAATAGGAGTCCTCAAGAAGTAGTAGGTGTGCGCTGTTGAAAAAATCTGAACCACCTGAAACAAAAAAAATTGAATTGTTTTAGGTTTAGTATGACAGATATCCCTTACCTCTTAATATTAATTTATATGGAAAATAAACAAAACGGCTGGAAAAAAAATTAAAAAACGTTTTTTTTTTCTTTTTTGCATTTCTTGGCAAAAAAAAAAAAGTAAAAATTAAAATTTTGCAATAATTCTGGTACGGGATATAGCGATAAGTGTACAGAATATGTGGTTAAAATTTCATAAGGATCAGTTCAGTAGTTTCTGAGATTTTTTCAACAGCGCACACCTACCTACTTTTTGAGGACTCCTGTTTACCTGGCATTTTCACACTAAAAAAGTGGTTAAAATCAATATATATTTGTAATTTATGAATGTTTTTGCTAAGCCTAACAAGTTTGATATCAATAAACATAACAGTATATTCTTTAAAAAAAAAAGAAGCGTTTTTTTTTCATGCATCCAAAGTAGACAGAGCCCTTAATACTTTCACCCTGTTTGAAATAATCATTTAACATCACTTCTATCCAAATACTATCTTTGAGGTTTACTCGTCATATAAATATTTAAATCTTGCAAAACAGTTCTTTACGTCTTGTATTTTTAAAGTAAAAGTGGAATACATCCGGTATCAACCAATTTTCTTTTATAACTTATTAGCCAATTCTACAAAAAAAAAAAAAAAAAAAAAAAAACATAGCGTGGGGAGCGTTTAATAACATTTGGTATCTCGAGTCTGTAGGAATTATCAGTTAAATTTATAGCCATTTCGCCTAGCTCTTTGAAAACGTGCTACATAGAAACGAGGAACTAACAATACTTGGCAAAATATATAATGACTTCAACAGTTGAAAACGCCACATAATTCTTTTTTTATGGTTTAGCGACTCTATATTTTTTTCATATTTCTTTCTATATTAGCCAAATTAGATTCTCCTGGTCACAACTGGTGTCTAGACTGTCTTCCAGAAGAAAATCTTTTTAAATCTCCTCCAAGGTTTAATCTTTAGAGGAGGTTCAATCAGTTGTTGACGTCCCCCCCCCCCCCTCCAAGGGGTCTTTTAAAACATATCTAAGGACATCTATGATAAATAAGTATTTCAATTCATCCATCTTATTCTTTTGATGACTGTTTTCACTTTTCGACAGCTTTGCAGGGCGTCTTGCTTCATGGACTTTTCCTTTGTGACAAGTCTAGAAGTTGTCCCCTTTCCTACCTGGGCTATGTATAAGTTAGTTGTAGACTTTCTCTTCTCTCCTATTACCATTCAATGTAATTACACGTTTGAAGAATGATTATTTCACACTTGACTTTTCCAGGACCCTTTCTCTCTTTTGGACTGCTATTGTTAATATTTTCTGTTTACTCTTGCCTCGTCCTTTTTCCGAGTAAAGGCTAAATGCTAACAATGAATTGTCCATTCTTGTGTGTGCGCTGGTTTGTGCAGTTGACAGTTGAAATTCGTGGCATTTCCGAGTTTTCTGTTTGCTCTGAAGTGCACCTGGCCGACACCGCTTCTGTATGCGTGCTCCGTTGTTCACTTGCTGGTAGATTTTCTAGATAAATGTTTTATAGTTGTTTGCACTCGAAACCTTCTAGAAGTTTCTGGATGTAAAATAGCATCAGTTCCTCCATCATTGGAAGTTGACAAACAGAAGGTGGCTGCAATTAATAACGTGAATGTTTCATGGGTATGAAACTTGAGGCATAGAATTAAATTTGATAATTTCTATAACCAAAGCCTTGAGACAATCACACGTAAATGGTTGATACTATCATGTCTTTTTTACTTAATTTCCAATAGCAATCTTTCCGGGACAATCCAAAGAACTGCAGCCAAATATAAATGATTTTGTGTTTAACGTTTCAAAATAGGGTACGGAACGCACCTTACGTGAATTTTGAGTTACATTTTTTCAAATTATTACTCACAATTTCTTATAGTAGTTGATGGACATATCACCGAGACATTGACCTTTTACCAAAGTTCAAAGATCTCATCTGCAAATAATTTATAATTTTTTTTTTTTTTTTAAATAATCGTACGATGAACCAACTCTGTTCTATTCCAAGACGGCTTTTTGTCATTTTCAAAGCACCCATTCTTATTTCTTCACAAGAACTCCCAATACCTTCAACTTTCCCTCCCCCCTTTATTAAAATTCAATCTCTTCATCACCAACCACTTCGTATACCTTCCACTTGCAAGTTCAAATTTCATTATTTAATTTTTTTTGTGTATTTCCATTGTTTTAAGAATTGTATCTCTCTTTCACTTCTTTTCCCCGTTCGCGTAGTAATAATGATAACCCTGATTATTCGTTGTAGAGGGTACCGTCATTTCTTGTTTCGTCTGACTGTTCCAACAGCAAAAGCGACACTCGTCTAGACGCCGCTTTAACCTACGGGGAAAAAAATTGGAAAAAGAATGTTAAAAAATTGTATTGCTTTTAGTGCAATTGTTTGACTTTGCTTCCACCAGTTGGTAATTTTTTTTTTTTTAATTCCATGATATTTGCTTTTCCAAGGTTACATGTATAGCAAGGCTTTCTACTATTCGAATTCTTCTTTAGGCTTTCGGGAACATTAAAAAAAAAAAACTTTGTTCTTGGAAGGAGTCATTACATTTGCTTCTTCTTCAAGCTGTTTCTTCCTTTGTGCAATATTTGTTTCAGGTGATTTACTTTAAAATTGTATTTCGACAAATCTAATGCACCCCTAAGTAGCACATATAGTGCATGTTTTTGAAATGAAAAAAATTCATAGAATTGTTAAACGTATTCGGAATGTCGCCCAATTGTTTGGTGGCCGTTTTTTTTTTTTTCTTTTCAGTAATTGTAAATCAAAGTTTGACATCAAAATTAGTCAATGTCAACACGTGCAAAAAAATGTATACACTTAACTTTTTTGTTTACTTGAGACAGGCATGTTTTTGTTGCAATTTTTCGTTGAATTCTAATGTTAAATGTGGCCTCTTTTGGAATTTAATTGCAATTTACGTGACGTGCACAATTTCGGAAAAGTGCTTTAAGATTTGTTGCTTATCCAATATCAGTTTATGGAAAACGCCTGCGTGCGTAGCTATTCAAAATATAAATTGGACATCACTGCCACATGGCACTGAGAACTTAATCTTGAAAAGAAACTGAGATTTAAGATTGTCACTGTTCTAGGGTTTGTATTGCGAGAATGACACGTATAATGGTTACTAATCGTATTCCGCATGCTGTGAATAAATTGATGAGTCTGATCAAGATATACAGGTCAACCGCAGATGAAGAATCACGCCTGTTATCTTCCACCGTTCATTCAAATGTCAGTGATTAAAAAATTAAGAGTCAAAAGACAATGGCCTTGAAGACCGTACGGATCTTATCGGGCTTCTTTATTGGGTTTCAACTTCTGAGTACTTCCTTTATAAGAAAACTAGATAAAAATAAGAGTTGCTCATGTACATTGACCTTTTCGCGTTTCTATCTCATCATACTCGCGCGCAGGGGAATGATAGAAAAGGAAGATAAAATTGGTGACATTTTGTTGGGCAACATAATAGTTTTTTTTCTTTCTTTTTCTTTTTTGCATTAGCTTAAATATTAAGTTTTTAAAAAATGGTAAAATCATGTAATGTGTTTCTGCTTAATTGAGTTCCAACCAAAACCTTAACACTTTCCAATCAGTTAAGGTCAATCAGAGGGTTAAGAAAATTGAATTGGTTAAAATGTGCTTTTCAGTATGCTTATTAAGCGTATTTGTAATCTCAGCGTGCATTGAAAGACTATACTGTTTTTGAGGTTTGCTAATTTCAATAAGAAAACAAGACTTTTGTACCTTTGATTAAGTTTTTTATTAATAGTATCTTCCAAGTTTTTGAGGTGTGATTTTTCCTCTCAAGTTAATGGTGCAAAACAGCAACCTTTAATGGCTACCTATATTTCTCATCTTCAAGGAGTTTTCAGTTGGCAACTATCCTAGATCCGTAGACAGTTCATTTCTCTCTGTCGCTTTTCTTTGACGCAATGCCAGCATTTTTGATGATAAAGTTAAGATTTTATGAGCACCGATTTAAACCTTCCATTTATAATAAGATGTTTTAAATTTTCGACTGTTTATTAATCTTCATGGAGCTCTGTTTATGGTTTGGGCTGAGGTATCATTAACGTCTGTCATTTAGTCATCTATTTATTGTTGTTGTGACTGTAAGGATGATAATTCTTTATGAAAAGTCAAAAAGCAAGGTGAAGGTCATGAATATCTATGGATTGTTGTTGTTTGTGATTTCAACAAATTACTTTTTTGTTTTGTTTAAATAAGTAACAAAAAATTATCGGCGACTCACGGTCAAATTTATCCCTTCTACGAAATACTGTAACCAATACAGTGCCCTCTAACTATTATATTACCATGCTAATTCAAGCTGATCTGTCCACTTTTTGGAATCAGGCATGTATTCTCCTGACTTATAATGGAAAAAG
The DNA here is from genome assembly GCA_963978545.1 of Linyphia triangularis. Lineage (NCBI taxonomy): Eukaryota > Metazoa > Arthropoda > Arachnida > Araneae > Linyphiidae > Linyphia > Linyphia triangularis. Next base: position 32,181,353 of record OZ021725.1, on the reverse strand, counting down.
TTCTGCATACACAATTCTCATTTAGATTGAGTTGCAATGAACTAAAAAATGATATTGAATGATCTTGATTCGCCTTTACTAACAGTATAAAAAGGCACACAAGCAAGATGCATTAAAATGTATATATATATATTCAATAATCCCATACAGAAATTATTCAGCGCCTTTTTCATAAATACGAAGTTTTACCTCATAAAAAAAATTATTCTAAACTGACAGAGGTACACTCTGTTATGATCAAATGAATTTCAGACTCTTAAATAAGGTTTTTATGGGTTTGAATTGGAGAATTCAACTTTGACTAGCTTATTCTTATGAAACCCAAAGCTTATAATAAAAGAATATGGGGTAAAAATTATTTCTTTGCTTAAGAATATTGAATTAATATGAATATGTAAATGAAAATAACTGTCAATGACCTCATATTCTAATGATTTTTGTTGTTGCAGGCACACTCCTGCCTTGTACCCGACCACTTCGGCTGGCTTCCGAAGTGCCTACTCCCCCGTATCATCTGCCAGCCTACCTAGGTTCACTCCCCCCACCCTACTATCACCGTACCCGGGCATACCCCATCCAGCACTCATCTCAGCACCCAAGCAGGAACTCCTGCACCACAACCACAGGTATCATCATCATCAGTACGTGGTATAACCCTTTTTTCTTAAAATTTTTTTCTCTCAATTTATTTATTCTGTGGTGTCCCTATCACATTTCCATTTATAGCTTATGCTGTTTTCCCCCTAACGCAATGTTTGTCAAACTATTGCTGAAAAAAAAAAATAAGTTATTCAGTATGAAAGAGAATGAGGGGAGGGAAAAATAGAATGATGATTTATTAACCCTTTGCACTCGAGGCCATTTTCGTGCGGAGCAACAACTCGGGACGTTTCCAAGCATTTTTGGTTCGGTTCAGTTCGAGATTGCCGATCCGCTCCAAAGAAATTAAGCGTAGTCATACCCTGCATCGAATTTCCGTATTAAACCTAATGGTGAGCGAGTCACCACTCGAGTTGCGGCATCCAATCATGTGGGGAGAGAGAATCACTTCTCGAGTGCAAAGGGTTAAGTCACTTGCTACATGACCCCGCGTTGCAGAGATTCGTCATAGGTGTAAAGGTCCCAACTTTTGGTGCTTTGCTCGCAGAAATATTCATTGCTACGCAAAATCAAGCTCGTTTTGTCCGCTAAAAGTTTAACTTATCGTTCTGTTTTTCAAGAGTCCAATTAGTATGTGAAAATTTACTTATGTTGAAAATCTCAGAGCACTGCTTTTATTTTAAGTAGCATTCTATAGATCCACAGACATACTCTTTTTTATTATTATAGATGAAATGTAACGTATAGCTTTATTATTATTTGAAGTTTATTCGTTCAAAAATTGGTTGTTCCACCTGTTAGAAAATAATAAAACACAATATCTTTCTTTAATGTGAATTATCTTTATCACATTATCTTTATTTAATGTGAATTTTAAATTGAACTTGTAAGTCTGAAGTAAATATGAGCATCTGTTGTATCAATTGATTTGAAAAAGCGGCAAACATTGTGGTGAAAATTTAACATTAGCCCTAAGGTGGCAGGAAATTTAATCATGCCTATGATTAGAAGTTTTACTTTTTAAATAAAAGTATATTCAACTTAAGTAGATTGATATAAAAAAAGTAAGAATAAGAAAGAAAATTGTTGTTTCTAATTTTTAATACAATTTCTTGCGATACATTTTTTTTTTGTACATCATAGAAAAAAATGTAATACCTGGAATTGTGTTCATATATATAATGGAACTCTATATTTTTACCAATTAATTGGTAAATGCCGAGTCTTTACTTCTCAACACCAAGAATGATTAAAATGGAATATCAGTGCTCGTGCTGCCATCTATTGTACAAAGTTGTAAACATTGTATAGCCCTTCATCAGAATAAGATAAAATCAAGTAAAATTTATGTATTATGAATGTGGGATACCTTTCCATGTTCATTTTCGATTGTAATAAATTGTTGACATTTATATATATATATAGGTGATTGTTATTAAATAGTGATTTTTTTTAACATTTAAAAAAGTGAAGTATGCTGCGAGCTTGTGCTGCCATCTAGTGATAGCTGTATGAAACACATCAGAGGCATGCGCGCATGCATATATAGAACTATTGAAGGAGATGGATAAATTTTGTTGAATATAACTGATAATTGCATGTTTATTTCATGTATTATGTTCATGTTTGAATTATTTATATTTTGTGGAGTTCACTTTCAATGTAGTACAAAAATTACAAGAAAATCCTGTTGAAAAAATTAAAAAAAAAAGTATTAATTAATTATTTAGAGAACAAATTATGCAAATGCATTAAAAGAATTTTTATTTTTTTATTGTTCAGACAGGATAGATCTGTCCCTAACATTGTCTGTGTTCACAGTTATCATAATTGTTGTCATCTGTTGTGACAGGAGCTTGCCAGACTATCCTAATGAACAAAAGTACAATGCAAAGGCTGCTGCCCAGCCCAGCAGCCACAGCAACAACACCACAGTGAGCAACCCCAGTGTGGAGAAGAAGACACACATCAAGAAGCCTCTCAATGCTTTCATGTTGTACATGAAAGAAATGAGAGCGAAGGTCGTTGCAGAGTGTACCTTGAAAGAGAGTGCAGCTATCAACCAAATACTAGGCCGTAGGGTAAGAACGCCTCTTAATACATTTCATAAGAAGTTTCATAGTTTAATAGATTACATAGTTTAAGTACCATGCTGAATATATATTCACATGACATGTTTGTAGAGTTACATAAAGGGATGACAGTTTCCTCCTTTTTGAGCCGACCAAACGGTATAGTGGTTAGCGTGCTAGCTTCTAGACCACGAGGTTACGGGTTCGAGTCCCGTGTTAGGCATGGGTGTTTGTAAATGTATGTTGACTTGTCAAATGACGAATGTTTTGGCGCATTATAGCCCTCATGTTGCTGACGCAGCCAGATAATCTGAAAACAACCAACAACCTCCTTTTTGATTTTTTATGTATCATTTTCCTTCTTTTTGTCCCTGTCTTGAGGATCCGCATTTTTCTGATTTGAACCAGTTTTTCGTGCAAAGAGTATACCTTTCCTCATGTCTAAACAAGAGATTTTCCCTCTTAGTTCCCCTTTCCTCACAGATTACTTCACTAACTCCTAATATTTGAAATGTAATTATTATATAGTATGAGAAATTTCATTGTATCTTTAAAATTATTGAATTATTCTTCCTGCATACATTTTCGTTGAATTTTTGTGTATACCTTCCTCGAGGTTTTTTAACGAATTTTTGGATTTCCTCTTTTTTGCTCTCTGATCACTCTCATCCCTGTACATACTCTTCTAAAAATAACATTATACTATAATGAGTGTATCTTATTATGAATATAACTACTTTTTAAATCCTTTGTATTAACTTCGATTTTATATGTTTGTCGATGAGAGTGGGCCTAATTAACCCCTTTCAGTCATCCAATCAGGCTGAAACTTGGCAGATAGGTTCAATGTTGATGACAATGCATTCTATCAAATTTTGGGGCTGTAAAATTACTTTAATCAGAATAAATAAATGATATCTGGATGTGAGAGCATACATTCAGGTTCCTTTTTAATTAATAAATTTTGAAACACAATTTGCTGATAGGAATGTTTTTTATATTTAAAATTAGATGCAAACACCAAGCACATGCTGTTTAGAGAATCAGTGGGGTGTTAATGTACATAAAAATTAAAAATGCATATGAAGGATATTTATTAAATTTGTTTTTATGGGTTATATTATTTTACTTCAAGTTGACCTCTAGTTAAACGGATAGCAACATTATCAGTATTTTAATTTAAACTGCTTATCTAGAATAGTCATTAAAATATGTCTCCTAAATATTAAAGTCAAATTGACCAAGCTTCTAGTTCTTCCATGTACTTCAACTTTAAAAAATTTAAAAGTGTTTACCTACACTTTGGCTCTATCCTGCCAATAATTTTTTTCTTTTTTTTTTCTTCTGGCCACAGTATTTTATCAAATTTGCAAAAGAAGTACAATTTTTATTTATTTTTTAATTTTTGAGTTTAATAACAGTAAATACCTTTTGGATTACATACAATAGTTTTTATTTAATATTACAAATCAAAAAGAAAGACTTTTAATAGTTAGTTATTGCTTGTTCTGTTCAGTGGCACAGCTTATCACGGGAAGAACAGGCGAAGTACTATGAAATGGCTCGGAAGGAACGTCAACTTCACATGCAGCTGTACCCTGGTTGGAGTGCGCGTGATAACTACGCTCTTCAAGTCAAGAAGAAGAAGAGAAAAAAAGACAGGAACCAAGATGGAGGTAAGGAATCCAGTTTTTTTTTTTTTTTTCAAAATCCGTAATATATGTGAATGAGAAAATTTAACTTGCATGAGTATATGTCCTTACTGTGGTGCTTTTTTATTCTTAATACTATATTCAAATGATAATTTTTAAATAAAATTATAAATTTGTATTTGTCAGTCATCACAATGATTGGAATGCATATGTTGTAGAAGTATACCCTATATTTACTTGTGCAAACTTATAAAATAACTGAAATTAAAAAATAATAACCTGATGTGTTTTGATTGCATAATTGCATGGATATTCATTTATTACTTTCCCAGTAAAGTTTAAAAATTAAATCTTCTATAAAAAATATTGAACTCATTTTTTTATAATTACAATTATTGTTCAATAATGCTTTTTTTTATTACAATTTTAAAATCTCTATTTTTACTGTGCACTTGATTTTTAAGTTTTTTTTATTTTATTTACTAACAAATAAAACTCTATTTTATGTTTATTCAGATAGTGTAATGAAATATATATATAACTATATTATCTACAACAGTCTAATAAAATTTTATATAACTTTTTCTGTTTCCAAATTTCTGAAATCTGACTTTTTTTTAAATTTACTTTTTTATATGGCTTTGTTTATTAAAAATAGTCATGATATGATATGAAATGTGATTTTTTGTGCATATGACATACTTATATTATACTAAATGTTTGCATTTGTACAAACATGCAGCCAGGGGTAGAACGAACCACCTGTAAGTAACTTTTGTTACAGGCCTCTGGCTTCAAATGATAACACTTATATTATTCCACCTAGTTGACAGTTTGTAGTTCTTATGTTTATGTTTTGTTTATTGCCCTTAAAATTTATATTAGTTTTCCCTGCACCAATTCCTTAAAAGCATGCTCTTGCTTTAATGCATGCAAAAAATCTTTTTTTTTTTTTTTATTGCTTGCTTTTTAGATAAAATCTGAAATTTACGTTACTTCTCTGCATTTTTGCCAGTCTTGTTATAGTTTTATAATTTATAGTGATAATATCATTTGGCTATATTTATAACTATTGTCTTTGTATCTTTTCTACATAGCATTTCTTAGAAATTAACTTTTTCGCACTCCAATTCGCATGCACTATAAATAATTGTAAGATTTTTTTTAATTTTAAACTTCCTCAATTACTTTAAACATTTTATAAAAATTATGTGTAGTGCTTTCTATGTAGATGTTTTATTGTTAGTAGGATAACAATGTAACTTCAGCCCTGATATTTCTCCTTCTATTACTTTATTATCACATACAAGTTTCTCTTTCTGCATGGTCAAATTTAAACTATATCCTCACACAATTAATCTGCACTTCTTTGTTATGTCAACAAGGTGGAATAAATTGGAAAAAAAAAATATCTGGTTTCAAATAAACACCTAACAATTTTAATAATACATAGCATCCGAAATCTCAGGGCTGAACTTTGTTACTGACGAAAACATTTTGCTGAACAGTTATTTGTTGACTAAATTTCTTTCTGAATTTTATACCTTAATACTTCATTTTTCATAGACGGCAACAACCTCAAGAAATGCAGAGCCAGGTTTGGCCTAGACCAGCAGAGCAGCTGGTGTAAACCTTGCAGGTAAGACCTACATTTCTTTTATTTCCCCTCAATTGATATTTCAAGTTTCCCATCAATTGATATAAAGTAATTTACTAAACCATCACTTCAGAGATGAAAAAAAATAAAAATTATCCAATCTTGCTTGTCGAAGGTTTGGTGTTTAATGCAAGAACTACTGAAGTTTTATGATTACAAATATCTTAGATCTTTGATTCATTATGTTGAAAATTCATTGGTTGGTAATTGAACCAATGAATTGTCCTATTTTTTAGGCTTTCTAGTCCGAATTTGTGAACTTTTCACTTCAAAAATCTCATTTTTAACTACTTATCTATAAGGATATCAACAATTACACAACTCTCACAAAACTATCTTAAAATTTTAGTTTCATCCATACTTAAGTATAATATTTCAAATTTTCCCAAGCAGCGGGGAGTAATTGCCATAACTGAGGTAGGAGAGGAAATGTAAAATTAGACAACATTTGTAAAAATAGAAGTAGTTGATCACTAAAAATTAAAAAAAAAAAAAAAAAAAACCATCAATTAATAATCATTGTCACTGTTGAACAAGATGAAGGCTATCTTGACTGAAGTAACCAACTTTTCTTGTGTAATTCCTCTTTATCTACTCCAATGATAGCATTCAACTCCAATACATTTTTACAAGGATAGAGTTTATTCTGACATCAGTTACAATGTTCCTTTGCGAGAAGTGATAAAGTAACAAATTAAATCACTAATGAACATGCCTTTTGATTACTGAAACACCAATAACACCAATACTTTGCAAAATTAACTTTAGGTGTTGCTGGCTTAGCACATGCAGGGATGACAGTTTTCCTTCTTTTGGAGGATTTCTTCCTTTTTGGTTTTTTATGTAACATTTTCCTTCTCTTTGTCCCTGTTTTGAGGATCCACATTTTTCTGATCTAAACCAGTTTTTCCTGTAAAAAGTATACTTTTCCTCATGTCTAAAAAAAGATTTTCCCTCTTATCTCCCCTTTCCTCACAGATTACTTCACTAATTCCTAATATTTGAAATGTAATTATTATATAGTAAGAGAAATTTCATTGTATCTTTAAAATTACTGAATCATCCATTCTGCATACTTTTTTGTGTTAAATTTTTGTGTATTCCTTCTGCGAGCTTTTTCAATGAATTTTGGATTTCCTCCTTTTTGCTCTCTGATCACTCTCATCCCTGCATGTGGAGGTAAAAATAAACAAATAGGATTCTTTTATTGGCTAGTAGAAATGGTAAACTGGTCTCGTATATGAACTTGATACTGTGTTATTCAATCAGCCAATAAGGATAGCAAATTAACCATTTTAAGTCATTTTTTTAGTAGGTGGCTTTTCTTTGTCTCCTTATCTCTCTGCTCAGTACTGATGATTGCAGTCCATTGGTTATTGACTACATATTTCTGTCCCTAGTCAATCTAAAATTCTTGCTATTTTCACACACAATAACCACTCATTCAACCCACCTATTCCCTTTACAGGCGGAAAAAGAAGTGCATCCGCTACAAGGACGGCAGTGAGACGGCCTTTGAGAGTGAGGACAACATGGGCAGTGCAGGCAGCGTTGAGGCCCCAACCCCTGACTCCAAGGCGGAGGACACTGATAACAGCCAGGATGTGCCTCCTTCTCCTCATCCTCCAATCAGTCCCCCCATCGACACCAAACCACGGCTGGACAGCAATGGCATTGTGGTGGGCCACCCACCCTCTAGCCCAAAGCACCATCTATACAGCCACCACCATCCCCTCAGTGTACACCAGCTCACCCAACCCCACTTCAGCAGCCGATCCTCACTGGCCATGGCCAGGTTCCACCACCAGAACTTGGCAGAGTCAGGGGCCAGACCCCCAGCCCCTATGCTCACCGTCACATAGAGATGAGTTCACACTGAAGCACTACTTTGAAGCTGTAACCAATGTAAGTTTCAATAACAGACTTCCATACCATGGAATAGTCAGTGTTTCATACACATGGATGTTCTGTACCATAACCAGCAGTCAGTTTCATACTGGGACGTTCTGTACTGTAACCGACTGGCAGTCTGTTGCATACATTGATGTTCTGTATTGTAACAAACAAGCTGTTTCATACATGGATGTTCTGTTTTGTAACCAACCAGCCTCAGCAGTCAGTTTCATTCCTAGATGTTCTGTACCATGACCGAGTATCAGTTTCATCTGTGGACTTCCTTGCCATTGTCCAATGAGCAATCACTTGTATGCACAGACTTGGGTATCAAATGAATGATCATTTTCCTTGTATGGATTTTCAAGAAAGCAGATTTCAGTCAGCAAGCTATAAGCTTATGTGTGGAACTGAAACAACATTTTTCTATGGGCTGACTTCTTTTCAAATGACTTTTTTCATTGGTTACCTACTGTTTTGATGCATCACCGCTAGGCGCCTTAGTGTGAATTCAACTCAACACTGTTCTGTGTGGGACTTTTAAAAGTGGAACAGGCATGTAAAGTTTGCATTTTTATATTTTTGTTTTGTAATGACAATTTCTATTTTATCTTGATTGGAAATATGACTATTATAAATGTTTTTGTGAATGTATAGCTATCTATATATAACAGGGAAGGATATTTTAGGCTATACTAAAATTAGAAATTCGACTCATTGCTCTGCCCTCTGCCCCTCTTATGTTAACAATTTATTCAGTTTTTTTTTTCGATAAGTTATTTAGCATTATCATTAAGGACTCAAGAGAATTGCACACACCTGTTATAGGATAGAAAAGGTCACAATGGATAAAGGTATTAGTAACTGTCAAAATTATTTTATCACAATTGTTATTTTGCATGAATCTTAGAGCATTTTGGCCGAGTTGGAATTTCATACCCTGTATATATACATATTTATAATTCATAAATTATGATAGTGTAATACTGTTATTTATTATCAAATATGTTTTAACATTCCTATAGAATTATAAATTTTGGTTCTAAATCGCATTGTATAACAAAATAATGTTAGTAGTGTAATACTTAGTTCAAAGATGAAACATTTACATTTACGGTTTTAGAAACAAAGGCTTTTTATGTCGTAAAGTAAAAGCTAATTGGCAACACTAATATGACATTTGATACTTATTTCTCTCCAATAAGTATTAAGTTTATTATACAATATCTTGTCAATTAAATTGCTATTCAAAATTTATTTTAAATTGATTAACAAAACATATTATTAAACGATTTGGATATTATAAATATTAATTATTGTACAAAAAGTTTATTTTTAAGTACAGTACAAAATAAGTATTTGCAAAAAAAATTGCACTTAACCATTGCACATACAATAAAATAGTTTTAATAATTTTTTTTACTTCTACGTTATAAGTTATAACTTGTACTAAATTACAAAGCTTTATAACACAGTTTCTTTATAACAAGCTACTATAAACACAGTTTCAACTCTTCAAAATGAAGTATTTTTAATGTTGGGTCCAGTTGCCATCAGAGAACAATTTCTTCCTTTAACTCTCCTTTAATTCTAAAGTTACTAATCCTTTTGATCCATTGTGACTTTTTCCCCTCCTAATTAGGTGCGTGCAGTTTTTTAAACCCTTAAATGTTAAGTTTTTAGAAGTTATCGAAGAGCAACTGAAATAAAAAGTAGTGGTATTTTAAAAGGTGGTTAGAGGGTAGAAGGTTTCTGTTTTAATTCATTTGGAATTGGTCCCAACAATATTTGCTTTACACTAGATACACCAACATTTTTCTAGAAAAGTGTTTATTTGTCTGTTAAACACAAACTTGTCTACTCACATATTAGTATCTGAACAAAGCAATCAACATCCACGGTCGATATAATAAATTACTGTATAAATTTATAACGTTCTGTGATGAGCAACTATTAATGGCTGTTTTTGATACTTAAATAGCGGTAGCGTTATTAGCCGTGTACTACAATGGATATTGACTATCTATGCAATGAAATCACAAGAAAATTGATAAATATCCAGTGCTGGCGCCTCAAATTTTGAATTGAATCCGGTTTAATTTGCATATCACTGTTTATTTATCAAGGCTTGTGTGTATTTGGTAAGGTTCTTTCTGCCTGAATTGAGGAATTATCTTTCTGTCTGAATTAAGGTTTGTGCACAAATGCACGTCTCATGATTTTAAATTCAAAAATTGATTTTCTTCAAATTAAATTTACCTAAATTTAATTTGAAGTTGTTTATTACTACTTGAACAAAGAATTTCATCTTTTGTATGTTTTAAGTTTTCAATGCCTGAGTAGTCAGTCTTTTGTCCTGCAAAAAAAGAAGAAAAAAACTCTTTAAAATTTTTTATTTCAATTTTAACTGCAGATAAGCTTTTAATAGAATTCACAAAGTAAATCAATTTATGGATTAATAAAATAGACATTTGTAATTTAAATTTGCAAATATTTCCTCATAAAACTTTGAAATGGGTTTTACTTATGAGACTTTGTCTTTAACTACAAAACATACATAAAAAGTCTGCAAAAATTATGAATTATGTATAACTTCAAAAATGTTTTATTTGTATTCAATTCTGCTCCTTTCACGATGCTGAAATTTGTTTAATTAAACTAATTTTGTGTTTAAATCTATCTTTACAATGTTTAATATGGTAATTGAAAACAAATTCTTTGGAAAATTGTACTTAAATTTATAAACAGTATGGGGCAATTTTGTCGTGCCTGTTCCCATTATGCAGTACTAAGTGTTGAGATATGACGTTTTTGTAAATAGTCATAATATCATCATATTCATTCTCATCAGATAATAGTGTAACTGAATTAAATGTTTAGCAGTGATATTAACTTCAAGCACTTTTCAAAAGTTGTCCCAAATCATTTTAAGTGTTATGTGATGGAACTTTTTTTTTACCAAAAGTTAAACTTTTTTTTAAACACTTGTAACTTATAAAAAATTATTTAAATTTTATTGATAATTTTTTAAATTATGAACTTTTCTTAACCTTATTTAATACTACAAGTTAAATTTTACTAATGTAAAAATTTGCTTATGTACTGCGTAAAAGTTTTTACTAAAGCCATGAAGTTAAATCCTAACTGCCAAACATTTATTATTATAATATAACTGAATGTGTAGGTTTGAGTATAAGTGTTCTCACAAACTCAAAAAGTGAGCGTAGTATAAGTGGTTTAATTGATTAATTTTATTCGTTCTATTAATTTTTTTTTTATAGAAGTCTGAATTGAGAATATTTTTATACTTTGTGATTTTAACTGGTTTCGTGGAATAATAAGCAATCTGCTGTATTTGAGTGAATTAATCAAAAAAGGAAATAAAATTAATGCACTTTTTTGTCTCAACTTTTTCAAAAGTGCAATATTTATTATACTTTCCATTAATTTTATAAATTATTTAGTGTATAAAAATAGTGTATCACAATGATGAAATTGTGAATGTTTTTTTTTTTTTTTACTATTATTATGTAGTTTGGAATTCCTTTGACTTTATTTTTAAATTCAATCTTGTCGTAGTTAATTACTTTTTTTAATGATTCCAGTAGGGCAAAGTGCATTCCAAATAAAAAGTTATTAATTATTCAATTGTATTTCAAATCTAACTCTAGCTAATCTTAAAATATATAGCAAGTAAATATCGAAATGATTATAAATTTATGCCCCAAGATAATTGACCAAAATTAATAGAATTTTTAAAAGTTAAATTTTTTCTCTCTTACGCACACAATCTTCTTATTCATCCGTTTTGAATTGTGCAATTTATTAACATTTTGTGAATTTTATTCGGTTTGAAATTTCGGTATTTCATTATGTTTTTGCTTTTCATATTTTCTTTCGTGATTTAAAAATGCATTTATGTTGTCTTCACTAGTTTTCTTTGCAACTGTTAAAACTGAAACGTTGTCCTGAACATGTTTGATAGATATGTAAAATATCTACTGTACAAAATATAACATATTGTTGTATATGTTAAATCAATTCTTTGTAAAATTTTTGCCAAATAAAGATTGTACAATTGTATACTTTTGGATTATTAATAAAGATTGAAACATGATTGAGTTAATATTTCTGTTGAAAGTTTATTTTTCTCCTCCTTTCTTGTTTATTAATTTTATACATAAAAGTAGCTTAAATTCTTAGAAATTAAAAATCGTAATTATTCTGTGATGACGATGAGCCAGAAATTTGATATAAAGTCAATAATATTGAAGAGTAATTCCGGAAGCATACTTTTTATATGTGTGGCTATGAAGGTTGAGGGACACCTTGTGGTACACTGTGATGTAATTAATTTCCAGGACTGATTTAATAACTGCAGAAAATATGAATTACATATCCACTTAATATGTTTTGAAGTAATCTCCATTTACTGTAATGCACTTATGTGCTCGGCTGTAAAAATTTCGGAAACAACTTTTAAAGACCTCTTTTGGAATGTTTTTCAATTCAGACGTCACGGTTTTCTTGATGTTTTCCGCATCGTCGAACCTTGTTCCAATTTGCAAATTTTTCAGTTTCGGAAACAAGAATAAGTCCGAAGAGTATGGAGGATGATTAATCTCCACCACCTCATACTGGGAAAAATTGATCCACAGGCAATATATTGTCGGGCTGGCATTGTACAAAAAAAAGAAAGAAAAAAAGGAAAAAAAAAAAAAAAGAAGCAAATTCCCTTTCTATCGAAAACCAGGTCTTACTCCGCGAATTTTTTTTCGAAATCGGGCAAGAATTTTTGTTTAAAGCTGTCCCGTGACAGTATTGCCAGGTGGAACAAAATCATGATGAACGAGCAAGGATTGAGAATGTCGTAGACATCAAGAAAACCGTGACGACAGAATTGAAGAGCATTCCGAAAGAGCGTATCGAAAGAGGACTTCAAAAGTTTTTTTTTTCTCGAAACTTTTACAGCCGAGCACAGAAGTATATTACGGTAAATGATTACTTCGAAACATATGAAATGGAAATGCAATTCACATAATATTATCCGGAGTTATCAATTCGGCCCTGGAAATTAATAGTGGCACCTTGTTGATCGTAGACTGAAAGGGAAAACTGATCAATCCAACTCTCAAGGTTTTTGCATGCTTTCTAACTAGAATATCTATTTAGGGTTTCTTCCTTACCCTGAAATAATTTTTGTTACATAGTTCTATAATAACGCCATTACTTCTGTAAATATTACTGTTCCACTCTACATATTTGCCATGAGCTTGTGTGTTAAGCTTCCTGGCAGATATCTCAGCAGGGCGAAGATCACTTTCATCGCGAATGGAGCACTGACATATCTCCACTTGGGATCTTCGGCAAGCATGGCGTCTTCCACGTCAGACAACAGTATCATGCATTGTGTTTCTTGCTCAGCTTTCAAACATTTTTCCAATGATACTTTCCGCATAATTGCCTCGTATAGTTCACGCTTAGATTCTTTTTCTTCTACAGACAAATTGTCCCAAATCTCATCCATGTGACATGTGACTTCGAGTATACTGTTGAGAAAGAAAGATTAATATTACATTGATGCTCATTAGTTGAATTACAACTATAAGGGTTGCTCAATAAACACAGACTGATTTTATGCAAAACACTTGTTTTACAAAATTTAATTTGTTTAATATTTTTTCTTAATAACTGCTGCTTTCTACATGAGTATCTACAAATAGTGAATGAGAGATCATTTTCCAAAGATATGGAGATATCTCATCGGAAAATGGAAACTATTATAATGAGGCTAATGCGCTTGTTACTTTTTTGGTTGAAAAAGGTTTTACTACCCACTTTAAAGAAAAGAAAAAAACTGAAGAAGTTATTGGTTTGACAATGCGAGGTGTCAAGGTTAGCTCACTACATAAATTGTTGTGGTTTGCTCTCTCCATTTCTGGTCAATGGTATCGGCAAATGTGAATTTAGTCCCGCAATAACTACAATTCATAAGAAATATGGCTAAATTTGTAATTGAAAAGGTTCATTTAATATTGAGTCAGGGAAACATAGAAATGAATCGTCAACAGGTAAAAAAAGACAAGTCTTTATTAACTTAAATTACTCTAAACAATTATTGGGCAGCAAGTTAAAAGTTCTCTGTTGATAAATAATTAAAGGAAGTGCAGGGTTTTGTTTATAATTAAGAGAGAGGAAAGTTTGACTTACTGCCTGGAATGTGCTGGGACCAGAGCAGGGTCGGCGAGGCTGGCGTTTGTGTGCTGGGCTCTTGGCAGATAGTGTGGGATCGAGTACGAGTCGGAGGTTCTGCTGGGTTCTATCGGTCAAAGGCTCTTCTCAATTGAAGGCTTCTCTCTCTCCGCTCCACCGTACAAATTTAGCTGCAGCCGTCTCGCTAATAACAGCATCTTCAGAAAACATGGAAAGTGTGTAAAAAATGGCCTGTGATCGCTTGTTCTTCCTTTTACATCGAAGTGGCGACGTCGTTTACATCCCTCTTCTCCCTGGCATCCAATTGTACTTGAGGGTCCTCCCCCAAGAAATCACCCCATCTATGCCTTTGCCCAACCCACACCAGGCTGTAAATTCACTTCTGATCTCTTGATCTGGTCCTGCCACAAGGATGAGAGTTTTCCTCCTTTTGGAGTTGGAGGATTTCCTCCTTTTTTGTTTTTTAAGTAACATATTCCTTCTCTTTGTCTCTCTCTTTTGAGGATCCACATTTTTCTGATCTTAACCAGTTTTTCCTGCAAAAAGTATACTTTTCCTCATGTCTAAACAAAAGATTTTTCATCTTAACTCCCCTTTCCTCACAGATTACTTCACAAGCTCCTAATATTTGAAATGTAATTATTATATAGCATAGGAAATTTTATTGAATTTTTAAAATTATTGAATCATCCTTCCTGCATACTTTTTTGTTGAATTTTTGTGTATTCCTTCCGCAAGCTTTTTTGACGAAACTTTTGGGTATCGTCCCTTCCGCTTGCTTTTTTAACAAATTTTTTGGATTTCCTCTTGCTTGCTCTCTTATCACTCTCATCCCTGCTGCCAACTCTTTGGCCAAACATCGCCAGAAAGTGCAGTCCCCTCTCATAAAAATTGCCCTTACATTTAAGGTAGGTCTTCTCAACCCCCAATACATATAAAAATTGTGATGGTGTAACCTTACCATCACAGGAGGAAAGGCTTGGATGGGATAAATTTTATAAAATCAGTCCCAGTTTTTGTAAAACAGTCCTCGTAAATAGAATACGAATAGTGTTTACAATATAATTCAGAAATGTCTTGCCAAGTCTATTGAAAGAATGCTAGAAGTATGTGTTTTGCATCACAAACCAATTTGCAATTTATTCCTCTAAATAATTTGACCCAGGTATCAAATTGCCTCTACAGTAAAGTTAAAAACTTACACATAATCTTACTGTTCTCCAACCAATTTTTACAAAATGTTTAACCAATATCAAAAGTGATTTCCTGCATTCAGGCTAGTTCAAATCAAAACAATCGAACCAAAATAAACTATATTTAATGTTCAAGAATTACTTTAAGTTTAAATTTAATAACCATGGTCGGCTCATACACCAACAGCAAGAGTATACTTTCCAGCAATGCAAGAAAAATCCGATATCCAACAACGAAATGTTCACTGAATTTATTAATGAGTTTCGGTAAGGAAAGTATTTTTGTTTTATTTATACATTATATGGGTGAATTGGTTACAAGTGTAACAAACGTATTCAAATTTAAGATATATTTCCTTACCTGCATAATGTGAGTGCAAGCAGAGAAATCCACAGGCTCAATAGTGGCAATTAGAATTCCTTTCTTCTCAACCTCTTGTCGAAGAGCTGAGAAAAAGCCATCTAAGCCTTGTTTGGTGGCTGCATACACTGTCGTTTGTGAGCACACAAGCCTGGCTAAAATGCTCGTCACTGTTATAATACGACCTAAACAGAGGAATTTCTAGTAGGACCTCTGGCTAGTAATATCTTACGACTTCTACATTTAAGCAGACGTGACTTTGATATAAAATAGAAGATACTTTGGTATAAAATAGAAGTGATTTGGTATAAAATAGATGGGATATAGATATAATCTATAATCGAATTTTTGTCGTATTTCATCCTTTAACATAAAGTTATTTTAATCAAAGCAGACTTTTTCCAATTATTCCCTATAATTTTTAAAATGAATCTTACTAGAGATTATTATATTTTACCATTACATAAAGAGGAATCCAAGCTTTCAATTTGAATATTCCATCAACTCTTATCGGTGACAATTCCATCTTTTTGTCCTTACCATATTTAGAGTTGTGCAAGATCATCAACGTGAAATTTTGTACCTTATTTGTAACAACAATATATTTGTTCAATAAACTATGAGGGATGATTAACAGGAGCCAGTGGTGGCTCGTGAGTAATATTTGGTGCGGGGG
Source organism: Linyphia triangularis (assembly GCA_963978545.1). Taxonomy (NCBI): domain Eukaryota; kingdom Metazoa; phylum Arthropoda; class Arachnida; order Araneae; family Linyphiidae; genus Linyphia; species Linyphia triangularis. The sequence continues at coordinate 32,165,036 of OZ021725.1, read as the reverse complement.
GGGGGGGGGTATTTGAGGTTTTATGGCGCAAAAGGCAATAATAGGGCCATTCTGCAGCACGGGGGGAGGGGAGAGAAAGCGCAAATATCCAGGAATTCCATATAAATATATAAATGTTACTCAATTGCACATACAAACAAAACTATTAGATAAATTAAACAATTACATTTTCTATATTAATGTTAATAAAATATATATTTCAATAAATGAATGATTATATTAAAACCGGCGTTCTAGCCTTTCGCTTTAGCGCCAAGAGGGAGGTTCGATATCGATATAGATAGTGCACTTACACCCTCATGGCATTTAAAAAATAAAAACGAAGCGGAGAAAAGTGGTGAAATTCATAATATAAAGTATAATATGCATACCTGCCAACATTGGCATTTTCAAATTAGTACAATTTTTACGGAACAAATATTTGCATTCCTATGACTCATGGAAAGTCAAATAGCGACAATATTTATGAATGTAATATAGAAATAATATAAATTCTATTACAAATGCAAAAAAAAAAAAAAAAAAAAAAAAATTAAAAATTGCATAGTATTAAATTGCTCTCAAACATAACAAATTGTTACATTTTAGCACAAAATGGAAATTATAAAATAAAAAACTTGGATTTAAAAATAAATCAAATTTAAACTTTACGATGAAATCTCTGATGAGGTTTAAGATTTAGTCTACATTACACCTAAATAAAACATGCTTTATGACACAAAAACTCTAGTGAAACATACAATGAGTTGGTGGTATTCAAAGTGTTTAATCACACGCACAAATATCAATTATGCAGGCTTTCGAATTCGTATTATTACATTTGATGTTGTCACTGTGCTTTTTAGAATTGATATGAACTTCGACATCAGTAAATCCTCCATGAGAAATCTTAATATCAGATGCATAGATAGAGCAGAATGCAAAATTTGTTTCTTTGTTTGAATTTCTGATGATTAGAAGTAAACCGCTTGGTTTGAAGTAAACTAAAAAAAAACTTGATATTTTCTGGAATTTTACACCAGGATTGTTTAACTTGGATATTTTAAAATAAATAATTAAGACTAACAAAGAAGCTGAAAACCGAAAGTGCTTTAATCTCTAAAGTCCGAGAAAACGAAACAGTCGTTCGGCGAGTGCCGCCAAAACAATTGAAAACGGCGGCGTCGCGATTTAGTGCGCAGCGTTGGAGTACGGTCCAAAAGAAGAATAAAAAAAAACTAAAGCCCACTTTCAGTTTTCTACTTTATTAATCTCTAAAGTTCGAGACAACGAAACAGTTGCTTGGTTCGCCAAATCCCGTCGGCAACACAGATGAAAACAATGAATTTCCGGCGCCGCGATTAAGTGCTTTTATTATATACGCGCAACATTATTGTACGGTCCAAACAGAAGGAAGAACCAATCTCTAAAGCATTTTTGGTTTTCAGATTCTTTGTTAATCTCTTAAGTCTGAAGCAAAGCAATAGTTGTTTGGTTCGCCAGGTCCCGTTGGCAACACAAATGAAAACAGTGCATCCCCGGCGCCGTGTTTAGTGCTATTATTTACGCGCAATTCCAGTACTATTATTTACGTTTTGGAGTCCAGTCCAAAAGAAAGTAGAATTAAAAAACTAAAGCACTTTCGGTTTTCTGCTTCTTTATTAACCTGTAAAGCCAGAAAAATTGAATCAGTGGTTTGGTTTGCCATATCTAGTCGGCAACAGAAAAGAAAACAATGCATCCTCGCCAACGCGCTTTAGTGCTGAACATATGCGCAATCTTGGAGTGTGAATAAATATTTTGACGGACGCGGCAGCTTTGAAAAATCGTTTCGGTTTCGTTGGTGACTTGAAAAAATTTATAAAAAAAAAAAAAAAAAAAAAAACCGAAAAGTACCGTGAAATTCGTACGATTTTTATAGCTGTTCGTACACCCGTACAAAATAGTAAAAATCCGTACATTGTACGGATGATTCGTACAAGTTGGCAGGTATGAATATGGGTTTTAAATTATTCATTTGAAAATAAAATTAATGCATATCTATTTAATAATATTTCAGTAAGAAATGCAATACTCATTTTTGAAAAGCCTCAGTTTGAAATTTTTTTTAGTTTCCTTGCACCCTGTCTCGAGACGATCCTGCTTGCAACCTCTTGTATGGCGATCTGCAAATAATCCTCCCACGCCCATTCGTTTGAGGATTTTTAATTATTTAATTTACGGAATTTATTTTAATACTAATTATTTAATTTTTTACTATACTGATATTACATTAAATAGCTTTATACTCATTAAATTGATTGCAATTCATTCCTTAGTTTTCATCTCAGTCATACATTTAAATAACTAATTGCAAAAAAGTATTGAATTAAAAGGAGAGTTCTGAAGTTAATATTAACTCATCGAACAAGATTTGAAAGTATAAAAATTAGAACATTTCATATCTGAGTGGAAAAGATTTCAAATATTAAAATAGTTTTATGTTAATGTTAAGTTTTATGGTTGCTTCGAAATTATTAACATAAGTATTGATTATTTTGGGTAAAACATAATTATTAATTGTGGTTAAAAATCATGATGCCAGGGAGGAAAGGCTTATTTAGCTATTGTATTCGACAAATGAAGTTATTATATTGAGAAAATTTAGAATTTTTAAAATTATTTTCATTACTCAATTGATAAGTGTTTTTAGTCTTATATTTTAACTTCATAAAAATTTGGTTGTTTAATCTAAGGCTATTTTTGCTACTTATGGAACGAATTACCTGAAAAATTTGATTTATTACTATTTTCATAATTATAAATTTTAAACAACTGAACGATTTAAAGATAATTAATGTTGCAGTATATCAAGGAAAAGATTTTAGAAACATTCAATTCAATAAAATACCTCTTTACTTGGAAAACTGAATTAAAAAAGAAACAAAATAATCTCCTTCCCAAACGTTTCAATGCTTAGTTTAATTTTTAAATTTAGAATAGAACTGGGACCAATAACTTGACACTTGAATAAAGTTGACATAATGACCTAAATTTTCAAAATTTTAAAATTTGTAAAAAAATTCATAAAATTTCAAATTCTATCTTCTTTTTATTTTTCAATATTTTCCCCTGATTTTTTTAAGTTTTTTTCCTTGTGATATGGTCTAACTGTTTAGGCATCGGATTTAGAATAAGTAAAATAGTTTTCGAGAAAAACGTATATTACTGTACCTATAAATAAAAAAAAAAACGTAAAAAAAAAAAAATTTCAACATTTAAATTTGTGAAAAAAAAAGTTTATGTTTCATTTAAAAATCCATGACTATTTTTGTCAACTAGATACTTAGGATGGCACAAAACAAATTTCAAGTCATTTTATTCATATTTGCTGAAGCTTTAGCATTTTGAATAAGGTGGGAATTTCAAAAATCACGAAATGAGAAAAATGCGTTCTAAACATCAAAAGAGTTATTGCAGCAATGCTAAATTCTCCATAAAAATATAGTTTTTCTATAACGGCAGCTGTCGGATCAGCTCAAAAACTTGCCAGAATAAGGAGAAGGTTTCAAAGATTATAAACACACAAAAAATAGAAAATTTATGTATATATATATTTTTTTGTGTGAAAATAAAGGGTACCAAGTCCCTTTAAATAAAGTTTCATTTTTTGCACGTTGTTATAAAAAAAGCTTTTTATTCACGCTATTATGTTCACCTCAAATTATTTTCAATCGAAAAAGCAAATTCATCCAGCATATTTACCGATTCTTTTAAAATCTCATTTTTGCTATTTGTTTAAAATTCTTTTCCTATTTCGTCATTTAATTAAATCTTATTATTTCTTTTTAATTTCTGAAAGTTGGTATAAATATTCAAATCATAAATATAAATGACTAATTTAAAATGTGATTTAAATCATGGATTTTAACAAGATACTTTTGGTAAAAAAAAAATTCGCCAAAAAAATTACAAGAGAGCTTTGTCTGAAACGTAGCTTTATCACATACTTAAGTCTGCATGTCTTGAGGATGACAAATAGCTCTACATGCTTTAAAATAATTTAAATAATGTTTCAATCACATTTTTTTATTGTTACCCGTAAAATGAGGTTTACCGGCAACTCCAAAGTAAAAAGACACTGAAGGAATAGTAGGCCTTCATACTTAACTGCTTTGAAACCGATGTTATTTGTTGGATTGCTGTCTTCCCTTTTACAGAAATTGTGTTCTTTTCGAGGAAATGCAGGGGTCACTTTAAGATTTCTTACCTGAACACCTGCGAATTTGCGTGTCTCGTGGGCACTTTTGATGTAGGCCCCAGTCGACCAGGCTTTCTTCCCCATGCAATAAATTTAAAGGTTTCAAAGGAGTTATACTTTGTAGTTCTATAGAAGCAACCAGTTGGCGCCAAGGCGTGTTGGACTTTTTGTGATTTTTGGCAGTTTAACACAATGTGTCTGCTCCGAAATTTATAAGTCTACGAATATTTTCGAGGGGAAGGGATTTTACAATTGCACCCTTCTTCCAATTAAATGTTTGTGGGAGGATCAAAAGTTATCCAGTGAAATTCAAGTACGTGTATTTTTAGGCGGGATTTCTTTGCGATTCGCTAAGTAAGATTTGAATGGAAACCGAGTTTTTAAAAACCCTTGCACGAGAATTTGAATGAGAATTCCGGAGCTAGTTTCAATCTATAAAAATGTAGACCTTGGGGCTCTTTGCCCCGGCGATATGCCGGTGGCTGTATTTGCTTGCTGGGCAGTGCAACGGCCCGCAGATTGATGATTGTACCCCGACAAGTTCCTTCAAATCAATTGGTTTCAATTAATGTGTGGGTTTCACCTAATCATCTAATAGGGTGATACCGCTAGCGCCATTCCAATATCGACGAGATATAATTTTATGTGCCTTCCTGCGAGTGTAACTCCTGAAGAAGAATTTGTGTTTAATTCAAGTGTGTTGTGAAAGTAATCATGTACGAAATGGATAATTATTTCGATGAGTATGAGCCTTCCATGGAGTTTGGGTGAGTCAATATTCTATTATCAGAGAGGAGCAAAGCGAGTATTATTAAATTAAATAAGAACTGATTTGTTACTGTTAAAGGTAACAATTCATTTTAATTATGCTTGTATTTTAATAGTAAGTCCGATTAAGTTATTTTATTTTAATATTCAATTGCTGTAATATGAAATATGGTGTTTAATGAATTTTGTGTTTGTAAGTTAAAGTGTTGTCCTCTATCAGACCTCAGTCATACTTGGGTTATTGCGGTTATTAAAGAAAAGATTTATTGCATGTCATTCTTGATTATTGTAGAATATTGAATAATTGTTGTAGCACTGCATATTTATCTACCAGCCGCCCAACATATTGGTAATAACTTCAGTTATTGGTAACAAGCTCCACCCACAAAAGTTAATACTGTGAAGCCAATAACTGCTTGCATTAGTGTTACACATCATAAAAAAAATATTTTTTAGTTTTTACACTTCATTTTCTTTATTAGTTTTACACTATTATAAAAAAAACATTATTTTTCAGTAATTCTACAACAAAACGTACTATTATGTTCATGAAAGTGGGACCAGGGTTACTGTATGCAAAAATTGAATATTGTAGGTCAATCAATTCGGGAGTTTTGCTGACCACAACCACAGTTTTTTTTTTTTTTTTTTTTTTTTTTACTTTTAATTACCCATATGTATGCATAGGGTAATGAAAGTATAACATTCGGCCAAAAAAATGATTTTATTTTATTTTTTTACATTTCTCCACGTTTTGGATCATCCTGGTTTCAAAAAAGTGATCTAGAAAAAATGTCTGTTTGTATGTCTGTGGTCAGCATAACTCCCAACCAAATTGACCTACGATGTTCAAATTTGGTATGCAGGTTACTGGTGGCCATGGGACCTACTATTAAGGTTTTCGTCCAAATCGCGCATGAGCATAAGGTAGGTGCAATTGAAAAAATCCTGTTTTTCAATGATTGCCAAAAAAACGGCTCTAACGATTTTGATAAAAATTGCTGTGCTAATGCTTCTTAAGGTGTTCTTAATATCCCCACCTCCGAAATTTCCGTAAAAATACTTTATGGAGGGAAAAGTTGAAAAACGAATGTCTTCAACACACAGTTTTCTTTCCTTGAGCATACCTCATCAACGATCGTTTTTTCTTCTCCCCTCAGTTTCACTTTTAAGAAAGGATTATAAAAGAATTATCGAAATAAATATCGCCTAAAGCACCATTTTGGGTAACTTCATATTTTTAAATTTTTTTTTAAAGACCCATTTAAGAATTATCGCAAAAAGTATCGCCAAAATGGCTATTTTTTCTAAACGAATGATGGAAATATGAAAACGATAAATGACACAAATCCACATCAGTAATTTAGTGTAATTGAAAGTTGTGCGATGTTCCATACTCCTAGTTCTAATAAAAATGATGAAATAGGCTTAACTTTGCTGTATGAAACGCAGCATTAAAAACACAAGTATTCTTTATTGATATTTATTAAAATAAACTAGAATATCTTACCTGGTATATGGTACAGAAGTGGCAGAAAATGCTTTGTTACTCGTAAAGTTCCTGTTAGATTGATGTTAATGCATTCTTCAATCATTTTTGGTGTCATTAGATCAAAATCGGCAAAACCGAGTATTCCAGCATTATTGATAAAACCATACAATCCTGTTTTAATGATAGGAATATTAAAACATCTTATTAAAACTCGTTAGGTTGAATAAAATATGGTGTAAAATTTTGTAAGTTTAATATATATAACTTAAAAGCGCGTGATTACGATTTTTTTTTTTTTTTTATTTTTTAATTTTTTTTTTTTTTATTTTTATAAATATTTTAAAGAGTTTTGTAATATTTTAAAAAATTGTATTATAAAAGCCCAGGACAGTTTATAATACATTTTAATGATGTAAATGCTGGAAAGACGGTTATGTAATATAATGTTTGTGGTAAATTTAAATGTTGTCACTCATTATTGGGAATATTTAGTTTTATTGCATTTCGTAAACGGCGCTTAAATAAATGTCTAGAATTTTACTTCAAGTTAGGCGATGTTAAATGATCTTTTCCGGGAAAAAAAAAAAAATGCGTAGTAGAGTGAATATCCTATCATAATACAAAATAGTTATTTATACAACTAGTTGTGAAAGCTATACTTTTTCAAATGAGGAAAAAAGCTTACGTGGCGAGTTTAAAAATTATTTTCGCACGTGTTGCATGCAGTACTTTTTATAATCTCGTGCAATTTTTTTTTTTTTCAATTCATATAGATACTAAGCAACTTCAGTCAATGAATCTCTTTTGAAAATATGTCATATTTATACTTAGACCATATAAAATTTGAGCACGAGGCGTGCGATAAAGTTACTTTCGCCACGATATTGGATTTAAAAAGTTAAATGTTTTTGCACAGTATTATAAAAAGTATTTCTTACCAATTTCTTAATTATTATTTTGCCTGACATTTTTCTCACGATAAAAAAACATTGAAATAGAAAATACAATAGAGAATTTAAGTGGGTATTTTTGAGTTTTTCTATAGTAAAAATATCTGTATCAATTAAGTATGTAATATGTTAAAGAAATTATTGAAACTCGCAACACTTATAAAACACATAAAGTAATAAATTTTGTCTGTTATAATACTTTGCTTAAAAATATTTGAAACTATACTTCTAGTGGAAATATATATTAACCATATAAAATATTGATCTAGATAAAAAGTCGGCAACCTGTTAAATTCAAGGTCGCTTTTTCAAAATTTTAATAAAATGTTTGATGATTATAGTGTTAAATATTTTTTGTTTTAGTTCATAGATTAATGAGAAAAAACAATTCGTTTTAAAGAAGAAAAAACGAAAGAAAGGAGTTGGCTTCATTAGTCTTTTCTTAATAAAATTCTTGCTGCATGCATTTAGTTGGTTGGTTGTTTTCGGATTATTTGGTGCCGTCAGCAACACGAGGGCTATAATGCGCCGAAACTTTCGTTATTAGACAAGCCAACATACATTTACAAACACCCATGCCTAACACTGGACTCGAGCCCGCAACCTCGCGGTCTAGAAGCTAGCACGCTAACCACTATACCGCATGCGATTAGTAAATTGTTTACATTGTCAGATTGTATGTTTGGATATTAAACAACATGACATTCACGTAAGATAAGTAGTAATGTTTTTTTTAATATTTTTTTTTAACTATACTAATACCTTTTGTTCTACAATTTTATGTTTTAACACAATAAGACACTAACACGAGGAAGTAGCATCTTGGAATTCTTGGACAAATATTAACAAAAAAGAGAAAACTGCTATCTTACCATTTAAGATTACATTTGTATTTGTGACTTGTACTTATCAAATTGTTGCCTTTCTTTATTGATTAACGAAATTCTTGTTCAGCGTCAAAGCATGCATAAGACTAAATCCAAGGTCATACCGGTACCGGTGATCTTGTAGACCTCGTATTCTAAAATGACTAGACAAAACTGCGATAGTTAATACATATTCAAGCGGCAATAATAATGATTGTTCAGGAAGCGTCTATGATTGTTCAGGATTTTCCCATTTGAAACGTTTTTCTTTTAAAGATCTTCAGGAAGTAGGGTAGTGTAGATTATATGATATTTCAGCCTACTATCACAGTCACTGTGTATAGCTCTTGCGCTTTGAAAAAATATGATGCATACAACTTTGCTGGGAACAAAATTTTTTGAATTTGATTAATTTTATTTTCCATTGATTGAAAGTCTGTTTAGACAGCGTATCCTTAGCTGAAGAGATTTTAAATTTCAAAGATAGCTTATGAATTCTATGCACGAATAGATGCATCCGCGACAATTTTCAATTGCAGCGAGCGTTTAATAAGTGGCCAACAATAGATCAGTGTTGCGGTCTGATTTCTAATAAGATACCGCTCGAAAACAAAGATTGATGAGATTTTGGAGTCGACAAACACTTAACTTTTAACGGTTCACTGACGTTTTGATAGACAGTGCGGACTTTTGGCGCCATATTTAAATACATCGATCAAAACACGTCTTCCTGTCATATATGCTTGAAAGGTTTGTAATTTGTGTTACAACTACAAAAATAACAAATTTTGTTGTCTTTGTTCATATGCATGTTGGGATTAAACTTTATAGACGAATGGCTTTTAGAAATCGTGGAAATGGCAAATGAAGATAGTTGAATTATGATAGCTACATGAATTAAAAATCAATTTCACCCTCTAGAATTAACCTCATGTGTGAATTCCAGCATCGGCACATCATGTTTAAATTTTTAAAAATAATCCTCCCCCATTTTATAAAATCATAGATCACCCTAGCCGTTTTTCGAAGGGTGGTGATACCTCCTTGCCATTTTTCTTTGAAAATAGCGTCTATTTCTGAAAAAAATGCAAGATTTTTGTTTATTTTACAACCTAATGCAATATACGGATCACACCCTCCGAAATCGCCAGTTACGCATGCATATTCATATTCAAATGTGTCTCTCACAGGTCAGGGACTGACTGAAGTCATTGAATGGCTATACAAAAAAACTCCTATAAACGACTCCTATAGGTGAACGTTGCAAAATTTAAATTATACAAAAACGTTTTGCGTTTGCTTATTAATTTACCTGTGATGAAAATGGTTTTGTTCTCGTCTCCTTTTCTTGGTCTATTTAAACTAGAGGCTATTTGAGCAAACACGAGAAATGCGAATGATATTTGAAATCGGAAATCTTGTAAAAGAGTCATTAAGAGATTTAAAATGTAGTGCATGGTTTCGGTCGTCTGGAAAAGAAAGAAGGAAACATCTAAAGAAATATGGCTGGAATGCTAATGGTTATAATATAAAAAATAAAGTTTCAAAATCGTTATTGAAGAAATTGTTTACTTAAATGAAATAGACTAATAGATAAATAGGGATTGAAAATGTAATCCATGGAATAACTTTGGCTACTATTGAAATTGAACTTTTGTAAGTTTCTCTTTTCATGGGTCAATACGTGGATATAATTAAAGCAAATGTTAAATATGCACTTTTCAGAAATCTGTAGGGTGAATAAGCCGAACCTGATTCATAAAAATTAAGCTATTATTCTCTTGGTTTACATTGTGAGATATTGTACAAAAAGAGAGAAAAAAAAACAAAAAACAAAAAAAAAACCATACTACAAATTTGCATGGTAAATTGAGATTGACATCTAAGAGTCTCTGTCTTTATGCAACAAAAAGTTATTAAAAAATTAAATGATTTTAATGTAAGTGTAGTAAGTGTATGAATGTTAAAGGTAAGTGTACATCGTTTTAATTACATTTTCAAGTTTTTATCGAAACTGAAATTCTCACTCCATCTAATACTATTAGTCTTGATAATGAGCCTGAATCCCCTGTACTCTTCATATCTGAGTTCAGCATACATTATTTCTGCTTTATTTCTAAGTAATTTATTTCATTCTTGTATACACTTGTTTTTAGGAAAGTCATATAGCTGGGGAAAGTGTGTGTGTGTGTGGGGGGGGGGGGTGATATTGGCTAGCGGGGCATTGCAGAATATAGAGGCATCAATTTGCAACTTTCACGTGACATGTAAACATTTCCATTTCCACCATTTTCTTTCAATTGTATCATAAGCAATTAAGTTTTACTGTATCAGTTAATATTGGGTACTTATTTTTTATTTTCATTTTAATATCTTTTTCGTTTCAATCATTGTTTCATTACTATATTTTTTTTCGTTTCAATTATTGTTTTATTTCAATAAATCTATATTTCAATTTAAAATTCATTTAATTATAGAAATTAGAGCTGTTCTTGACTTTTAAATGGTATCCTGCTGTAATCTTATGTGGGGCCTAGTAAGGAAAACTACTCTCTCATATATATATATATATATATATATATATATATATATATATATATATATATATATATATATATATATATATATATATATATATATATATATATATATATATATATATATATATATATATATATATATATATATATATATATATATATATATATATGTGTGTGTGTGTGTGTGTATGTATGTATGTATTTTTTTTTTTTTTAAGGTTAACTGATGATATAAGGATTTTTTTAATATTTAAAATATTTACATCGTTATAAATAACTGATTTTTAAGCCCAAATAGCCTTTATAAAATAAAGTTTTCAAACAAGCTATTTAAATTTTTCAATGCATCTATTTAGACCCAATAACATTATCTCTAAATAACCAAATGCGAAGTAATTTTACCATCTATTTCAGCAAGAAATAAAGGCAATTATTTTTTTCAGAGCCTTTATTGTACTTTGAACTTTCCCAGTAGCACAAATATGCTGGCCAATATAGCTCAATATTGGCTTATCCCGATTTGGACCCCGACTTTGAAATTTTACATCTCATTGTGAAAATATAGTCCAATCAACTAGTTTATGATGTATGAGTGTGAATTAGTGCAAGAACTATAAAAACTGGGAATAAATATTTATAAATAAAGCAAAACTATAAATCCTTGAATTTCTTAAAATTTTTTACTTTTTGGCATCTGTTATGACTTCATTACCTTATTTCTAATGTTATGACCACGTACATATTCTCCATTCACACATTGTGCTTGGATTTAATATTACTTGACAATGAGTAACACATGGAATTTTCATTTCTGGAGAAAAAAATTAAACACAATTCCACATTCCATTATCCAATATCTACTTCAAAACTTTTCATAGTTTACAATGAATTATTTTAACTACTAATGGAAAAAAATCATTCAAAACTGATTATCAATTTCCTACCATGAATGCTGCGATGCAAATAAGATTTAAAAGAATATAACTTTAAGTGCTCTGTCAATTGTTCGAATAATATAACCATCCAAACAAACAGGAAGAATAATGTATTGTCTTTCCATTAGACACCAGCATTTACTATTCCGAATTTTTTTTTATCCAGATAGATTGTTCCATCGTTTGAATATCAGTTTTAGATAAAACTATCTGATAGCTTTTAGATAGCAATTTGAATAAACAACGACAAATTATCATTCTGAAGTGACGCTTTTGTACCTAACAAAAGCATGTGTCGAGATGGTAGTCACAAAACTACACATAAATTATCTCAAATTCAGAGGTTAACAAACTTTTAAACGAGAGATACACTTTAAGTGCATGAGTCCCCCCCCCCCCCTTCTCTTCATATTTAGCTTTAGTGGGTTTCTTTTCAGCATTATTTTTTACACTTAATGATTTTGCAGTTATCACCTTATTGACTATAATATAGCTTTAATAAATAAGCGAGAATATTATCAAACTGTTATACAATAGTTTTAATTTTTTCGTTGGTATCAACAGGAAATAATGAGTAAAACTTTAAATTTTTTATTTTTTTTATTTATCATACTGAAACAACTCAAATGTATTTTTGTAAGATATTGTATTTAATGTTTTAAATACTGTACAAATTCTGGTATTCAAATAATTATATATATTATTGTATTGGCATATTAACATTTTTAACTACTTACATATTCCAGTATACTATTTTTGATTGATTTTTGTTTATGAAAATTGTGAAGTCAAGGGTAATTTATGAAAACTTTGAATAAAAATGGGGGAAAAAAAATGTGTAACAAAACAATAAAATTACATGACACGATTACAATTAACAATGAAAAATTTAAATTAAAAATGATAAACATACAGTTAAAAAGAAGAATAAATTTCCTTAGTAGAAATACTCTATTTAATATTTGGGGTTCATTTTTGCGATTTCACTAAAGTAATTTGCATTAAAACATGTTCAGATAAATATTGTGTTCCAACAAAAATTTGTTTACAGCGAAGATTTTGGGAAACTCAGATATAAGCATTCCTTATGTAAAAAATAATAAATTTGCTTTTGTCGTTATAATGAGAGACGGCAATATTACATTTTTGAGTGTGAAAAATATGTGGATTTAGTTAATGTAGTATCCCCATTCCCAAATTATATTTTCTATTCAAAATAATTATTCAAATTGATTTTTATTACCATGAATTAATTATAAGTACGTTAAATATTTTGTGGATATCTATGAACTTTTTTACTAAATTTTCTGAATCTTAAATTCCTGATAAATTTGAAAATGTATATCTAAGTTTATTGTATGTATATTAAAGGTTAAATAAATAGTCGTAGATAAAAAAAAAAAAATGTTGTTGATTATAGTATGATAACTTTTAAGCCTAAAAAATTCGTATAATCTATTTACTATCAAAGTTTCTGGAGGATAACAAACTGTCTAATGCAAAGAAGCAGTAAATTAGGACCACTATTCGCTAGTTTATTTTACATTGAAATAATTACAGAGCGATTACTCTAAATAAATTTTGTGTTCTAATATAAACCTTTTTCTGAATGAGCAAATTTAAAGTTACAGGAAAGTAGTTATAAACAAGATAAGATTTTAGAATTTGAAATGAAAAGTAAAGCTGTAAAATTTAACTATAGTTAAATAAAGTCCGTAATATTAAGCATAGTGAAGTCATTTATCAACGCTAAAATAACTCAAAAGTTTCTTATGACATTTTATAATATTCGCCAAAACTCTATCACTAGATGGAGGAGATACTTTAAAATAAAAGTTGATGTATGAAATTTTTATATATTTCAACAATAAAAATTCAATAATATGCTTCAATATTTCATTCATTTAAACTTTTCTTCTTAAATTATACAAATATAGTTCTTATAATTAAAATAAAACTATCACAAGTAACTAAATCCCAAAATATTAAACAAATGTAAAATATTTTCTCCAATTTTCGTGAATGCATTTTTGTTTTTTTAAATACTTAAATGTATCGATTAATATAATTTTTATTGATTTTGCACGAAGTCACATTTTACTTCAATTTCTTTGAAAAATGTGTCTAGAGAATAATTATTTAATGAGTATACGCTGTTTTATTTTTTTAATTAGTCTATTTCACTATTATTCGGTGCCAATTAAGGGTATTACAGTAAGTTGTTATAACATGAATAATTTTACTCATATAAAAATAGCACACAATCAAGAGAATCTTTATCTAGTTGGAGCAAGAGGAAGTTCTAAAGCAAATATCAAATATACCTTTATTTTGATATAATTAAAAAGAAAAAAATATATACATCTAAAATATGTAAATTACTTTTACATATAATATGAAACTATTTTTCAAAAATTAACTTCGAGACTGAAATTGTGTTCTCAAAGTCTTAAATGAATAGTTCGTATATGAAGTGCTCAAAAAGTCTTAAGTACTCTGTAGTTTGTATTTAAGTCACAAATTAAACACAACTATGCATTAAATTGGGGCTTGACGATTGTTATTCATTTAATTCCGACCCTGCAGTTTTAATGTTATTTTATCGTATACAATTTCCTATGTATTTCTTAAAATATGTTTTTTCTTTTTAATTAATATCAATGTTTAATAATAATATAACATTGTATCGTAGTTAACCCTAACTTTGAATCAATGTAATCAATGCTTTAATTAATAATTTGAAAAAAATGACCAAAAATTCGGCATCCTTTGTCTTCTGGTTAAGGTGTTAGCATGCAATTCTTTTTGATCAAACTAAATAATAAAAGTGATTACATTTTAAGTATTAAAACATCTCCATAGTTTGTCACTGAGTTGAAATATCATACAATATATACAAATGTATACGAATCCTCAACAATAAACATATCCAACACCAAAAACGGATCGAAAACAAAATTGATTTCAAAAGCAATTTCTCATATAATGGTTAAATTTGAGCTGCAACTGGTTGGATAATCAATACCATCAACTTAAGTTATAAAGCATAAGTTTCAACTCATAATCTTCGCCGCGAATTTGTGTGCTATGCTTTCTGGCATGTTCCTCAGAATTGCAAGAACTACTTTGGTTGCGAATGGAGCACTGACATATATCCATTTGGGCTCTTCGGCGAGTACGGCGTCTTCCACATCCGCTAACAGTATCCTGTAGGTCTTTTCTTGCTCTTCTTCGGATGCCTTTTGCTTATTTACACTCCGTTTTGTCTTTTCGTACAATGCACGCCTGGACTCCAATTCCTCTGGGGACAAACTTCCCCAAATATCATCCATGTGACGCCTAGTGTACTGTTTTGAGAAGAAAGCAAGATATATAGGATTAATAAGTAAGGAAGCGATGTTAACAATGTACATTTTGATTTATATAGATGGATGGCACCATGATTATGTGATATTTTAACTATTTTTAGCAGTGAGTTTTCTTAAAAATAGCAGTACAACTTATTTTAATATAAAAAAACGTATTTTTGACAATTCCATCTAATAGAATAATAATATTTTGACAAACACAAAAGGAAAAAGGGCAGGTTGCCCCCCCCCCCCCTCCCTACACAATTACAAAAAGTAGGTCAATCACAGATTCAGTTCAAGTTGATCAAGTTTAACTTCTCTTAACAAAACCTCCGTTGCAGATTTTTTTTCCTTTTAAATATTTTACTCCAGTACAATTTACAGTGTGGTCTGGATGATTTTTCCAATTATCAATTACTCAATTGTAAAGGAAACCTATTATCTAAGTTAAAATGCTATAGTATAGCTTACTTGCACGACTTCTTGTTTTGCCACTTCTATTAAATTCTAAACACTTGAAATCACCTCGTTTGATAATTTTGAACAACCTAATCAAATCCCCTCTAGTCAACCTGTCCTCCATTATATCCCCTATAGAAAACTTTTTCCTCCATTCTATACATATTTAGGTTTCTCGAATCTGACACCATAGCCTAAACTTTTGAGTTTTATTGTGTTTTTGTACTCATATACTCTGGAATTTTCCAAAAACTCGATATCCTTTTTAAAATGAGGTGACCAAATCTGTATTGCATTCTTGAAATGCAACCCAACCTGTCCTGTATAAAATGGGGAAAAAATATCCCTGTATTTAGATGAGCCAGTCTTCCAGGTATCATAACTGGTGTATGATGATATTTACGAATCTTAAAATCTATTTTACTTGCCCCCCCACAATGATGATCCTCGAACTTGAGAGTTTCATTTACTGATGATGACGGTCATTAATAACCATTCCTTCATTAGCTAATTATTTTAACCAACCTTCACCTTTATTGATTTTTTAATCAAGGATTAGCTTTATAGATTAAAAAATTATACAATGAAATATACTTAGCATTATTTTTTCAATAAGAAAATCATTTGTCAAACGAGACTCAAAATTGAAGACTAAAAATTAAATATGAGTGTACTCTCATATTTGAAGGTACCTGCATAATATCGGTGGTAGCTGAGAAATTCGCCGGCTCAATAGTAGCAACATGGATTCCTTTCTTTTCTACTTCATGCCGTAGAGCTGAGAAAAAGCCATTCAATGCGTGTTTTGTGGCTACGTATACTGACACTCGGGGGCCGGAAAGCCTGGCTAGAATACTCGTGATAGTCACAATGCGTCCTGCAATAGTGAATTATATTTGGTAAAGAACGACCCACGCAGGCAGCCTGTCAAGTAACAATTTTGTCAATTTGACGACAACTACGTGAGAAACAATGCTGGAGGAGAGAGTTTATCTAATTACTAACAAGCTCTTTTATTTGTTTGGTTCTTGGACTTTACTAATTAATTTTCAATTTTCGTTTTACTCCATCACTTATGCTTTAAACTTATATACGAAAAATTTATGCAGAATTTAGATTGTAAAATTAAGGAATTGCAGTTTAGTTTACTTCCAGGTGACATTTCTGGTACTTCCGACTGAATTTGGGTATGGGAACTTATCTTGATGATGCCTTTTATTTAACATATCACATGTTTTTAACAATTATATTTTTGTCTGAGAATGTAGATCTCAATAGGGTATTTGACAAATTTTCAAAATATGTTTTAAATAAAAGGTATGCACAAAATAAAAGACACGTATTTTTTCTTTTTTCAAAATAATGCCGCAAAACGCTAAAAATTGCATTTTAAAATGCAAGTAGAAGCCCCGCCCCTAAAACGCTGCTTTAAAACAAATCTGTCTGTGTGACGTCAATCTTGCATAAATAACATTGCAATCGCGAGTGAGTTTCCAGCGCGAAATGTGTTTTTCTTTTGATTTCGTTCCAAGAAATGTCTCACCGGTATCGGTATTATGCAGTACTCCACTGTACAAGTACTTCAATTAAAACTCCAGAAAAGTTGTTTTACACATGTGCCCAGGAAAGCAGACATACAAAAAAAGTGGTTAAATCTTGCAAGAAGAGAATCAATTTAGTTTTCACCGCAGACTACGATTCACTTCTGTGAGGATCATTTTGATGTAAGTAATACTTTATTTAATTCTTTTAAATGTTTTAACTGCACAATATTAAGTTTAAGTACTGATGCACTATTGAAATATATATATATATATATATATATATATATATATATATATATATATATATATATATATATATATATATATATATATATATATATATATATATATATATATATATATATATATATATATATATATATATATATATATATATATATATATATATATATATATTTATTATTATTTTTTTTTTTTTTTTTTGTAAATTTGAAACTAAAATATTTGTTTTGTTTACATGAATTGTTTTGGAAAAAAAAACATTTTTTTGTCTGTCATATTAACCTTTAATTACTGTATGCGGTCTGACAGACCGCGAGTCATTTTTTGTAGAATGCTTCCAACCCCCTAAAATATTTAATCTTTGACTTTAAATTAATTTTTCCAATTCTTTGTTACTGAAATTTTAAATTGATCTTCACCAAATTTTTTGGAGCAGTATGAACCATGTTACCCTTGCATCAAAAAAGATCAAACTACCCAATCACAGCAGTTAACCCTTTATTTACTAATTTTTTTTATAATTTGTACTAACTCTTTTAAATATTTAATGTTTCCAAAAAGAAGCAATATTGTGCTGTCATTCAATAGACGAAGAACAAACTTCATAGAAGTGGACTTCAAAGTCCCTATGGGTTTCAAAGCATTTAAATCAGTACAGTACCATGAGAAATGCAGTAACAATGACTGGACTTATAAGTACCAGCAAGTAGATAAAGGGTTAAAAGATTTTGTTTATGATAATCTTGTGTTTCTATTCACCTCAATGCATTATTACTTGTCTTTTTCACCTTTTTGTCTTTTTTAAATAATATCAGCTATAAATTATAACGAGTGTTCCGTTTCATCCCTTTCTGCGGGGTGAATCGGAACATGAAAAAAATCAAAATCAATGTAAGTCACGTTTTTTCCAACATTTTTGGGCTTGAACATTATATAGAAGAAAGTAAGACCGATGTTCCTAAATCAAAAATATGTTCGTTAACGATATTATTACACTTTGTTTTTACTTTGAAAGTTGAAAATTGTTCCTTTTCACTCCGTTTTAACAGTACTCAGCGAATTATATTAATTGCTATTTTTTTTTATCCTAATGTTTTTATGATTATTATAACTGTAAAAGTGTTGTTGTTGCTTTTCTAATTATAAGAACTGTAAGAATTGTTGATACTTACACAAATGTTTTAACATTTCTAAACTCTGCAGAATAAAATTCTGAGCTTGACTTGAAAAAGAACCCCACCAACAAAACATCTATTTTGGGTAAATTCGAAATGTGTACCTTTACAAAACCGTCTTCCAATGTTCCAATAACACTTCTTGAAATAAATACTTCCTAAAAGTTACCTTCAATAGTCATAATTTATCATATAGTAGGAAAAGAGATGAACCAAGCTTTAAAATAAACGTATGAAGCTGTTTGCTTACAAATGTGGTCAACATTGACGTCACACTATGGGAGGAGCTTATCCGAGCGTTTCTGATCACGTGACGAGGCGCTCAGAAAAGCAATTTTTAAAATTTTATTTATAAACATTTGAGCAATTATTTCGAGTTAAAACTGCTTACATTATTATTATTTCGTTAAATACTATAAATATGCCGCATTTGGTAATTATTTGTTGATGGTGTCAAATACCCTATTGGATATGCGTGTAGAGGTGTG
This sequence comes from Linyphia triangularis, assembly GCA_963978545.1. NCBI lineage: Eukaryota > Metazoa > Arthropoda > Arachnida > Araneae > Linyphiidae > Linyphia > Linyphia triangularis. Next base: position 32,146,007 of record OZ021725.1, on the reverse strand, counting down.
TAAAAGCAATGTTAAGGTAAAAGAACGTGCAATGTGTGTTGGTGACCTGATTGAACAAGGAAGATTTTTAGGATAACAGAGCAGCCCTACAGAAGTGTTGAATTGATAGCATTATGTAATTTATAAAAGATCCCATGCTATCCTTGCTGATACAAATATCCCTCTCCTGCACTCAGTGTCAGGATTTCAGTTACTTGTGATAAGATAGTTGTGTTTTTTCTATTCATTCTTTTATCGTATTTGCATATTCTTTTGACTGTATGCATAAAATCCATTTCCTGGATACAATAAAATATGCAAACTTCTTTGGAGTAGGAGCTTTAAAGGTTTGATTTTACTCATTGTATTTTGTAAAGTGTCCTTTTTAAGCCACAGAATTCTGTGAAGGGCTATTTTTTCTGAATTAGAATTTTTTGAAAGGTCAGTAAAATGACAAAGATGTCTTCTAAACAGATTCTTTATAGAATATTTCTGAACATCTGCAAGAATATTTGTTATTTACATAAAAAATGGGTTCTAGAAAATGTGGCAGAAATTTTTCTGGGACATTCGTGAGAATTTTCGACTGGCAATCGTGGAAAGATGTAAGTGTTTCACTTGCAATTATCCCATAGACAGAAATTTCGAACGGCTACAACTAAATTTAAAAATGAACCAGTCCATGTGAATGGCAATCTGGCACTTTAGCCACTAAACCATGAGCCTTGCAAGCAGGAAGTAAATAAAAGTTTTATGTTTTAGAATATTTACGTTCATCTAAACTTTTAAATAGTCTTAATTTTTAAATATTCTTTAACTTTTTTAAAACCTAAAACTTTAAAATACAAAAATAATTTTCTTGAAATTATTCACAATCTACAAGTTTCCTTACTTCCTCAAAAATTTTGTTAATCAGTTCCCGTGTTATTTAGCTTTTAAAGTCTCAGACAGACAAGGAAATATCGAAGTAATTTTATAAGTGTTCTGTATTTTGATTTCTGGTACCTGACCCCAGAAGCACAAAAAGTTCTCTATTTAGACTACTTAATTAAATGAAAACACTTTTTACCTGGAGTGTGTGATAGCAGGGGTAGGAAATGCTTCGTTACCCTCAGAGTTCCGGTAAGATTGATGTCGATGGTTTCTTCACACATCTTGTGGGTCGTCAGATCGAAATCGATGTAAGGGAAGACACCCGCATTGTTGATGAGACAATACAATCCTAGAGAAAGAATCGTAAATTTGTATACATATAATAACTGAAATCCATTATTGTATAGTACCCCCCCCCCCAAAAAAAAAAAAAATCAGAATGATGGATATATCTTGTGCTCTAATTGTTGAAATAACAAACAAAAGGTACCGTTGTAAATCGTGGAAGGTTTTTAATAATTGCATGTAGTTTTTTTTTGTCATGAGGAGTCATCTACATATTAAAACAGAAACAAACTTTAAAAAGTTCAATGACAACCTCCAAATATTATCCCATATTTGGATGCAGCATCCAAAATATGTCGAAATACAAAAATTCGTAATTTTCTAACGAATGGTTTGTAATTTAAATGATAAAAAGAAAATAATAAATTAATGTTAAATAAAAAAGTTGTTTTTTTGGCCATAAATACTTAAATAATTAATATTTCAGTAATTTTTTTTTTAAAGATAGTTTGTTAAATGGCCAAACATAAATAGCAATCAACTTTTGCATCAATTTCTTTTTCAATAATTAATTAATAAAACAATATTAAATTTTTTTTGAATAGAAACATGCATTTTTTTTTTTGCTTTTATTAGATTTACCATGGTCTAAAATGCCCCCACGATTTTTTTCTTTCCATTTTGACTTTTAGTTTTCGATTTTTTTGCGAAAATGTAAAAAACGCTCACTTTAAGGGACCGTATAGTAGACGACTTTTGAAAGCTACCACAGATTAATTCAAGATAAACTAGAGGTGTGGAAAATCGCACAACGTTCAATTATCGTAAAATGGGGTGAATAGGAACAGCGGGGTGAATCGGAACAGAATTTCTTGAAATCACAAAACAAATATTATTTTATACAAACAAAGCAGTTTTGTTTTACATTTTTTTTAAATCTGTTTAACGTGTTTGGAATCGTGGAACATATGTTTTGTGTGGTTTTCAACAGTGTCCTTTTTTTAAAAAAAAATTTACTTTCTTAAATTACATTTATTTAAAACAAAATTTTTTAAGCAATTTCAATAAGTTATCCTTTAAAAATTTTACTGAATCATGTGATTTTTTCATTTTATAAATAATTTCAACGATCAAGTTACATTTGTGTTTACAGTGAACTGTTTCTGTAAAATAATCACGCTTTGCTGAATACTGTTTACTAATGCTTACATTTTATCTTTATTAATTTTCTAATTATCAGTAGTATACGTTATACTTCTGCAATTACAGTTTTCGATATTTTATTTATTTCTTGTGAAGAATGCACAGCTTTAATGTTGTAAATAAATTATGTTATTTTTGCGTTTACTTGCTATTTTTGTATTAATCTTGAACATGACACTATAAATCCAAGTAGTTTCTATGCAATTTTAGACTAATATTTGTATTTTTGAACATCGTGAAACGCTGCACTGACCATTCGATTTCCCCTGCTGTGAAGTAGAACCTTAAAAATACCTTTCGTTTTATGGAAATTCTCCCTGAAGATCGGTCAAAAAATGGTCTAAACATTTTCGCTCATAAGTGACGTGTTTTTCAACGTAATGCATTGAAATTTGGTATATAAGGTAAATGATGTATTCTAAATCGAATGAAATGATAAAAAATAAGGGTTCGTATTGAAATTTCTGAAGACAGCGTTACTTTTACTTAGTAAACGGTTCCTTAAAAAAAAAAATCAGATATATAAAAAATCGTAAGCAAAACATTTTGGTGTAAACCGTAAGATTCTACGATAATTAGAACCGAAGATATAGCCATCGTTCTGATTTTTTTTTTTTGGGGGGGGTTACTCTACCTATAAAAATATTTAAAAAAAGCAGAAATTTAATTTTTTTGGTGTTTCTTTACTATATAACATCACGATTTGATAATTAGTATAGTTTTTATAAATAAAGCAAAATTATGTGCAAGCAAAGTGTACATTATGTTCTGAAAAATATTATGAGACAATCTTTTATATTTTTCAAAGGATTTATATATATAAAAAAAAATTAAAAAAATCTGTAAGCCATGAGGCTGTAGACGATTTAGTATTGAACTTTATCGTAGGAAATAGATTTGTGAGCTTTATAGTGTTATTTGTTTCCAATATCCATAGTAAATAAATTTTCACAGATGGCTCAGCCGAACGACAGTTAAATAAAGATCATCTCATCTGAGTTTCATATACTATACTAGTGGACAGGATGAAGTGAGCTCACTGAATACACTGTAGGGACCGGTTCTCCTATTGCTGTAAAGCATTGAGTGAGCTCAAATCAGGTTGTCTTCTACTATAGACGTTTCTCGTAGTTCTTGTCTACAAATATTAGAGGCCGGAAATATCGATCAAAATAAACATCGATACTATATCGTTGTATAGAAAAAAATATCGATAAATCGATACATAATTTTTTTTTTAAATTTGATTTTCAATTTTGCCAGAAACAAAGTTTTTGGGTGCAAATTTGTACTTTTCATGATTGCTTTTTTGTAAGATGACTACTTTTTTAACTGAAATGGACCTATTACAAAAAAAAAAAAAAAAAAAAAAAAAAAAAAAAAATATATATATATTTTTACTTAATTGGTGCAGTAATTTTAAGAAAAATTTAGATAATTTTCAATAGCTTTTAAGTGTATAGCAAAATATTGAATATTGGTAACATTTTAACTGTCTCTCAGCCAAGTTCAAACTTTAGTTTTGAAGTTTTTGAAAAGGGAATAAAGAAAATCGAAAAAAGCCCATGGAACTACAAAACAATCATCAAAAATTAAAAATGTTTGAAAATATCTATATATCGGTGACTTTCATCGATATTTTTAATATCGATATTTTTTTAGAAGTATCGATAAAAATATCGTTGTATCGATATATCGCCGACATCTATCAAATATCGAAAAAGTGATAAGTATTGGTTAGTTGTATTTCAAATTCGGTATTTTCGGACAATCGATTTCTCTCACATTTGAGATGCAAAGGCAATTCTTCTTTAAAGTTTCAGTGCCATGTGGTTTCAATTCTTTAACCAATCGGAGTAGATGAGATAAAATATTGTGCAATGAAGATTTTGCTACATCGCATGGGTGCCACATGGAAAACAATCAATAAAATAGTTACATCAAATTTAGAAATAAGTGTACCTTAAGATAATGAAAAAATAATTTTTATGTAGTTACTATTCCGTTATTTAGTATAAGTTTTTTAATTACAAAAACTTTTTATAAATTCATTAATTTGAATTTGTTGAATGAAAATTCTTTTAGATTAGCATAATTTTATTTCTATAAATGTTTGATACTATTCCTCATATAATTTTATCGAGTTCCTATCCAGTGTAGATTTTAATTTCATAGTAAGTAAATTATAAATCTGGATCTTGGACATTTTGACGTTATGTAACATATTATGTTGCTTGAAAACAAAATTTGCATTGAAACTGAAAATGAATAGAAACGATTTCAATCACTACTAGCATTAATTGCCTTTTAGTCACAATACATTAGGTTAGTTAAACTTTCAGAGTTTTCAATTAAAAAACTGACAGAGTCCATTTTAAAGTTGACAGCTAATTTGTACAACATAATTCATAATTTTGATCTGTCAATTTTATCAGTTACCACTTGAGCAAGACTTGTGATGGACTTGAGTCTTTTTGCAGTTAAGTTGCTCACTGTTTTCACAATTCATTAATTCAATTCATAATTAAAATCATTGTCTACTTTCCCCTTACCCTTCTCTCCATTTGGTAAGTGAGCTTTGACGTAGTTCACTGCTTTTTTCACATCTTCATCTTTGGTGATGTCCATCGGTACGATGTGCAGCCTGTTGGAGCAGGTTTTTTTCAGATTGGAAGCCCCGCTTCCATCTGGTTGCAGGCACCCAGCAAATACGTGCATGCCAAGTTCGTCGAACCTCCTCGCCATCCGATGGCCCATTCCGGTGTCGCAGCCTGGCAGTGAAATTTAAAATCATTCAACCTTGCTAACAGAAATGTATGAATTGGATTTTATAACATTAAGGTAATGATTTGAATATATAAGGATTCATTAGAACAGTAGCGGCCCGTGGTCGAAAATGTTAGTGCAGCTGATGGAAACATGCGACTTCCCTACAACCCCTCTCTCCCCCCTCCCTCTCCTTCCATCCACACACACTTTCCACAATCATTAATGAACGCAAATTCTTTAATACTCAAATTGACGTTACCTTTTAATTTGCACAAAATAATAACATCTATAGCATACCATTATAAAATAATAACAATTAATCAAATTACCATGGCACCGACGCAGCCGAAATGCGTTTCAAGAACACTCGATTGCAGTTCGGAAGAGGATCACCAGTTTGGTTTGATTGGAAGCGTTTTCTCTTGTGAATTGAGTATTGAGGCAAACAAATTTGCTATTTTTCAGATTTTTTTACATTTACCATAGAAAATGGATCTTTATTTTAGAAAAATTTAAAATATATAATTTTAGTTTTGAACTAATAAATTTAGATGCAAACCCGGCTGTACTGACTGTACTCCATGAGCAGCCACTGCATTAGAATCACTAAGGTCACATGTATAGCATAAATGTATTCATTAGAATCTATAATATATTAATATTATAGATTCTACTACTGTCTGACAGCCTGTCTGTTTATCCGTCCGTGGTGTTCTATCCTTGTAGCTTTATAAAAAGTGATTTCCAATGATAGTTTTGCCCTTCCAATTGTGCTTTTGACAAGCAAATTGTTTCAATTTAAAGAAATTGTTTTGGCGGAGTAGGGCAGGGGGGGGGGGGGGAGAGGGAGGGAATTGGCAGGATTTAAAAAAAAAAGGAAAAAAAAAAAAAAAAAAAAAAAAAAAGAGAGACTTGGAGAGGTGAAGCGGAGTGCATTGTATAAACAGGGATTTTTTCCCTCGATGGAGCGTGGTGGGTTATAAAAAGGGTTTGCGTAATGATGAACCTTTTAGCAAGTGGAGCGAGCCTGTTTCGCAAAGCATCAAAAGCTAGGATTTATACAACATTGGCGGGTAATTATATGCAAAATAATTGCAAATAAACTAATGCATAACTTAATTGGAATCATTCGAAAGTATTTTATTGCAGATATGTGCTCAGTAAAAGTGCTATCAGAAATGTGTTCAATAAAATTACTGATAAAAATCTATTCATTTTGACTGCCAGCAGAAATATATTCATTGAAAATTTTAAGATTAATGTATTGTTCAAAATAGTAAAGATTGATTATGATTATTAACATGCATCTTTATTAAAACTAAAATAACTTAAACATAAATTCTCAGTTGAATTTCTATAGGAAATGTTTAATTAAATTGCTAATGATGATATTCTTTAGAATATTGCTGGGGGCGATATTCAGTGCATTTGCGTACACAAGTAGTATTTGATGACCAAAGGGAAATAACTCTAAGTCCACTTTTTATGCAAGTAGAGCAATTATATGTTGGTTCATTAGCAGTTCAAACCGTTGGTTGACCGTATAGGATAAGAGAGGGATGAAGAACTATACAGTTTCAAATTTTCAGATCAGAGTAAATGTTTTAGTGAGATTCTAAATGTTTTCAAAGCTTTAAATCCATCGCAAAAATCAATCGCTTTTCCACAAAATCACTTCCAAGTAAATCATGAAAGGAGCAATTATAACAAACAACGAAATACAGCTAAATATTTCTTTTATAAAAATTACAATTAATAATACATTACTTTAAAAATAAGCCAAAGCACTACTAATCGGCCTATTTATCAATATTTAAACTATTTCCCCCCCCATTTTTAAATATGACTAAACAACTGGACTGTTAGTCAGTTAGAAGGCCTACTGTTTGAAGATCCTTAGTCCGGCTTTGATGGAGAATCAAGTCCTGTACTTGGCTGCTACACTTCCAATAAATAATTTTATATGAAATTAAAGCAATTGATATGTATACATACGACTGTAAATAATAAGTATCTGTAAAATTCTCATTCATATAGTAGAGTAGGTGAAAATCATTCGTAGGATATAACCTGACACATCGCAAGAGTAACGTCAGCAAAAGTGGCCCTTTAGTTGAACTAACGGGAACTTAGTTGTAAAAATTTTATTCAACATCATAATTGAAGGGGTAAATGGATGATGTAACATAAAGAATTTTTTGAAATATTCCTTTTTAAAGTATTTCCTTTTGTATTCTTTTATATGTAACAGGCCTTTTCATTTATCAAAATACATGTGCCTAAGCAATTTAGAGATCCAGGGTAAGTGTCAGAAGTTAGCCTAAAACTCACCCCATCATTTATTGCAAAAACTCAGATTAAAAAATAAATAAAAAAATTCACTACCCCTTCATCCGCTTAGCCTTTCAATTGGAAATCAAGACACCACTGGTATAGAGATAGCGGTTATATGTCAATAAACTAGAGCGTAATTTCATGCCCAATGGACAATTCCCGCATTTTTTAAAAACGAGTGGAATTAGTATATATTTATGAAGAATTTCTTTCTGATTCCAAATATTTAAACAAAAGTTCTTTGAAAAAATTAGTTATTTAAATATTACGAAAAGAAAATGCCCCCAAACCGAGCCAAAACCAGTCCGATCAAAACAGTCAACAAAATTCGTGACGTAAAGAGTCCCTATCGTTTTTTATCGTGAGGTTTCCGCCAAATAGTTGCCATTAAAAAAAGTTGGCGTTAGTAAACCATTGCCACATTCCGTACAGGTTGGTGTGATTTGCGAGAAACTTGCCAATCTGGTTTCAGCTGCTGCATTTCAAGCCAAGATGTTTGCGAAGCCGTGACGTCACATTCAATGCCAGTGAAATGAGTCGGTTTCTCTCCAACGTCAAACAAGGTAATTTTGATCGCAAATTAAAAAAAAAAAAGAAAAAAAAAAGTGCATAGAGCAGAAATTTTTGTGTTTATGACCTTTTCGAAACGCTTAGAATTAAAAAATAATAATAATAAAAAAAAAGTGGGAATTGTCCATTGTAGAGTTGATTTTAAATAATTAACACGTTGACTGCCATGAAATTTTTCACGATGCCACGTTACGACGATACGGCTCGAAACACGTTGCTTCTATCCAATCTGCCAAGAGAAGGCAGCCCTTTGCGTGCACTTTTTAAAAATTATCACAAAACATAAAAATTTATATCCTTGTACAAACTTTTTTTTAAATAAACTTTGTATAATTGTATTTTCTATTCATTTAAGCCAAACCTGATTTTTTATTCTCTTTCCTGAGACCATCTATTCGACATTTACAGTTTTATGCTACAGGTTTCCTCATAGCTGTACAAATATGGCAAGTAATGAAGGGACGAGATAACTCGTAGTAGGCGTCCTGTGTAAATAAACAACATTCGAGATATCTCGTAGTTGGCAGTCAACGTGTCAATGATCAGTAGAAAACTGGGTTAGTCAGCTTTTGGAATACAAGAATATTTTAAATATTATGTTCAACGTACCTGTGATGAGAATCGTTTTATTTGCAGCTCCTTTCCTTGGTCTTGGTAGACGAGTTGCCCATTGAACTAATACGAGAAAGCCGAACACAGCTTGAAATCGGAAATCTAGCATTACGGTTGTTAAAAATCTTAAAAGGATGTTGATGGTTGCGAAAGACATCTAATCGGAGAAAAATAATTATGAAAATTTATTATAATTTTTTATTCATTTAATTCAGAAGCAGTAATTTCTAAAAGAAAAGATGGGACTGCTAATGACCATTATAAGAAATTATATATTTTTTCGTCAAATGTTTTATATCAGTGAAACAAACATTTTCTAAAAATTATTTTTTAAATTATTATTCAACTTGTCAACGGAAGATTAAGGCAACATTTCTATTGGAGGAGATAGTTGTAGTTGAGATTAGGGACTGACTTAAAAAAGGGGCCGTCATTAAATTGGGAAACGTGTTATCCGGTACAGCACAGGGGAACACGTTTCGTTTACAGATAACGTCTTGAAAAATTTTCATGTGGTTTTTACATATTATTGTGAACATTTTTCTAAATAGACATTTTTTGCAGATCGCCCTTAGTTTTTTTTAGTTATTTTTACAACTTCCTAAATCACCGCTAGGGGCGCTGTAAGTTGTCTTAAAAAATTTAGTATAAATATTTTACTATAGGTCTACGTCATTTCTCTGGTTATACGAGACGTTGTTTCAAATTAAAAGGACTTTAGGAATGACCCTGTTACCAGTGACATAAATGTTGATTTAACATGGTAAATTAGCACAAAAGTACTAACGGTTTTAATTTGTGAAATTTTTTTATTTCTAAACAATTATAAAATATTTGCCTGTGATTTTGAAATATTTGCTAAGTGTCAGGTAAAACCAACCAAAACACCAATGAAAGTTTGTTACTGGTTCTCCAATAGCACAAATACGTTGACCAATATCCCTAGACAAGTCGTTCGTTGAAGACAGCCTATTGTTACGGATCTTGGCCAATCTTGTTCAATGGTGGATAAGATGTACTGAAAGTTTGGGAAATGTTGATGCACAGTTATAAAATTGAAATGTATTTTCATAATAAAGCATGGAGGGCTAAAAAATATGCTTTTTAATACATTAAACCTGTTTTTTTTTTTTTTTAAATTCGTCAACACCGCTGTGCTACCTAGATTACTGAAAAGAACAACATATTTTTTTATAAATGATGTTCTTTATTCGTACAAACCAATAAACCTATACGCATATTTAATTAAAATGTAGATAAAATACGTTATGTATGATTAAACAAGTCTAATGAAGTTATAGAAATAAATACATCTCTTGGAAGTGTTTTCAAACTTTTAAGGCAGAAGACATCATTAAAACTACGCTAGTAGAGTATGATACAGTGCGACACAAAAGTTTATGCACAAGCTAAATCTATAATAATAAAACAAGCTGTGTGTCTATCTGTCTTTGGCTCTATAGAAACCTACTTAAAATTGGAGTAGAGCTCTGAAATTTTCAACATAAGAAGTTTTGGCTTTCTAATTTTATGTATGTCAAACAGAATGTTAAAATTTTAATTAGTTCTTTTTTAATCAATTTAATTTTTACAAAGTGACTTCAAATAGAGATACAGCTCGAAAATTTTCAACATAAGTAGTTTTAGCCTTCTAATTGGACTTTTGAAAGACAGAATGATAAAATTTTAATTAGTTATTTTTGAATTAATTTTTTTAATTAATTAATAAATATTTTATAAAATTATTTCTAATAGGGCTACAGCTCTGAAATTTTCAACACAAATAGTTTTGGCCTTCTAATTGGACTTTTGATAAAAAGAACGTTAAAATTTGAATTTGTTTTTAATTAATTTTTAATTAATATTTTCACAAAAAGCTCATTCTAATAGGCCTAGAGCTCTGAAAGTTTCAACATAAGTGGTTTTGACCTTCTAATTTTGCTTTTTACAAACATCATGTGTTAAAATATTCTTAAAGGGGTGTTGTATTATAATATTAACGGGGAATTTTTTTTTATTTTTATTTCTTGACAGGAGAGAGGCTTCCAATATTAAGGCTTTACGTAGAAATTAGATTTTAGTAAGTGAAGCGAGCTTATGCTTACGCAGCAATGAACCTTTCGGCGAGTGAAGTAAGCCTGTGAAGAAACAATTCATTGACATAAAAAAAAAAAAAAAAAAAAAAAAAAAAAAAAAAAAATCAAAATTTGTGATGTCGCAATAGTTAATGCACAAAAACAAAATATTTACATTTCCCAAAGCACATGAATGATCCTGGTTCGGTTATTCTTCTGCGTATGAAGTCACGTGATAATTTTGATCCAAGTCGATTTTTTATCAAATCAAGAGACAAATTGTCAGTGAGAGCCATTTTTTTAATTCTTCTTTGCTCACGAAATGTGGTTTTTCTCGGCCTTCCTGAGTTATACGCATTTCAAAATTGTTCTCCACGTTGAAAAACACTATAAATACAACGTTCAGACCGATTTAAAATAAGTGAAATTTGCAAAACGGATTTACCTTCAGCTTTCAGCTTCCAAACTTTCTCAATTTCTTCAAACGAGAACTGTAGAGATTTCGGCATTTTGATAACTCGTACAGCGATACAGCTTTATAGTTTAAGAAAAAAAGTCCTATTGATCCTCCACCAATCACATTTAAAGAGATATTGCATAAAATCTCATTCGTACGTAAACTTTTGCGACATAATTTGTGTGTGTGTAATTTTTGATTTTCGTTAAAATAAATTTGTTCCAAACTTGGAGGTATTAAAATATTTGCGTTGTGCTTAAACTTTGGCGTCGCACTGTATAAGAACTTGAATAAACACAGCTGTATTCGTGAAGTTACGCCTCATAGTTGTTTGATTTTGTTAACTATTCAATTTAGAATATCCTAAGTACACTTTCTTTCTCAAATTTTTTTAACATTGCAGTTCTTGCATCGTTGTTTGCCTTCATATTTTATATTATAATTAGCGTTTTTAGCCTGTTTCCTCTCTTCAAGATCAAAAACCAAATATCTACAGAATTACTTTTATGCCTGTCTGTTAAACATTAAAAGTTGACTAAAAGAACTAATTGGATGATTAAAAAGAAATTTTACACACAGCTAATTCATTAATGTCTGTTTCCATTAAGTTTTTCATTCTTGTGGCACCCATTTACTAACTACAGATCTAGAATTTAATGAAACAAATTAGGTAAAATGTCATGTTGGAAATTTTGCAAATTATCAATTTATCCGCTGAAAAAGCTAAATCAGCTTAATACTACATTACCGCATATTTGCGCCATTTCTTAATCAGTCAAATTCAAATCTTAAAGCATCAAAAATCAATTGGTACGTTGAAATAGTTTAACTAGTTAGTGTATTGATTTTTTACTGGTACGTTCTGTGTGACCATTCGTAGAAATTGCCTTCAATTTCGTTCTAGAATGAAACGCCCCAAAAACTTGAAAAAAACGAAAGAAATGCAAGATCCCCTAATCACAATATCTGCATTCCAAGTTATTTTAAAATTAATCATATTTAACAGTATAAAACCTATAAAATTCTTAAAAAGTTGGTATGTGAACGCGGAATGATTACGGACTCTTAACGTATCTATTTTATTTAATATTTTTTAGAGGGAAAATTAGTTGAAAAGGAATTGAACAAAGAATCAAAATGTAAGTAAAATGTATGTATTAAATATCGTAAAATTCCATTTAATAAAAATTATTTTGTACGACTATTTTCGCATTACCTAGTCACTTGCAAGGCATGATACGTAATTATTAGTAATATTGAACTTTAGTATCTTCCGAAAAACAAATACTATAAAATCAAAGTAATAATATCTTGCATGAGACCACAAAGCAATGTTTTGGTATTTCAGTTTGTAGGAGTAAACATTAAATGGTAATTAGTATTATAATTTTTTTCTGATAGGTAAAAAATATAATAAATCACTCACAAATATTAATAATTTGTAATATATCATAAAAAGTTTATACAAAAAGTTATTAATTTGAGCATATCGAATAAAGTTTATTTAACTTTCATACCTTTAGTTTTGAAAAAGATGATACTTATTAAGCATTGGAACATAAAATCCAAAAAAAAAAAAAAAAATCCAAAAACCAAATGCTACGCACATTGATGCAATATGTATAGATTTGTCAATGATCCAACTTATAATACTAGTTAAATAAACTTGCTTCGTAATGGGATTTTCCAATATCTTCAATGATTTGTGAAAGTAATAGAAGAGTTTCCAAATCATCGCAAATTTTTTGTCATCAATTATCTAAAAAAATCCTTCTCATCGAGGAAAGTTTTTGCCTGCGTAATGTATCTTTCTCTCTCGGAAACTAATTTTTAATGAAGTTGGTTTATTGCAAAAACAAATATAGCTTCCGCTCCGTTCAACAGATCGAGATGAGATTTCCGGTATAGTTATTCAAGGGTATGAGCTAGGGAATCTGTGAATGGCAACAAAATGACAATTACGGTTAAAATTACAAAAACTCAAAATTTTCGAATAGCAAACACTTACTTTTTCCTGTCGCAAAATGCTCAGCGCATGTGAAAACCATAAAGAGCGTTAGAACGGTACGTGTACCACAAAAAACGGCCGCATTATGCACTCACAAAATACAGCTCCTAACAAAAACGCAATCGGGGAGCAATTTAATTCCTTTTTAAATAATATTTATATAAAATATAAAGTTCTGTTTAACCAATCTCGAAATTTACATTTTTTAAAGTACAGTGTGGCCATAATTAAACTGCACCACAGAATAACCTTATAAATGAAATAATAGATCAAAGTGAAATAAATTCAATGAAGTTTTAAATATAGTGTTGTCCTTGGAACGTCATTTGTGAAAATTTGAAAAATTATTATTTTTTTGAAATTTTCTGATTTCAAAATTTGTATGGTAATGTTATTTGGAACCCTACATTTTTTTTTTTTTAATCTTTCATCGAGCCGTGATAACATCTACTAATTGATGACCACTTCCCCGAAGTTGCAAAATATCATAGTCACTGGAAAAAATCGTGGTCATAACCGCGCACCCCTCTTGATTGACCTCTAAATCCGCCCTAGTATTATCGAAGCAGTTTTTTGGTTTGTTACAACTAAACCCTCTTACTTCTAGACACATTCTCCCATAGAAGAAATACTGTATATTGCTGGTATTTTTTTTAACAAGAAATCTAAATTAGTATTTCGTTTCGTAAATTAGTATCTAAATTAGTATATTGGCAAAAATTTAAAAGGGTTACTAGTTGTATCGTTTTCAAAGTTTAATCTAAAAGATCAATTAAGTTTTAGAATTATGATTGATTCAGATACTTAATAAGAAATCATAATAAACTTTAAATAAATGTTCGAATATTCTGCATGTTAAAATGTACATACCTTAGTACAATATTTTTTTTTCTTCCTTAAATATATTTTTCTGAGGCTAATTCTTCCTAAGTGCCACTTATTTAATTTCGGACAAATAATTTTCAAATTACGAAATTGTTTATACAATCCTATAGAGCTATTTGACAAAATACAAATGATGTACTTTAAAATAAATTAAAATATTTGTTTCTTAAATAAAAATTGTGGAAAATTTCCCCCGTTTCTAATTTTTTCTTATCAGCAACTATTTTACTAAATCCGGTACACGAATTTTTGGAACATGTGTACTTCGTAATTTAGAAAAAAAAATGCATATAAAAATACTGCAAAATGTTACTCACAGTTCTTAACAATTTTTTTAGTAAAAATTTTACAAATCGCAATAATTTCATGAAATTTTTTACTGGAAAATGTGAAGAAGTAAATTTTAAAGGCATAAATTAAAAATCAAAAGAATTTCTGGGATAATGATTTCATTTTTTGAAAAATTGAAAGGTTAAAAAAGTTAACAACTAACTAATATGTTATGTTGCCTAAACTAATACAACTAAGCAATTCGACAAATTTATTAATTAAACTCATCAAAATAAAATGTTTGATGTTGTGTTTTATACCTTTTAAGAATTACAGTTAAGTCGTCTACATAAAATGCATCGTCAAGTAACGTAAATATCTAAAATTAAGTATCACTAAATCACTAAATTAAGTATCTTCAAAATATTTTTAAAATTAAGGAATTAATAAAACACAAACAACAAAAATTAATTTAGCTTTTAATTTAATCATATTTAAAGTTTACCCGATTTCCAAAAATATACTTTATAATATTATATTTATCTTACCTATTGTATGAAAATTTTGTCAAACAAAATATTACCTTTATATCACAAGCACTTTGAGAGAGCTAAGCTTATGAAAGAGATACGCTTTAGGAGTAACAATTTTAACTGCTGTGTCAAGTGTAAGTATAAGTGTACTTGGAAACAAATATTAATGACGAAAGGTGCATTGTCTTTCTAAAAGGCACAACGCCATCTATAATTTTGAATATCATATTTCCAGATAAATTGTCATGTCGTTTGATTATCACTTCTAAACGCTTCTGATATCTTTAGTTATTGGAAAAAGTTTCAAAACAAATAAAAGCTTCAGTCCTTTATTAAATACACCGAACTAAAAAAAATAGTTAAGTTATTTGATTAATAATTTGAGGTTTATTTTTTATTAAGTATTGGAGGGAAACAATAGTGTAAAATGATAAACTTTGTTTTACTTATTTTTATAACTCCCGCATCAATAACAGCACCTCATAAGTTCTATGATAACACATAACGGTGTGTACCTAATGGAGGTTGGTGCACTTTAAATCTGTCGTGGCCTCAATGTCCTCTCGTTGGTGTGGTGGGGTCGGAAAGAGGGGTTTACACTAGAAGATTTCGATCTCGTATTCTTCTAGATGCTCAAAATTACGAGACGTATTTGGCTGTGTTAAGCACTTTATAAGTTGCAGAAATAGACAGTCGGTAGTTACAAAAAAACAAAACAAAATAACACATAACTGTATGTTATAAAAGTGCAATTAAAATTTATAAACGTAACAATCTGTTACATTATATAAAAAAGCTTTAAATCCACTTTCTAGAGATTTAAATTTTGTTCGTGTTACTGGTATGCATGAAATGCCTGCATTCTCTAATATACCTAGGCATTTTATAGAATGACGGGCGTTTTTAGCAAAGTAGGGAATATGGAAATTATTATATTATAGCCATACATTATACATAATACCTAGAAAATGGTCATGATAAGGCAATTATTTTTAAAAGACGCACAGACCTTCAAAATACAAAATATTATTTTAAAGAAATAATAAAAGAATACCATTAAATAACTTTTATTCAAAAACGGAAAAATTAAAGTTGCACGAAATCGAATGTATGCCTTTCGTATGAAAGAAAACAAAATTTTCATATAAAAAAATAAATGAAAATTGTCCTACTTATTGCAAAATGGTAGGCTTGAATGATATTTCTAACTAACAATTCATTTAATATTTCATGCAAAGACATTTCTTACTTTGGCACTTCGTTTAAGATATACGTATAGGTTTAAATTTTTTTTTTTTTAAATTTTCAATTTAAAAATTAGACCTTTGCACCTTGAAAAGTACATCATTTGTTAAACTGTTTCCAATAAGAATTTTTTTTAAATTTCTTCAATTTTAATAATTAACATTTAATCAACTAATTAGGCTAATTTCGAACGGTAATGACAAAAATTCTAATTATTCCACAGATACAATTTTGGTGTTCAATAATGCGGAATATCCTGCTCTATGTTTTGACCCTATTAACAGAATTTTTCAGTGTGTATATTTTGTGATATCTTGATTTAACTGAATCTATTAGAAAAATCCATGTTTTTGTATACAGAATCTTATCTTTAAAATTCAATAAAAAAAATATTTATTTACAAATCACTTAGTATTTAGAGTCAAAACATTCAACAATATATGCAGATTATATAGCAAAAAACAAATTTTAAAAAATATAATTTAAACTAGAGTTATTACTGTTTGAATGAAATGCAAAATAGAAAAAACTACAATCTGAGAATAACTTTAAAAAAAGTATTTTTTTATATAAAAAAACTGTTATTATTATACTAATTATTATATATTTCCTTTCTAGTATGCTCCTCCATCATAGGGTTTCCTTATTTTGTGTTGTTTTTATTTTGTTTTTGTTTTTTACAGTCTTACAAATCTTCCCCAATTTTTGCTAGTTTTGCGATTTGAAGCCTATACGTATACCTTAACATACATAAATTAACGAGTATTTGGTCGCTTCCACTGGATCAGGGGCGTAGCCAGGATTTTTTTTCGGGAAGGGCTGAGAAATTATAAATGTCAACTTCGGAAACAATAATTATCATTCAATAATTTACAAATCAAAATTAATCAAACTAAAAAACAAATAAACACTTTTTGGGATTGGAATACTTTTAGCAAATATAGCGTTCACTGGAAAGAAAATTTATTCGTTAAATGTAGTAATAATCAAATGACCCTTTCTTTTCACAATCGTGACATTAAGTATTAACCCTTTGCACTCCAGTGGCGCCTCTCAGGCGCCACACGATTGGATGCCAAACCACGAGAGGACCATTAGGTGTGATGCTGAAATTCGATGCAAAGCCAATGACTGTGTTTAGTTTCTATGAAGCAAATCCATAAACACCAGCCGAACCTAAAATGTCTCGAGTTGCTGATTCCTCCGCGCGAAAAAGGCCTGGAGTGCAAAGGGTTAATATGCATGAATAATACTTGATTAAGAATGCTTTAATGAAACACAATAAAAATGCTTTTTAAAATAAGGAAATGAGAAGAAATATCACATTTAAAATAAAGTTTAATAATGGGACAATTATATTTAATTAAGAGGCATTACAAAGTTAAATTGAATTTTCTAACAGTTCCACAGTTGGCAAATTTGTTGAGGACCATCTCGTCTGAAACTGAGCATTGCCTATGGATATTCAGCAAAGCCAGTCCAGTTAAGCGATTTTCGCTTGTCGTACTTCTAAGATAAGTTTTCAATCTCCGAAGAGTAGAAAAACTTCTCTCAGCTGTGGCTGCTGACACTGGCAGAATGGATAGGATTTTGAGCAAAACGTATACGCTGGGGAAGATGTTTTGGTCGCATTCATACAGCGACCAAATCGCTGAGTTTGGTAACATTTCGACCGACATCCACTTTCTTTTCCACAGCTCCCATTCGCCTTCAATCACATCTTTGTAAGTAGGAAGATCATTTTCATAAAAGGAGATGCATGGTTCAATATCTTGAAAACTCTTCCCAACAGCGTCTTGCGGAATAAGGTTTTGCAAGGAAGAAATTGTTTCTTTATGAGGAAAAAAGAGCTCATTTAATGAAGATATCATATCATCTAAGTAGGGCGTAAAAATTGTTATTCTATAGTATTCTTCAGTTGTTTTGTAGGCTATATTTGGGCGATTCTTTTGGATTTTACACACTCTTTGTGTTTTGACTTCTATATTATGTTTTTCAGCTAAGGTTTCAGCTTCATTATATATAGAATTAAACTTATCCACATGGTTGTTTCTCATTTATTGCAACATCGTCGTTATGTTGCTGACTTCACCCAAAGCACTGGCCAAGTCAATGTTAGTACTTTGCAGATACTCGGATAGGTTGTATGTGCAACCGAGCAGTTTACTGGCGATGCACAAACATACTAGAAAAGAAAACTGGCATGTGCTTTGCAACAAAATGTTTGGCTTTTTGGACGAATCGTCTGTTGCGAGGCCCTCGATTTCCTCTAACGAAGCGATGATTGGCTCTAAAAACTCCTTGAACATTAAAATGGCTTCATGACGTAAAATCCAACGAATTTCACATAACGTCTTAAGTTTCGTCTGTTTTGTGTTGGGTTTCAAGTCTTTAATATTCTTTTTCAGAATATCTGTTCGTTTTGTAGATTTATGAAAGAAACTGCAAATTTCTGAAATTACACCAAAGGCGTTTCGGATGCCCTGAACTTTCGTTGCGTCAGATATGCAGAGATTGAGAGAGTGAGATACTCAATGGGTATATACAGCTTTCGGGTATTTTTCTCTCACCATAGATTGAACACCACGAAATTGCCCATGCATGTTTGACGCCCCGTCGTATCCTTGGCCACGTAGCTTGTTTAAATCAAAGCCAAGTTTTAGCAAGTCTTCCACAATTGTAGCTGTAAGACCTGCACCAGTTAAATCAGTGACAGGAATAAACGCAAGGAAATCTTCTCTAGTTTGTACAGTTGCTTCATCAATATACCTTATGCATAAGGACAGTTGTTCTATTTGAGAAATATCTGTTGTTTCGTCGGCAATGATGGAAAAAAACTCTGAATTTGATACTTTTTTAACCATTTCGGATTGTATGAGCTCTACAAAAATACTTATGATTTCGTTTTGAATTGATGGGCTTATATACAATTTCAAAAAATTAGAAAATAACGAAAACTTGTGTTAATTTCAAAGTTTAATTATCCAAGCATAAATAGATCTATTTCTGACTTTCGAGGTTTGAAAATTTCGGGGGGGGGGGGGGCTGCAGCCCCATCAGCCACCCCCTGGCTACGCGCCTGCACTGGATGGATAGGTTTCAAATGACTGGAGGAATTTCATGGTCAGGATTATCTTCAATTCTAAGGAAGTTCCTAGTGTATAAAGGGAATTGTGGTCTCGCATAGAGTTGTTTTAAAAATGCAAATGACAAATCCTGAGTCTTAGGGGACCGTCAAAAGTCACATGCCTAGTCACGTGATATTCGAAACGAATTATATTTCATACGCGGCCGGTTTGCTATCATTTGCCTAGAAAATGTGTGAAATATAAATTGTTTCATACTTTGTCTAAAAAGACCTGCCATTCTATAAAATGCCGAATTATTCTTTAGAATGCCGACTTTCATACATTGTCCCCCGGTAACAATTACACATTAATTCATCTTAATTAGTTATAATTATATTTAAATAATAATTTATGTTATCAGAATCTATTTATGCAAATCCTATTATATTTGCATTATTATTAAATAGGTGTTTTAATGTTCTAAGACCAAGATTTTGTAATTTAGCGTGGATCGAATAATATTTATTAGTATTTTTTGAAGATCATAAAAGATTTTGACGATTTTTATCTGGGTGAAAAGTATATAGTCATAAAGTGTGTTAAATAATGTATAAGACTGGACTGTCAAGTTGGGCTTGTCTTTTAACATTGACAAATTTAAGTTTATACTTGATGCTTACTTTGTATCAACAAAATAAAAATCGATGACTCAGCAGTCACCTAAGAAGTATAGGCTTATGGGATTTTTGAGTTTGGACATTTCATTTAAATTAATGGGTATTATTTTGATACTTAATAACACGGGAGACAATTGCAATTTTACGCTAAAATTTTAATTTTACAAAGTTTCTTTTCCTCCTCATTTGCACTGTAGAAATTCTGCTTTTTAACTAGCTGTGGATTTAGTCATACGAAATTAATCCAATCAGGTAGTAAGAAAAGAATACTGGCATTGACTAGCAGAGTTTAGTAATTAGGGGTACATATTATTAGTTATTTAAATATGATTTTTTGAGCAATTTTAACAAGTTGATTATCCCTAACGATTTGAGCTTAACATTTGATTACTCAATTAGTTGTGTAAAAAATGTACGTTTTGAAAATAGCATTATTATAAAATAGACTTATTTTAAATTTGTACTTTGTGGTATTTTGTTTTATTGTATGATGATGTGATAATGAAATTATTTCCATTAAAGGAGATCAGAAGGAAAAAAATTGCCTCAAAATATATTTTGAGTTTTTTGTGCATAAATATTTCAATGTTCAGTAAAAGTATTTTTAATAATTTTTAGAAGAAAAAAAATGTCGCAATAAACCATATACATTTTTATTCTTTTCAAAAAGCTGTTTCCTCATTTTTTTTTCAAACAAATGCAACTTTTTCTCAGATCTACCCAACAATTTGTTTTGAGACTTATTTCTTTTGTATATTGCACTTTCACAGAAACAGATACATACTTTTCCAGAAATATAAATAAGATTATTTTGTAAAAATTCTTAAGTTTTTTTTTTTTTTTTTTTTTTTCTTCTTTTGAAAATTAAGAAAAAATTGATACATCACCAATATTGTAAACAAAATACTTTTTTAGAAAAGCATAATTTGTGAGTCTTATGAATAAGTGTTCGAATAGTGTCTGGACAAAATTTGAAATCAATGTTATAAGTATATATATATTTCATTTCAGAGCGCTTTCGGTAGAGTTCCGAGTTAAAAAAAAAAATGACATTGAAAAGATGTCTGTGTGTGTGTTTCTAACAAATCGCCAGAAGATGACTTTTGCGATTTGAATCAAAATCGTTCTGTCTATGTCTTTTAAGATGCTCTAAACATCACACATCACAACTTCTAAAATAGCTATAAAAATTCAATTAAGTTGAAAAACGTACGTTTTTAATATAGAGTTCTCTTACCTTGAGGGCTCCTCATTAACTACTGTTCCTCCTCGGTTTCATTTACTGAAATGTAATAAAATTACAACTATCGCTAAAAATATTTAATATTTTACAATATAGTTTCACCACGTTATGGTTTAGTTTTGGACAATGTAATAATATCGTTAAAAATATCGCCAAATTCGCCAATTTTTCTTTATTAATGAAAATATGTAAATGGAAACTGTAAATTACACCAATCAATGTCAAATTTGAATGCAATGACCAGTATTATAGAGTAAATGAAAGTTGTGCAATGTTCCACGCATAGTTTTCTCCCTATACTAAAAAAGTAAGGATTAAAAAGAGTAGCCGTGTTTCAGAATTTTTCCACCTCAAAGGGCAAAAACTATTGGATTTGAAAGTATGGATTTTTACATATGAGTAGAGAAATATTTGGGAAATCTGCTGATAAGAAAAAATGCTGATGATGAACGCCCCAAATAATAGCTGGCTTCTAGACCGCAAGGTTGCGGGTTCGAGTCCCGTGTTTGGCATGGGTGTTTGTAAATGTATGTTGGCTTGTCTAATGACGAAAGTTTCGGCGCATTATAGCCCTCGTGTTGCTGACGGCGCCAGATAATCTGAATACAACCAACCCCAAATAATAGGAAAATAACCCGGTGCAAAGTTTCCCTATCATTCAGGGTAACTTTGAACCAGTATAAGAAGTTTCATATAAAATACCTTTTTTATTCAATCTAGCAATCTAGGAGTCAGGACAACTTTGAACTAGTAAAATTAAGTTTCTAAATATTTGAAACATCATCATCTGCAGTTATCAACACCATAAAGTTTGGATTTTTTTAAATAACGCCACAAAGAATATATTAGATAGGAACAGTGGATGACGAATCACATGAATATAAAAAATTATTATTATTCAGACCCTATTTATTATTTAGTTTAAACATACAAATATAGTGTAAAAACAATCTTCAGTTCATTCACTTAAACATAAACTCATTTTATCAATTAAAAATGGAATAGATATATAGAAAATAATAAAACTGATAGGCCGCCCTTATGCTATTAGTTAAGTACTTTGGTGTTTGCAAGTCACAATGTGGCACAAATACAAGTATTTACTCTTAACGTTAGAAATAGTATGACAATATAAAAAAACAAAGTTCAAACTTCATAAAATTTCCCTTTGGCATTCTTTAGATTAATATTTTTGCATCAAAGAAATAATCATTGATCTGGAAAACTTATCGTGCTCTAGCTGAAATAATAATTTTTGGAGATAATTTTTTAAACACGCTTAATGTTTCATACCACAGATCAACATTGATATTGGGGCATTTCCAATATGCACCAGATTTCTTCATGAACCACCAAATATCATGTTGTCTTTCAAGTCAATTTGGTCTGGGTACATTTCTCCATCGTATTGGGTAATTATGTGGTCGTAAACTTTTCATATGCCAAAATCTAAAACACTTGCATGCTCTGTGTATAAAATTTCTGCCTCATTGATGTGTTTAACAGCCACCACTTGCACAATCTCTGATTTTTCAGTAACATTCTACACAGCAATTTCAACAGTATAAACCTCTATCATGTCCTTATTGTCCAACTTTCATCTTCTCCAAAAATGATAGTGTTGTACATACACTGTCACCTGCATCATCTAGTTCAGGTTGGTTGGTTTATATGCTCAACGACCTACAGCTTAACGTGGATTCCGAACTACAACGGACATCCATGACTAACCAGGGATTCGAACCCGGTACCTTTGAAATGCGGAGCCAGAGCTCTAACCACACAGTCATCGGGTGGGTCATCTAGTTTAGGACTTTTACTCTTGCTGTCTTCCAGGAGGTCATATGGTAGAGGACTTTGGACGATCCCCTCATGTCCTTGCTTTACATATTCCTGTATCATTTATTTTTTGTGTATAGAAATTTTTCACTTCCTCAACTGAAACTCTTTTTACAGCCATTACGGGTAGGTAAATTTTTTTTAGTTCTATGAACGACTGCTAGATTATTATTTCTAATATTTTTAGGAACTTCGTGAATTCTCTCCCAAAATTTTCATTTTATTGGATTTTGCATACAAGGGAAGATTCAATAAATTTAATTGTATTTGTATGCATATAAATGTATTTAAAAGCAACCAAAAATAAATTGGAATAAAATATGAATTATGTGTGCAATGTATACATTACACACTGTCATCAGCCTAATTTTGAACCGGCTCAAAGTTACCCTGAATATGTGATAAAATGATAGTGCCTTGGCTTATTGCTTTTTACCAAATGTTAGTAAATAAATAACCATCAGCTACTAACAATTTCGCTATTTTCAGAAAATTATATAGCTGATAAAGAAAAGAGTTGATATTTACTCGCATAAATTAGTTGATTTACATCAACTTCAAATAAGAATTAAAATGGAACTTGCAAACAGTACTTCAGAAAAACAATTGAATGGCCAAATAAAATCTGAACTATTTTGCCAATTCATTTTCTAAACTATAGAGCAAAAAGCCAATCTCGTCAGCAGTTTGCATCAGTGGATTATGAGCAGCTTTTTAAAACCAAAAATACTGAAAACTAGGAGGTGGCGCAGAGTTACACCCTATGGCTCAAAGTTATCCTGAATGACTGTAGTAGTTTTCAAAAATGTGGTTTATTTATGGTATTTTAAAATTTCCCAAGCTATTCTATGGACCTTTCTGATTAATCACAACACCACCTTTAGAAATATGCTCTTACTTATTTTCAAAATATGACGAACAAGACAATAAACCGATTTTGATACATGTGTTTTTTTAATCATAATTGTTTGGAAATTGTCTTAAATATTTTATTGTCAAGGTACAAGACTCGCATTTTAGAAATTTCAAATATACACTTACTTAGTGAACAATTGTAACATTATATAAAATTCAAAACACGAACAATAACAAACCTGCATGGTTGCAGTGACGTCACATGCATAATCCTCATTTAATATACAACATTTTTTTTTGTCAAATAGTAGTGCAAAATACTATGGCTGGAAATCTGGAAACTTTGGTTTTTAGAGTTGAATTCGATTCGAATGCTGTTATTTGGCAAAGATCATGTGTTTGAAATTTTAAGAATATAGTAATTCTAATCTATAGTAATGGATTTCTAGGATCACGTTATAAAGCTTTAAGTGACGGACGGATTTTAGTTATGTATTTTAGTAGCAATCCGCAATTGTAGAGAGCTCGTTGTTTGGTGAACGTTACTGAGCATTTGATTGCGAGGCAATCCCAGGGGGTTGTCGAGCGTTAGTGAGCAGAGGAAGGAGCTCTCTAATTAAATAAAATATATATATATAAAAAATTACTCGTTTTAAATACCGCAATTTAATTATTTATATTGATAGTTTGTATTACTTTTTAGTTTGTTTTAAAATTGCTATATAGTTATATTGTATTTATCGAAAAACAGCAAGACTTGCTTACGATAGTTTGCATTAGATCATAACTTATAAAAAAAACTAGGGGTGTAGAACATCGCACAATTTTCAATTACACTATAATACTGACGTGGATTTGTGTCATTTACCGTTTTTATATTTTCATCATTCATTTAGCAAAAATGGCCAGTTTGGCAAAAAACAACAAAAAAAAAAAAACTTTGTCAAAATGATGATTTTGTCGATATACTTTTCGATAATCCTTATATTATCCTTTCTTAAAAGTGAAACTGAGGAGAGAATAAAAAACGATCGTTGATAAGGCATACCAAAGGAAAGAGAACTATGTGTTAAGGGCTTCCGTTTTTCAACTTTTTAAGCCTTAAAGCATTTATACGAGAATTTCGGTGTCGGGGATGTCTAGAACATCTTAACCACAACGATTTTGAACAAAATCGTTAGAGCCGTTTTTTAGCAATTACTGAAAAACATGATTTTATCAATGGCAGCTACCTTATGCGCATGCGTGGTTTTGACGAAAACCTTAATGGTAGGTCCTTGAGCCATCAGCAACTTGCATACTAAATCTGAAAATCGTAGGTCAATTTGTTCGGGAGTTATGCTGACCTTAAAAACGCAGACAGACATTTTTTCTAGATCACTTTTCTGAAATCAGGATGTTCCAAAACGTGCAGAAATGCAAAAAATTCGAAATTTTCTTTTTGACCGAATACTATACTTTCATCACCCTATGTGCTGCTGCTGCTGGCAGAGCTATTGAACCATTAATCTGCAACTGGATAAACTTCTTGCTTGCAGACAGTATTATTACAACCGAGTTGTTTGGGGCAACACTTGAGGCTAGACCCACTAGGGGATGCCCTCAGGGAGGAGTTCTCTCCCGTCTGTTATGGAACCTGGTGGTTGATGACCTAATAACAGACGTCAATCAAAGCGGCATTTATGCTTAAGGATATGCAGACGACATCGTCGTCTACATATCGGGCATAGATGAAAAAACAGTGACAAATATCATGCAGGGGACCCTGAACAGAATCGCAAGATGATCAGAATCGCAAGGTGAGAAGAATTTGAGAGTAAATCCTCAAAAGACTACTCTTGTCCCATTTACGCGATGAAGAGCCTGCACTGACGAATGAGATATACCTACCTTATTGGGAGAAAAAGTAAATAAGCTGAATGAGGTTAAATATTTGGGAGTTATACTGGACACTAAATTAACCTGGAATCAGCATTTGAAAAGCAAAATAAACCAAGCAAAATAAACCAAGCAAAATTTGGATTTCTACGATGTAGAAGAGTTCTTGGTAAATCATGGGGTCTAAAGCCAAGGATGACCTATTGGCTTTTTACTATGACTGTTAGACCTATTGTGACTTATGCTGCAGCGGTCTGGTGGAAAAAGACGGAACAATTGACTGTTTAGTCCAAGCTAGACAGCCTTCAAAGAGCTGAATGTTTGAGTATAACAGGGGCTAAGTCCTCTACTCCCACCAGAGCCATGGAAACTGTTATTTCTGTTGTCCCACTTGATAGCTTCATCAGTGGTGTTGCCAGAAGAAGCTCTTACAGACTGGAATATGCTGGATTGTGGATGAATTTTGCCAGCCAAGTGTTCCACACTAGCATTAACTAAAAATTCTTTGGCCCTATATTTTTGATGCCCTCTGTCATCATGGAGACAAGATTCCTTTTTCATAGACCTTTCGAGGTGCTTATTGACCTAAGAGAGAAATGGAAAGAAGAAAACTACGAGCTTACAAATGGAGACATTGTGTGGTACACAGATGGCTCCAAACCAGGGCCTATTCTAACGGGTAGTCGTGGCTTATTTGGGCAGTCGTAAATCCAAATTGGGCAATTGTAAAGTCAAAATTGGGCAGTCGTAAAAAATACAAAGCCAAATAAAATAGAGAAAAACTAGGGATGTGGAACATCGCACAGCTTTTAATTACACTATAATACTTACATGGATTTGTGTCATTTACCGTTTTTATATTTTCATCCTTCATTTAGCAAAAGTGGCCAATTTGGCGATATCTTTTGCAATATTATAAGTGAAACTACTGGGGAGAGAAGAAAAACTATCGTTGATGAGGTATGCTCAAAGAAAGAGAACTCTGTCTTAAAGGCATTTGTTTTTCAACTTTTTACGCCATTAAAGCATTTTAAAGGGAATTTCAGAGGTGGTGACGTTTAAAACACCTTAAGAGGCATTACCACAGCGATTTTGAACAAAATCTTTAGAGCCGTTTTTTAGCAATTACAGAAAAATATGATTTTTTCAATGGCAGCTACTTTATACGCGAAAACCTTTTTGACTAAAACCTTAATGGTAGGGCCCTGTACCATCACCAACCCGCACACCAAATTTGAACATAGTAGGTCAATTTGTGCGGGAGTTATGCTGACCACAGACACAAATTTATTCTAGATCACTTTTTTGAAATCAGAATGTCCCAAAACGTGGAGAAAAGATTTTTTTTTAACCGAATACTATGCTTTCATTATCCTATGTATACATATGGGTAATTGAAAGTAATAATTGCTCATTCTTATTTTGTAACAATAGTGGTTGTGGTACTACTTTCAAATATTTTACATTGAAATCATATTTTAGGAAGACAAATAACAAGGCATTTTCTCCTGAGACACCGCGTACATTTAAATGCACATCGTATTTTAGGCACATAATTTTTCTTTGCCTGAAATAGCCGAATTCAGTCCTACAGCTGATAATAGTTCCACCTAGAGTGACTATAGTTCCACCGATTGTGAAGAAGTGGAGTCTAAAGAAACGGCAAAAACCAGTTCCTCCGCCAGTAGAGGCATCACGAAAAGTTGGCGCGAAGCACATGCCAGCAATGAACTAAGACTTTTTTCTCACGTTTTCGGATGTCTGGATGTTCTGCGCGAACAAATTTTTTTTGCACTAACTGTAAAGTATTTTTATGTATCACGTCCTCGAACGAAATTGTTTTACTGCCTTTCATGATTAAATTTCCCATCTGAACAATTAAATTTAAAATTTTTGCTTTATAGTTGAAACCCAATAACTTTAAAAGTACGTTATATGGACCCAAAAAAATTAGCTTGAAATCATGTTTCAAACAGTTGTGGGCCTCAGGAGGATATGCCTAAAATCAAAGCTGAGAGATGTTAAAATCTAAACTCCATGCCAGGACAAGCCGATCCTGTCCAAGCTTAAAACGTTACTGACTAGAGAGATTTTAAAGAAAGCACACCGGATGTTATATTTTTTTCCCCCCTGACCTTGCAATAGGGGGTGGATAGGGACTGGTATCTGAGTTCAGTGTCCAGTGTCAGCTGATCAGCTACCCCTACAAGCCGAAACCTTGGGATATCTTGTCTCATCCACTTCAACAGTCGAGCGCGAAAACTCCTTTTTCCCCTTTGTCAATAAATCTTCATTTCGGCTGTTTGCGGTCAACACTTGTTCCACCAGTGCTAGAAGTGTGGGTAGACGCGGGGTGACGCGTCCCCCCACTTGTCCAGAAAATACCCATGCGTCTCCCCACTTCTAAAAACACTGAAATCCATCACCCCACGTCTAAAAACACTGAAATCCATCCCCCCCCCCCCACTTCTAAAACTACCGAAATCTATTCTCCCAATTTTAAAAAACATTCAATCCGTCTAAAAACTAAAAGGGGAGGGGGAAAAAATAGAATTAACCATTTTCATTACTTCTGCTTTTTCTGGCTGTTTGTAATTTTTTATACTTTCATTTTTGATTTGTTTAAAGCAGATTCAGTCAATTTTTCTTGGAAATGCGTGGCGAGTTTCGGCGCCCGTTGTCTGGGATTATTGAAGGAGGATAGAAAAAGACATATTTATTGCACTTTCATTTCCTGTTTTTTCCTCTATGATTTACTTTAAAATGTGTTGCGTTTTGTTCATTATTAGTAGAAAACCGTGTATTCCTCCAACTTAACCATAACTCTTACTTCTGATTCTAAACGGCATTTGTAATTGTAATCCATCTAGTACAAAACAAGATGAGATTGATATATTTGGCTTCAAAACTGTAAGAAAAATGACTCCGATACACTACAGAACGTTGAGGAAGGAGCAGTGGAAATGTGCAAGTGCATCAAGTTGAAGAGACCACGTGGAGAGATAATCTAGCACGTGGCAGCAACAGTAAGCAAAAACGCACTGCAGAAATGATTATCCAAAGTATTGGACACAAAATGATACGCACCTTCAGAAATACAACGAGTATCCATGGCCTACTTGTGAAGAACAAAAACTTGGATGCAACTCATACAAAAGGCTGCTAAAAAGCTTGGAACCAGAAAAAAACAAGGTTTGAAACTTTCTAACGAATGGGTAGGGTGTAACATTTTGCCACATGGAGACAAGGAATTTGACTAACGAGAATCCTTAAGAAAGCAGATTTTTAAACACAAAACCAGTAAAACTCATAAATGTGCAGGACAAATTATCCATGAAGCCAAACGAGAAAGCTAAAAAATGCAAAAATTTCCTTTAAGAAGGTAAAATATCATTTTGCAATGTTTTTACTTTCAATTTTTTAATGCACGATACATGTATATACTATCAATGTCAAAATTGTTGAAACAAATTCATCTTTTCACTGTCATGTAATTTAAAATTGTATATATATATATTTTTTTATTTATTCCCGACTATATTTTTCAGTTTTTATCACTAATTTTGTTTATAAATTTCTTTGAACATTAAGCAATACTGGGCATGGGATATTAAATAGTACTAAAATTAATTAAGCATAGATTTTCTTCTTAAAAAATATACCAAGCATGTAGGGAAATGCGAAATGTAATGACACTGAGAAAAAGTTTTAAGTCACAGAAAAAAAAACTATATATGTGTTATAAAAATGTATTATACTACTTTGCATAAAGATATAGGTATTTTCACTTGGACAAATTTTAACTTTGGAGAAACTAGAAAAAATATAAAGACAAAGTATTAAAAAAAAAAAATTAGAATTCCTTATTAATTTAATTTTATGAAAGTATGCTTATTTAGAGGCAATATTTAAATCTAAATAAACAGTTATGTATATAATGTTGAGTTATTACTTCATCTCTTACTTCCTAGTAAAAAAACTAAGTCGCAGAATATTCATTAAAATAACAATAAATTTTGGATCCTTGTTCGAGTTGAAAATTGTTTCCTTTCTACTAGTTAATTGTTATTTATTTAATTGTTATAAATTTATTGTTATTAAAAACGAAATTATAAAATTTATCGTTGAGGGGGTGCACTTGTCACCAACTTTTGGCCGTCCCCCCACCTTTTTTTCCCCACTTCTACCACTGTGTTCCACTGTGCTGTGTGTCATGTCCTCCTTCTTGGGAGATGACCACTGTATTTTTAGGGGGTGGGTGACAACAGTTGTAAAATAAAAACAGCAATGAATAGTTGACAAGAGGGAGGAAGGTGGATGACAGCTATTGCCTTGTGAGTGTAAATAATCTTTTAATGTGTGGTATCAAAGACGTTGAATTTGTATTCACGATTGTTTTGTTGTCTTTTGCGACTTCGTAGTCAAAGGTATTTATAATTCTTTCATAAGAAAAATATTATAGAAGTATATACAGTGGTTAAAACAATTAAGAATACACTTCGTTTTTTGAACACATTAGTATTTTGTATGGGGAATATTGCTCAAAAAATTTAATTATAGCAAAGCTTTTTGTAGAGGCATTAAACTATGGACATTTTACTTTGTATATACACAAAAAATATAATAATTTATTAAAAATCGAATTAGTCATACAGTTTTGAACAAATTTTGCAATAAAAAAATTGGGAATACACTTGCGAAAAATATGTTTATTTACCCTTACATATTTTCAATTTGACTGCTATTTTAATGCAATCTTAAATATTGTTATTCTTAACCTTTTCAATTCTAATTTTTTTGTGATGAAACTTGTTAGACGAACTTAAATCCAAACTTTTAAATAAAAAATTGCTCTTCGAAGAAAAACTAGTATTGATTCCTATTCAAATTATTTAAAAAAAAAAAAGAAAAAAAAAGAGGAAAATCTTATTGAAATAGCTAAAATTGTTGGTAGAAGCCACACGTGTATCCAGACAATCATTTCAAAATTTTAAATGAGGGATCGATTGAAAATAAAAGTAGAAGAAAAAAGAAGGGAATTCTGTGGATATCACAAAAAGGTAAATTTTGAAAGAAATCAAGGTTTATAATAAAGTACAAGGCACGCAATGTCAAAATATGGGGTCTTTTTCATTGTAAAAAGCAGTTACACACACCACCAGACCTCTGACATCAATATCATAGAAAATCTACGGGACACATGCGAAATAGTGGTCTAAAAGCATAAAATTAGAAATAAAGCCCATTTAAAACAAGTGTTGCAAGAATAGTGGGGTAAAATCTCTTCAGATACCATCAAATACCATCATTCTTCGTGTGTGAGATATTACAAAAATTTCATTTGTGTATTCTCAATTTTTTTAGGTAAAAATCTGCGTATGTTTATTTAAAATGTTTCCAAAAATTTTTCTATTTAAATTTTTTTTGTTGGTTGATTATTACGTTTAACGACCTATACTTATGCACAATGACGGCTAATCAGACCGGGACCTACAGCTTAACGAGGATTCCGAACCAAAACGAACATCCGTGCCTAACCCAGGATTCGAGCCCGGCACCTTTGGTATGCGAGGCCAGAGCTCTAACCTCACAGCTGTCAATATTGTTCTTTATTTTTACTTGAAATGAAACTATGTGTAAAATTAGAGACGTGTTTTCACTTCTTGGTAATGTGTTATTTATATCGAAAGTTGGGTTTATTAAGTAAAAGTAAGGTGTATTCTGAATTGTTTGAGCCACTGTAGGTATATAAATATTAACCAATTAACCTCATGAAATAGGATAACAGAAACCTGATTTTAAAATTCGAGTTATATTTAAAGATAAATTATCGAATTTTATTGTTTCAAATTAATTTGCTGTATGGGTTGAAAGTGGGGATGGAGGGGAGAGATGTTTTGTACGCTCAACGACCTATTTTTATGCACAGTAATGGTTAGGACGGTATCAGGGCGGAACCTACAGCTTAACGTCGATTCCGAACCACAATGGACATCCATGCCTAATCCGGGATTCGAAACCGACACCTTTGGCATGCGAAGCCAGAGGGCTAACCCCATAGCCATCAGGAGGGTAATGGGGGGGGGGGGGGGGTGAGATTGTGCTTTTGGGCAGTCGTAAATTTTCCTTAGAATAGGCCTTGCTCCAAACAGAACGAAAAAGCAGGTGCTGGAATCTATGGTGTTAGACCTAAAGTAAGGATTGCCAGCAAACTAGGAAAACATGCCCCAGTATTTTAAGCGGAACTGCTTGCCATCATTTACTGTCTATATGAATGTTCTAGAAGATCCTACTGAAATAGGAAGATCTACATATTTAGCGACAGTCAAGCAGCTTTAAAGGCAATAAACTCATTTCAAATAAGCTCTTAATTTGTTTGTTAATGCAAAAACCTTCTACAAGACTTGGGGACCCATAATAGGATCTTTCTTACATGGGTGCCAGGACATATTGGTGTAGAAGGAAACGAAACTGCAGATAAGGTTGCTAAACTGGGAACTGCAGACCTACCTTTAGGCCTTGAACCTTTTTGTGGGATCTCTAATACTACTGCAAAAAGGGTGATAGGAGAAAAAATGCTTAAAGAAACAACAAAAAGGTGGAAACAAACTACCGATCAAAAACATGCGAGGTTTATGATCCAAGAACTTTCCATGAAACTATCATCTTAGATCCTGCGTCTTAGCAGGAATAAGATGAGGGTGATAGTTGGATTTCTTACAGGCCACTATCTCCTAAGAAAACACCTTCATAGAATGGGAATCTTTAAAAAACCTTTATGTAGGAAATGCAATATGGTGGAGGAAATCGACCACCATATACTTTTTGAATGTGAAGCTCTTCTTCACATTAGGCACTCAAGGCCTCAAGCTTAAGTCTTGGAACAGAACTTGATACAATCCACGAGGAACCTGTCAAAAGCCTTTTGACCTCTCGTAAGGAATCTGGCTTTCTTTGACAGGAGTGTCGTAAAATAAAGGGGTTGGTGCAATATTCCCTAGTGGAATCAGCATCTAGGCTCAGTTGACCTCCCCCATTCACTATGACTATGACTATGTGTATACATATGGGTAATTGAAAGTAAAAATATCGTAACAAAGCAAGACACGTGAAGCTGAGTAAGCAAATAATCAAGCAGGATGTGATTTTGTGAATGAGTGAGACTTTTCCTTTTATAACCCAATACGTATAGTTTCTAAATATAACCTACTTATGAGAGTTTTCTTTTACCATCAGTCAGTAAGTTTCTCCTCGCAGAAATATTTCTCGCAATTAATAAAAAAACATGAGTTGTAATATTGGATAGCTAAAAATGAATGTCGGATAAAGATATGAACATCAACACTAAGATTCGATTCTCAAAAATAAGAGATATTTTTCTTGGCTAGTATTTGCGGAAAAACATATCCAATTACAGTGCATGATTTTTCAGGTGAAGGCTTTTAATAAAAAGAGAATAGTTGATGTTGAAATATAATGATCTTTAAAAATATTAGACATTTGTTCTGAAATATTTTTCTACTAAATTTACTTATCTGCCCTTAGAACTAGAACCACCAGAAACTGACGTTTTATCTATGAAATTGTATTCAGGGAAGTAGCTTTACGTTATGTTATTTCATCCAACATAGTTCTGAATATTTTTTTAATTGCATATAGGGACTAGTAATTTAAGAATAAACTCGACTGAGGGTGAAAGTGCGTAAGTGTTAAATTACGATTCCTTACGAGATAACCAATAACAAAAGACAATTCAATTGACAAAAGTGTCATAACTCGCCAAATAATGAGCATTTTTTTTTACCTTCTTATATGTTATCATAGAGTAATGGAAGTATTGCATTGGGTAAATTTTTTTTTGACTGAATGCAATAATTTTTTTTGTATTTCTACACGTTCTGGAACGTGCCGAGTTAAAAAAAGTGGTATAGAAAAAATGTCTGCACGTGATATGCGCCGCTGTAAAGCACCTAGTAGATGCAAAGGCCAGAGCTGGTTTGCTGGATTTTTTAGGAAGAAGTAACTCATCAAAGAATGATGAGGTGTAATTACATAGTTTGTATTTAAATATACCGGTTTAATGAAAACCCTGTAATTCTGAATTCTCTGTAAAACCAATTACATCATCATGCATGGCGCGATAGCCCAGGTGGGCCAAAAGCCTTCTGAACCAGACGTTTCTAGCTGCCCTCATTTGCAGCCAAACTACTCCAATTTCTAGATTTGAGGGTTAAACAGTCCGCAAGGGGGTGCAAGACTAAATTTTACCAAAATCATTAATTTTTTTAGAAATGTTAATTAATAATTATGTATCATAAATTATACTCTTTGAGAATAGTTAAAATTCATGGTATGTATTTTTGAAAGCGCAACACTGTTAAAGAGAAAAAAATGCAAAATAGTAAAAATATTAAAATATATTTTTTTAACGATTTTTTTATCATCCAACTAGATATCACGGCATTCAAGTTGGTTGGTTGTATTCAGCAGCACGAGGGCTATAATGCGCCGAAACATTCGTCATTAGACAAGCCAACATACATTTACAAACACCCATGCCTAACACGGGACTCGAACCCGCAACCTCGCGATCTAGAAGCTAGCACGCTAACCACTATTCCGTTTGATCGGCCACGGCATTCAAGAGACAGTGTTTAGAATAGAGAAACTCGAAGATGCAAAAATACAGAAGAGTAAATTTTTTTTATTTCTTCCAAGTTTCAGATATAATAATAATAATAGTAATAATTAAAGAAAAAAAAAATAAATAAATAAAAATGAAACACGAAGGCAGTATATTGGAATATGTTCAATTGAATTCTAAAAATAGATTTCAAGACAGTATATCTGATGACTTAAAAAAACTAAACATTTTCCTAGAATTTTGAGAACTACACAGAAAATGATTGTACAATAAAAGGAATAAATACTTTTACACATCAGCCTCTAATAATCATAGACAACAATCGCCAGAAAATCGGCACGCAAGTAGCAATAAAAAACAACATCGGAAAAAAAAACAAAAGACTAAATAAATAGAAAGGAAAAAAAAAAAAAAAAAAACCTCATTGTAACATAACGTATGTAATCAGCGTATGTGCTTTTTTTTAATTTTTTTTATTTGGAATTTAAATCTCTTTCCTCATTTTTTTTTTTTAAATTTTCAAGACATAGGAGGGTGCAAGTGCACTTCTTTGCACCTTCCTGGGGGCGCCTATGACAGTCCTCCTCAACAACATCCACCCATGAAAGCCTGGGTCTTCCTCTTTGTCGTGTGGTGACAGGCCTTGCTGCAAAAATTTCATTTAAACCAATTATATGTCAATATAAAATCTTATAGCGTTTAGAAGTTTCTTCTTTTCCATTGTAATAGACTGAGAAATTTTCTTCCATGAATAAAGCGAACAAATATTTTGACATTTTATAAATATAAGAACAAGTTCACCAACTTCTTTTACTCTGTGGATATTGTCATGTGATCTTGATGTCTAACTGCACAAAGGTGGATATCAAGAGTGAAGAGGCTTCATTTTATTAAAAAAGTTAGGCTTTTCTTTACCTTGTGTAGGAAACGTCTTTGTATTTGTTAACGAGTGACACACGACGCTAGTGAATACATATATAGCGTTATTAACATCGGTGCATGGAATCATAGATTGAACCCCAACTCGTTATAGTATTTCTGCTGTCCCTGTTCTTTTAGTTAATCGTTACTATTTACATCAAGTAATATATAAAACAAAAATCATTTTACCAATTCAATACAATATTTTCTCATGCATATTTTTTGTTAACAGTAATCATATCTAAGGAATCAACCTGTGTTGAAACACATCTAGTATTATAATTGCTAATGTATTCAAGGCAGCAAATCTAAAATTATAGGTCCTCTTCTAATTTGTGCTGCTGCCGCCTTAATGAGAATATGGACCACTGTATGACTGCAAAACTTTCTTTCAAAAATTCCTTTTAAGCCACATTGACTTACAAGATGACCAATGCATCGCAAAAATTTCCCCTAGTGATGTACAAAAGTATTAGAAGTCACTCGTTTAAACTATTTCATTGGTTTGGTATTCAATTGAAATAATTGCGAAAATATCAATTGAAAACTAATTTTTTTTTTGTGTCCTATCATTACCTTTTTTTGCTTATAAATTGCATCAAACTGTTTCCATTTTTAAATATCGAATGTGGTATGAGTAATTTTTGACTTCCATATCTAAAAATTTTATAAAATGCAATAAATTTTGTGATTTCAGTCAAATAGTTTGTAAAAGTAATGTATTTGTGATTTAATAAGTAATAAAATTAAGCAAATAAAAGTATTATAGAATTATTATCAAAAAGTTGTTAAAATTGATTGTTTCTAGTTTACAAAGTTAAGCATTAAAAACCCTTTAATTTGGTACATATTCGAAGGAAATCAGAGCTCTGTAGCATTAATTATGGGCATTTTACTATTAAGAGAGAAATTCAAGATGGCGGCCAATGGCCAATATGGCGAACTTTCATTACTTAGATTTTTCTAAACTTTTGATATGTTGTTCAGGAAATTTTTCTGAGTCTAAAAAACCTTTTGTTGCAATTTATTTGATGTGTTTGACCTTTTTTAGCTTTAAAATTACTGGACTAGAATCAAAACAAGTAAATAAAAGTATTTTTAATGCTATTACTAACACAAAGTTATTTAAATAGGGTGTGTTTCTAGTTGATAAAGTTAAGCATTAAAAACCCTTTCATTTGGTAGATATTCGAAGGAAATTGGAGCACTGTAGCATTAGTTATGAGCATTTTACTATTATGACAGAAATTCAAGATGGCACCCTTCTGCCACTTAATGACTTGCCATCAGACAAGCTACTGGCGGTCGCTATGGAAACGGGTTATGCTATTGCATTTTAGGGTTGTAGAAAAGCGCTTTTTTCTTTTTGGCGCAGATGAAACTGCCGCGAAAGTCACATTTCCCCCTCCTATTTTCGACTCGTCAACTTGCGGCAACCTTGTTCAGGGTTCTTCTTCTGACGGTCGGACAGTACATTTTCTAGACTTTTGATATGTTGTTCAGGACATTTTTCCGAGTCTGAAAACCCTTTGTTGCAATTTGTTTGATGTTTGGCATTTTTTAGCACTAAAATGACTGGACTACAGTGAAATTTCAAAGTTTGAAATTTTGCCCCTATTTTTGAATCACCCCAATAAATATGTATTGTAAGTTACATGGGCGCCACCAGGAGGGTGCACTTGCAGCTTCCTGGCCCTTGAAATTTTTAAAAAAAATGAGGGAATAGATGTAAATTCCAAGTTAAAAAAAGCACATATGCCGTTTATACTTTTATGTTACAATGAGCATCCCCCCCCCCCCCATTAATTTAGTCTTTTCTTAGTCGTTTTTTATAGCTACTTCCGTGACGATTTTCTGTCGCTTATGTCTATGATTGTTAGAGGCTGATGAGTAGAAGTATTTGTTCCTTTTATTGAATAATCATTTCCTGTGTAGTTCTCAAAATTCTAGGAAATATTTTGTTTTTTAAGTCATCAGATATATTATCTTGAAATCTATTTTTAGAATTCAATTGAACACATTCCATTACTGCCTTCGTGTTTCGTTTTGATTTTTTTTTTTTCATTGTATCCGAAACTTGGAAGAAATAAATTTTTTTTACTCTTCTGTATTTTTGCATCTTCGAGTTCCTCTATTCTAAATAATCTTTTGAATGCTGTGAGATCTAGTTGGATGATAAAAAAATTGTTAAAAATATATATTTTACTACTTTGTATTTTTGTCTCTTTAACAGGGTTGCGCTTTCAAAAATATATACCATGAATTTTAAGTATTCTCAAAGAGTATAATTTATAATGCATAATTATTAATTAACATTTCTAAAAAAAAATAATGATTTTGATAAAAATCTAGTCTTGCACCCCCTTGCAAATATTCCTGGGGGCACCCATATAAGTTACAGTTACTGACATACATCAAGTAATAGTCTTTTACTAATGATGGGAAGGAGATCTATAAGAAGATTGCAAAATTATATGAAATAACAACGTTTTTTTGACAAATAATAATAAAAGCATGCCAAATTCAAAAGTTAATAGCGTTTTATTGCTTCTCAAGAGAATTACAGATTTTAAATTGATCAAAGGTCAAAAACAGTCATCTCCATTTTTTGTTATAAAATAATTTCTATCATAAATATAAAGCAACAAATTTCACACAAAATTAGTCCACATCTAAAGTTAATTGGTATTATTAGTGGATCATCAGCATACTTCATTAGAAAATGACACTCTTTTTTAAATATAGAGTAAATTTATAAATTAGACTAAAAAAATTTATTTGTCAGAACTGATAATTATAACCGTACTAACAAACACTTAAAATAATCATAAAAGCATGCATTTTAATCAAGTTCTAATGCAAAAAATTAAAATTTATAATCAAATGAAGACTTCATCAACAATTTTACCTTTAAGATAATAATAGAAATCTATTTAATTTTTTACTCTTCAATCCTTACATTTTCTTATTGACATCTTCACAACACTTCTTTAGTTTAAATTTCCATTATATATTCTAACATTTTTTTAGAATATGTAATTGAAATTTAAAATATACAAATAATTAATAAGTAAACTTTATGTAAGGATACATTTCTGTAAATCAAAAATCATACCATTTTTGTTAAATTGTTAGTTGAATTTCATAAAGTTTAGTCTGTATTTTTAAATAGAATGGAGTAGAATATGAGCACTCTATATAATTTTTTTCTATTTCCATTTATGTACAAACGATTCTACATAAATATTTCAAAGGCATAAACTTTCAAGACAAAATTAGTTAATAACTTTTAAAAACAAAATATGTTAGTTAATTTCATGGATATAAAAATATTTCAAAATTAAACCAAATACTTTGATGTTTATGTAATCAAATATCATGAAATATGCTAAATTAAATTTTTATATTAATTTAAATCATCAAATTTTATAATTGAAATAATAGAAATATGACCAAACATTAATATTGGTATGCTAAAATATTAATCGAAGTTAAAAATACCTAACATATTAAAAACTTGTAGAAATATGATCATGATAGAAAGACACACTTCAAACATCATTATAATCACCATAGAAACCTAACTTTTAACAATAACTTTAAGGCTCCAAGACAAGTCTTCGATAACAGTCTTCCGGCAGCGAGTGCCTAATTGCAGCAACATTTGCCACATCCTTTTTCAGCTGCTCTATTTCGTCTTCGTAATCCTTCATCCATTTTTTCTGTTCGACTTGGGCTTCACGGAGTGCCTCTGCCCTTGCTCCGAGATCGGCATTTACGAGTTCTCTTTCGGCCAATGCAAGAAGACGTTCTAAGTCATCTAGTTGTGAGTTGTCCACGCTGTCCAAATCAACTAGAATAGATTAAGTGTAATGCTAGGGTGAAATTTATGCAAAAGTCAGGGTGTGAAGTAGGAAAATATTTTTAATATCTTTATACTAACCTAATAATTTCCGTCCTATCTTTTACAATTTGCATTGCAAACCATAAAAACTAAATTTAAGATAATTTATTGCACAAAAAGTCAATTGGTTTATAAATTTTCTAAAAAGTATTTAAATTATTGATGAAAAATGTGTTTTCTTTCTCTTGCAGAATTTATTTTTATTCTTTTAACTATAATAATAATAATAAACAATTTCACTAATTGCAATTTTAAATAAATTTTCTGATAATTCCTAAAATTACCGATTTTCCTGATAAATTCGAATTTATAAATACCACTTAAACTTATGTAAACTCAAACTAAAATGTATGTGTAAGAGTAGAACTTGGATATCTCGAAACTTTATCAAGTTTTATTTTGTAAACTGAAAACGAGATGTTGAAACATTTATGAATAGGTAGACATAAAAAAATTAAATTATGCATGTTGAGTTTGTATTAGAACTTAATGTGTGCTTTTTCCAATTAAAACTTTATCCTTATTTCCCATACAGATAGTTTTTTTCACATAATTCAACAGCACAATAACAGCACTCAACCTGTTTACCTGTTTAATGCTTACCAATATAAATGATTTGCAATAAAAGTAGATTGTTTATGTCTGTTGAGTTTGTATTGGTCCCAAATGTCTCGCTTTTCCAATTGAGCCCATATTTCCAATTTTGACAGAAACGTTTTTTTTTTTTTAAACCTAATTCATCAAACTTTATTTTACTGTTTACAATAATACTTCACTTATTTTTGTTATTAATGTCAACAAAAAAGTTACCTAATGCATCTAAAATACCATCCAATTTGGTAGCAGCATTTCTCCCTTTATCTATAGCTTCTATGGCAGCAGTTTTAGCTTCATTTGCTCTTCCTAAAGCCTAAGTGAATTTAAATAAAAATTATACTTCATGAAATTATATAAACTATGTTATTGAGTGAGAATAGAACAAAAGCTTTAACACACAAAATCCCTCAAACTACATCTCACTCAGCTAAATTTCACAAAAAGTACTAGATACAATTTTACTATTATATTGCAATATTTTTAACATTTGTTTAACACAATGCTGAATTATATGTTAAAAATGAAATTATGTACAAAATTTCAAAAACCAGTATTTTGTTATTAAAAATATATTCTATAGAAACTATCAATAGATCTTGTGTCGATTCTAATATGTTAATGTGATATGCATTTAATGAATACAAGGTTTCTGTGAAAATAAAATGTCACAAATCCATGACTTTTCCCCAACAGAAGCAAATAATTTTCTATAACTCAAAAAATCAAATCACAAAAAAAAAAAAAAATAATAAAAAAAAATAAAAAAATAATAATAATAACCTATATGAATTTTACTAACACGAACATAGTAAGTAAATTAATGTACCATAAAATGATTTTTATAAAGTTTTATTTTAAATTAAGTCAAAATCCTTGTTTCATTAACTTCCAAATCAGAAGAAAAAAGGAAAAATAATCTTCCATTCTTTGATATTTCAGTGTTAAAAAAGCTAATCAATCTTTAATAATAAAGAAATATTTGAAGAATGAATATGTCAATAATAATAAATTATATCATCAAAAATCATATGTTTTGATATCAACAATGAAAAACAGAAGAAATTTTTTTTTTTTTTTTTTAAATGTAAACACAAGCTTATCAAAACTGTTCATTTCAGTTCTTATATTATGAAATTTTTGTTCACCTATGAGACCCTACTCGTTTGATGTCACAAATTTGGAGTTCAGAAATGTTTTATTGGCCACGGTTTTTAACTGTGACTGATATTTCCGTCAAAATGTAAATAAAAACATAGATGAATTTCTGATAAGCTGAACAGCAATCATGGTATTCATGACGTCCAGTTATGCGATTCTACTTAAAATGTTTAGAAATCAATGAAATTCAATGTATTTCCATGACTTATGGCAATTTTTTTGTTCAAAATCATGACTTTCCATATCAAAATTTACCCAAAGTCCAAATTTATGAATTTCTATGACATTTCCTGACTTTCTATATGAGCGGAAACCCTGTGAATAGTATATTTTAAATTTCATCATGCTAGCATTATTTAATTATAATTCGCAAATTAAAGAATTGGTTTTAATTTAAATTTAGCAAATGACTCTTCATTCTCGAGAAATTGTGTACTGGAAAAGAAGGAGTTAAATAAATA
Organism: Linyphia triangularis; assembly: GCA_963978545.1. Taxonomy (NCBI): domain Eukaryota; kingdom Metazoa; phylum Arthropoda; class Arachnida; order Araneae; family Linyphiidae; genus Linyphia; species Linyphia triangularis. The sequence goes on along the minus strand of OZ021725.1, from coordinate 32,104,664 downwards.
ATACAATAAAATACCTCTTTTGATAAAACCCCATCATTGTCTGCTTCATCTTCAAAACCTCGCATTCTTTGATCTGTATCTGCAATTTGATGAGTTAGTTGCCCAGCTTGCCCTTTTAATCGACCAGCTTCATTTTTTGTATCACCAGCAGTTTTGCGAATTTCGTCTGAATCCTAATCACAAAGGACTTAAATAAAAACTCTAAAACATCTAAATTATAAGCCTGCTTCACAAATTCTTATAAAGATCATATAAAAATTAATTTATTAATGAATATAGCAAACCTCAGAAAATGTACTATTTTATTTAAACCACAGAAATGAACAAGTATTGTCTTTTTATTTTGAGTTAAAGCTAAAAGTATGTTTCGTGTGTTATGTGACATATTGAATAAGGGTAAGCCAAAAACCTTCCTAGAAAAGTAATGGAAGTCCTTTGCATTCTAGGAAGGAATTAAGCTTACCCTTATTCAATATGTTGCATAGCACACAACAGATACTTTTAGCTTTAACTCAAAATAAAAAGACTATACTTTTAAGTCCTAAACAAAAATTGTGGAATCAGTATGATTTTCAACTATACAATTTAATTAAGTTCAGAATTATATACATTACAAATTTAATTAAAAGATTTAATTTAATTTCTTTCTATAAGTAAATTAAACAAGGCTTTTTGTAAAACAAAACTTATAACTCCAAAATAAAAACCCAATTGCTGTCAACTACTTTTTATCTTACTTGAGATGCTTGCTCTGCAAGTTTCTTGGCTTCTCGAGCAATGTCGCGAGCATCAGCTGCATCTTGAATGGCACCTCGTAATGCATCCTCTGCATCAAATGTTTTGTTCTCAGCCTCCCCAACTCTTTTTTTGACTTCAGGAATCTTTTTCAAAGTTTCATTAGCTCTCTCTTGACTCTCTTTAACTTGCTGATCAAATCCTGGAATATGTAACATAAATGTCTCAATTGTGATACCTCATCGAATCCCATATTCGTTTCAAATTCATTTCTAAAGTGAAAACTCTATTATCAGGTTAGTTCTTTTCCTTACACATTCATCCCATGAAAATTGATAAAGACCAATATTTCCTACACATTAAGCCTAGTAAACTTCTTTAAACTGCACAGTTAGACTTATATTGAACAAAAGTGAGAACATTTGCCAGTAAGACAAAAAATCAAAGCTAGTATGTAGTGACAAATAAGTCACTACACATTCTTCACATTGATATATACACTATCTGGCCAAAAGTATCCGGGCACCCCTTAAAAAAGTGGTTCTGGCGAGTGATGCAATTTGATACGTAATTGAAAGCTATAAAAGTGTTGGTAGTGGTTTGTCAGATTGTATTTAAGCGTTTGTGAGGCAATAAGTAAGTCAAAGGAGCTTAGTGATTTTGATCGTGGCAGAATAGTGGGATGCCATCTTTGTGGGAAATCAGTTTGTGAGATTGCGGACATTCTACAGAAGCCTAAATCCACTGTGAGTGATGTAATTGTGAAGTGGAAATGTCGAAGCATTGAAACGGCAGAAAAACGAACCGGTAGGCCGAAAACACTTGGTGAACGCAGCCGCAGAACTCTGAATAGGGTAGTGAAACAAAATCGCAAGTCCTCGTTGGTGGAAATTTCTCAGGAGTTCCAAAGTTCATCAGGCGTTAGTGTTAGCAGCAGGACTGTCTGTCGAGAGTTAAAAGACTTGGGATTCCATGGTCGTGCAGCCGCTCACAAGCCGAACATCACTCCACAGAATGCGAAGCATCGATTATAATGGTGTAGAGCTCACCGTCATTGGACTGTGGACATGTGGAAAACTGTTCTTTGGAGTGATGAATCTCGCTTTACAGTCTGGCAGTTGGATGGACGCGTCTGGGTTTGGCGGATGCTCGGTGAACGTTTCTATAGTGACTGCATTGTGCCGACTGTTAAGTTTGGTGGTGGAGGCATAATGGTGTGAGGGTGTTTCTCGTGGTTTGGCCTGGGTCCGTTAGTTCCTGTGGTTGGAAACATGAACTCTGATATGTATGTGGACATTCTGGACAATGCTGCACTCCCAACTCTATGGCAATATTTTGGGGAAGGCCCATTTCTCTTCCAGCAGGATAACTGCTCCATTCACACATCGAGGCTTGCACAGACGTGGTTTGACGAAATGGGTGTTCAAAAACTGGACTGGCTTTCTCAGAGCCCCGATCTAAATCCCATAGAACACCTTTGGGACGAATTAGAGCGCAGATTACGTAGCCAGCCAAATCGACCATCTTCACTTCAAGCACTCACTTCAGCTGTGATGGACGCCTGGAAGGCAATTCCTATGGTCACCTATCAAAAATTGGTGGAAAGTCTTCCCAAACGTCTGCAGGCTGTCATCGATGCAAAAGGGGGGCCCAACATCATATTAATATGTGCCTCAGGACGCTCTAGGTCCATACCACTGGGTGTCCGGATACTTTTGGCCAGATAGTGTATTTTGAGAAAATAGAAACAAAGACACAAGGCCAATTTTTCATTATAATACACTTTGTTATAAAATGATTTTGTGTAGCATTGAGTTTAAAAGTAGGTACTATGCATGGATAAAAAATTCATATTTAAAGATTACTTTTTAAAGTAGTATTATTAATAGGTTAAAATTAAGTACACACTACACATATTCAAAACTTTTTAATGGAAATGTAACATGTTTTACATTAAGGATTAATATTATTTATAATTGGAGAACTAGATATTGTTTAGATAAAATTGAATTGAGGGTCAATAAGAGAAAAAAGTAATAAAATTCAATTAAATCAAGGAAGTAATATTTTAGACAAAATAAAATACCTCTTAAGGTTTGAAGAGTATCCTTAGCATCTTCCAAAATTTTCTCTCCTGAAGCAATTGAATCAAGACCTTTAGCTAGAGCAGCATCTGTGTCAGTCAGTAATTCATCTGTAATCTGCCATACAAAGGTAATTATATTTAATACATTTAGTATCATTCATCAGAATTGATTATAAAAAGATAATTAAGAAAAAACTAAATATAGCTACTTAAATTAACAATACATATCACACAACAATTGATATGAATTAATCTATACAAATTAAGTAACTTTTTAAGTACTGAAAACTTGTTTTAGAGAGAACATATTTTCCAAATATCTAAAATGGTGTAAAATAACAAGCATATATCTAAAGATTTATTATTTATTATAACAGGAATTCATAAGATCAACTCCATCAGCTAATTACTATGTAATAATAGAATATCTTGATGCTGAATTATTAATTTTAATGCACTACAAAAAAAAAAAAAAAAAAAAAAATACACAAACACACAAAAATACTATGTCCAGTTATATGTTTTTATTTTTGAACTGAACATTTCATAACAGAAAATTCAAGGAGAACAAATAATAATTGAAATATAATAACTTAAAAAACAACAATATAACTAACTTTAATTTTAAATTAAAGAAAAAAAAAGTGTGGTTTGACAAAATTCTAACTGCATTTTTAACAAAGGGGAGTTTTTTCTATTACTGCATTTAAAATAATCTGTTTTATTTCTTATATGATTTGCTTTACTTTCATATAAGTAATAAAATAGTAACTAAAATTACCTAGTTCCAACTGCAGTTGAAAACATTAGAATTTTAGTTTGATAAGGTTCTAACTTTAAGTAGAACCTGGTCAGTTTAAAGACCAAAATTTGTTTACTCTGATTTTGTGAGTTGTAGGACATATTTTAAAATTGTTCAATTTAAAGTAGCATCATTATTTAATATTTTTTTATGTTTGGAGAATATAATTATGTATCATACTCAATAATGTGAAATGAATTTTTCATAAAATTAAATTGTTAATAAAAATTGCCAAATGACTTTTATTTGCATCAGACTATAAATTGAATTAAATTCGACAAGACAAAAAACAGAATATAAGCTTTAAACTTTACAACATTATTTAGAATTTTAATTTGAAATTGCATATTTGATAAATAACTTAGATACGTTATTTATTAGTTTGCAATTTCAAATTAAAATTCTACATTTTTTTATAAAATTTAAAGCTTATATTCTGTATTTTGTTATGCCGAATTTAATTCAATTTAAAATCTGACGCAAATAATGTATTAAATTAAAAGTCATTTGGCAGAGAAATATTCAGAATTAGTGTTGGACTGAATAAATAGATTTGAGCATAGTGAGGAGAACTATTAATGGATGGAGTTTTGGAAAGTTCAACTATATACAGTTGCTACTAGTTGATAATCAGTATTTACCGAGTTTGAAAAGAAGCATAATGTTTAATGAAATGAGACATGAGCGTCAAATTGATAAATAAAATTAGGGGTGTGGAACATTGCACAACTTTCAATTACACTATAATACCGGTTATTGCATTAAATTATATGGTGTTATTTAACCTTTACTTATTTTCACTCATTTAAAGAAAAATGGCCAGTATGGCTCTATTTTTTACATGAGCAAAAAAACGCCAACATGGCAAAATTAGTAATGTTATTTGATAGACATTACATTGTCCTTGCTTGTGCAGGTAATAGAAAAAAAATCCATCGTTGATGAGCAGTGCTCAAGGCAATGAGCTCTGTGTTAAAGGCACTAGTTTTCTTTTTAAGCTTCTATCGCATTTCTACAGGAATTTCGGAGGTGGGGATGTTTAGAACACCTTAAGAGGCATTAGCACAGTGATTTTGATCAAATTCATTCAAACCTTTTTTTAGCAATCATTGAAAAACACGATTTTTTCAATGACAACTACTTTATGCATATGTGCGATTTTGACGAAAATCTTAATGGTCGGTGTCATGGTCACCACTAACCCGCACACCAAATTTGAACATCCTAGGTCTATTTGTTTGGAAGCTATGCTGACCACAGACAGGCATCCTTTTTAGAAACCAGGATGTTCCAAAACGTGAAGAAATGCAAAAAGAATCCATTTTTTTTACCGAATGCTATACTTTCATTACCCTATGTATATATATGGGTAATTAAAAGCAAAAAGTGGTATAGAAAAATATCTGTTTGTGTATTCGTGGTCAGCATAACATTCGAACAAATTGACCTACAATGTTTAAATGTATGGGTTAGTGGTGGCCATGAGACCTACCATAAATGTTTTAATTAAAATTGTACATGTGCATAAGGTAGCTGCCATTGAAAAAATAATATTTTTTAATATTTTCAGTAATTGTTAAAAAATGGTTCGAATGATTTTGATAAAAATCGCTGCGGTAATGCCTCTTAAAGTGTTCTAAACATCCCCTCCTCCGAAATTCCTGTAAAAATGCTATAATGGCATAAAAAGTTGAAAAACAAATGTCCTCAACACAGAGTTTTCTTACCTTTAGCATCACTCATCAATAACCGTTTTCTTTCTTCTCCTCTGTTTCACTTACAAGAAAGGATAATGTAAGAATTATCAAAAAGCACAATACCTTAATCATCATTTTGGCAGAGTTATTTTTAAAAAGTCCCATATGAGAATTATTGCAAAACTGGCAATTTTTTGTAAATGAATGATGAAAATATAAAAATTTGAAATAACACCAATTCATATCAGTATTGTAACTGAAGGTTGAGCGATGCTCCACACCCTTAGTTTAAAACAGTTAAAATATCCTCAATATTTTAGACTAAGTAATCAGATGAAAGAAACTGTAGATTAACTGGTTTTTAAAATAAAGTTAAAATACAGATGATTTATTTTTGTAGTTTCTCTTCTCCTACCTACACTTATTGTCATCCAATTGGCAATAATACAAAATCAGCATGAGATAAATTTCGAAATGAGTCAGTTTTATAATACAGATTTTAAAATACAGAAGGACATTTAAGATTAAAATGTATTTTTTAAACTTTTCAAAAAAGTATTTTTAAAAAAAAAAACTAGCTGTGTGGTCCTGCACTGCTCAGGACCCGTTGAAAGGCATAATTGTTTGTAAGACATTTAATTTGTTTGCAATTGAAATCCTAACAATTGATATTTAATAAGGGGAAACTTCTTTCAAGATATGTTGAATACTTCTCTCATTGTAAAATAAGAATACAGAATGTGTGAATTTTCATTTTACAATGCACATTATAAAATGAATGCACAAAAATGAGGAAGAAGCAAGTATGCTATTTTATTGATTTTGATAGTTCTTTTTTAATTGATTTAATTATTAATGTAAAAATAAAATGAATTTTTTTACAACATACATAATAAATTCTTTTAACTTACTTGCTGCTGTCGAATAGCTTCATTCAATAATCCTTCAGCATCCTTTGTTTGGTCATCTAATCTTGCCAATGTTTCTTTGTGCTCATTAGCTAGAGCATCAGCTTGCCCCTTAATTCTCCTTGCCTGAAAACATTAATTAAATTAAATCCATACATTAATATAATCCTTATTTAACTTTACATGGTATGCCAAAATAAGTGTTTTATAACTCTTGAAGAGGTAGTTTTGAACACTGCCCTACCATATATACCAAGTATATTAATTAATAACTTTATCAATACATTTACAAATGACTATACTTTGAATGTTAGATCTTAAAAATATGTAAAAAAAATAAAAAAATATGCAAATGAAATAGCTCTTATAAGAATTCAGGTTTTAGCAACATCGTAGATAACTGATTTGTGCAATGTTAAAAGGGAGAAATAGAAATAGTCTAAAAATATAAATTTTCAAAAGTCTATTGAGATTGTCACAACTCTGCCAAACTGCAAAATGTCAATGCAAATAACATTGTGTATAATATCTATTAATGAATTCAATCCAATAATTTTCATAACAAACTGTAAAGAAATTGCCTAGATACCAAATGTAAATTTTGCAACATTTTCACTGCACTTTCACTGGAAACTTGGAAGGAAGAAGCAGCATGAAAGGGTAATGTCTCTTGAGATAAAGTAAAGAAGAAAGATTTCTACAATGAAATGTGACTGTGGATAAAAAGTAGATATTCTATGACATATGCAAATGTTTTTCACAGTGGTTACCAGTTAAAGAAATTTAGGAAGGATTCAAATTGTATATTTACATTATGTATTAAAAATAGATAAATTATTGTATGGTTATCTTCTGCTGGTGTTTTCTCACTCTAATTTGACTCATGAATATAGATGGATTCTTTTTATTTATGTCAGGATAACACCCAACCACATACAGCAGTGTTATTCAAATAATAAAATAATTTGGGAACCAAATTTTATGCCCCTCCTGGCATTTCCCAAAATATTAGTATTTTTTGGTATATGAATAATTTTTATTTGTCTAAAAACTGCTTTTTTAAAGGCAGATTAATTTATCAGATAGTGAAAGCCTTAATCATTAACAACTGTTTTATACAAACATGGTATAAATTTCCTTGTCACACATTAACAACATTGTTCTAATGCTTCTGCAGATAAGTTTGATTGAATATATGTCCTCTTTTAACCTTTTCTCTTCAACTTAAAATTAGCCGTTTTATGTGCAACAACCCAATACAGTTAAAGATATTTATACTACTGCAACAACATCAATTCCACAAACAACACAATGTAACTAAAGCTATTTGTTTTAAAGTAAAAAACCTCAATTGAATCAACATACCTCTGTTTTAATTCTGGAAGCTTCACCCTGCATTGCTTGTACATCAGCAGTTGGCACCAATAAAGAATTAGCATCTGTATATATCCCTAATGCATCGTCATATACTGTATTAGCTTCAGTTTTAGCATCTTCTGCCAGTGCTTTTGTTCTTTGCACAAAATCAACCAAATCATCCAACCTGAAAAATTAAAAAAGAAAAAAAAAAAGTTAAGTATACTTAATTTGTATACTTCAGTAACTATTCATAACTTGGAAATTAAAAATTCTACAAATCTTACTTTCGACCAAGATCATAAACTTCATTACTCATTCGCTCTTGGGAATCCAAAGTCTCCCGAGCAAGTTTGTAAGCCTCAGTAGATGTGTTCAAGGCTTGATTAGAAACATTATCACTAACTTCGGCATCTTCTTCCTGCCTATAAACATCAGGTTACATTAACATTCATTGGCATTAAAAAAGTTCATGTTGAAAGAAAGTAGTTTTTAACCATACAATTTAATGACAAGAAGAGAAAACATATGAAGTTTTAAAATAACTATTTTATGTTATAAGAGGGAAAAAAATGTTTTATATGCTAAGAGCATTCAAAGTTTCTTAAATGTATGGGTATAGAAATAATATAACTATTTAAGTTAAAGATATTAAATATTTTTTGTAGTTCTTGTATTCAAACATATTGAACTGCAAATTTAATTTGGTTTCATAATGTAACTAAATAATTCCTCAATAAATAATATTAGTTCTGTGTAGTATTTAAATATTAATTCTACAGCTGCCAGTAATTTAAATAGTAATTCTACTGCTACCAGTAATTTAAATTACAGAAATTTTTCATTATTACCGATTGGATGCCAATAAGTTAGGAGGGAGAATATAAACTACAAAAATAAGATCATTTTTTATCATTAAAAGTTAATGTCAGGTGTGTTACTTTAGATGTTATTAAAGTGAAAAAAAGTATTTCTTACAGAGGGACAATAATCTCTCAAGCAATAATACTCAGTAACTGGTGGCACTGACCTAGGCTACTTTTTAGGTAAATGGGCTTAAGCTACCATCAATAAGCTTTATCGAGGTAAAATTAGGATAAAGATTTTTAATAGTTTGAATAAATATGTTTTTGCATCAGGTTTGTCTAAAATATAAATGTTTTATATTATGGAAAACTTAAGGTATATTACTTTCAAGAATTAAAGAATGATTTAAATTACATGTTTAGTACAAACAACCAACAAGATGCCTTTTAATTTAAATATATAGAAGTTTTATGTTACAACAGTCATCACATTAGGGGCCACATAAACTAAAATGTGTGATCAAAGAATACCATTATAAATGAAACTGTATGGATTAGATGAATTAAAACGACTTGATATGCATTTTTACTTGACATCTAATTTAATTAATCCTGTTCTTTCTCCTACTCTCTTTTTCAACTATACACAAACATTTGATTAAGATTAATGTGATTGAATCTCAATCATGAAGAAAATGCACTGTCATAAATATTTTTAAAATTAATTTTTGAGTATTTGTATTGATCAAATTCAAACTTTTAAAAGTTCCAAAAATATAATAATGAAAACCTAATTTAGAAAATTTTCAACTGTTTATCATTTAATCTAATTCTAATGTATATTTGTAAGTTATAAAGTTAGTTTTCATTAAATATATAAAATAAAATCTCAGATTAAGTGTTAAATGAGAAAATATAATAACAATTTTCTTTTTTAAGAGCAAAAAGGGGCTATATATATATATATAGCCTCTTTTTGCTCTTAAAAAAGAAAATTGTATCTTTTTCTTTTTTAAGAGCAAAAAGGGGCTATATATATATATATATATATATATATATATATATATATATATATATATATATATATATATATATATATATATATATATATATATTGTTGCACAAATTGTCTGTATATATTGTAAATAGTGACGTATTATTTCAAAATTCTATTGTCATCCAGTGTTCTTGCTCTTGTATGGACATTTAAACCGTGAAAACTGTGCCATCATTGCCTCAGTGGAAAAATTCATAACAGTGGTGTCAGAAGTGGGGTCAAGTCATCTTGAATGCCGACTACTAGAGGAATGATGGAAGACCAAATGAAGCAGTTGATGGAAATGCTTGCTGGAATGAAAGCCTGCCAAGAAACCACCGCAGCCGAAATGAAAGCCGAACTTTCCGCTACAATCGCCGCCGGTCACGCCCGTCAAGAATCTACCAATGCTGAATTCGCTGCCGCGATTGCGGGTGACATTAAAGCTTTACAAGAAGCTACATCATCGGACATAAAAGCTTTACAAGAATCTACATCATCGGACATTAAAGCTTTACAAGAATCTACATCATCGGACATTAAAGCTTTAGCCGCCAAGTGTGAAACAACATCTGCAGCAGTGAATGAAATCAAAGAAGAAATGAAGATGGAGCTAGCCTCAATGGTGGAATCAACCATAATAGAAACTACCTCAAATGTTCTGCTATCCGTGAAAGAAGAAGTATTCAATGCAGTAAGAAAGGAAGTTGATGAAAAGTTTGAGGAGTTTAACGGAAAAGTTTCCACTGTGCAAGAAAAAGTTTCCACCATGCAAAGAAAAGTTTCCACCTTAAAGGAAGAGCAAGACAGATTCATTGACGTTGTTGAAGAAAGGCTGCGAAAAATGGAAACGCGTGAAGCTGTGGCCATAGCTTCACCTAATGGGGATAACGCTTCCATCCCCTTTATGGCGCCGCGCTCTAACATCAAAGTGGCCCCTTTTGATGGGAAGTCGTCTTGGCGCGTTTATCAAACGCAGTTTGAAATGATTGCTTCTGCGAATGGTTGGGACGATACTTCGAAAGCATTCCATCTCGCAGCATCTCTTCGAGGTGAAGCTGCTGACATTTTACAAACACTACCTGAAGGGAAGCGTGGAGAATTCGTGGCGCTGGCAAGTGCGTTGGAGTTCAGGTTTGGGGAGCAGCATCTAAAGGATTACAACAGACTGCAACTGAAAGTGAGACAGCAGAAGGCCAATGAAACTCTTCAAGAATTGGCATCGGATATAGAAAGACTGTCGCTCCTCGCTTTTCCTGACTGTCCCCCGGATGTACGAGACGATCTTTCTCTGCAGTATTTCATCGACGCTATTCAAGATCCCGATGTGCAGCAGGCGGTAAGGTTATCCCAAAACAAAAACCTGAAGTCGGCTCTCGTGTACGCCATGAGAGTGGAAGCCGCGCAGCTAGCTTCTGGAAAAGACCGACGATATGTGCGTGGTGCATTAGCCGAGGATTCTTCTGACTTTGTCACCAGTAAGCTTCGAGAACTGGAGAGCAAAATTGATAGAATGATGAGAAGCTATCCCGGAGCCAGGGATCGAAGGACCAGAGTCGTTTGCTGGCACTGCAAACGGGAAGGGCATCTACGACGAAACTACCTTGATTTGAAAAAGAGAAGGGATAACACTACCACGGATTCTCCACAACTGAATCTAAGAAGATGTCATCTCGCAGGGCAGAAGCTGCAATGTAGAACAGGTGAAGCCCCGACCAGTCGTTTCCACGTTTCATCCCGACAAGGAGGAAACCAGGGTTTATTCGTGAAGGGGGAGATCAACGGAACTCCATGTCGTCTAATCGTCGATTCGGGAGCGAATGTAACGATCGTAAGGACGGACGTGGCTCGTCGCCTGAACAGCCGACTCCTCTACACAGCGCCCTCTGTTTCTCTACAAACTGTGTCTGGTGGTAATATCTCTGTTCATGGGAAATTGCAAGTGGACATTGCCCTTGGATTTAACACCTACAAGCACACCGTTTATGTTGCCGAAATTGTAGATCCGTGCATTCTCGGACTAGACTTTTTGAAGAAAAATGGAATTACGCCGAATTTTGAGAAAAGCCAGCTGCAAACATGGAGAGGCGAAGTTCCTTTGCACGATCTAGACATGAAAGAGCTGTGCGTATATCGGATTGTAGCTCATGAAGACAATGTCATAGAGAATGCTGAAGAGTCCACATCTATGGAAAGTACCTCTCCAGCCTCGGAGAGAGAACCGAAGAAAGCGACGTTGATGAAACCCTCCCAGGAAGTGGTTCATGTGGAAATGGACAAAGTTAGTGACGAGGGAATCGACATCCGTACTCCTGTTACAAGCATCGAACGGAGGTCCCGGGATCCATCAGCTGCACCTGCGGATGATTCGGACGCAATCTCAAAATCATATAACCAGCAAGATGGGGATCAGAAACTTTCACCGCTTCTGTTGGCATACGGGAGTGCAACTCACGAGACCACCGGATTTTCTCCATCTCTAACGATGTGTGGAAGAGACCTTAGGCTCCCCAGCGACCTCCTCTTTGGACAACCACAGGACACTCCTTCCTCGCCTGTCCAGTATCTAGATGATCTGCAGGCACGTTTGGATGCCGTACATCGGTTCGCCAGAGAGAGAAACAACATCATGACGGAGCGCATGAAGATCCGGTACTATGCCAAGGCCATGGACCGTTCATTCCAGGAAGGTGACAAACGTCGGAAAGGACTCTCCCCTAAGCTCCAGACGAACTGGGAAGGGCCGTATGGGATCCTTAAGAAGATCAACGACGTCGTGGTGAGAATTCAACGGACACCCTCCTGTAAACCTAGAGTTGTACATAACAATAGACTAGCCCCATATTATAGTAGAAGTGATTGAATTGCCTTTCCTCTTAAGGACTTCACTGCCCGGGACGTGCAGTCTTTAAGAAGGGGGAAATGTTGCACAAATTGTCTGTATATATTGTAAATAGTGACGTATTATTTCAAAATTCTATTGTAATTTATTTTTATCCAATTTTATTTAGTAATTAATAGCGATTATACAAGTTAGAAAAAGGTGGCAACACCTAAAACCATCGAGAAGTTTCGAGATATTTCTTTTCTATGAATTGGCTGGAAATTTCGAGAATGTCTCACGCGCTTGTATATAAAAAGACTGGAGAACGGAAAAGTTTTCAGATTGACTTCGGAGTTCGTTGAAAGCGGATTGCTTTGTTTACCTATTGGAGTGAGCTTGTATAATCGCTGAATTCGAAGTTATTTCCGTTGAAGCTTGTGTTGAAGCTTGAGAGTAATTAAACTGTTGCCGGTGAATAAATTCTGTGAGTTTTCTGAAGAGAGAATAAATATTTTTAAACCGTGAAAACTGTGCCATCATTGCCTCAGTGGAAAAATTCATAACAATATATATATATATATATATATATATATATATATATATATATATATATATATATATATATATATATAGCCCCTTTTTGCTCTTAAAAAAGAAAATTGTATATATGTATAAAATTTATTGCAAAATGATTGTAGTTAAGGGTTAATTTAAAAACTTTGTAACTGTAAAACATTATATCGAAAACTTAAAAGTTAAATGCACAAAATTTACATCTTATATGCACTAAAAGCACATCCCTTTCTTTAAAGGAGCAACAAACACAACTTAATCCTTAATTTATTACGATAAATAAATGTTTATATTAACCATTTATGACAGAAAGAACATTTAACAAGCTGATATTTAATAATGTACGAAATTCTTACTGATCTGCTAACTGTCTTGCTTCTCGAGCAATTTCAGACAATCTATCGGATTGCTGGCCAAGCCTGTCTTTTCTATCTAATGCAGAGTTATATGCATCTTTGCCTTGAACATCTAAAAATTTACGAGCTGCTCCCACAGCATCTTTTGACTGCTGTATGACGTGTTCAGCTAAAGTTATATTATCAAGGCCATATTTACGATATTCTTCCCCCTCATCTAATCGCTCTCGTACTTTTCCTGCCGTCTGCCCGATTTCCTTTATTCTTTTACGAAGATCATTGAGCTGGTTGATCAAACTGCTGTCAGCAACTAGCAAAAAATATCAACATGTAATAGAAAGTAAATCTGACAATGCTTAGTGGTTACATTGAATTAAAAAAAAATATTTATACAAAATTAAACTATAGTTTATACATATATTGAAATTTAAATGAAAATCCATGGAAAAACTTACGACCAGCACGCTTTGCTTCATCAAATAAATTATCAATTTTTCTCATTGCTTCTCTGAGTTTCCTTTTGAAATCAAAATCTTCAACAGTTTCGGGGTGATTTTTCAATTCGTCCATTAATTTTGCTAGCTCAGTTAACTTATCTTTATAACGATCAATTGCTTCTTCTAGTAGCGAATAGCATGGTGGGCAATCTGAAATTTTTAAAACAAATTAACAAAAATTTCATTTTATGATATTTTATTATTATTGCTTACCTGATTTATTATCATACAAAATTTAGTAGACATAAGCTTTAAAGATGTATGCAGTTCTTTTAAATAAATGAAAAAGAATTGGAATAGAAAAATTTATGATCACATATCTTACCTTTACACACAGTACCTCTGCTGAACTTATTATCTTTACATATAGTACACCGTCGACCTTCTCTGTTAGGCCTACATTGACACTGACCAGCAGTATCACATTGCAGTGAAGTAGAACCGGCTGGATCACACTCACAGGCTACAAATTTTTAATACAGTTAGAATATTAGAGAAAATTATCTTTAAACAAAAATTATAAAATTTTAACAGGTTTTATGGATTCCTCTCAGAAAAGTTGAAATTCAAAGAAAAGGATATGTGCTAATGTTGAAACTACTATGATTAGCATACATGGGTTGTATACATTTGTCAGAAAAGTTTTATTTATTTTCATGTGTTATTTCATAGAAAATGCAACGCATTGTGTGTAGAAAATTAAAATTTGTAAAACCTGTGTACTAGGGAACACCAGTCACGAGATTGCCATGTACAACAAAGTAATTTTTTTAAAAATCTACAAATTAAAGTTAATGGTCTGAAATTTTAAACACTGATAGTATATACAGATAATGAGTCAATAATTAAGCTTTGAAAATAAAGTTTACAAGGAAAATGTGTAGAAAAAAACAGCAACTCTGGTTTGCTATTTTGTAAAGATAATATAAAGTTGAATCTAAATAATAATAATTTTTATATGACATATCTGTAAAATTTCAGCTCGATTGGATGACAACAAGTCAACACAAACAAACAAAAATGAAGTTGATATAAAGGATTTAACAAGAACAAAATATTTAAGTGATACAATTAACTGTATACTCTACTGACAATAGTATACAGCCTAACTTTACCGACACTTCGGAAAGAACTGCAGTAGAGAAGAGATTACATATGAATATCAAAACTAAAAAATAATTGCTTGAAAAATTTGTAAGTCTAACTTACAATTATGTTGAATATCCATTGCAAGGTGTTGAATATTAGCATAAATTACTTGGTCTTAACTAAATATAATTTTCAACTTTGAATTACAATTGTTGAACAAAAGCACTACAAGACAAATTATTTACCTACTTCGTCTTAACTAAATAAATTTTTTAACTCGCCATTAAAAAAGGTGGACAGTTGTTTAATTTACATTTAAAATATATTTACCCTTGCATCCTTCTTCAGAGAATCCATAATGATAAGGCGCACATGAATCACAGTGTCGTCCCACTATTCCCGGTCGGCAGTGGCACTGCCCAGAACGAATGTCACAAGTCTGATTGGTGGATCCAATTCTGTCGCAGTCACAGGCTGAGCAACCCTGACCACTGTCAATGTTCCAGTATCCTTTCCTGCACTTATCACATCTTCTTCCGATGACATTTGCTTTGCACTGGCATTGACCACCAGAAGATTCACATGGGTTAGAGCCTCGTTCTGGTTCAATAGTACCAGGAAGATAGCATGTGCAACCTTTTAAGAGAATGGGTTATTTAGTGCATACTGTATAGTGAGTAGAGATCAAATTGGAACTCTTAGGAGTAGGGACACAAGATTACAATTTTACTAATTTGAATATTAATATGGACTTCATTTACTAATTAAAAAAAATATCAAATAGGAAAATTTTACAACTAGCAAAGATGAGGAAATGTAATGATGTGGTCTGAGAAAAATGTAAGCAGCATTAAAACAAATAAAATTTTGCATGACAATAACTTACTCAGAAAATAATAAATTAATAGATTTTGTTGTTTTTTCATTTCAGCATACAGCTTCACAACCACGAGCACATGGCTTAGTTGGATAATTATTTTTAGTTTGATTATTCAAGATATGAGGTACAGAATTTATATTATACAATAATTCCTGCTACATGTATGAAATTTTAAGTTAGAATTAATGTTAAATAAATGTATGTATAAATTATAGAGGATGATAAAATTATACATTTCCATTTTTATAGATTATTTCATTTAAATAAGAATTTTTATTAATTTAAACTGTTTGGAGTTCCAGGCTATAAAATAGGATCCAGGCTTAAAAATTGAGGCATATAAAAATTGATAAGTCATAATTTGAGTTGGATATTATTATGTAGTATTTGGAGGATGCTGCAACAAAAATTTATATTATTTTATTATACTGCAAAATAAAACAGCAACAAATTTTAAATGGTGTGGCATTTGAACAAAAATTGAGTATCGTCCTATTACAAATATGTACATTAAAGATAATTGTCACATTGAAATGTAAAATACTTAATACCTGACTTGAATGATAAGAATACCCTGTCTTTATAAATAAAATATTGAAACAATTTGGATTAGGAAACAATTATAAAATTTGAAAAGTTACCAAGTAATAAACTGTCTTGCAAAATACATGAAATCAATTTACAAAAAATACACTTTTACCACCTCAAAATAAACAGGCTTTTACAAGGTTCCCACTCAAATCACAGAATAAAATCAATGACTTTTAAGACTTAAATAATGTTTTTAAGGACCTTTGAAACTTTGTTTTCAGGTATCATGTCTATATATAAATTTTTAATAAAGTATACTGTACCAAAAAAGTTAAAAGTTTGTGGATGTGTATTACAAATATTTCAGAGAATTCCAATACGGTGCAGATAAGTGGTGGTCACGTGGGAATAGCAAGTCCGAGTTGTATTTTTATAACTTTTGCAGTTGGGCACACAACATCCACAAAAATGAGACTTTTAAGGACCTCTAAGCATTTTTAAGGACTTTTAAGCACCTATAAACATTTTCAAGCACTTTCAAGGCCTTGAAAATAAGTTCAAAAATATTAAGCACTTTTAATGACTTTCAATGATTGTGGGAACCCTGTATTAGATGATCATGTACATTACAAATTTGTCATTATCTAAATAGCATTAGTTTCTAATGTGAAATTAATTAAGATTCATAAACTAGAAAATGTTTACAAAATCTAGATTAAGTAGATTATGACGAATAACAAATTGTTAGAGCCAATTTTAGGTTAAGAATTCTTTGGTACAAATAAGCTGTTTTATAGTTTCAAAGCAGATCTGAATAAAAACTTACGCTTGCAACCTCCTTTGGGCAGTATTAAAGCATCACCATAATATCGGGCTAGGCATCTTTCACAATTCCACCCTGCAGTATTGTAAATACACTTCAGACACTGACCTGTAGTTCTACAATAAATGAGTTAACAATTTAGAATAGGGCATGGAATCTAGAATATATTTTACAAAAATGTACATTTACTCATAGTGGAGAAAGTAATACTTACGTGTTGCAATTACCAACAGCATTAGGATCGATATTACCATTGCATTCACACTTCCTACATGGTCTAGGTGGTCCAGATTTTCCAGTAGGATCCCCATAATAACCATCAACACACATGTCACATTGGTGCCCTATAACAAAGGATAATTTGTCAAAATCCCTTTAATTACAAAAAAAAAATATCACTAGATAAACAACATTAAAAAAAAAAAAAAAATTGAACAAAGCACAGAAAATGTTCTTATTTTTTTAGAATATTAAAATCTATTGTGCAAGATATTGTTAATATTGCTGCTTTAAAGCACTCATTTGATTGTTAAATACAACTAATACAACTTATTTGCAACAGTATACAAAATGAACAATAAATAAACAAAGCATTTTTTAAAAACGAGTGAAATTAGTTTACATTTAAGAAGAATTTTTATCTGATTCTAAATACTTAAACAAAAGTTCTTTAAAAAAATTAGTTATTTGAATATTAAGAAAAGAAAATGCCTCAAAACCGAGCCAAAACCAATCCGATCATAACCACAGCAAAATCCGTGACGTCAAGGGTTCTTACAATTTCTGTGGTTATCGTGAGGTTTCTGCCAAATAGTTGGCGTTGGTAGACCATTGCCACATTCCGTATAGGTTCGCGTGATTTGTGAGAAACTTGCAAATCTGGTTCTCGCTGCAGCATTTCAAGACAAGATGTTTGCAAAGCCATGACGTCACATTCAATGCCAAAGAAATGAATCGTTTTCTCACCAACATCTAGCAAGGTAACTTTGATTGCAAATTTAAAAAAAAAGAAAAAGCGCATTGAGCAGAAATTTATGTGTTTATGGCTTTTTTGAAACTTTTAGAATTGCATTTTTTTTTTTTAAATGCGGGAATTGTCCATTAATAATAAAAAAAAAAAAACTCATCTGTTGAAGAAATAGAAATTCAAAAACCAGAAATAAAATAAAGTTTCAATTATAACATTTCCTCTAGCAGTCAAACTGATTTTATATGTTTTTTCTTAAAGTAATAAGCCAATTAAAATTGTTGGGTACCGTAAATCACGGTTACTTTAAACCTAGGAGCTTACTTGAAACCCCAATGACAAATTGATAATGTATGCTGTTTCTGATACTGGTTTATTGAAATGTTCGGGATAGTCCTTAATACCTCGTGGATGACTTAAGAATTAAGTTGAACTTACAATAAACCAGTATCAGAAATAGCATACATCACTTAACCATTCTGGGTTCAAGTAAGCCCGTAGGGTTTGAGTAACACTGATTTAAGGTACCCATTTAATTTAATGTTTTCACAAAATATCTTAAAGAAAACAAAAGGTTTACTGACTATTATAAGTAACAATTCATCGAAAAATTAACCACTAACATTCAACATTAAATTTTACTTGTAAAAATCCTTAAATTCACTTTCATATTTTTGTTATGTCTATTAAATAAGTGTTATTGCTTTCCATTAAAAATTAAAATATATATGAAATAAACAAAAACAGAAGTGAAATTAAATAAAAACTGTAGACCTTGTGTGTAAAGAAACTGGTTTATCATGAAAAAAGTTCAAGCCAAACATAACCCAAATTAAAATTACAATTGCAAATAAATATGATCCTTATGAATTTTACCAGTGTGTCCCATTGGGCACTGTTGGCAAGCCACCTGTCCTCCAGGTAAGAGGACACAGGGTCCCCTATCAGGACACAAACATGGTCTACAGTCACCTGAGGTACCCTCTCTTGCATCTCCATAGTAAGACTGAGCGCACCTTTCACAGTAAGTTCCTTCTGTGTTATGCTTACATACACATCTGCCTAAAATTAGACAAAACCAAAAAACAATTAATATACATAAAAAATAATTAAGATACATAAAAATATAATTAAGATAAACAACAAGTTTTTTTTTAAACCACTTTGGGAAATTTTTGGAAAACATAAATTTTTTAAATTGTTTTTTGAAAAAGTAACAAACCATTAAAGACCCTCCTGTATTTCTTGAGTACAAAAACAGACATTAATAACAAACAAATAACAGCATAAAAAAATTTCTGGCTATTTAGAGGAAAAACAATTTAAATTTTCCTGACAATTTCATGCTACGCAAACTTCTACGATAAGGAAAATATAAACAATTTAAAACTAAATTCAAACAAATTAATTGAGAGAATATGTAATGAATTTATTTATAAATTTTCTAAAAGTATTAAAATAATTTATGAAAATTGTAATTTTTTCTTTTCTAAAATTTCTTTTTATTGTTACTTTACTTACAAATGAAGGGGGAAAAAATAAAATTACCTGAGTTATCTAGAATTAAAAAATTCACAGATACGTCTTGTTGCTGAATACATTGTACATACATAGAATCATACATACATAAATTCTTTGTAAATACATAGAAATAGAAAACTATAGAACATTAAAACAAAATTTACACTACATCAAAATATCTTACTGAAATTATTTGACCTGAAAAATGAACAGTTTTTGGAAATTGAAGTGTTTTAATTTTAGTAAAAAGAAATTGGTGCAAAACAGCAACCAACTGCATTAGTTATAGTTAAATATAATTCCCATAAAAGTTTAATAAAATAGACATTTCTAAGAAATTTATTTTGGCTTCCAATAATGCTGTGTTTGTTTTTTGATAAAAATATCTTACAGTTTTTGCTTCTGAAATAAAACAAAAATTTACCTGTGTCAGGATCACAAGTGTCAGCATGGTTGTGGCAAAAGCATTTAACACAGCGAGAGTACGGGTTGTTCCCCAGAGGTTCTCGTTTGTAACCTGGAGCACAAAATTCGCATGATAATCCAGTATAACCTTCAGGGCATGCACACTGTTCCACCCATGTTGCCTGTTCATTAGAGGGCAAATTAGTTGCAGATTCAAGGGTAACTTCATCTAAAAATCCAACACCTGAAAATAAAAATAATTACTACTGTTCATGGAACTGAATATACAAAATAGCAACATCAGAATTTAATAACATAGAATAAAAAAAAATTAACACATATAAGATAAAAAGCACTTAGAAATCTTATTTAACCAGACATTTTGTAGAGGTTATGAATGAAAAAAACTTGTGTATAATATTTCAAAATGCTTCAAAAATTTAAACGGATATACAATAACTTTATACAATAACTAGCTCAGTAAATTCATTAAAATTAAATCAACATTTTAACAAAGTGAAAATGCAGATTAAAAAAAAAAAACTACTTAAAAAGTTTTACATATGAATGCGGGGTATCATACCTTCTCTGGAAAATGTTGCTTTGATTTTTACAGCTGTTAAGTTGGACAAAATTTTGATGAATTCAAATGCACTGACTCTGGGACTCCAGCCAAATTTAGGGTTTTCATGAAGTCGAAATCTGTAATTTTGTATTCGGTGTGAAGGAATAGGATTTCCTTGTTCAGTTATTGGTACACTAAGACGTTGTCCAGCACCCTCAAGGATAATATCGTGAGCACTAATTCGCACACTTTCGGCACCAATTCTTAAGGTAAAGGTTAAATCATGGTTGTAAGAAGCTCGCTGATTGCCCAAATAGGATTCTAAAATGTAATAGAAAAATTGCGGGTAAATAGTTTTTCAATTTTTAATTAAATTGGGGTATATGCAAAATATTTTGGTCACCTGGTGCAACAAAGTATATAAACTCTCCTCCTTGCCCCCTGCATTCAATTATTTGGAGATCAGCATCATACTTGACTGGAATTGGAGTACCTCTCAAGTCTACAGAAGTCCAACTTTCTTCATCTGCATTAATGTAAAGTAGGAAAGAACATATGAAATTTTAAGTGTATTTTTTGTCGATTGAAATAGCAATGAAAAATTTTTTTTTTTTTAAATTAACTTTGTATATTATATACAATAACTTTGAATTAAATACAAACTTAGAAAAGTATAAAAAAAAGTAAAGAAATTTTAGTTTAAGAAATAAATTTTGAAATACTTTACGATATTAAACTTTAAAACTGATGGAAAACCAAACAAATACATTAAACTCTAAAATGTTTTCATTTCAATAATAGTTTTTACTAAAATACAAGCAGACTGCAAGTTCCTAACGGGTAATTCCACATCAAATCAACCAATAGTCAAATCGGCAGATCAATGAATTTTATTCGTTTTTGGTGTAAATGTAGTATTAGTACATTGAATTAAAAAAATCATACTTTGTGATTTTTTTCAAAGTTAGTTTCAAAGTTATGTATTTTTGAAAATTTGAAAAATTCCCAAATTATGCATCATTTAACTATCTTTAAATGGTTTAACTCAAGAACAAATCGACCTAGAGAGCTGAAATTTATGTCAGTTTATTCAGTTTTATATTGTCTTTGATAAAATATATAACACATGACAAAGTGTTTTTCAAACAATATTTTTTTAATTAAAAAAAGTTTTTTTTTTTTAAAATTTAAAATCGGAATTTTAATTTTTTTTGAGAAAAATATATTATATTTAACCATCTTTTACAAACATTCTTGCAAAATTTCAAGATGCTACTCCCATGGTATCATAAGAAAAATAAATTCTGTGGGTAACTCTTTGGCTGACGCACAAGACATTTTGGCTCTTTTTTCTACTTGTAAATTGATAAGATTTATAAAATTAAGGTGAATCTAATAGGTATGTTTTCATTTTATATTATATTACTTGGTGATAAAGTTATATGGAAAAATAATTATTTTAACTAGGTCAAACATGCATTTATATTGTCTGACGAACAGGATACGGACGTGTCCTGTGCGTCAGACGATATAAATGCATACGTGACTTAGTTAAAATAATTATTTTTCCATATAACTTTGTCACCAAATAAAGCTATATAAAACAAAAGCAAAATTGCTAGATTGATAATGATTTTAAAATTCTAATTTATGAGTAGAAAAAAGAGCTAAAATGTCTTGTGCTTACAGCAGAGAATTGCCCATGTATGATTGTCTGCGCAATTTTTATATAAAAAAAAATGCATGTTGTTAAAAAGCAATTTAAGTATCTAATGTGGCCCATTTGAGTGTAAAATACTGTTTTCTAGTCATGTAAATAAATATCAATATTCAGATGAAATAATAGTCTGCCATTTGTTACACTATTTGAAGAAAAAGGTGTCTTTTTGACTCCAGACTAAAAACCTGGTAAAACTTTATCTCCTCAAACAACTATTTCAGTAAAGAATTTTTATGGTGATGATGAAGTAAGCATACAAATGCCTGGGGAAAAGGACTATGTTTCTGTGGGGAAGGATGCTTTAGGTAAGACAGTTCATATACAAAAGAGACTAATTTAGGTAAACTTACGAGAAGTTAATTGGCTTTTCAAAGTTTGCAGAGTTGAGACCGAAAAACTGTAAGATTGCTGGTGTTAGTGGTACACATTCTGTGTGTGTCTGCATAGCACACCAGAATATTAAATTGATGATTGCTAGAGGTAATTTACGTAAAATCAAACTACCTAAATCTGATAATCCTCTTACAACATATAACAAATGCATGGCTAACATTATGTGCAATCCCCTCCAGCACAGTCATGGGTTTTAAACAACTATGAAAACTGTTCCAAAATTGATGATTTTAAAGAAGCACTGATGGGATGTCTTGCAGAAGATATGAATGATGAAAAATATCACGTATAAACAATGATTTACTGTTGATCATTGCACCTTTAAGACCATTGCACCTTTAAGACCATTGCTAAACCACTTGAAGATTTTATGCAAGAGTTTGGTAACCAAATAACACATCTAAAACGACAATCAATTTTTTTTTCTGAAAAGGATTGTCACTGGGAAAAAGCAGACATTTTGACAGTTACAAAAAACTTTATTTTGTGTAAATTGAATCCTATTACTGCAACAGGTTGAACATGCTAAGTCCCGAAAAAAGAGATGATAAGAGCTACAAAAATGTTGCTCCAGAAAAAAAAATACATACTGTTTTAAGATGGCTGCTTCATTTCAGCAATGTGGGAGTTTAACTTAGCAAACTTTTAGCATTAGAATGTAAGTAAATGGTTTATTTTTGAAGTCCACCTTATATTGTTTACCTATTACAAACCTTAAGTTTAAATGGTAATGTGCAAGAGTTTTACAGAATTTACAAACATATAGAACAGATATTTTTATTACTGTACAATAGTAATAAAAGTACTGTAACAGTTTGGAAAATTTTTTGCTATAAAATGGTAAATTTAACCAAATAACTAAAATATAAAAAAATAAGCACTACTATTTTGTTTGGTAATTAAGCTAAACTTGCATAAATGAAAAATATTATTATTTTAGACATGAATTTATACTCAAATTACTTTTTAACATCAGATAATAGGGTTTTTATAAAAAAAAAAAAAAAAAAAAAAAAAAAAAAAAATACCCAAACCTTCGTACAGATATGATTTTTTTTTTGTTCATGATAAAATAAGAGTACCATCATGAAATTTGGTGAAAATGTTCCTAAGAGATGGTCAAATATAATATGTTTTTTTCAAAAAAATTAAAAATTCCGTTTTAAAGTTTTTGAAAAATGTAATGTATTAGACAAATTTACAAAAAAAAAATATTGTTTCAAGTAAGTTGATCATGTTATATATTCAATGAAAGACAGAAAAAAACTGAACAAAATGACACAAATACCAACTCTTTAGGTCAAACAGTTCCAAAGTTACAGCCATTTAAAGATTGTGAAACTATGCAACATTTGTGAATTTTTCAAAATTTAAAAAATTCGTAACTATGGAAGGAATGGACAAAATTTTTTTTTTAACCTCACTGTTTTCATCTTAGAAGTAAGTTCAACACACAAACAAAATATTAAAACATTCCTACACATTGAAAAACTATTTTTTTATTGGTTGATTTCGTTTGGAATTACCCTAACACTATGGACGATTTTAAGGTATTAATCCTTAAATTTTGCAACTAAATAACAATATACTATAAATATCTAAAAATATTAATTTGACAACATATATACATCTAACCCACATAAAATGTATTTCAATGTTAAAAATAACAATATAAAAATAATAAATTACCTTGGTCAAAATTTGATTCAATTGAATTTTGATAAAATTCTGGAGCACTCTGACATTCACTAGAGTGACCATAACAAAAACATGGAACACAGCCAAATTCATCTTCCAACTGTAGATCAAAATGACCTTTCTTGCAACTAATAAAAAACGTTTAATATTATTTTTTTATTGATTGTCGTATAAAATTATAGTCAATAAAATTTACATTACAATGAAAATTACTAATGGGAAAGATAAAAAGGAAGAGTATAATACCTTCAAGCTGAAGGCAATTACATAATCAATATCTTTATAACAGTAACCAAGTAAATTAACATACAATACTATTAATGTACCATTTTTGATATTTTAGTGCCTTCACATACAAAACACTCAAAGACAATTTCTTTCAACTGAGCATTTAAGTTTATTCGTATTGCATCACATCACAACACAATAAAATAAGACTTATATTAAACAGACATAAGCTTTTCATACCTATCACATCGCTGTCCAATCACATTATCTTTACAAGGACAGTATCCTAAAGAAGGATCACAGCTTGGAGCATCTGGTGCAATGCCAGCTAAGTTGCATCCACATGGTCTAGCAAAAAAAAAAGAAAAAATTACATTTTATTTGTATTTTAAGATGAACACTGTAAAACAAAAACTTAAAAGCTTTAAAATACACAGACCTGCACCCTTGTTCCGTCATGTCATAAAAGTTCGGCGCGCACTTTCCGCAAGTCCTGGTACCCACACCTGGCTTGCAAGGGCATTGACCATCTTCGGAACATTGAACTCCAAGAGAACCTTTAAAACTTATGTATTAGTTGGAAGTTAAACTTTTAATTTACTTAACAAGATCAATGCAGCACCAGTATTAATCTAATTTTGAATTTTTCTTCTCGTACTACTTTATCAATGTTAGTATGTTTAGAAAACTGATACTATAAATGGAATAAGTCAAATTTTCGCTTTTGTGTTTTTGATATCTTAGGATGCAACTTGATGAAATTTATCATAAAGCTCATAAAAAAAATACTAAGAAAAGGCTTCAATTAATTATCATATGAAAAAAAAAATAATATATATATATATATAGAGCTATAATGACGATTTATGGGAAAAGCAACACTTTTAGATCATGTATCTGAAAAACGAAGTGATCGTTACTTTGATTGTATTTTCAGATCTCCATTTGGCTATAGTATGATGCATTAAAGAATTACTTGATAAAATTCTGAACTTTTTGAAAATTAAGATAATGTTTAATGTATTGAAATTATCAATTTTTCACAAGTTAGACAAATGTTAATGCATGAAAATGTATAAAAAAGTATTCATAAGCAATTTTGAGGATAGCTCTTAGAATAATAATAATAATAAATGTTTCATTACAATCTCTTAGAAGAAATTTTTCAAGTAGCAAACTTAGCTTTGAATGCATGATAAGTTTAATTAGATATTAGTGCTAAAAATAATAAAAGTGATAGAAATAAATTAAAACTGATTTAAAAAAAATAATCTATTTTCACATAAATATTTACCAACGCTATCACAGCTACATGCTACACATTCTTTATCTTCCTTTCTTCTAAAATGAAGAGGTTTGCAACGCTCACAGTTGACACCTTCAGTGTTGTCTTCACATTGCATGCAGTGACCACCGCTACCTGTTCTATCAAATAAGTCTTGATCAAAGAAACACTTGTTCGACTTCCCATTACAATTGCAGGCTGTGGAAGAAATAAACAAATAACATACAATAAGCTTTAAAAAATAAGGTACTTTTCCTTCATAGCTATGCGACTTGAAGATAATTTTTCAATTGATGAATAATTTTGAAAATAATGTCTAGTAATAAGAACAATTAATAGATAATAGGCTGTGGTTTCACTACCCTGATGAGATAAAACAATATAACTTCAAAACACTCATCAAAATAGCTCATTCGAGTTTTGGCTATCGATGGTTTTGGCACATGGGCTATCTTCTTTCAAAGGTGCCAAAGAGCACAGCAGTTGTTCACTTACCTTTATTTTAGTGTTAAGATAAAATTACCATTTCATTACATCATGAAAGACAATTTTAAGGTAAGTATGATGCGAAACATACATAATTTTAGTAATAGGAAAGTATAATAATCAAATATTATAATATTAAGTCACTTTTCTAAAGCAGACCACTAAGTTATAAATAGAAAGCTATTCTTTAATTAATAACAAAAATTCTTTTAACCCTTTAAATTCCAAGGAGTCAGCATCATAGGTTACTCAAAAACCCAATGCTTTTTCATTCACAGAAACTGAACTCGTCTTTCTTTTCTACCTTTGGTCTACACCTAGGTTTACTGTGGGGGCCACTGCCGACCATTAAAAGATCAATCATTACTCTATGTCAGAGGAGGGTCGCAGTTCAGCCTGCTTCTCAAGCAAATAAACATGAAGTTGTAGATTTTACAATGTTTAGAACTCGCATCTTTATGCAAAAGATATATCGATAACATTGACTTCTGTTGCACGATGTAATTCCATTAAAAAAAGTATTTAATTATATATTTTTTTGCTTTTAAAAATTTCTAATTCAAATGTTGTCTAATATTTGTATTACAGGAATTCGTATTCATAATTCTAGGAAATTTTAAGTTATGTTTTTTGCCAATGCGATTCATAATTAATTTTTAAGAACCCATATTGTGTACAACTTATTTTTGTGTCTTTCACATTAAAAATCTTTTGATCTTTTAAAATATTTTAAATAGTATTGTTACTATTAACATTTCGAACCACAAAATTGATTTCAATCATAAACGCATATGCGTTAATGCTAGAATATTGCAAATACTAACAGTGTTTATTTATAGCACAACGATAAGTAAATTGTGTTTAAGTTTTATCTATATCAGAATAAATATAATTAAAGTATAAATATAACATATTCGTAATTAGAAATCTAAAAAGTTTCTACATAAATGTTATAAATTCATGCTTGCTATAAATGAATATTTTTTAAATAATTAAAAAGGACTCATTTTAGAACAATTTCACATTTTTAACAGAACATACTTTGCATTAAATAATAGCCAAAAAAAAAAAAAAAAAAAAAACATATATCTTTAAACTTTTATATTTTCTATAGGAAAAGTTATTGTGTCAAAATGGTACAAAGCAAAGTAATAACATATACAAAGTGGGAAAATAACAAATCCCAACAAAAAATATGCGTGCAATGCTCAAAATTTCATCATTCAGATTTAAATTTATCTGTTAAAAATTAAAGTGATAACATGTTATAATATTCGCACTAAAAAATTTAAATTGTTTTCACTGCCATAGGGCCTAAAACAATAAAAAAGAATTTGGCGATTTATCTCACAGAAGTGTAGAGTTTTCAATACTGAAAATTTAAAAAGTTGAAGCAAAGAAACAGTGACAAATGTGAGAAAATATCAAAGATTTAAATGATGTGGTATAAGTTGTCTGCTATTTACATGGTTCCAGTTTCCCAGTACATGTACTTTTGCTTTCTTGAACTCAAAGGTTGTTGTTGTTGCTAATCCTCACTGTCTGACGGAGTCAGACAAGATCCACGAGTTCGTTGACTAAAAGGAAGTCGAAGACTAGGAGAGGATTGCTAAAGAGATCCTCCTTAGAGAGTCGCATGCAATCCAAGAGGTGCTCAGGAGAGGCCTGATGATTTTGGCACTTGGTGCATGTGGCGAAGGTTTTCCTGTCCTCGTTGAAAGTGAGGCACTTGATGCGACCGCTAGCAAGCCTTGATAGAACAGTCCGGGTATGTCTGTCACACAGGAGGTCAAGGGACAAACCTGGTTTTGAGCCCTTGTACCAATTCCTACTATTTGCCTCATCGTGGCGGGAGGGTGACCCTGGGCGAGAAATACGCCAGGAGTTTACTCCTGGTAGGGCCACCTAAGGCGTGAAGGCCATTCCATTATGCCCAGCTAAATATCAGTAGGCGAAGGAGCCAAGACAGACTTCAACCTACCGGTGCACCGGTCCTTGGACTAGCTGAAGCTGCACATCCCCTCACCAATGAATTCGTTGACTCAAAGGTTGTAGAATGCTTATGTAATGTGCCGCCAAAAGGTACCAAGAGTACTTTCGGGTGACAATTTTATAAATAATCCAGTATGGATGAATTTAAAAAAAAACGGTAATAGTGTTTTGTGTTGAATCATCTACCTGACATGAGGGATCATTTAGTCGGCATATCATCAAATGAAAGAAACATCACCGCTAAGTATAGTGGACACAAAAAATCCCAAACTGTCTTAACTCAGTGTCAAAAGGGTGGGGCAGTTTGAAAAGTCTTACTCTAAACACATCATTAGCCCACTCCATGCACCAGTCTATTGTGGAAGAGCTTCACGCTAGGGGGTGATTCACCACAGTTTAAAATATCCTTATACCCCGCGACCCGACCAGAAGGCGACTAGCTGGGATTTTCCCCCCACAAGGCGTGTTAGGGCAGCTTGGGATTTCAAGTGTTAAACATTCTTTGAAACTGTAATATAAATTCTTAGAGGAAATTACTATACTTTTATATGCAAAATCTGTACATATGAAAACAAAAATAAGTAACCACTAGATTGCAGAAAATATATTAAAACAACTAATTTTATTATTTAAATGCATCAAAACAATTAAACTTTAAGTAAGATATTTGTTGTTTTTTGGATAGAATATAGCAACAAATCACATGAGGCAAACATAAACTTGACTTCATTAACAAAAGATTATAATTTGGCTGAAAAAATATTTAATTGTGGAACTAAATAAATAAGAAAATTTGCCTTGTATCTATTACTCCATAGTTAACTTTTTACTGTAATTAAAAGGTAGCAGTAGATATTATAGTGTAAGGGTTGCAATTAAAAAAATATAAATAACAATTCTTTTATATAATGAGTTTGAATGAATAGGCTTACAAATCACTAATTTATTTTATTGAATATCAAGAATGATACAATTATAAAACTTAACTTTACTTAATTAATTGACATATATAATTGTGTATTACAAATTTTTTAACTACAAATGGATATTATACTACAAATTTATAACTCTACCTATTTACATACATCATGATTTTGAATTTAGAAATTAAATTCCTATTTTGGTAAGGATCTACAAACTGGAATTAATTTACCTTAATTAATGTTTTGATGTTCCCAAAACAATACATCAGTTTTGCAAATCCCGAAGCAAAAAAAAACATTTCTCACACATAATCCCAAAAATATAAATTTCCAATCACTTTTAATTATAAAATATTTTGGTACTTTTCCGTTAAAGGGGGCGGTTGGCAATATCCAAGTATGGTATGGATTCTGCACTAAGCATTGTCAACATAAAACGGCACCAATTTATGGCAACTATAGGCAGTACACTTGTTATTATGCTGCCATTTATTGGCAAAAACTACTTTGGTGTAGAATCCGTACTGTACTTGGAAGTTTGACCTATATTTTATACATTGCCAATGGCCTACCCTTTAATGGAAAAGTACCAAATTATTTTGTATAGACAACACATAAGAAAAATTGGTAGAAATCTGTACTACACTACTCAAATGATACAAAATCATTTATAACAAACAAAATGTCAAATATTTCAGAAAAGTTGCATACCTTTAGAAATTAAAAAAAATAAAGGGTTCCTACTCTTATTGAAGAACAAAATTCAAGGACTTTTTTAAGAAAAAGGACTATAAAATTACATACTTAATACAAAACGAAGGAGAAAAAACCGGAAGAGGAGATTATAAGTGGTTGCTTAAAAGTTCAAGGACCTTATCCTTTTATCAAGGACTGTGGGAAACCCTGAATTAGGGATATTAAAACTTAAATGAAATACAAGTGATTAGTATTTTTGGCAAAAACATTCAGTACTAAGGTGTGTTTCAAAGTATATAACTAAAGTTCACCAAGGCAGATGAATATTCATACTGCAACTTAGCTAATAATTCTAATTTCACAAAAATAAATTCTTTTAAATAAACTTTCAATGCAGCATGAAACAGGGTCATCACGTATCTCTCACAATACAGAAATGTAATGTACGGTCAAACCCCGTTAGCATGAAGTCAATGGGGGCGTCGAAATTGTTCGTGTTAACCAAATTTCATATTAAACGAATAACTAACAATAAGTTTTAAGTATGGAGCACTACTTTTAGTCTATTCCTAGAGTGTGTGAAAATATTACCAAGCCAATTTGGCGCTTTTTTTTATGTTATAAAATTTAAAATTTGGCAACTTTTTTTAGTCAGTCAATATAGCAAATGCTGCCAAAAAGTTGACGACATTTTGGCCTTATCACCAACTTTTCAAAAACGCGCTAACCCATACACTCAGACTAGGAATTTACACCGCTTTTACTTCGCGTTAAAAGGGATTTTATGTCAGCGGGGTTTGACTGTACTTGATTTCAGATTTTGAAATGAAGTGAAAAAATATTTTTCTTTAAAGTATGTTTTAAACATCTGGAACTAAAGGAACATTGTCATAAGTTTTGGATAACTTTGCACCACTGAAGTCGAAACCAGGATGTTCAGTCTGAAACTTCTCCAAATCCAGTTTCTTTAAAATTTCATTTTGCTGCAAGGGATTAGCAATATATTGACCCTCCAACAAACTCACCCAATGATTCTGATTATCAAACTTTTCCGCTTTTTCTAAAAGTATCATTATTTTCTTTCTCTCTTCGACAGTCCACGTACTATCTTCAGGGTGTACCGTTTTGAAAAAAGTTCCTTTAAATATTTCCTGGCCTCGAACGCAACATTCGATATGATTGGGTTTGATTGTTACTTTGCATTCCTTTCCGGGTGTTCCATTTGGTATGTCGACTTCAATAAAAACTTCAGCTACAGTCT
The DNA here is from genome assembly GCA_963978545.1 of Linyphia triangularis. NCBI lineage: Eukaryota > Metazoa > Arthropoda > Arachnida > Araneae > Linyphiidae > Linyphia > Linyphia triangularis. Next base: position 32,073,525 of record OZ021725.1, on the reverse strand, counting down.
GCCACCAACGTCCCCAAGGTGTATCCACTGCGATAATTCCGCTCCTTTCGTCGAAGTGTGACATTGACATTCTCAATCAACTTTTGATGTAAGTATTAGATAAACGTAAATTTGTTTTGCGTGAGGGAATAAAAAAAGTAATAGTTTAACGTAATGTGTGAATGAAGTTAATTTCAAAAAGGAAATTTCTCTGCTCACTTAACCAGACAGTTGACAAACAAGAAATAAACAAATAAAGATGTTGCCAAACATCCGAAACGAAATCGGGAAGCCATACACACTCACATGATGAGAAGGAGGAAGAAGGAACGAAAGATAAATCAATAAATTTATTTTGCGCTAGCCTACGTTTACTTCTACACAGCAAATATTCTATTTTTATCTCTATAGTAAAAGTATAGAGAACTTAATTGAAAAATTTAAACCTCTAAAGTAAGTGTTAATGTGATACAGCAATAATCCAGCAAATTTCCATAAAGAAACAAACCAAATTAAACTGAAACACTGGGAACATCGACTGGGGGCTCCCGATATCCATCTTGCGGTAGAGTTTCGAGCTCATAACCGGAGGGTTGTGGGTTCGGACACATTAAATCTGTCGTGGCCTCAATGTCCTCTCGTTGGTGTGGTGGGGTCGGAGAAAGAGGTTTACTCTAGAAGATTTCGATCTCGTATTCTTCTAGATGCTCAAAATTACGAGACGTATTTGGCTGTGTTAAGCACTTTATAAGTGGCAGAAATAGACAGTCGGTGCCTCGGTGGTTTGAAAACAAAACATTGACTGGGAAGCAAAACTCCGAAAAATCAAATCAAACAGTTAATACTATTGGGTTTGATCTTGTCAAACCAAATTCAGTCATCACAAAATGTCGGATTCAAACATTTCTTTCCAGCAGGAAATTCTTAGAAGGAAAAAGAATCGAATGTGTCATTTGTGTAAAAAGACATTTCCTAATATAAATCAGCTGAAGAATCATTCATGTTTGCACTCCAAAGATGATAAACCTTACCAGTGCGGACAATGCAATAAAACTTTTGCTTTTGAAAGATATCTTAAGAGACATTCACTAATACATTTGGAAATAAAACCTTTCCAGTGTGAACAATGCAATAAACAATTTACTCATAAAAGAGGTTTAGAGAGGCATTTACTTTCACATTTTGATATTAAGCCTTATCAGTGTGAACAATGCGATAAAAAATTTACTTTGGGAAGTCTTCTTGCTGCTCATTCTCTGAATCATTTAAAAATAAAGCCTCACCAGTGTGAAACATGTAAAAAAACATTTCCTTTCAAAAATTCTCTAAAATCTCACCAACTCACCCATACAGGTGAAAAGCCTCATTCATGTTCTGTATGCAATAAATCATTTGCTCACAAAAATTCTATGAGACTGCATAAACAAGTTGTGCATCATTCAGAAAAGATTCATAAGTGTGATGTGTGCAATAAATTATTCCCACATCATAATTATCTTAAAAGTCATCAGCTATCTCATTTACAAGTAAGGCCTCATCAGTGTGAATTATGCAATAAAACATTCACTACGAAGCCTAACCTTGCAGAACATCGACTAGTCCATACAGGGGAAAGACCGTATCAATGTAATGTGTGTAATAAATCGTTTGCTGTCAAAAATGCTTTTAGAAAGCATCAATTTGTTCATGATAAGCCTTTCAAGTGTGATTTCTGCAGTAAAACATTCTCAAGAAAAGGTTTACTAAGTACTCATCGTTTAGGACATTTAGGATTATTGCCTTACCAGTGTGAGTTATGCAGTAAGAAATTCTCTTCAAGCGAAACACTCAGAACTCACCGAATTTGCCATACAGGGGAAATGCCTTATCATTGTGATGTATGTAATAGAGCATTTGCTCTAAAACAGTATCTTAGAAGGCATCAAATCATTCATAAAACAGAAAAGTCTTATAAATGTGATGTTTGTAATGAAACATATCCATCAAAAAGAAAATTTACGATTCATCGATTAGGTCATTTAGAAGGAAACGCTCATCAGTGTGAACTATGCAAGAAAGCCTTTGTTTCAAAAAGTTCTCTCAGAAGTCATATACGTACCCACACTGGTGAGATGCCTCATCAGTGTACTGTGTGCAATAAAAATTATCGAAAAAAAGAGAGTCTTAGGAGACACACACTAATGAAACACACCATTGAAAAGCCCCATTAGTAATATTTGTTGAAAATTATTTATGCCTAGCTTGTGCCTTATAATTCAGTTATTATTTTTACTCACTGAGTGGCTGTAATATTACAGGGTTCTCACAGTCATTAAAAGTCCTTAATATTTTTTAACTTGTTTTCAAGGCCTTGAAAATGCTTAGAGGTCCTTAAAAGTCCTTAATTTTTGCAGATGTGCCAAACTGCAGAATTTATAAAAATACTATTCCTGTGTCACCGCTCTATTTCGGAATTCTCTGACATTTGTACTCATGAGCCAACTTGTAACTTTTTTGGTACAATATACTTCGTTAAAAGTTTATATATAGACATGATGCCTGAAAACAAGTTTTCAAAGGTCCTTAAAAGTCAATTATTTTCATTCTGTGATTTGAGTGGGAACCCTGTATTAGGAATACATCTTACTCTTACTCTTGCATGCAGCTTTGGTAAAAATTCAAACCTTGATATTGGTGCTAGAAGAGCAGCTTCCTGTAACTCTGAAATTTCCAACCTTCTTGAATTTTCCTTTGTAACAAATAGTTCCTTAACTCTTCAAAGAATCACAGTTAAACCAAAAAACTGTGGTGCAAAATAGTGAGTAGAAGTTGTTTGTGAACAGAAGAGGTTCAAAATGATTGACTTTGAGTGCAGCAACAAGGAAGACTACACCTCAACAAATTGCAGTGAGTTACTTAGAGTTACTTACAACTTAGACTCATTGCAAAACATAATCCATGTCTTCTACAAGAGTGATCCGAAAACTTTTTGATTTTAATAGTCAGCAACTGACAAGTTCCTTTGATTTAATCCAATAAAATAAGTGGGAAAAGTTTGTCTGGTCTGAGAAGTCAAAGCTCAGTATTATGTATTACTGTTTAAAGGTTTAGTTCTCTGCTTTAAACAATTCTATTTATTTTTTGTTGATAAATCAAACTTAAATGTTAAAAAAGTTGATGTTTTTTGATGGATGCACAGAATCCCATTTATCACCAGACCGTTCAGCTACATGAGCCATGCAGTGCCCAGTTCTACTTTCCAAATAAAGTTTCATTAGCATTGAATTCTTAGGACTTGAATACAATATCTAACTCTGATGGACTTCCAAAAAAGTAATTTCTATAGAAATCTTATAGGTCAAGCAGTGCACGGGTCCACTTGTACAACTTATTTATTGCTTATAAAAGATTATCAGTTGCTATCAAAAATATAGGAGGTTCATTACATTATCAATACTTAGCAGGATGTTCTTAATATTTCAGTCACTCAGGGCTGTGTATGTGTAATCTGCAATAAAATTAGATTTCTTAAAATTTTTATAGATATTTATCTAACATAAGTTTATGTTAGATGTATGTGTCATGCAGATGAAAAGCATCATCGATGTAGTGTTTTTTTTCTTTTGAAAAAAAACAAAACAAACTTTTTAAGCAAGTACTTATTTCAAATTTTCTGAAATAAAAGCTTTTATGTGATTGATACAGATGATAGTAATACTAGTGTGTTTGTTTGATTTACTATTTCTAGGTGACATTTTTTCTTTTCTTCTGGAAACCTGTATGGAATAAGATATTTTTAAAATCTTCACATCATTTAGATATTCTTTTGCAGTGCCTAAGTCTTGTAAAAAAAATGTGTTGGTATGAAATTTATATTCCTTTTGTCAGAGTTCATCCTAGAAATGAAAAAGGGCAGGGTGCTATTCTCCAAAAAAAGGGCAATTCCTGTTTATAGGGGCCCTTTTATGGCAAATTGCAGAAATTTGTATACAGGTTTTCTGCCACAATTTCAATTCAATATTGTTTTACTTTTCCACCACAATAAATAATTTTAAATTTTCGATTGTTTGAAAAAAATAATAATGCAAAAGACTTGCAATCAAATACTTGTTCAGAAACTCAAAAGATATCAAAATACTGATAAAATGCTTCAGTCCGACTTCTGCTGGAATGAGACTTAGAAAATTATTAAAATTAAAAAAACATCTACACAGTAAAATTTTCATCAAATATTAATTTTTATAAAAATATCAATTTACAGTAAAATTAAGATAAGAATGTTTTGATGTAATGAATGTTAGGATAAGAACTTTTCACAATGTATTGCCTTACAATTTTTTTTAAAGTTTGATAGAATCAACCTTAAACTTCATTTTTTAGGCTTGCCATTGTCAGATAGAAAATAGTTTCTCCAAATTTAACATTATTCATTGTGGGGTATCACAAGGAGTACTTTGACTAAAAAACTTGGACTATGTCATAAAATTCGTGAATTTTTTTATTTTCCAAATCGGATCAAATTTAGCGTTAAAATGGCAATTTTTTGCCGTGCATGTCGCTATTATATAGGCTGTAATAGAAGTTTTTTGTTTTTAAAAACGGAAACAATCCGAGATTTTGATTGCATTCCTGTGATGTTTAATTTTAAATATGAAACGGATGTTTAGAAATTAATAGGTAACAGGTAAATTACTAAAAAAAATAACCCTAAATTTAACAGGAGGGCATCGCAGTTACGCATGTCAAAACGAAAATATTCCTTTTACATTTTTAGTGTAAACATTTGATGGTTGTACACCTTAAACTAAGTTAATCAAATCTCAAAATTCCTTTCTTCTCTATTTTGAAGGAAGCATGGTAAAAATCCGGCGAAATATGCTTAATCAAGACACGTACGAAATGGCCATCTGGATTTACTAACGAGCATTTGTGAATTTGTAAGACCCCCCTACAATCCACCTACTAATGAGGCTTGTTATATGAACATCTATTCAATGATTTCAGTCCTTGATCTATACGTTGCGCGTTTGAACATGAATGCGCATGAGCGACAGTCAATTTCAGTAGGGTTGATCCACATTGTGGATCAACCCTACTGAAATTGAACTGTTAGGCAGGGCTCCAGAAAAATATTTTCTTCCTGCGTACACAAATATCATTACCAAAAATGTCCTGCTAGTCTGTGCGCTTTAAATTATACCGCTGCAGAAAATTAATTTTTACGTACTATTGAGTATTTGAAGTTGTTTAAGTGTGATCGGCAGTCATTCCTTGGCCTATGCTGCTAATGTTAAATTTAAAAATCACTCTATCGAATTTGCTATTGCTCGGATCTTTTCCATATTTTTTTCTATAATAGATATGATTTGTTTCTTTTACGCCACAGAATTTTTTTTGTGATATTTGTTTTCCATTTTTTTAAACTTAATTTTAAACTTTCGCATTTTTTATTCATTTTGTTTATTAGTACTCCACCAAAATCATTCCACAGAATTTTCTATCGCACGGATCTTTACCCTATTTTTTTCTATAATATATATAAATTCGTTCTTTTATGCTACATAATTTATTTATTGATTTTCATTTTCAATTTTTTTAAATTTAATTTTAAACTTTGAGATTTTTTGTTTATTTAGTTCCCTAGCTATAACCAGATGGCGTCACTAGCACCTCCTGTCCTCTCCTGGATCACTTAAGAAGTGATTTATTTTCGACTAATTCCTTAATTTTTGGCTAATTATTCCCAATTCTTTAGGGTTAATAAATTCATCTATTACTATTTAAACATGTCTTAACAATATTTCTTTGATCAAACCTATATTTAGTTAGATTCTAGGGTTTTTCCATGGCAAAACGAAGATCGTTATTCAGAATATAGCAACCCTATAGGAGGATAAGTCAAGAAACACAAGTCCTAAGCCGCCCTAACTCACCCTGTGGCAATTGTCTGAAGCATGAAGCTCTTGACAATTGGCTTTTGTGGACAGCAGAGCAGTGGTTGATTTGGTGTCCGATCCGAGCGAAGTTCTGGGATGAGACGATCGTTTATCAGGTAGTTGGGGAGGAACCTTCGATACGCTCCATTTAACCTCATTAGAACCCTGGTCATGTAGAGACGCGTTTTGTATACAACCCCTCTTCCTCCGATCGCTCCAGAAATGTGTTCCAATACCAAAGAAAAGGCGCGGGGCGATTCTCTGCTTGACGCACAGAACAAAGGAACAATGATAGCAATGTTAAAAATTTAAAGTTAGTCTTTGCTTTCTGAAATTATTCGTTCAGGACTCGGACAAAGTTTTAGATTATATATTCTTCTACTTCATATCTAATCAGCGAATGGAGATTTTTGTTGTATTGTCTTATAGTGCTATAAGAGTTTTTGTCTCAATTTGGTTCTTGTAAGAATAGCGTCATAATAAGTGGAAAATTGAAGAAGACGTAAGTTTTCAAAATGGTTGTAATGGTACCAGTTGTATATTAATGAAAACCCATATATTATATATATTTTGATTAAAGCATTTTGGCACCAGCAAATAGTTTCAACAAATGATCGGTTAAAATGGGATTTTATTAGTATTCAGAAGCGATTATAGAAGCATGTGTAATTGTAAAAGCGATCTTTTAGTGAGAATAACAGTCCCAAAATTTTTAGTGACAAATGTCATCGGCATCAAATCATATTTGCCAAGTTTCAGATCGATTGGATTATTGCAAGTGAGTTAAATTGGCCTCCGCAGAACATTTCTATAAGCAAAATATGCGGCAAACTACTTTTCAAAATTGAATCCTTAACTAGGGGTATGGAACATCGCACAATTTTTCAATTACACTAAATAATACTGATCATTGCGTTAAAATATGATACGGGATGTTATTTACCATTTTCATATTTTCACTTATTTAAAAACCCACCTAATTGGCGAAGATATTCGATAGACATTACATTGTCCTTTCTTGTGCGGGAAACAGATACAAATCAATCGTTGGTGGGTGATGCTCAAGGGCAGAAAACTCTGTGTTAAAGTAATTCGTGATTATTTTTATTTTTTTCCCCCTTTAAAAAAAAAACTTTTTACGCTTTTATCGCATTTGTACGGGAATTTAGGTGGTGGGGAAGTTTAGAACACGTAAGAGGCATTAGCAGAGAGATTTTAATCAAAATAGTTAGGGCTGTTTTTTAGAAATTATTGAAGAACGAGATTTTTTCATGATTTTTCATTATTTCAATCTTATGCGCATGCGCGATTTTGACGAAAACCTAAATGGCAGGACCCATGGCCACCGCCAAACCATGTACCAAATTTGAAGAGTGTAGGTCAATTTGTTCGGGAGTTATTCTGACCACGTGCACACAGACAGGCATTTTTTTTTCTATACCACTTTTTTTTTTAAAATCTGGGTGATCCAAAAAAAAAAAAAAAAAAAAAATTAATCGAATGCTGTACTTTCATTACCCTATGTAAAGATATGATACGCAGATTTGCCCGCCATCGACATACACAGCCAACCATCCACAAACAAATTCGAAGTTATTATAAGGGATTTAAAAATGGATCTATTTTAACTTAATGTCTAAGCCAGAAACATATTTTGCCGTATTTCGAATAATTTCACGAGATTGAGTAGTTCTGATCGTTTCAAACTTAAATTCTATGAATACAGTTTAGATATAAGGTGAGTTAATAATAGCCAAGTAAGTTCAGATGGCTGCTTTCAAATGATGCTGATGGTGAAGGATTCCGATTTTTTTGGAAGTGAGCACAATTTATCAACACATAATTTAAATGTCTTTGAAAAATCAATCTTAAAAGTAATTTACTAGTTAACTTTAAATATAACAAAAATGTTACTTCTAATAAGGACAAGTTTTTTTAAAAAACGGTTAATTCTATTAAAGGGCTGCAGTTACTTTTGAATTTTGAGTTTAACATACAACGCACCTTTGAAACAATTACATCCATACATTTCTAAACATGTATTTGTTAAAATTGCATTCCAAACCTCTCATTACATGTACATTCTTTTAGTTTGCAGTTTTAATTTATTAAATTTCTTGTATTAACTTCCGACTTTGTGTGTATATTTGTGTGTTTTGTTTGTCGATGGCAGGCAAATATACGGAGGCCTAATTATGTGAGACTCTTTGACATCATCAAATCGGGCTGAAACTTAGCAGATAGATTCGATGTCGGTGACAATGCATTCTGTCACATTTTGAAGGCTGTCACTGTCACTAAAAGATCATTTTTATGGAATGCTAATAAACCAACTTGCCGTCATCCAATCGCATTGAAATAGCATTAAACAAATAATTGAAGAAATTCTTTCCTGTTGACAAAATAATTTTAGTATAAATAATAAAATTGTTTTGATCAGAAGAAATAAAAGATACTTGGATCTGAGTGCATAAATTCACATTCATTTTGAATGAATAAATTTTGAGAAGTAGTTTGCAACATATTTTGCTGATAGAGATAGTGTTAGTATCGAAATTAAAATTTTTAAAACAAGCACACGCTGGCAACAGAAACGGTGCTATGTTAATGAATATAAAAATTGACTTATGTATACAAAGGATTTATATTTAAAACTTTGTTTTTATGGGTTATATTATTTTTACAGTCAAAAACGATTTTTTGTGAAGTGTTAGTTGCAAAATCGCTTTTTACTTAAAGAGCGCAAAAGGCTTTTTTCCTAGAAAATTTTATTTTTTAATAATAGCTTTTGCGGAATAGGAAGGTTTATGTTCTTTAACTGGTAATTTCCAAATCTCCCTTCTTGCTTATACCAGCAAAGAAATTGTTTTTTTGATGGATATGCATTTACAAGATGATTCACCCTAATGTCACTAATTGTAGCTGGTTGTCTATAAATTCATATTTGATCTAGTTAAAACAATTATTTTGCCATATAATTTGACCACCAACTAAAAATACAGAACGTTATCACAACGTTCTTACGCAGCTCGGTAAACCTTCTACTCGAGGTGATGTGTCAAAATTGGAAATGGTCTGTTCCACAGGTTCTCTCGGGAGACAATTTTATAAATGATCCAAAGTGGACAACTTACAATAGTATTTACCTTTCATAATTCAATGTCAAGCGCAAGTCCAGTCAACACACCTAAAAATCTAAAATCCTTTTGTTGAGGAAATTCACGCTTCAAATAACCGCTGGTGAGAAAACGGAATCATTAATCTTAAAATAAATATCCTTACCCCCTGGTCCCGAATAGTGTTAAAGGGTAAACACCATATAGGACAATGGAATTTTCTTTGGTTTACTTTTTCTTTTGAATCCGATAGGGAGAAGAAAGGGTTAAAGAGAGAGCAAGCTGTTTGCGTAAATTAAAGAACTTTAGGCTGAAAATGTTACTGGATTTGATATTACCTGGGTTCACACTCAAATCACAGAATGAAAATCACTGGCTTTTCAATGACTTTTATGGACCTAAATAATGTTTTTAATGACCTTTGAAAATTTGTTTTCGTGCATCATGTCTATATATAAATTTTTAATAGAATATATTATACCAGAAAATTTACAAGTCTGCGCATGCGTAATAAAATATGTCACAGAATTCTGATAACAGTGCGGACAAGTGGTGGTCACGCGGGGATAGCAAGTCTGAGTAGTACTATTATAAAATTTGCGGTTGGCACAACAGCCGTAAAAATTAAGGACTTATAAGGAACTTTAAGAATTTTCAAGGACTTTTAAGCACCTCTAAGCATTTTCAAGTACTTTCAAGGCCTTGAAAACGAGTTCAAAAATATTAAGCACTTTTAATAACTTTCAATGACCGTGGAAACCCTGATTACGTTAAAATGGAAGGTTACATTAAAAAAAGATTCTAACTTTCGTAGTCAGCAGTTAAGAGCTTCAAAAGAATCATTCCTGCGATTATTAACATCCTTATCAATTATGGATTCCTAAAAATGAAAAATCAAATATTGAATTGTGTAGCTGAACTTATGGAAAATATAAACTTTCGTTATTTTTATTTTTCACCCTTCTTATATATTATATTTATAAGATCAAATTGCTTTTTCCAGAGAAAAGCAAAATAAATTTATTGATTTTGATAAATATTTTGGTAATCGTTGCGGAAACAAACCCTCCCTTTTAGAGGGCCTCATGAGTTGATTTCTTTTAATATTATTTTAGAGTATTCTTTACCATATAATGTTTATGTAAGTGTTTACTGATAGAATTAAAGCGTTAACAAAATTAAAATCGGAAAAAATACAAATTCAAAGTTGTGTCGGCTAAGAATATTTAATCCCTTTTAAGGCATCTATGTAGAATCCAATAATAAATTTAGACGTTATCAAGCGCAAAAACTACACTAGGACATTGATGCGCCAAAACAACGTGAACCGTACACAGTCTGGAAATGGTGTGTCTTTCAGGGGTTTCCACTTTTTTTTTACTCTGAAAAGTTCTGCTTGTTTTACATTTTTTTTTTTTTTTAATTAGACTTTATAGGCCTTTATCAAACTAAACTTAACTGTAGCCCCTAAAAAAAAAATCTAACTCCACCATTGTTCTGTGCACACATTAGTACACCATTATATTTTTATTCCACTATTTTTGTAGTTGAAAACAAAGCTATGAATGTTTTCCTCTTTTTGACATTTTGACTGTTTTCACCCATGGTCTTTGAAGAGGAAAATGTCGCGCATTTACGCATCAAGAAGGAGAAAATCCGAAAAACTCTCTGACAATCAACGCAATACTATCTGTCTACTAATTAATTTTTGTAAGACAATTTTGGTAAAAATCATTTGAGAGAAAGCATACACTTTTTACAAAATGATACTTGTTCTGAACAGATATTGTAAGAAATTCTTTCAATTGTCTGTCAAATAAATCGAATTTTAAAACTCAACAAAACTGCACATTATGAAACATTAAAATACAGTTGTCTTAAAAACACGAAGCGTCATCGTCCGTATCCGTAGTTGGGTTGTCCATCAATAAACACAATATTTGAAGTTTAAAAATACTGTTTAATATGTACATTGTACATACTTAAAGGAAAAGCCTTTTTTTTTTTTTACAAAGACAACTTTTCAGTTAAGAATTTAACTTATTAAATTGTGCTATTAAAGAAAAAGTGACCTTCTATTGTTGGTGAAATTAAATTTCCTTTACCGTCTTAATTATCATTTAAAACAAATTAATCGAAAATATATAACTTCAATTTTTAAAGCAAATTATTAATTGTTTAAAATATAAATTTCTGTTCGAGTTTGAAATCCCTCGTTGAGATCTTACGATGAATCAAAGTAGGTACGTAATGATATGTAGTATAACTGAGTATTGTGTCTTTTAATTGACTAATTATAACTATATATTAGGATGGTCTATGTAAGGTGTCAAAAACGAAATTTCATCTGATTTTAACTCTCACCCCTTCATTCCTTTCGTTTTGGTCTATCTTGACAGTGTGCCAAATTTCATTTCAATAATATATTAACCTCCTCTAAGATATTAACCCGTGTCGCAAATAGCCTGAAGTTCTTAAAAGATTACTAAAATTGAAATTGTTTGAAAAAAAAAAAAGAAAAAGAAATATTAAATTTCTTCGGCTTCAATTTCATACCCCCGAATATTTTTTCTTTTGACCTATTTTTGTAGAGAACCAAGTTTTATTATGATAAATTAGTATTAACCCTGCTAAATTGATATTGAAGTTTGTAAAAATAAAAACAGAATTGACAAAAATGAACGAACATATTCTAAAAGTTTTATTTCCTAAATTTAAAAAAGTTGCAAAATATTGATACAATTTAACTAACAAAATCTAACATTTAAACAACAAAAATGTAAGATTTTTAGCGGTATTTTTTTTTTTTTTTTTTAGTAATGCCTCATATTTTACAATATGTGTAGTACTGCTTGCAGTGATCGTCCACACGTTGATCGTTGCTGCACACGTTAATCACTTTTCATTTACAAAAATGACCACAATAATATTTTTTATAGTCAAAGGTAAAAAATGGGGGTAAGAATACAAAATTTGTAAGTTGGAAAATAAGGAACACCCTGCGCTGTACAGTAAAATGCAGCTATGTGATGCGAACTTCCATTTTCCTTACGGCACAGCTTAATCTCTTTTAATTTTCAAAAAATTGCTTACAATAATATTTTTATCGCCAAAGGGAAAAGAATTGGAGGGTGAGGAAAAAAGAAATCTGAAAGTTAAAAAAATAAGGACCACATATATGCCGTAGTCCCTTATTACAAATTTTTTGGTTACACTTTCTAGGCCATTTTGTTACGATTTAATTGCAAAATCTGAAATATGATAAGAATAGCTATTTGATATGCATACAACTGATACTATTACAATCACTTTAAAAACTTACGTCTTCTTCAATTTTCCACTTATTTTGACGCTATCCTTACAAGAACCAAATTGAGACACAAACTCTTATAGCACTATAAGACAATAAAAAAAACCCCTCCATTCGCTAATTAGATATAAAGTCACAGAAATTTACGGATTGAGATAGAGCATGTAAAATATGTTATGTTTCAATTCTTCGTCTTTCTGAAAAAGGTAAAGAAGTCCTACAAAGAGGCAAATGAGTTGAACTGCCGACCGCTGAACTTTTTTAATTGGAAGGTCCTTGTAAAGAAACTTATTTTTAAAATCTAAAACTTTGTCCGAACCCTGAACAAATAAGTACAGAAAGTTAAGACGAACTTTTAAGATTGCTACTCTTTGTCCTATGTTATGTGCGGTCAAGCAGAGAATCGAGTAGCTTCTTTCTTTTTGTATTGAAAAGTAAGCACAGTCCTGGAGCGATCGCAGAAAAGGGACCGTACACAAAGTGCATTTCAACGTGACCAGGGTTCTAATGAGGTTAAATGGAGCGTATCGAAAAATCCTCCCCAACTACATGATTAACGATCGTCTCAACCCAGAACTTCTTCCCTCGGATACAGAACCGTTGATTTACATGGTCAGCAAAAGGGGAACATAGTGAAGAGATGGTCCCCATTTGACCCCAAAGGTCACACTGACAAGAAGTTAATTGCTTTCTTTTGCCCGGGAAGGGGCAGAAATCTAGTTGAGAGCGCATTTCACGTTTCTAGCGTTTTTAACAGGGCCCGATCCTACCTTCTGGAAATGTCACGAACGGGGTCTGTATGAACGGGATCTGACAACAGGCAGCAATCACAATTAGTACTTGTTATAGTAGCACATTGTTTTTTAATGTGATGTTTTGAAGATATAATGCTGCTTGATTTTAAAAAGATAGCCGCATCTTTTATCTGGCCGGCTACCAAAACATAATTAAGTAGTAAACATAGCTAAAAATAGAAACAGCAAATAATTTCGCAACGGAACAATATTATAGTTTACATTTTCTGTGATCAGAACGTATTGGTGTTCTTTTACATTAAACATACGGCAATATTTCCTGTCAGAAGAAAAGTGATCTTTCAAATTCCTACACTCTACAAGCACATATTAGGACATTATCATCTATAAAATAATAAGAAAAAATATCTTAGAAATACAATCATGTTTACTACTTCATTCTATTCATATTGAAACAAAATTTCAATTTAATAAAGACTTTATATATGTTATTACTTTGCTTCGCACAATTTTGATAAATAACTTTTCCTACAGAAAGTATAACAATTTAAAGATGTATGATTTTTTAATTGCTCATTAAGAGTATGTTATGTTAAAAATTTGAGATTGTTATAAAATGAGTCCCCCCTTTTTAATTATTTAACAAATATTTATTTTTAACCAGAGTGAATTTGTAACCTTTGTGTAAAAACTTTCTACCTTGATAATTGCGAATATATACCTTTATAACTGCTAATTTATATTTTATACTTTAATTTTATTTATTCTGATATAGATGAAACTTAAGCACAATTTACTTACTGTTCTGTTATAAATAAACACTAATATTAATTGCAATTTTTAGCACTAATAATTAACTACTCATTTAAAATTGAAATTAGTTTAGTAGTTCAAATGTAAATAGTAACAATATTAATTAAAATATTTTAAAAGATCGAAGGATTTTTATAGTATATTTTCAATATTGAAGACAGAAAAATAAGTTCTATATTTTATTTACATCTTAACCCTCGAGATCACGCGCTGGTGTGTTTCTATGGGAATATATATTACAATGGGGTCTATTGGACCCTCTCGCGGGACAAAAATCTAATTGATCCTGAAATCAAATTCTTTATGAATTGCATTGCCAAAAAAGATAATTTAAGATTTCCCATATACGAATATTAGATTCCGTAAAACGAATATTAGACAAAATTTTAATTATAAATTTTTAAAAGTAAAAAAAAAAAAAATAATTAAATGCTTCTTTCAATAAAGTTTACTTCATGCAGTAGAAGTCTATGTTATAAATGTGATATCTTTTTCATAAAGATGTGACTTCCAAGTATTGTAAAGTCCACAACTTCATGTTTATTAGCTTGAGAGGGGCGCTGAACAATATCTCTCCTGACATAGAGTCAGGGTCGGGCTGGGTCACCTCTGAGAGGGCGGTGTACCAACATTCGAGAGGGCGTTATTACCAATGCACGTTGGCCTTACCCCTTCTCTCACCAAGCTAGCAGTCAGGTTTTCTTTTCGGGGGGTGGGGGGGGTGGGGGGAGGTTATGGTCGAAGATTTGATTACATACTCATAACAAGTTTCACAAATAAAAAAGAAGGGGTAGTGGTAAAATAAGATTTCCGACAATTTCACGGGGGGGGGGGGGGACCCTCCTGTCTGCGGCCTTGTCCCACACCAATGAATAAACTCACACATTTTGCATGAGCCACTGCGACATTACTGTTAATTAGGACTACCCGTGATGCCGCAATGTGGCACATTCCCAGACGTATAGAAATGAACAGAATTGAGTGAAAGCCTTTGATTTTATGTATAAAATTTCAAGTTACAATACAAAACACAAATGTCTCATAATGATGACTAAGAAAGATACAAGATCGCTCTCTCTCTCTCTCTTTCTAGAGAGGAGAGAGAGCAGAATATTATAATGAATATTTTTTTTCCAAATCAATCCTTGGTTAGACGCGCAATCTTTTGTCTTGCAGTTAGTCGCGTGGGGGACAAATTTCCCCCAAATTCAAATTTTCATGCATACCATTCAATTCGTGACCAAATATCAAAGTAAGTGGTATTTTAATTAAAAACACAACATTAATGAGCAGAATAAAGTAAGAATTAAAAAATATTTTTGAAATAACTTGAAAAAAAAAATTGTACGAATGCTTTGATTATGTGCTGCTCTACAATCAATTTATCAATAGATTTATAAATTGATTGTAGGGGACTCTTGTCAACCGTGCAAACTAACAGAGAGTTAAAACGCGATATATTTATAATTTACTGTTGATGCAGATTTTTAATGATCATTTAACTTTTTTTACGTTTATCGTTACGAACTGAAAGAGCTTTATGAACACTTGATATTGTCTTAAAATAGTGTGTACCACAGACTTTTATTAATAACTCAAAAAAGAAAAATATAGCAAAAGATTATAACTGATTTTGATACTGATGAAGAAATTAATGTATTAGTAAAAAAAATTCACAGACTGAGGTGAGCGGTTGTCATTTTTAGTGACTTGGACCTCCCCGAAATGAAATAACTACAAGATTAAATATGAATCTTATTATTTTTGATAATAACTGAAATTGATTGAAGACATTTCTTTTATCGTTGTCTTATGAAACTGAGAAAATTAAAATTTCTTAACTGTCTCAAGAATTGGACGAAACATATATGGAATACGGGTTTACGGTTAAAAATTTAAATGTCCTTAAATGTTTTCCCCTGTATGCAAATGTATTTTTTTACTAATTTCAATAGTAACGTAAAAAATTCGTTTAATTGTTTTTATGAATAGTTTATAATATTCATGTTACAACTTATGTTGAAAATTTTAGAGCTGTAGCCCTATTAGAAATCGTTTTGTGCAATACTTATTAATTAATTAAAAAACTGATCAAAATTTTAAAATTCTGTTTTTTAAAGTCCAATTAGAAGGCTAAAGCTACTTTTGTTGAAAATTTCATAGCTGTACGTATGCTCATATGCTTCACAGCTGTGCTTTATTTGAAATCATTTTCTAAAAAAAAAAAAGTAGTAATAATAATAATAATGATAATAATTAAAAAAAATTAATTAAAAAAGAACTAAAATTTTAACATTCTGCATGTCATAGGTACAAATAGAAGGCCAAAACTACTTATGTTGAAAATTTCAGAGCTCTACTCCAATTTTAAGTAGCTTTCTATAGATCCATAGACACACTGACAACTTGTTTTATTATTATTTATAAAAAGCAAAATTTTTATTATAAATCCTTTGTATGCATTGTATGCTAACAGATTTTTCTGTTTGTACCATTTATTATTTCATTAAATATATTCGTTACATGTGTTCAAATGTAAAATAAATTCTTTATACGCATTGCCAATTTTTATGTGAAATCGCAACTTATTACGCTCAATCGAGTTTTCGTAGTGTTAAAAACCACTTCACCACTACGAAGAAAACATCTATTCCAAACTGTTTACTAACTTTTTTTACCCTCAAAACTTGATTGAATACATTGTCATCCACAACGAATCTATCTGCTAAGTTTCGGCTCGATTATAGATGATAGCAAGTCAAAGTTTCCTTTCAATATTCATGAGCTAAGGACATATCACAATATTTAGAGCCGTCTAGGAGTTGTGTTTTTGTTTAATATAATTCTAGCTGTACGGCGGAACCGTGCTGCGGAGACTACTTATGTTATAAAAACATTAAGTAAATTTTTAACATTCTACTTGTCAAAGGTACAATTTGAAGTCTAAACTATTAATGTTGGAAATTTCTGAGATCTTAACCTATTTTAAGTAGATTTCTATAGATCAACAGCAGGGTAGGAAGGCCACAAAATACAGGAAAAAAAGTTCCCTGATATTTCCCTGACAGATTTCTAAAAGAATCCCTGATTTTAGGGCAAACTTTTTTTCAAATTTCCTCAACTTTCTTCGGTTTTCCAGATGTCTAGACACCCTGATAAAATAGAACATGTATACTAAAGAGATACGATGCAAATTTTTTAAAAATAGTTTTGCTGGTAATGAAAAGTTTAAATTATTCCGTAACATTAAACTTCTAATGGCTTATCACCACAAATCTCCGGGTAAATAGTGCCAAAATATGGACGAACGTACCTTAAATGATACAAAATTTCCCTGATTTTCATGAAATTTAAAAAAGTTCCCTGACATTTCCCTGATTTTTTACAGAATCAGAAAACTCCCTGACATTTCCCTGATTTCCAGGTTTTCCCGGTTCTGTGGCCACTCTGAACAGACAGACACATAAACTATGTTTTACTATTATAGATTAAGTTGGTTATAAAATTACAAGGAATTAAAATTATTCTTACTTTTTCAAATATATATTTATAACCCACTGATGAACGAAAATGTCGTGTGTGTCAGTGATTATAAAGAAATATTTCACACAATCAAAATAATCATTTTCCATATAACTTTGCCACCAACTAATATAATGTAAAAACTACTGGATTCATCATAATTTTATGATTCTAATCTGTTAACTAACAAGAGAAAAAAAAAAAGAGTCAAAATGCCCCGTGGAGAATTGTCTATGTATAATACTTATAAAATATGCATTTAAAAAATTGTATATTGAAAATTTATTTCGATGTGTTTGAATGCAAATAAATTTAACGAACAACAAATGTACTTTTTTCAAACACATCCTAGGAATAATAATTGAAAAGTCAGGAATATTCTCTGCAACAGTGGCGACTCGTGGGGTGCAGCAAGTACAGCCGGGCTGCATCTATATCCTTTTAAAATTAAAGTTTACTAATTACTAGTCAACCTTGATTATTTATTTCACTAATTTCCTTAAATATAGATTAGTATATTTCTTCTAAATTATTCAATCTTGGAAAACGAACTGATGTTTTCCTAAGGAAGACAAGTTTCAATGCAGTCAACCACTATAACTACATCATGCCATTCCAAACAAACGAAATACGAATTCTCTGTGAAAGTCCATGAGAAAAAAAAAGAAATAAACACTGGTTTTAGGGTCGACCCCTATTTCCCCCACACTATTTCTTAGAAAGGGGAAGTGATCCTCCTTCCCCTCACCATTAGGACACTTGACGGAAATAGGGGAAACAAACCACTTCGGGATGGGGGGGGGGGGGGTACCATACTATGATGTTAATCGCCCAAGTGAAAATCAGTGCCATCTATGAGGAAAAGGTGCAAATGACATTGGTGCCAATCTGCCTTAATTCAAAACCTTCTTGGCATTTATTTTGGAAGCATCAGACTCTGCAAGATAAACATTGGTTTCCAATGGCAAATTTTCAGCTTCAATATTAGGGTCATTAGTATTGGGTTGGCTTCAAGGTTGAACTTGTGAAACGGAAGCAAACATTGATGCTGGTCCAACATGCCTCCTTTTCTAACTGTTTTCATTTTTGTGATTTCGATTTAAATGATGGGAATAGTTTTGCTCCAACATTTCTTTATTGCAAATACAGCATTTTATTTTCCTTGCCTTGCTTGGATAGCTTTTTTTTATTTTAAAGAAAAATGTGGTTTCTTTTAAATTACAATGAAATATCCCAAGAATTCTTTCAAATTAATAAGAAGATTGAAGGAAATAAACTCTCAAGTGCCTAAAACTCAAGATGCAAATGGATTGAAAAAGTTACACTAAAAGAAAAACTTGTAATTGCATGTTTCAATAGGTTCAAAATCCAAAATTAGGAAATGATTCCCTACGGCTGTCAACACTTCTCCCTTCCAACCTAACTGGAATTTCTCCTTCTTCCTAGAAGTAACTGGGGAGGAACTATATGGGGAATAGTATCACCCCCCGAACCTCTTCCCTCCCGGAGTTACGGGAGTCAACCCCTCTCCCTTCCCCACCCTACCTAACTGAAATTTCTCCTTCTTCCTAGAAGTAACTGGTTGGGAATTATATGGTTAGTAGCATCTTCCCCGAACCTCTTCCCTCCCGGAGTTACGGGAGTCAACACCTCTCCCTTCCCCACCCCACCCCACCTAACTGAAATTTCTCCTTCTTCCAAGAAGTAACTGGTGAGGAACTATGGGGAATAGCATCTCCCCCCCCCCCCTCGAACCTCTTCCTTCCCGGAGTTACGGGAGTCAACACCTCTCCTTTCCCCACCCTACCTAACTGAAATTTCTCCTTTTTCCTAGAAGTAACTGGTGGGGAACTATATGGGGAATAGCATCTCCCCCCCCCCCCGAACCTCTTTCCTCCCGGAGTTACGGGAGTCAACACCTCTTCCTTCCCCACCCTACCTAACTGAAATTTCTCCTTCATCCTAAAAATAACTGGTGGGGAACTATATGGGGAATAGCAATCCTGCGGAACGATGTCGCTTTTGCCGGAATGCGGATCGCTCGATCTGTTAAGCGCATAAAAAAAAAAAAAAAAAAAAAAAAAAAAAAAACACGACTTTTGATTTTAATTTCCTGAAGGATATGCCGATTTCCTGCACGATATGCCGATTTCCTGCGTACATCGTACGCGCGTACGTCCATTTTATGGGACTCTGCTGTTACGGGAAAAAAACGTAAGTTTTTGGAATTCTTAAAGGATGAAATTTTTTCTGAAAAAGGGCACGGAGGGCGCTATTTTTAAATAAAATGGGCAGGCAGAGCGCGCAGCCCCTCGAAAAACGCCAAGGATGAACTCTGCTTTTGTATAGTTTTGCATAGTATTCTTCTTGATAGTTAGAATTTTTTTTAACTATTTCAATGTCATTTATTTATTAACTGTTTTAATAATTTTGGTCATTGATGGTTCTTAATAATTTTATCGATGTTGATAAGTTTTTAATCCTTTTAGATGCTGATAAGTTGTTAATAATTTTAAATGATTTAGGTAATTGAGATGTACACTTTTAAGGTGTTTGTACTAAATTCATATTGTGTAATTTATTAATTTTTGTTTCTGAAATGTAAGAAACAAACATTACAAAGATAAAATATTAGAAATTAATGAATGACCTTTGTTATTATTTATAAAAGTTTAGTTCATTTGACGGTCACGATTAGAAACAAATCTAAGAAAGAAGCAGATCATTTCTATCTTAGTAAAAGAACACACGAGTTCTACTTACTTTTTTAAAAATGTTGCTTACATTTTAATGCTAAATAATATGTTACATATATTCATATTCAATATCCAAATATGGAATAATATTTTTTAATACATTTGAACTGCATATGGAAATACCCTACCAATTTTATATAAAAACATTTTTTTGCACCTAATTTGGTAACAAACTTGAAAGAAAGTCACCTAATACTCAAAGTTGTAATGGGATATCTCTATTCGCAACATTCTCTTACAGAAGGTATGGTGGAAGAACTCTTCCTGTCAAATTTTAAAACACTTGGGTTGGGATTTTGCGTAATCCTACTTATCCCCTTGAGATCAAATTACGATTAATGCAGATCTTCTAACTGCATTTTCATTTCAGATCTAACGAGGTACTTTCGAATGAATTTCGGTATGGAAATTCATTTTGATGAAACACTTCATTTTATACTTAAGTTTAAGAAAATTGACTTCCCAGATAAATGAACAAATAGAGTCGTTGCAGAAGCTTCTCATTACATTATAATTGTGAAGAAACTAACCTTTACAACTGATTTGTTAGACTACAATACAGTATCATCGTAAATTAGTGATATTTTTTAAACATTGTAAAATTTTGCAAAAATTAGGAACGTAACAGTCTTAAAGAATATTTAAGTATATGTTATTTGTTATTCAAATATATGGTTTTTAGTACATTTCAGCTAAATATTTAGAATCGTTGTTAAATCAAGTTATTGGTGTTATTTTAATCACTGATATGTATATTCTTACTGGATCGTATGCTTTATCATACATTAGTTTTTTCTTTAATTTACTGCTCTTTAACACAAAAATAATACACTTTTCAAAGTTAGACAGCCCTTGTCCATCTCTCTTCTTCTTGAAAGTTGCATTAAACACGTCTTTGGATTTTTACTTTTAAGTACCCATATTTAACCTAAAGTAATGAAAGTATTGGATTCGGTCGAAAAAAAAAATCGTTTTTTTTCTTCTTTTTCCCCCTTCTTTTTCTGAATTCTCTGCGTTTTTCAACGTTTTGAGTTAAAAAAAGTGATCTAGAAAAATGTGTACCTATGGTCAAGCATAATTACCGAACGGATTGACCCATAACGTTTAAATTTTGTGTAAATGTTAGTAGTGACCATCATGGTGACCATGGGACCTCTCATTAAGGTTTTGATTGACCTATGACGTTTACATTTTGTGTACATTTTAGTTGTGACCATGGAACCTCTCGTTAAGGTTTTAGGCAAAATAGCTCATGCGCCTAAGGTAGCTGTCATTGAAAAATATATGTTTATCAGCAATTGCCAAAAAAAGGCTGTAATGATTTTGATTAAAATCACTGTGGTAATGACTTTTATGGTGTTCTAAACATCCCCACCTCTCAAAATTTCCTTAGAAATGCGATTAAGGTGTTAAAAAAAGCAAAAACGAATGTCTAAAACAGAGTTGTCTTCTCTTGAGGATTTCCCATCAATATCTGAACGGTATAGTGGTTAGCGTGCTATCTTCTAGACCGCGAGGTTGCGGGTTCGAGTCTCGTGTTAGGCATGGGTGTTTGTAAATGTATGTTGGCTTGTCTAATGACGAATGTTTCGGCGCATTATAGCCCTCGTGTAGCTGACGGCGCCAGATAATCTGAAAACAACCAACCAACCAACCCATCAATATCTGTTTCTTCTCAGTTTTATTTAGAAGAAAGAATAACGTAATTTTTATCGAAAAACATATATCACTGTCGGTGTTTTTTTTTTTTTTTTTCTCTTTTCTTTTTTCTTTTTTTTTTTCTTTTTGAGAGTGAAATAATTATTGCTTAACTGGAAATTTTTATTTAAATTATTAAAAATATGATGTGGTAAATTATACCAATCCATGGCAAATATAAATGCAGTGATCAGTATTAAGTGTAAATGAAATTCGTACAATGTTTCACACACAAATTCTAGAATAAATTTATAAAATAAATTAAAATCTTTAAAATTTTTACTTTTTCTATTTGGCAAACGAAGTTTCAGTAATTTACCGAAAAAAAAAAAAAAACCATTTTGTTTAAGCACGTGATATTTCTCATATAAAGAGCAGTTTTATGCACGGACGTAGTTCCTTTACATAATTATTTTAAAGGTTTAAAATTTCAATATCAGGACGGTGTAGTCGTGATCAGGAGAACACTATAATCAAAGATTATTTTTCAAAATTTCTTCACAGGTAGGAATTTTTCTTGATACGATGTTTGAACCACCAGACCGTCATTTCTCTTATGATCTAATAATAATTTTTTGGGACGCAATATTTGTCTAAATATTGCTTAAAACATGTAAAATATTTTACCAGGTTTAATAAAAATAATAATAAAACTAATCAACAAAGTTTAAAGGGAAAATAATCGTTTGATTTTTGTTAGACTTAAAGAAATTTTTAAAATATTAAAAAAAGCTCAACTCTCTCGTATTTTACTTTCAAATTTTACTAATGAGCTTTTATTGAGCTGCTGCAAATTATTTCTCATGTATTAAAGCAATTTCCAATTATGAGCGTTAGTTCTATGTGGCATGGATAGGCAGACGACTTCTCTTAAACAAATTATCTAAATGTATATCCCAACAAAAAAATATATGAAAAAAGGCTCCAAGTTCTTTATATAATAACTATGGCCGTGAAAAGTATTGAGATCTAAAGTAGATCCAAGTTGAACGTTGTTGTAAATTACGGGGAATCACATTTAGTAATTAGTAATATACTTTCTTCGCCAAGTTAAAATTCACCTTCATAGGTCTCAATATCCAGCTACAAAAATGGCGACACTTAGCTATTACGTATTCTGAATCATTTGTTGGCTAGCTCGCAAAGGCTACTTCGCACAAGCATTTTTGTAGTTGGATATTGAGACCTATGAAAGGGAATTTTGACTTAGAGAAGAAAATCTTACTAATTTTCATTCCCCGTAATTTCAACTAGGCTCTACTTCAGATCTCAAAACTTTTCACAGTCATAGTTATTAAATGAAGCACTTGGTGCCTTTTTACAGTGATGTATTATTGAGATTTCACTTCTTTTTTCACGGTATTCATTTGAGATTTACTGCTTATTTGTACACTGATAGCTAGTATAAAAAAGTTTTGGCATGAATGATTTTCGAAACTAGGGGTGTGGAACATCGCACAACTTTCAATTACACTATAATACTGACGTGGATTTGTCAGTATAGCGATATTTTTTGCGATAGTTCTTGTATGGATCTTTAAAAAAAAAAAAAAATCGCCAAAATTGTGTTCTTGGTGATTTATTATAAGTGAAACTGAGGGGTGAAGAAAAAACGACCATTTATGAGGTATGCTCAAGGAAAGAGAATTCTGTGTTGAAGGCACTCGTTTTTCAACTTTTTACGCCATTAAAGCATTTTTTCGGAAATTTCGGAGGTGGGGATGTTAAGAACACCTTAAGAGGCATTAGCACAGCGATTTTTATCAAAATAGTTGCAGCCGTTTTTTAGCAATCATTGAAAAACATGATTTTTTCAATGGCAGCTACCTTATGCGCATGCGCGAGTTTGACGAAAACCTTATTGGTAGGTCCTATGGCCACCAGCAATCCGCATACCAAATTTGAACATAGTAGGTCAATTTGTTCGGGAGTTATGCTGACCATAGACACACACACACACAGACAGACATTTTTTCAATATCACTTTTTTAAAATCAGGATGTTCTAAAACGTGGAGAAATAAAAAAAAAAAAAAAAAAAAAAAATCGAAATTTGTTTTTGGACTGAATGCTATACTTTCATTACCCTATATATAATACATATGGGTATTGAAAGTAATAAATTTAATTTCTAACTGCAAGTTAAATAAGTAATAGAAATTAATTATTAATTAAATTATTATTCAAAACTATTTATATATATAAAAAAAAAATGAACAATTCCCGCATTTTTTAAAAACGAGTGAAATTAGTTTATATTTATGAAGAATTTCTGATTCCAAATATTCAAACAAAAATTCATTTAAAAAATTAGTTATTTAAATATTAAGAAAAGAAAATGTCCCGAAACCACGTCCGATCAAAACGATCTGCTATAACTGTGACGTCACGTCATCCTTCCGTTTCTAAGGTTTTCGTGAGGTTTCTGCCAAATAGTTGGTGTGTGTTTGGTAGACAATTGCCATATCCCGTACCGCTTTGGTCGATTTGCCAGAAACTTGCAAAACTGGTTTCTGCTGTTGCGTTTCAAGTCAAGTTGTTTCAGATGAAGTGACGTCACATTTGATTCGAACCGAATGTGTCGTTTTGTTGTCAAAATCTAACAAGCAAACTTAGGTTGCAAATTAAAAAGAAAAAGCGCTGTGAGCAGAAATTTCGGTGTTAATGGCCCTTTCGAAAGGATTTAGAATTGAATAAAAAATTCACAAAATGTGGGAATTGTCCATTAGCAATCATTTCTTAGCTGATAAAAGGTATCGCCAGTGGTCGATTGTATGTGTAATAAAAGGCGTAAGTACCCCCCCCCCTTTTTTTTATTAATGTTTTATTTTTATTTTATGGGCTTTGCAGTGTGTGCTGAGTTTTCCTAATATACTAATAGCTAGTAGTATTCTAAGTTTTAAAATTCTATCCCCAATTGAAATTTATTAGAATTGCGTTTTATACTTTTTGAACATTGCCCTCTTCAGGGGATTCAGAAGGGAAAAGCTCGATTTTGAGACTTTTTCCTTTGTATACATGTTAAATCGTTTAGAATGTGCTTTAAGGTTGCGCCAAATATGGTGCCAATATGGTTTCATTCCAACTTGCAAACCTGTAGTTTGGTGTCAGTTCAACTTGACGGCAAAATCACAAAAAAAAAAAAAAAAAAAAAAAAAAAAAGTATCAACCATAAAGTGCATTCTAACCATTAAACTTTACAATCATACCAACTTTCATAGTTCTAGCTTTATTAGAAGTACCTTAGTATATTGTAGGTCAGTGAATGAGTCTCAAAATTTGCCATTTTCGAATTTGATTATCTCGACAACCAATATGATTGGAAACTTGAAACTAAAAGTTCTTAAGTAGCTAATAGCTACCCGTAAAAAAAAAATATAATTCTCAGTTATACTTTAATGCACAGATAGGAACGATCAAAATACTGCTTAGTTGCTTCTAGTAAAAGATGTCAGGCAGTGAACTCGGCGGGTGCACTGCCGTGTACCTTGATTTAAGTGTTTAATTATAGGCATTTTTTTAAAACTGTACAGTGCTTGGTTTTCAACTAGTTGCAATCAATACATCTTTAAAAAACAAAAAAAAACAAAAACAAAAAAAAACATATTTTATCACATAAAATATAAGTTCACTACGGTTAAACTTCTGAATCTTGTGCGGAATCTTTGCCAAGGCGATTTTCACCAACAAATGACAGCCGCCGCATTTTTTTTTTTTTTTACTAGCAACTGGGCTGTATATTTTCCACTTTTTTGTAATGAAGTTTCAGTTACTTTCGGTCACTATTTTTGTTAGAATGTTCTTGCGAAGGTTATCAAACTGATTTTTAATACGTCTGTAGCTTTTACTGTTTTGACTAGGAACGTAAGTCAAAGTCCATTGCCAAGATTTTTTTTTGGGGGGGGGGGGGGGATATCCCGTCGGCACCCCCCCCCCCTGTCTACTACGGTCTTGTTCAAATCCCAAATGAACTGCCACACATGCGGTGAATAGGCAGAGCTTTTGCATAAACTTCTCGCTAAGTGTTTGCCATTTAGGATTAAAATGTAAAATAATATTGTACAAGAGGGGATTACAAACGATTGTAAAATAGCCCTCAAAGAATTTTTTTTAAGCTAATTTTTTTATAAATTTCATGACAATTTTGTTCAAAAAATTAAAAATCTCTCTAAGTCCAAAAAAGTTCTCAAAACATGCTTTTATAATTTGATATCGGATTTTCGAATTCACTAGCATGATACGAATTTTACATAGAACAAAATCGGTCAAGTTCAAACACTAACATACCAAGTGTTCTTCTGTCGCTGTGTTTCCAGGCTCTAGCAAGCAATCTTTTAAACTAGGGGTGTGGAACATCGCACAACTTTCAATTACTAGTTTGGCGTTGTTTCTGGCAATAATTTTTACCCAAGCAAAAAAAAAAAAAAAAAAACTTTGCTAAAATGGTGTTTTATGGTGATATACTTTTCGATAATTCTTATATTATCCTTTATTATAAGTGAAAGTGAGGAGAAATGACAAAACGATAGTGATAAGGTATGCTCAAGAAAAGAGAACTCTGTGTTGAAGGCATTCGTTTTTCAACTTTTTACGCCATTAAACGCCATCACATTTTTACGGGAATTTAGGAGGTGGGGATGTTTAAAACACCTTAAGAGGCATTATCATAGCGATTTTGAACAAATTCGTTAAAGCTGTTTTAGCAAATAACTGAAAAACATGATTTTTTCAATGGCAGCCACCTTACTCAAATGCGCGATTTTGACGAAAACCTTAATGGTAGGTCACCAACCCGCACAACAAATTTGAACATCGTAGGTAAATTTGTTCCGGACACACACACACACACACACACACACACACACACACACACACACACACACACACACACACACACACACACACACACACACACACACACACACACACACACACACACACACACACACACACACACACACACACACACACACACACACACACACACACACACACACACACACACACACACACACACACACACACACACACACACACACACACACACACACTTTTTTTTTTAGATCAGGAAGTTCCAAAACGTGGGAAAATTTTACTTTTTACCGAATCCTATACTTTCGTTACCCTATATATTACATATGGGTAATTGAAAGTAAAGAAAAACATAACAGATTTGTATCTGTTTTAAGTATTGAATTCTTACCGCTCAAAAATATTTAAATGGGGGTTTATCAGTGGTTATCAAATAATATATCTAATTATTAATACTGCTACCGGTATTTTATTATTTTCCCAATATTGTTTTGAAAATTTATTCAAAGTTTATAAGAAGTTAGAGAAGAGTAATAAAAATGTGGAAACTCGGATGATGACAGTTGTCCCGAAAAAAGTTAAACAGGATATAAAGGGATTCAAAACCAACTACTTACGATTAGCTCGTCTATCATCTTCATTTCTTTGTTTCTAAGATTTTTTCCAAAATAATTGAAATTACCCATATTCATCTATTTTTCATATATCTCATATTTTTTTCTTGCCTGTAAGGTTTCTGTGGGTATGGGGAAGGCATGTATTTTCCGTGAGTAAATTTAATGTTTTTCGTTAAAAAAATTATTACATGCCACATTTGTTATATTCTCACCCGCAGATTATTTCAAAATAATTAAATTAATGATTTACAAAATAATTTTTTGCATACTTGAGAAAAAAATTGAATTCAATTTGTGTAAATTTCTTATTCGTCTACGTTTGGCTATATACGGACTATTTGTGTGCCAAATTTAATTTCAGTCGTCTTAGTAGTCCTGCGTTAATTGTGTTTCGGACTGACGAATTGCATGGAATTGATTCTGTATAAGTGTAACGCTTTTAACACCTTGGGGTATGAAACAATAAAAATGCTTTCTACTTTATAGAATTCAATACATTTCTCGTCAAAATATTTAGCTATATTTTCATGTGGTTATTAACCGTGCCGATTTGCCATATTTCTATACGTTTTGTTTAGACTGTGGGAGTTGTATAATTAACACGAACTTTTGGTTGATATTTTTATTGGAATCACGCACGTCTCATTAGACGTTCTCAGAAATTTATGGGAGGAAAAGTTTAGTCCCAGAGGTGCTTGTAATTTAATATTCAGTATCTGTCTGCATTTATTGTTATTTCTGCGATTTTTCAACTCTGATATAAACATAGGCTCATTGTACAAGCTTCTCACTACATTTGCATATAAACACTAACTTATTTTGTTTTCAGTTTCCAGATGACAACAGAACTTGCAGCAGATTATACTGTTAACTACGATGAGGCAATACGCACTTTCATGGCGTGTAAATTTTCTAAAAATATGCTTGACTCAGATAGTGAGCAGTTCCTTGGAAATCTTTTAAGAAAAGTGCACGATAAATTATTAGTCAAATTTGAAGAAGAATGCAAGTCACTGGGCAATGCTAATTACTTGACACATGCTCAAAAAGCCGTTGAAAGTGTTTTTGATGGTGATATGAAAGAATTTGTTAAAAGTGAGACTCAAAGACAAGTGCTGATTTATGGAGGAGGTACAGAATCTAATTATATATAATTACAGTCTTCGAAGGCATTAGGTCAAACTTTTATTTCGAAATTATACCTATTGGTTGAATATGATTTTTAAACTTTAAAAGTAACTTTATTAGCTATGTTAACTGAGTGTAATTACATTTTTTTTTACAATGAAATGATGTTCATGACAAGGAAAATTGTGTTAAATAAATAACGTCTGGAAGCGTATGGAATATTATGACAGTTATAATATAAATATAAAATTAAACAATTTGAAGGCAGTATAACTAGTTTTGTACAACTAATTTTTTAAGTAATTATAATCCAACTCATAAAAACTTTTTAAGTGTAATAATAATAATAATAACAATAATAAATACTAGTTATTTTTTTCTTCAAATTTTCTTAATGAACTTTTATTACTGATTTTATGCCTGTTATAAACTTTCATGTGCTTTAAAGCAATACTTCGACAGAAATTGTAGCTGAAAAAAATAGAACATTAGGTCTATATTGACAGACTGACGTTCCCTCTTAAGTTTATATAAAAACAAGAAAATAATGACTTTAAAATTGAGCTAAAAATATTTCTATGTTTATTCGATAGAATTTCTTGAAATGTCACTATGGTACCATCATAGAATTTTGAGTTATAAAATTCAAGTCAAATTTGGTGAATATTTCCATACGAAATAACCCTATTGATAGTATTAAAACCGATTTTTTTTTCTTTTTATGGATACAAAACACTGATTTTTAAATATTTTACTATTTAATTCAAAATCCTATCATAGTCTAAATAATAAATTAACAGAAATTGTCAGAATAATTATAGAAGTTGAATAATGACGTAAATTATAAATTAAAAAAAATAAATAATAATAATGTATATATATATATATATATATATATATAAAACAGTTTTCTAATAAAACAGTTTTTAACTATATTAAGTTTAATTCTTTTAAAAAGATACTCGGACGAAAACCATTTATCAAATAATAAAGCACGGAATGTCAAGATTTTCAGTGTTGAACAGTCTTTAGATACAATCATAATATTGGGTACTAAGATTGATAAAAATGTGAAAAGTAAAAAACATTATTTCAATATTGAGTGGACCATGATAGAAAAGCGATTATTTTTTTGTATTCAAATGAAATGACCTTTCAATGCCAAAGCGAGAATTTTATCAGTTTCAATAATCTTTAAAGATGTGACATTCTAACAGACTGTTTTTATTCCTCAGGAACATACCCCAATGAACCATTGGAGGATTCTTCAGAAAATTTAGGACCCCTAGAGAGTCCTCCCAAGAATATTATTCCTTAACATGTTAGTTTTGTGTAGATATACTGAAGCTTTATTAATTATGATGGTATGCAATTTCAAATAAATAAAAAAATTTAATGAATATTTTTAATATTTTAGGTTTTAAAAATAAAAGCTTTTAATTTTATTTAATAATCTTGTACATAAAATGTATGGATAATCTTACGTTGAATTAAATTTTATATTATATTGAAGTAGATTTAATGAATAGCACTAAACTTCAAAATTGTGTTTTTCAATTTTCTTTTTACCTCAAGTTTTCAAATTTTTCTCGGGCTATGAATATTTTTACAAACTTCTTTTGAAGTTTCAAATAATATTATTCAAAGACTAAATTTCGAATGCTTTATTGAAATCAATTAATTTAATTGTTATTTGATTTCAGCACATTAAAATATAGAAGTTTAATTTTTTTTTTTTGCGAAAATAGTTAAAGTATTTACTTACCATGCAAAGTGAATTCAAAATCCTGTCTAATACGCGACTTTTTCTTCACATCTGTGCGCCGACATTCCGTTAACACAAATAAAATAAATATGACGCAACACTTTAAAATAGAAACCATATTTTACAGCAATATATCAACAAAGTCAATTAAACCTCTCTAGTAGCTTAAAATTACTGGACTAATTTACATAATCATGCTATTAATGTGTCCATATTATTCCGTTCCGGTTAATCATAAACACATGCTGGAAATGAGGAGAAACCGCCTTCTAGTAGACAAATCGGGAACTACAGTTGAGTATCACACCTGTTGATGGGTTGACGTTTTTGAAAATGTAACATTTAATTCACTTCTTTATAAATAGATTCAAATATTCTAAAACTTTTACATACACAAAGATTTGCTAATTGCTTTTGAGTTATATGTTTATAAATTTTAATCCGAGCAACGAATGTAAAAAGTCGGATCACAACTTCGAAAGAGCAGACGACATTAAGAAGTGGTTTTTGTTTCCTACTTCATTTGGGGTCACCCACTTCATTGGTTTTCAATCTGTGGTCCGTGACCAGAGGTGCTCCGCGATGATCCCAAATGTGGTTTTTATTTAGGTATATATTTTTTAATAAAAAAGGTAATATAAATTAATTAAACGTAATTTCCTTTTTTCAGCGCATTTTACTTTTTGTATTAGATATTGTGCAATTTAAAGTTTTTTTAAAAATGTTACAAATTTGTGATATTCAATTTTTCTGCAATCGCTTTTGGAAGCGATTGCAGAAACTAACTAAAGTTATGCAACTGATTTTGTGACATAGCAGAAACAAAGGTTGAATCTCACAAAGTTGTACAATAACTTTTTGGTGCATTAAACAGATTTTGTTTCCTACAATTTTTCGTCATGTTTCTAATGAGACGGGAGACAAATTATTAAATTAAACATTGTTGAAAACATTTTCTACCCCATCCTGAGAGACCACACGAAAAACCTTTCCTCTTTTGAGGTGTGGTCTACTATAATTATTATAGACGTAATTTCCTTTTTTCAGCGCATTTTACTTTTTGTATTAGATATTGTGCAATGAAAATAAATCCAAATTTCTTCAACAAAAAACTTTTTTTAACTCTCTTATAATTTTAAATTGCCGAAATTGCCTTTATTGTGCAACAAAGGGTTTTTTAATGTCACCACAGACTTGTACTAAACATTCCTAAGGAATATTTTAGATTTATTTGCAAAGTAGAAATCTAATATTTCTTTTAATAAAAGATCTGATTTTAAAAGGAAATAAATTATTAAATACATACCATTAAAGTAATTTGACTATAATTGCATTACATTTATCAAGCTCATGGAAAGTTGACGTAAAAGTGTTTTTGTCTAAAATCTCCCAACACTCATCTCACAATTGTATTGTTAAAGGAAAGAGTCTCTTTTTAATGTAATATAAATTCTTTGGAAGAATTTAATTGGTTTCGTTAATATTAGACAAGAAAATCAATTAATTTTCATACAATACTATTTACTTTAGATAGTATGAAAATTATTTACTACCCTTAGTATCTACAAAGTGAATATGAAATTTTAAATTAAATGTAGGCACATTTTATTATAAATAAATGAAACATAATTTAATAAATTCACCTACATAATATTTGAATGGCTTTATTCAAATAAAGGCAAGTGAATTTTTTTTTGGAACTAAGAATTTGGAATCGATAGAATCAGCACATCAATATTCTTAATTCTAATATGAAATAGAATATCATATTCCATGAAATTATGTAGTGATTTTACGAAAATATAAATTATTTCATGTATTATTTAAAGAACAGATAAACAACTTCCGATTAAAGTGTACAATCCGGAAAATTTCTTAAAAATCTGACAATTGACACTTAAACAGACGTCAAATGTTTACATTGAACAGAAATGAAAATTTTGCAAAATTAAGAGGAAGTCTTAGTAAGTATCATTCCCTATATTTGATATGTTACAATCTTCTAATAAATGAAAATTAAAATAGAAGTATACAAAACCAGGTGGAGCCACTGCATTTGCATTGACGTAAGGATTTTAAATATAAAATAAAATATATTAGACCCTATTTTCGAGTTTTAAATTTATGTCATTTTATTAAGTGATCATTTTTGTTCCTACACACCAAATTTCAAGGTTATATACAAACTAGTTTCTAAATGCACTGTGTTAGAAGATCGTTGCATAGTGAGTATAGGGAATGGTCATTACTATACTAAACTTCAACTTAACTTGACATCACTAGACGGTAGATCGTCACAGTGCTCATAGGCTTTTAATCCATTTTGGCGGCGTGAAAGCATAATGTTCGCCAAACCACAACCCTGTAGAGAACAAAAGGCTATAAGGTTTGGCGAGAATTATGTCTTCACTCCGCTAAAATGGATTAAATGCCTATGAGCACGGTGAAGATCTATCGTCTAGTGATGTCAAGTTAAGTTGGAGTTTAAATAGAACTTCTTCTTAATGATGTTTCAACTTTAAGTATCTGTAGTCTAACAGGTGTCCCGAACTGATGTGGGCCAAGAGAAGCACCTGCCTGTTCGATCTTGATGCTTGAAATATGTAGGCCGAGCTGCCGCCTTCTTCTGTCCGGGAGGCCCATACTAAGTATGGTCTCGGCGAATGAGGATGGAATCACTAGCACAAGAAAACCTGTTCAATGATTTCAGCGTAGGCAGGGTGGCGAAATAAGAGAGATATTCTTTTATTTTTGGTGTCTGCTTGCAACGGAAGTGGAGGAAGTACACCCGGAAGGAGACATTTGCGATTTTCTTTTTGCGGGGGAGGGGAGAGAAAGCGAGTGAAAAGGTATTAAAAAAGAAGTTTTTTATGTGTCGGAGCTCA
Source organism: Linyphia triangularis (assembly GCA_963978545.1). NCBI lineage: Eukaryota > Metazoa > Arthropoda > Arachnida > Araneae > Linyphiidae > Linyphia > Linyphia triangularis. The sequence goes on along the minus strand of OZ021725.1, from coordinate 32,040,455 downwards.
GGTATAAGAATTTTTTTACGTCCTTCAAAACACCAGAACAGAAAATTTGTGGTTTATCGATTAAGTCGGAAATATGTTGTCATTTTGCTGTAATCCAAAAATTAAACCTCCCAGTGAAAAGCTTTCTGGCATTCATCCTTGAAAATAAAGAAGCTGAACAAATCTTACGTAATTTTAATGGAATTTATTAATCAACTACTGTATATAATCTCCGATCTTGTACAGATGAGAAAAGGCTTCAAGTATCGTAAAAATCAGAATTGTGACCAAATTAGATTTTTCCTTCAAAATATGGTCTTGATCGCATTACAAAAAAAGGGCGTTTCAAATATTTACTGCATTTAATGGCTATAAAAATACTCTTTAACTATTAATATACATAAACGTATCAAAAAGCCCCTGTACCTTTCTTACTTTCAATGAAGCTAGATTAAGCCTAATGGGAAAAGGGGGCATATGCAGTCAAATTATCTGAGCTATCTTAAGAATTATCTCCTGATATTCTTTTTAAAAGGCAAAATAAAAAAAAAAAAAAAAAAAGTTAATAATATTGTGTAAAAGCAAAAACTATTAAAACTATTAACGTTCGATATTTAAAAAAAAAAACAATTTTATTAAATCCGCCAAATTTTAAAAATATTTTTTAAAACTTTTTCGACAGTTGATAGCTTGGATGCGTACCTAATGCATGATCTTACATTCCGTAGTCGTAATGGCTAGTAGTCGTTTGTATGTTATCGAAAATCGACGATACTTTTTCAGTTTTTTAAGGTAAGATTTGTTCACTCGGACCTAAATTCTTTATGGCCAAACGGCACATCTTTTTTATCCCAGTATTTGTGAACCAATCATGGAATTTGAGCTTCGACAAGGAGTGAGCTCTATCATCGTTATAGAAAACCAGATTAGGGATCATGAAGAAGAATGAACAAGAGAAACTATGGTACCATTCCCCTGGAATCAACGGCACAGTATGGCCCTAAGGAAGTTGTTGCATCAGAAAACCTCAATCAACTAACCAATCAAGCAACCTGGAATCAACCTTAACCAAAGTCAAATGGTCAAATTGCGATTTATAATTACTGCATTTTACGCATAACTATACAAAACGTTACCATTGTTGACACAGCATCCTATCATTGAAGATGAATAATTTGAATATTGTCTGATTGCTATTCTTTATAATTTTTTGTTCTAATAAGAGATACTATGCCAAAAGTCATAGCTGTGTAGTTTCACCCTAATTATAATGATCCCGAATCGCAATTCAACCACATGACTTCTACCTTTTTTAAGCTGTGTATGTGAGCGGAATTAGCTTTCTATTGATGCTCAATATATGGTGTGTATTAGTTTGATTTAAGTTTAAATTAAAATTACAACATCAAACTCTTCTTACGCAAGCATTCATTGGCTTCCGCCGGAGTGGCTGGAGCCCAGGGCCTCTGATTGTAGAGAGGCAAGCAGCTATCGCAGTCATGACCCATGGTGTGGTGCTCGCATCGGCACACCAGTCGCAAGATGCCAGTAGTATCGTCCGGGGCATATACACAATCGCTGGCATGGCCATAGCATCGACACCTAAACGGATAGTTTACAATTGAATACTCAAAAAACACATAAAATTGTCTTTTACGAGGATAACACTAAAAGATATTGATACAAGGCGTGAAAAATGAAATGGAATTTAAAATTTTACGTTGTTTGTTGTTCTGTGATTCTTATTGCTGTTTCATTTTAGAGGCTCTTATTTGGTGTCGTGCCACGAGCCGACGTGTCATGAGCGCATCGTACCAGGAGCGCACAAACACCTGCAGTATTTGGGAAGGGAGAAAGATGCCTCTTATTTATCAAGCGAATGGTACCACGAGCGCACAAACTGCTAATTTATGTGCACAGGGTAGGATCTCCATTCTTTAATTTTCATGTTTTAATTTCAAACCTTTTGGCAGTACATCAGAATTAAAAATGATGCATTTTTTTATATAAACTTTTTTCTTCAGTTAATTTTTTAATTAGCTAATTACAATTAAAATGAATAATTAGGGCGTTATTAGAATGACATAAATAACTTGTAATTAACTTAGAGGTATGACTTTTATTGCAAATTAAAGATATTATATTGACGGATGTGCGAGACATGAAGATTGAATTGTGAATCTGGCTCCAATATTTATTTAATTATAAGTTTTTAAATAAAAAGTTTGAAAAAATACATAGTTTTTAACAAATGTGTTTATAAGGTGTTTTATAACGTGTTTATCTATAATAATAAAATAAGCTGTGTGTGTGAGTGTAGTCTGTGGCTCTATGGATCTATAGAAACCTAATTAAAATTGGAGTAGAGCTTTGAAATTTTCAACATAAGAAGTTCTGGCCTTCTAATTGTACATATGTCAAACAAAATGTTAAAATTTTATTTCTTTTTTAATTAATTTTTTTATTTAATTGTTTTTTTACAAAGTGACTTCAAATAGAGATACAGCTCTGCAATTTTCAATATAAGTAGTTTTAGCCTTCTAATTGGACTTTTCAGAATTTTAAATTCTTATTTAGTTGTTATATAATTTTTTAAAATAATTAATATATATTTTACAAAACGATTTCTAATAGGGCTACAGCTCTTAAATTTTCAACATAAGTGGTTGTGGCCTTCTAACTAAACTTTTGAAAAACAGAATTTTAAAATTTTATTTGTTTTTTAATTTACTTCTTTTAATTATATATTAAAAAAAAAAAAAAAAAAAAAAACGATTTCTAATTGGGTTATAGTCCTGAAATTTTCAATACAAGTAGTTTTGGCCTTCTAATTGGACTTTTGACAAAAAGAATGTTAAAATTTTATATTGTTTTAATTAATTTTTTAATTAATATTTTCACAAAAAGCAACTTCTAAATAGGCCTAGAGCTCTAAAAATTTAAACATAAGTAGTTTTGTTCTTCTAATTTTGCTTTCCACAAATACGTGTTAAAAAATAATCTTAAAGGGGTGTTGTATTATTGTATTAACGTGGGAATTTTTTTTTTTTTGTATTTCGACCGGTGAGAGGTTTCTAATATTAAGGCTTTACGTAGCAATTAAATTTTAGTGAGTGAAGTGAGCTTATGCTTACGTAGCAATGAACCTTTCAGCGAGCCTATGCTTGCCTAGCAATGAATCTTTCAACGAGTGAAGTAAGCCTGTGCTTATGTGTCAATGAACTTTTCAGAGAACGAAGCGTGTTCGATTTTGCGTAGCGATGAACCTTTCTGCGAGCGAAGCTGGGACCTATACACCAATGACGGATTTCAGCAACGCGAGGCCTCACAGCTAGCTAAAATATTGCACATGTTAAAATTTCGTAGCGAAGCACGGGTATTCAGCTAGTCTGTAACAATAAAACAAGCTGTGTGTGAGTCTGTGGATCTATAGAAACCTACTTAAAATTGGAGAAGAGCTCTGAAATTTTCAACATAAGAAATTTTGGCCTTCTTATTGTACTTATGTCAAACAGAATGTTAAAATTTTAATTAGTTCTTTTTTAATTTTTTTTTTTTTTTACGAAGTGACTTCAAACAGAGATACAGCTCCGAAATTTACAACATAAGTAGTTTTAGCTTTCTAGTTGTAGTTTTGAAAAACATAATTTTAAATTTTTGTTTAGTTTTTTTTTAATTAATTTTTTCAATTAATTAATAAATATTTTACAAAACGATTTCTAATAGAGCTACGGTTCCGAAAATTTCAACATAAGTAGTTATGGTCTTCTAATTGGATTTTTGAAAAACAGAATTTTAAAATTTTATTTGGTTCTTTTTTAATTTAATTTTTTAATTAATGTATAAATATTTTACAAAATGATTTCTAAAAGGGCTACAGCTCTGAAATTGTCAAAGTAAGTAGTTTTGGCCTTCTACAAATAATAAAATTTTTCGCTAATATTCGAAGCTAAATTTAGCCTCAAAATAAGCAAGAAAGAACAATGTAACAACAACTTAAAAACATTAATGTAAAAACTTGTGAAGGGTTACTAAATCATTTTTTTAAAAAGTTTTTATAAATATTTTCGAAACAAAATTTCATCAGTTGGATATTCTTATTTTTTTCAATATTTACATCATACTTATGATATCCCTTTAATACAAATGGATATGTCCTAACATCATCTTACATATAAGTTTTGTATAATATGGATTTGTTCCATTTGATATAAAATAGGTATGTGAGGTGGTGAACTTAAAATTGAGAACAATGGGGATGGTAAGTATGAAAATGTCGCTTTCTGATTGTTTTAAAAGATGAACATTCATGTGAAACTGCAAACGTGCAGGTCATTTTATTAGCAAATGTAAAATTTTCAACTACGCAGAAGACAGTGAAAATGAGGAACTCGAAAAGAAGTAATCAAACTAAACATATGAAAACCAAAAACTTATCAGAATTTAAAATAAGCTACAAAAATGCAACGGAATGAAATTTTTAATTTAAACAGAACATAATCATCATAAGAAATATAAATCGGCTGCCCAATTTAAAAACCTAGTATCTAACAAAAACATAAAAATGCGTATTTTGGCTTTGCAAGTTCTATTAATATGTACTGCGTACACTGAGAAACAAATTTGGCCGTAAAAAAATACTGTTTTGGAAATTTGGCTTTTTAAAATAAAGAAAACCTATCCTTTACTTAGTAAAATAAATCTGTTTTTGTTCGATCCTGTGAAATGAAGAAGGGAGCCCCTGGGAAACCAGAGTTTGTGCGCTTTTGGTACCATGTTACCTTGTAGCAGATTTCCTTCCCCTCATAAACAGGTGTTTGTGCGCTAGTGGTACCATTTTACCCTGTTGGCTGGATACACGTCGGCTAGTTCCACGCAATCTCTTATTCGAAACTAAAAATGTACATATGAAACCAATGCAATACCTATCTGTCGATTCCGAAGTATTAAAAATGTTGAATAATAATGGAATTGGTTAAAGGATTTAAATGAAAATGAGCACACAACTGGTATACAGATATTCAAAATCAGAAAAAAATGTAGAAGTTTCAAGTAATATTTGCAATGAATATTAAACTAGGGGTGGGGAACATCCCACAAGTTTCAATTGCAATACAATGCTGGTCAGTGGATTTGTATTTGGCATTGATTCGTGAAATTTACCGTTTTAGTTGACATATTTTCACTAATTAAAAAATATTCAATTTGGCGATATTTTTAGCGACAAATATTACATCACCTACTCCCGCCCAAAATGGTAAAATTTGTAATATTTGTTTCGATAGTTATTACATTTAACTTTTGTCTAAATGAAACAGTGGAGAAACAGTCGATGATGGGCAATGCTCATGGGAAGAAAACTCTGTGTTAGAGACGATTTTTCCTCAACTTTTTACTTCTCTATCGCATTGTTACAGAGAGTTTGGAGGTAGGAATGCTAAAACTACTTTGCCAATTGGTGAAGAATATAAATTCTTCAATGGCAGCCCCTTAAGCGCAAGTGCTACTTTGACAAATATCGCAATGGCAGATTCCATGGTCACCATTAATCCGCATAAAAAAGATGAACATCGTTGAACTTATGATGACTTCCTTTTTAAAACAAAGGGTAACGTTTAAAAATGCAAAAAAAAAAAAAAAAAAAAAAAAAAAATTTTTTTTTTTTTACTAAATGCAATTCGTACATTTGCTTATATTACATGTAGGGTAATTGAAAGTAATATAGGGCAATTAAAATACTGCATTTGGTAAAAATAAAATATTTCGATTTTTTTTTTGTTGCGTTTTTGCACGTTTTGGAACTTCCAGAGTTCAATAATGCGGTCTAGGCTTTCATCAAATTAGCGCATGCGCGAAAGGTAGTTGCCATTGAAAAATTTATGTTTTCAAGCAATTTCCAAAGAACCCCGGCTCTAACTATGTTGATAAGAGGTAGTCCGAGTAAGGAACATTCTCTATACTCGCAATGTTACAATCTTCTAGCCCAGTGTATTTAGAAACTATTTTGTATAGAACTTTGACACTGGGTGAGTAGGTACGAAAAAGATCACTTAATGAAATGACATAAATTGTTTCCATTTAATGTCTATTAATTATAAATGAAAATTAAAATAGCAAATCACAAAACCAGGTGGATTCACTGTATATGCATTGACATAAAGTTTTCAAGTATAAAATAAAATATATTAGACATTATTTTCAAGTTTTTAATTTATGTCATTTCATTAAGTGATTATTTTCGTACCTATGCAAATTTCAAGGTTTTATACAAAATATTTTCGAAATGCATTTTGCTATACTAAACTTCAACTTAACTTCACATCACCAGACGGTAGATCGTCACAGTGCTCATAGGCAATTTATCCATTTTGGCCGCGTGAAAGCATAATGCTCACCAAACCATATAGCCTTTTGTTCGACAAACGGGATGGACAGGAATACTGTGTCACACCATATTCTTCTCTCGTCCCACAAGAAAAAATCACTCTAGGAAACTCAGCCCAGCAACCCTGAAGAGAATAAAAGGCTATAAGGTTTGGCTAGAATTATGTCTTCCCTCCGCTAAAATGGATTAATTGCCTATGAGCACGGTAAATATCTATCGTCTAGTGATGTCAAGTAAGTTGGAGTTTAGATTAGAAGATTGTAGCATAGCAAGTATTGGGAATGACCCTTTGTAGGACTTCCACTTAAGGTGTTTTAAGCAATTCCTACCTACGAAATTCCGGTAAAAATTTATTAAAAGTTGAAAAACGAACGTCTTTAATATAGACTTCCCTTCCCTTGAGCATTGGCTATAAATAATTGTTTCTCTTACATAGTGAAATAATTATCGCCAACTTCATTTATTTGGCAGTTTTTTTTCGCTAATGTAATAAATATCGCCAAACTAGAATTAAAAAAAAAAAAAAAAAAAAAAAAAAAACTGAAAATGCGAAAAACCGGTTAAAACACCAATCCACGTCAAATTTAAATGCAGTGACCAGTATTATAGTGTAATTGAAAGTTGTAAGACGTTCCACATACCTAGTAAGTAATAAAAGTTACAAATGAGGGAATTTAATAATACATCACAAATGGGTTTTCAACAGTTAATTCAGACTGTTACATGTGGAAACATTTGAAACCTTTCAGTAATTGAAGATTTCCCCCAAAAATTATTTTGGTTAAATTAATATATCCTAGATTCAAAAATATATATTTAAACGTATTTATTTAAACATAATAGCCTGAGAGTTAAGGAACAAATGGTGAGTTATTTGACCACAGTCGAGACCATATTTAAGTGGCCTTTTATAAACAACTGAATAGCGTATCGACCTTGGTAGTTAGGTGTATGTGAGGGGCGAATATTTAAATTAAATATCGATTGTTAAAACTGTCACAACTGCCGAGTAATGCCGTAATAAGCGTGATAATCTTGTATTTTAAGTTTCAAAGAGGGAAGAAACAGGTAATTTTTCAAGTATCGCGGCACTTCGATGTTTCTACCGTAGAAAGAGAAAAGTTGGTTTTAAATTTTCGCGTTTCATTCACACCCATTGATATTCAGGGATTCATTAATTATCACCATGATGCTAACTTAGTGATCAGATAACTGGGGCTACTTTTTTCTTTCTCTTCCTATGCTGTAAGATAAGACCTCACAAAAACTTGAAACTCAATATATATACTAAATGTCTTTAAAAAAATTACTAAAAAATGTATTTCTTTAATTATATTTTAAGCTGGTTTTCATCAGTCGGAATTAGATCTGGTGTTAAAGTTCACGAAATCTAAAGCCTTAGATATTTCGGTGAAATTAACTCACCTGGCACCAACTGAAAAGTCACTGATAGCGAAGAAGTAGGATTTGAGAACTAGAGGATCTTCAAAGATTTCGTCCCCAAAAGTATTCATCTTATCCAACGAGATACGAATACCAGTAGAAATGACCCACTCCTGAAAAGTAATACAATTGCTTGAAAAGAGTATTAGTTGTGAGGCAACTGCAGATTTTGGAATTTGAGCGAATAATTTTTCTAAAAGCCTCATAAAATATTAATAATTATTAATAATTTAGAAGTACCTTAATTTGCTGAACTTCTTTTTTAGGGAAAGTTCCAACAGGCTAATTCAATTGGTAGTATAGATCTTGCGCAAACCAATCACCAATCCAACATATCAGCAAATAGAAAAGGGTTGAAATAAAGAACCACCAGGGAAATCTTTCACAACTCGCTAAGTTATGGACATTAGTATTTCTTTAGTGACTTTAGACTAAGTAATATGTTGCTTTCAGATCTCAATACCGTGGTCGCACCTTAAAAAGTAGAGATAATGGTTCTAAATTTTTGTTAGGTGTTACTTATAGTTTAGATTGAATGGATGTAAAATATACTGAAAGCAACATTATGCACGTTGACGGGGAAATAAACGGAGGCATTGAACTATTGACACTCTCAACCAGATATAATTTCTTGCCGCTTTTTGTTTTACATCTTCATATAGGAATATCAGGCAAGACAACCATTTTTGCTACAAAAATGGTATTATTTCAATTCTTAAACGTGGAATAGAATCAATAAATATTGTAGATTCCAGTAGTTGACTGGGTTGATGTAAGGAAGCTGGCACATAGGCTTGTCCTATGTGGAGCCTAATATAGTAGGGACGTATTTACTTAACATCGTGAAAGTTTCCGTAGAATAAAACATTTGTACAACGCAAAAGAGATAAAGACTTTTAATAGAGAGATCCGTTTCGTACCTGCTCTCAGCGTAGAATGAGAGATTATATCCGCTTACATATTAAAGAGGACGACAGAGGGCGCTCGCAGGCGTGCCTCACAGTTGATGTTATCCAGTAGTTGACTGAGTTGATGTTATCCAGTAGTTGACTGAGTTGATGTTATCCAGTAGTTGATAGGGGATGTCATCTAATAGAACTGAGAATATCATCTACTAAAATTGTGAGTGTCAGCTACTAGCACACTATTTATCTAATATGATTCAGTTCACGAACGTTGCAATATTTCTGTTATTAAAAGGTAGATGAATGAGAAAAGTGCACGAATGGAGTATACAAAAATATAGAAAATAAAGCTATCTGCATTTGAGAGTAGATATAGAAAGAAAAGAGTCTTTGGTTCCATGGCATCTTTTGTGCAATAGAAAATGTCTGCAAAAGATTGGAAATAAGGTAAAGAAATGAGGTTGCTCCATTGGAAATATTATTGCCAACCAATTGGCACCAAATTCACTTGACTCCTTGACAAGAATACTAGGAATGTACCTCAACATCAGCTGATATTGAAACTTTGGTAAGCAAACAAGAATCTATGTCTGATGCTGTAATTGAGTTTAAAGAGGAAATGTAGAGCATGCTGTCCAACATGAGCCATGTTCCTGTTAGTGCTGAAAGTGACTTTCATTTGAAGAAGACCGAAGATTCTGCTTGTTCAGGAAATATTTCGGATGTCATCGGTAAGCCGTGGGCTTCACAAAGGAAAATTCCCTGGCAGTGCTAGAGAAACTCACTGTTAAAAGGAATCTTGTTGTGGATCAACAGGTTCGTAAAATCTGCGTGGTTGCTTAAAATACCTAAGTGGAGAACAGACGTTTGTGACGAATCAGGCTGCATTCCACAAAATTTCCATCCAAAAACTGGCGTCAGTTGCTAGCAGATGTTGCGAAGTGTTCTTCAACCGGAAGACAACGATGAATCCCTGAATGAGATTGCCGACCTCTTTTATATTTCTCTTTATGAAGTTTTTAGGTAGAAAGATTTTGAAGAGCAGGAGAAAAAAATGGAAATTTCTAGCATTAAAACTAAAGAAAATATGATCTTAAACGTGAAAAATGTTCATCAATTTGTCAAATATTAGTGGTTGCTAACTTTAGTGGCAAAAGAGATGTACCTGTAGTTCGAGGTTATTCTCGAAGTCATACGCCCCGGGGCGTCCCTCCAGAGTGGAGAAGAGCACCGTTCCTCCGGTGAGGGGCGAGAGGTCGCTGAATTCAGATGTGCAAAGAGGCAAGGTCTCGTTGTCCCGGGAGACGTATCCACCATCCGGCAGTCCGTACGTCTCGTTGCAGGTCGCGCTGTAGAACTGGTAAGGTGTCCACTCGGAGTTTAAGGTAGTGCGCTTGTAGATAGCGAAGCTCTGGGGACGGCTGCTGTAGAAGCGGAGACGAACGTATGAAACGTCGAAGGACTTGCCTAGGGGAAAAATAACAATTCAGGGTTGGAAAGAGTGTTTATAAATGGGTTTATCCAATATTTGGTTCGTTGTCTTTAAAATTGAATTTAAAGAGTAAAATTGATGAATTACTGTGGTGGGTTGATTATTTTTACTTTTGAATTGTAGAGAAACTGTATTTGTGTTGAAGTTGATACTGGATTTCTGACTATTGAACTTATTTAGTGGATTTCTACTTGGAATAAAAGATATCGTAGTGCACACCAGCTTTGCTTCTTTAGTTTCTGTAAAATTGACATTGCTAGAATTTGAAGCTGAGATACTGTTTCTTAGTAATTATTTTCATTTAATTCAACCTCAAAAAGAGTAAATTTTTTAGAAAAAGCAAGTAAGAAGAGGACTTTGTTCCTAATGAATCGCTCTGTGTTGTAATATTTCGTTTTATTACAGACTGAAAATTTAAAAATCAGTCGTATTCAAGCTGTGCAATGAAAATGCACCAACATCCTAATCCCTTAACTTACTTAATTCAGTTCCAAGTATTTATTACAGTTATTTTTTAACTTAAATTTTACAATAAAAAACTTTTCCAACTGTTATGCCCTGTTTTTAAAGTTTTAGAGCTTTTTTTTTACACAAATTTATGAACGAAATCGAAATTAATTTTCTTTAAAGGATTTCTAGAAATGTGCTACAAATTCTCTTTATAGTTTTTCACTAAAACATATTGAGACTTGCATTTACGAATACTGAAATAAGACAATTTAAATCCAAAAACCGGACTGCTAATGAAAGAACTTAAAGTACCTTTTAATTATTTTCTGAACTATTATTACTTTATAGGAACAGACTCTAATTTTTAAATAGTGTGAAGTATACAATTCAGTTAACCGCAAAGCGATTTCCACTAAGCCAGCAATAAAACAACCAGAGTTAAATAAGGATAAAAACAGACTGAAACCTGGAAAGAGAGAGATATCTGAGATTCTCTCACACGGCGTCTAGTTGTCTAGTCTCTGCTCCCCGATACTACAATCAAATACATAAAAGGGCAAAATAAAATGTTGGGACACCGAGGAGGCTCCAGAAAGTCCGGAGTCTGACTCTATCGATCTCACCAAAAGAGGAGCAAGACCAACGGAAAACGTCGAAACATTTGGTTTTGAGGGATGTTATCATACAAGGAGTCATTTTTAATCATTATTATAATTGAAAAGATAATAAAATATTAACCGCGCGATTGGAGAGCTAAGAATTTAAACTAATTTACTGAATTGTTCCACAAAAGCAAATGGATATTACTATTAGTAAAGAGGTATTAGATATTAGGCTTGTTATTAAATTTTTTCAAAATAATGAACTTTATGCGTAAATTAAAAATCGAAGCTCGTTACTGAAACTCTAAAGCTTAAAATTTAATTTAGATAGAATACGTAGAGCTATGTAGATTAGTTAGTAAATTCTGAAATGCTTTATAAATTTTTGAAATGCCGAATAAATTTAAAATTAAATTACTGATAATTTATGAAATAGCTATTTTTAATTTTTGATGCTGGTCATAGGTAATAGTTCTTGTTCCATCTAACTAATTTTATATGTCCAGTTAAAAAGGTTTTGAATCTTTTACAGTAATAAGGGGAGCATTTTTGAAAGACTAGTTGTTAGTAAATCTACAATATGGTATTTTGAAATTCTGATGATGGGATTTTATTTTGTAAATTTAAGCGGTTAGACATGGGTTTGAATATATTATTTATTGTTGCTGATTGATAAATAATCTTTGCTTATGATAAATGTTAATGTTATCTTTTGATAAGTTTGTTTATGAAGTTGGGTATTGAATAACATTAATCTAGTTTTTAAAACATATTTACTCTAGTATTTTAGCTGTAGTGCGAAGCTTATACAATGGGTCTGTACATTTCTACGAAGTCCCCATTTCTATTTCAAACTACCCTGAGCTATACATTAAATTGAAGGTGATGTAAGGAGAGTTGAATTTTTTGTTAAAAATTTCAAAAGTTACGCCAGGAAACCCGTGAGAAAGCTCGCACAGTCGAAACTTCAAAAACTAAGGACAAGCGTTGAACATAGAATTGAAGGTCGCAATTAGACCAATTAAGTAAGTTCAGGAATTCAATCAAAAGTCGAAACAGATCTTGAGAATTTTTTTTTATTGTAACTCGATAATAAATTAATATCATAGTTTTGAATTGAGGCTTATCTTTTTATAATATTCTTTTGCAAAGTTAAGGTTTTTTTTATTTTAAAACACCACCTACCAGAACAGAAAATATTCAAGATTATCTAGGTGTTCTAGATGAATATTCTATTCATTGATATTAGAAGCGGCTACTAACGAACAGTGCCTCTATCCCAACTATTATTTTCTACACTGTATTAATGTAAATAGAAGTTTATACAAAGAATCAGTCCATATGTTTGCTTAGGTCAACATTAGAAGAAAAATATATCAAAGCTAAATGCACGTGCAACAAGTACTATACTAAACTTCAACTTAACTAGACATCACTTAGACGGTAAATCGTCACAGTGCTCATAGGTATTTAATCCATTTTGGCGGCGTGAAAGCATAATGTTCGCCAAACCACAACCCTATAGAGAACAAAAGGCTATAAGGTTTGGCGAGAATTATGTCTTCACTCCGCCAAAATGGATTAAATACATATGAGCACTGTCACGATCTACCGTCTAAGTGATGTCTAGTTAAGTTGAAGTTTAGTATAGATAAATACACGTCAAATAAAAGGTTTCACTAAGTTCCATATCCAGAGTTCCCATACTAAAATTCGATCTTAATTTACGACCAAAAGTACTGGAAATGGCAATTGCAAGTCAATTTGCAATTCTTTAAACCTAAACTATGAATGCTACTAACATGTGTCATACATATATCAGTTCGACAGTTCTGATAAGGTTACGATTACTTAAAATTCAATAGAAATTGCTTTAAAATTAGACTGGGAGAGTGCAGCCAAAGTAACTCTTTGTAATTTGTGGTATCCGATAAGTACTTGAATATGTGGTGGCAAATTTTCTTATCAAGTTTTATCTCCAATGTCAATTTGGCTACATTTATATACAAAAAATTAGGGTGTTTGTTATTGATGTTTTGTTGTCAACCATAATAGGAGAAGATTTCAGGCATTAAATATCGCCAAATTGTTTACCTGGATTTATTATACAGTAATAGAAACACGAATAGAAGAGATTTTTAGTGATAATGCCTGTTGTAACCCAACTTTTGTTTTTCCTTACCTAAATCCAGCGTGAGGTTAACTTGACCCGGTTGATCAATCCCATCCTCCATAGTATCACTCATCCACCAAGTGAGATTTCGATAGGTGTTGAAGTCCGTCATGTGATGAGGAAGGTGGGCCCTGTGGGGCACGGTGACGTCGCACACTTCGCACGGGGCCCGCGCCCAAGGCGTTCCCATCTGACGGCAGAACTCTCGAGGTCCCTTCTTTGGATCGGCACCGCAGGTGTTGGTGGAGTGTAAGTTCCTGTAGGCTGCAGCATTGGCGAACTCAGGTGTGCATCTCTGGGGTTGATTGTTTTCGTCGTAGCAGGAAGATTTGCTGTTGGATAGCATGGAAAAGTGTTAAGTTGGATTTTTTTTAAAAACATTTTTAGTGTGTTAATTAATTTGGAAATTAACATGCTTTTAAAGCTATTTCTTCTTTTTCTTTTCTTCTTTTCTCTCCATTTTGACAGAGAATATAAGAAATATAGGCATTATAATTTTGAAGAATATAACTTTCTTGAAGTATATATATATATATATATATATATATATATATATATATATATATATATATATATATATATATATATATATATATATATATATATATATATATATATATATATATATATATATATATATATATATATATATATATATATATATATATATATATTTTCACCATTTTTAATTATAATAATTTGGAATTTTGAGATTATTTTAAAATGATGTAAATTATATAATATACATACACTATTATTGTAATTTTTATAGCATCTTAATAGATTAAGGCAATAAGTTAGTGCAATAAAAATAAAGCAATTATTGTGATAGTACTGAAACACGAAGATGAGAAAAGTAAGTTACTTTAGTTTTAAATTTATATAAAATATTTTTTTAAAAAGATATTTTAAAATTGTATAGTTGAGTTCTGAAAGAATAAAGGAATACATATAATTTTTAAACACCATATTATTAAATAGAACATAATTTCTTAAAATCTTAGAAATTTTTACTATATTCCTGTTTTGTATAACGTGAGTTACTATTTTTAAGTCCATTTTATGAATTTAAAAATATTATTGAAATATTGTCATTTCCATTAACATTTAGCTTTTTATTAGTTGATTTAGAAATCAGGTGAATATTTTCTTTCGAATTACTTTTTCTTACTATATTTATAGAAATAATAAACAGTAGGTGTCCAAATGTAATATTAGTTTCCCTGGAATGTCCCATATACAATTTGGTAGTGATATGATTGTTTAACAGTGATGAATAGCATCTACTACATGCGATGCACTGTTGATGTTAAATTTGTTTTGCTCAAATGCAAAGAACAAGCTTCAGACTTTATTGTTTATGAATAATTAGGGAAAAGATTGGGAGGACAATGTGGCATCCTTGGACCCTAATAGAATTAAAATTATGAAATAAATTTATAAAATAATTGTTGGTATCTTTAATATATGATGAAAAAGCTCTGTTTTGCAAATATTATGAAATAAAATTTAAAGGAGAAATTCACATGAAAAAGAGCTATCGTTTTATCACATCCGTGGAATTAGTTGTTCTAGAATTCGATAATGTGAAAGAGAATGGTATATTACTTTTGTTGCTATGTATATTCCTGAATATATCAAAGCAACTTAAAACAATAAACAACACACAATTATAGGCACCTTTTGTTTTGTTTTTGCTTTGTAAATTTGATTTAAAATGTGAAGTTGGAATTTAGGATTTTTTTAATAAATATCCCAGTAGCACAAAAACACTAACTATAAGCACAAAACGTAACGCAATGCTGGTATACATTGGCCAATCCCGATGATGACTTTTGTAAATCGGCCGTTGCTACGTATCTTGACCAGTATCGCCCAATGCTGTATAAAATATCCAGGAAGTTTTGTTATGCTGATGCACAGTTTAAAAATTGTTTTCTATAAGAAATGAAGGAGAGCTAAAAAATATATTTTGTGATGTTTTTGACATGTTTAATTTTTTAAAATCGTGTATTTTGGAAAGGTTTTGAAGTTTTGACCATAATTGGCCAATCTTAAGGAGCCCCTGTTTACAACATTGTCTAATACTATTGGGTATAATTCTATGCAAATGTGACTACTAAAATATCCACTGCCGATGAAAGAATTTGAAACACGGGTACTCAGATAGTGCTGCTTGACAATTAAAAAATAAACAAAATACAATGAAGCATAAACATTTCGCATTTAGAAGAAAGACACTATTTCCTTTTTTATGCGGTACTTAATAAGAAAGTAGGAAAATTTTGTTTTGACTGCACTAAGATGGATGAAATTATTTTAGAAATTGATATGTGAATAAATTCTATGCATACTGTGAATTTTCAAAAAAGATTATGAAATAGTTATTAGTATTGTTATTATATTTAATTAGTAGGTATTGTTTATTAGTAGGTATTATTACAATGTAAAAGTTCTTTCCCAATGTTAGATTTTCTGGAATAATTTTTTTTTTTAACATTAATTCTTATTTAACTCAAAAGTTAGCATGTATTCAGGGAAAATCGAATACTGATTTTCATATATTTACAAATGACACTTGAAAAAACCCCACATATTTACCTATCTGTTGTTGGAGGAATCCATGACCCAATAATTTCTTCATCGTAATCTGCACCTTCATCGTCATCGTGTGAAGATACATCGTTGTAATCCGATGGAAGTGAGAATTCTATCCGGTCCCTTCCATCGTACTTGAAAGAACGAGTCAGCGATGGAACGCAAATGAGAAACAGACATATTCTGAGGAGAGTAGAGATGCTCATCCGCTCCATCTCTAAAATCGTCTGCTCTTTTCGAATGCGTTTTTCTATGAACGCAGCATGCGCAGAACTTTTTTTGTTGAAGGCTAAATTTGTTGGATCACATTTAGATTACCACTTTTAGAAGTTGATTTCAAGTTACATCTTTCAAAGAATATTTCTTTTGAGACAATATTCTTTTGATTAGGGAAAATATATTAAAGTTTTGATGCTAAGGGTATGAACCTTAATATCAAATCAATAAATATTCTTATAGTTTGGTATTTCTTAAATAAAATTTTTAGATAAATAAAAGATTTGTGATTTTTTTTTTAAAGTTCTACTCTTTGGCAACAAAACATAAATTATCCAGGAAAAGAATTAAATTCGAAAGTTTTTAAGATTTTTTGCTGAAATTAATTTACGTATTGAGTTGCATAAACGGAATAATATTACGTTAGAACTGAAGGTATTTGCAAATAATACGTAAATAATATAATAGTTTTAGGGTTAATAGTATAAACAGTTTAAGCAAAGACCATCTACATTTTTTTTAATGAATAAATCCATAAAGTAGATTAAAAATAAGTAAAAACTTATTTGATTCTATAAATCAATATTATTATAAAGTTTGTAGTGGCTTTGTTCACTTTTAATAATTTTTTTGCAAATGTAATTCAAAGCTTTATAACACCTTATAAATGCATGCTAGTATTAGTGGACATTGATGAACTTAGTGTATATTATTTATAGAAAGATTATTGATCATAATAACAAAAATAATTTATGACTTACACTTTTAAAAATAAATAAGAGTTTTCTACAAATAATGAATCGGCATGGTCGTAGCGATGTCATAAATTTTGGAGTGTAGTTAGTATTTTTATTTACTAATATTTTAAGAATATTAGTTTTATGTGGAAATGAAAAATTTCCTTATAATATAATTTACCGTAGAATATATTCGTAATACATAATATTTTAAAAGGGATCGCCAGTTTGTTCCTGCCTCATAGATCTAATGCTTTATTCTTTGTGCTACGCTATCTGCAATTGTATTACTTCAAAACATATGAATATTTTATTCCAGGTATAGTAACGAAAGTTTATTGACAAAAGTTGAATATAATTATTCAAATTTTGAAAAAAATTATAATTTAAATATATATATACTTTTTGAACTTTCAAATGTTTTTATAAGATAGCTTATAAAACTTAAAAACAAATAAATAAGAAGAAACTACAAGCTATTGTAACTTTAAATTTTATTAATGAGCTTTTATTACTGTTGTTTGTTAGGGCTGGGATAAAATCTAACATTTTTCAATGCAAAACTTTTGCATGTATTGTTGCCCAAAACTGCATTTTAGGCATTTTGATTAGAGATATACTGAACAGTTTGTAATATGTAGTTTAAGTGTAAGGCTGACGTTTATTTATTAAAAATATTGCGCATTTTTTTCATTAAAACTAACACAACACTATTACTCTTACTTATTATGTATTATTTTATTAATTACGAGTAGTTAAATTTAGTTACTGTTAAATTAAGTTAAACTGTTAAAAAAAGTCAATCAGTTAAGTTTAATTTTATTGTTATGATTTTGTATTATTGTATTATTTGCTATTATTTGAAATAGAACAATAAAGAAAAGATAATTAACTCGAACAATGTGTTATGTATATAATTGATTTTCACATTTAACAGTAGAGAGGCAAACATAATGCTTATAATATTTATCAATTATATAGAAAGATGAAAATAAAAACTTACTTTTTCCTTTTTCTTTTAACAGTGGCCTTTTTCTTTTTCAGTTTTATATTTAGCATTGGTAAGTTGTTTATAAAATTTCTTAATTATCATATAAAAATACTAGTCATACATACAACAAAACAGAATTTGCTCTTCTTCCACTTAAATATATTTCTCCAATACTTAAATATATTTCCTACACTTGATTCTTCAAAGTAGAATTTTTAAAACTATCTTAACGGTTATACTTAAATGTTTATTGATAATATTTTATTAAGTCAAAGTACAGTATTCCAAATTAACATAAATTTTAATTAATTGTGGCCAATGAACTATTGCTTAATTGAAACTTTTAAAGCATTTATTTTTCTAACTTCTTTTTTGCAAACTTACAATTAAGGGAAAGTCTAAGTAAAATCTTGATATTTCATTTTTAGTAGATATAAAAAAAAGTTTTTGAAAATATTGATAATTGTTAATAATAGTTTCGAAATTTGGCCAGTGTTTTTACTAATATAAATGGAAGAGGTGAAATTAATTAAGAAATGGATATGATAAATAAATCGAACAGTTCGTAGTTTATCATACAAATAATAAATACTGATTTTAACACAGATCATACGAAAAAGTGTGCAATTTAATCAATTTGAAGTAAATAAACATTTAATGAAATATTTAATCGGTAAAATATTGAAAGTCTAGTTCAATAAATAATAAAGCCCTTGGTAACGAGTCCAATGTCTCGGAAAGGGAAATATAAACCGGCACATACTTTGTTTTATGGTTTAGATCTTTAAATTATGTGTTCTTCTAATATTTACTCACTTCTGTATAGCGGGAAATGCTGGGGAATGCAAGTAGTTGAGAATAAAATGACTTATCCCTTAGTTATAAAAATACTTATCCCAAGGATGTAAAAAGAAAATTGTCTCTAGAGTATTCTCAGAACTTTTTATTCCTCAACGCATTTCCCGGCTACTGATTATCTACTTAAAAGAGAAGGATGGATAGTATTTGAGACTGAGACCCACCTTCAATAAAGAGATACAATTTTATATTCTAGAGAATTTGTTAGAATTCGTTTAGAGCAGCGTCAGCCACTACGCGGCCCGCGACGGATATTTCTGCGGCCCTCCAATAGTACAGAAGATAAAAAAAAAAAAAAAAAAAAAAAAAATCACCGGATGAACTTTTTTTTTTTACGTAATTGTAATTTTCCCGAAATATTATAGTTTGTGTTAAGTATGTAGAACAGAGTTCTTCACTACGTGTCCGAAGAAACTATATAAAGAAACTTTCAGAAAGATGGTTTTCATAAAGAGTAAATACATGAAAAACTTAACTGAATCTCATTTGGACTATTTATTAAGATTGGCTGTAAAAAAATACTGCGACAGGCATCGACTCTATCACAAAATAAACTGAGCGATTTCAACCGACATCGTCTCACAATTTATATTGACTACAAACTAAAGTAGAATAATCTGGAAGTACAGTTTAAATAGTTATATTAAAAGTTAGGTCAAGTTTATTTGCCACGTTGGAACCAAAGACTCACTTCTAGAAAAGACACACTTTTAGAATTTAATTTACTAATAATGAAAGTTATTATTTTTAAATAATTAAAAAAAAAAGAATCAAATATCAATTGCAATTTGATTAAGATTAGAAAATCATTTTTTTTTCAGTGTTTAGAAATGATACGCATTGTGAAATTGATAATAAAAATACATACAGTCAGTCACAAAAATCTACATACACTGATCAAAATAAAGGTTTCTCAAAAAGCAATTAAATTTCAATTTTAAAAATCCTATCACTCCTTCAGTTTTCTCTAAAAAAAAAAATTTCCATAATAAAAATATTCAGAAATAATAATTTCTAGGTAATTTTGTGATTTGTATAGTAATTATCAAGTCGCAAAAGTCTGCATACACCTGATTGGCAGAAGGAAAAAAATTTGCATACGGAGTTATTTTGGAAGATTGTCTTAGTTTGGGGTTACATGTTTCGTTATCTATTCTAATCTTCATTTCCCGAGATTTTTTGACATTGTAACTTCAACAAAATGAGTCAGGGAAAGGAAACATCTTTAGAACTTCGAAATATGATAGTAAGAATGAAATGTGAAAAGAAATCTTATGCAGAAATGGCACAAATTGTAAAAAAAAGTTGGTCAACTGTTCAAACAATCTACAGAAATTATGTTTTGCTTGGAAATGTGCTTAACAAATATCGATGTGGTCGTCCAAGGAAGCTTAATGATAGTGATGCAAGAACCATAGTAAGAAAAGTGAAGAAAAATCCAAAAATTAGTGCTCCAAAATTAGCGAATCAAATTGCAACAGCTAGTGGAAAGAAAGTGCATCCAGAAACTGTTCGTAGTATTCTTCGATCAGCCGGCTACAATGATAGAGTTTCTAGACGAAAGCCGTTCATTTCATCTACTAACAAACAAAAGAGACTTGATTTTGCTACTGCACATATTGACCAAGATTTTAATTTTTGGAAAACAGTTGTTTTTACAGACGAGAGTAAGTTCAACGTGTTCGGGAGTGATGAAAATCTGGAGGGAAAAAAACACAGAAATGAATCCCGCTGGAGTGGGCAATTTAGTGTTTATCGACGGCATAATGAATCGATTTGAATACCTGAAGATTTTGCAAGACAATCTACTTCCATCGGTTCGAAAATTCGGACTTGGGAACAACTTTGTCTTCCAGCAAGACAACGACCCAAACAATCTACAGACAGCTAAGATTGTTAAGGAATTGCTACTCTATAAAACGCCTAAACAGCTCCATTCGCCGTCACAGTCCCCAGACCTTAACCCCATCGAGCACCTTTGGGAGGAAGTTGATAGGAGAGTTCGGGAGCAATCGGTAACAAGCAAGGAAACCCTAAAGAAGGCAATAGAGCTTGCATGGTCTCAAATTACACCTGAGACAAAAAAAAATCTGGTTATGTCGATGCCAAACCGAATTCAGGCAGTTGTTACTTCAAAGGGAGGTCCTACAAAGTATTAATGTTAAATTTTTTGGCATTTAATTCTGAAAGTTTGTATTGTTCTGTCTCTGTATGTAGACTTTTGTGACTATATAATTTAATATGTTGTTAATTTTTGTTATATTTTAACGAATTTGTTCATAATTTTTTTTGTTAGATATGAGTTATTTTCCAAGGTGCTAACGAAAATAAAGTTGTATATTCAAAAATATAGTTAAGTGCTAGATCTGCGAAAATTAGCGGGTGTATGTAGACTTTTGTGACTGACTGTATATTGGTGTATCCGGCCCGCGAAAAGCTCCAACATTAGTCATATGGCCCGCCTCTAAAAGTTAGTGGCGAACGCTGGTTTAGAGGGAATATTGCAACTCTGTCATTTTTATCTCATAATGTATGAGATGTTATAGAATGTCCAAGATGGGATCATCGAACTATCAGTCTGCATTGGGTGCACACAAAGGTTGTGACTGGTTGAACTAGTAAATCTGAAAGAGCCTTGAGGTTTTAATTGGTTGTTTTTATTTAACTCTTTCAAGTTCCATTTTTAAAATGTTTTTGTTGAATTTGCAACACGTATTTTCCAAGTAATATAAAAAACAGGTACCAGTGGTAGGTTGGTTGTTTTCAGATTATCTGGTGCCGTCAGCAACACAAGGGCTATAATGCACCGAAACGTTCGTTATTAGACAAGCCAACATACATTTACAAACACTCATGCCTAACACGAGACTCGAACCCGCAACCTAGCGGTCTAGAAGCTAGCACACTAACCACTATACCGTTTGGTCGGCTTACCAGTGATAGGAAAAATACATCTCCTTTTATATTATTTTTATTACAAGTTTAGCTTTAAAATTTTATTAAAAGGGAAAGCATTTACAGGAAAAAAAATAAGAAAATGTGATTGATGGGCATTTGACATCGCAAGCTCCAACCAACCATTAAACTATCCGAACCCTATTTTTTCCATATTTGAATTTTACTTCTCGACTAAACTACACTGCCACATGTCTTTTTCAATATCAATATTGCAATGCCAAAATTACAATATAGTTTTGCGTCTATTTGATTTAATTTTGACAATGCGGTACTATACTACTTCTTTTTTAGGTAGCTAGGCCGCCAGCCTACTCATCTTGGTTCCTTCAGACATTGAGATATTCACCGTGTCTTCTTGCTCTTAGGTTTCATTCATGTTCCCGAAGATTCAGACTCCCTGGACTTGCTTGAAGCTGGTGATATTTTTCCAAATCAAGATGGCTCCTTTTTGCGACGTTTCTACCGAAAGGTCAATCGAGTGCGAAGTCTGGATTTGAGTCGGCTGAAACGCACCAAGAGTTGCCGCTTCTACTGCCAACCAGCGATCTTGAACCATGAATCCGGAGTCGGAAACAGTCTTCGACACCCAGAACCTTCTGTGAGGATTATGATCAACCACTGCCTTCACTGTCTGAGAAGGAAAGGATATATGGATAAGATCATGGAACAACGAATGAGGGCTAAGGAAATGGTAAACCCAACACATATATGCTGCGTTAGAAATACGAGATATAACTTAAACATATTTTGTGGAAAAAAAGTACAGATTTAAGGTTATTGGATGATTAAAGTAAACTAGGGGGCTTTGCCCCCTGCTCGCTAACGCTCACCAACCCCCAAACGCCTCGCTGCGCTCGGATTGAGCAGCTTTGCCGCTCGAATTTGTGGTTAAAACATCATGCTGCTCTCGAATAGGTTTGGCAGCCATAAAAAATGTAACCAATTTTTTATAAATTTAATGTAAGGCCTAATAGAGAAAACACCCAAATTGCAAGTTTCATAATAGAAAGTTAAATATACTATCCGCCAACATTCTGACTTAAAATTTCATTAGCTATGCCCTTACATTGAAGTCCCAATATCTTTTATTTATTCTGATAAGTCACCCCTTTAGAGAACGGCGTCCAACGCGAAGCATTTTCTGGATAGAAATACTTCAAAATAATAATTACTCTAATACAAAAATGCTTCAGAAAAACAGAAAAAATCAACTTTGAAACGAAGAGTTTAAAAAGAGCGTTAAAATTACCAACGGGTTTGTTTACATACGTAGATAGTTTTAAAATTAGCAACGGTTGGTTGGTTGGTTGAACCCCTGTGCAGCTGGTTTGCTTACATACGTAAGGATGTTGCCAATCATATATTCAAAATCATTGAGGCTTTGTAGTAGCTTAATGATGAAAAATATTGTAATTTAACTAATTAATAAAGTGTTAATAAATTATTTTGGCACGTTTTGGCAAATCTACAGCTTATTTCCTTTAAAATGACACCTTGATCATTGAAATTGGTTGAGCAGTTTAGGCGGACGGACTAACCCCAAAAAACGTATTGCCTATTAAATATATAGATTTTCTTTAAATTTGACCAGGTATCTTTAAAATGAATTAAGACAGCCATGCTATTATACTCTTAGTTAAAATATTTACACCTATAAGAATTTCTAGTCATGTCTAAAATAATTTCTATATCATACATATGTAATTGAAAAGTTTGTGACAGATGGTTGTTGCTAGAAAATAGTATTCAAATTGTATTTTATAGACACTAAAACAAGGGAGATGTTATTATTGGTAACTACTACGTCTAGTTGTTAAAGCAAAGAAGAATAAATTAAATTTAGATTATATGTTTGTTTTTTTATAAATGCAGGAGCTGCTGATCTATTTAATCTTGTATATAAGATTTCATAAGCTATATTGAAGTGTTTTTAAATTTTCACACATGCTATAGAAAACTATGAGACTTGGGTGTATTTAGAAATGAAACTATAACTACTCGCTCTTTTTTACAATCAGTCATAAAATAAGATGTTATTTTTATTGAGGTATGAAAAATTCTGACATAAGTGAAACTAAACTGTTTTTTTTTTTATTAATTTAAATGGCTGTTTGGAAACCACCCTAATTATTTAGAAAAATTATGCAAGAAAGTCAGCTAATTAAAGACAAGGTGATGATGGCATGATCTCGGAGTAAACAAAACCGCTGTAGTTTTTAATAGTTAAAAATGGTTAAGATAATCTTCCATACAAAATTAATTAATACGAGGAATCAGCTGAAATTGGAAATTAGATAGAGTTACCATTATATACCCATGAGTTATTCTTCCATTCTTCCACTGAATAATACATTAGAAATACCTACATTCAATATGGCGTTAGACTTCTTTTGCATGGATAACAGAATAAATTCGTTTTCTATATTGAATCATAAAGTTCAGAAGTAATTACACAACGTTTTGTTTTAATGATTTTTTTTGTTTTAATGTTGTTTAATGTCAATTTTTCGAAATCGTAGCTTTGGCAACTTAGTGAGTTAGTTACTGTCAGGGTCACGTGCCTATTTTTATAACTACTTCTACTGTAACTTAGTTTGAAAAATTGATTATTAAAATGGCGTTTGTTCGAAGTGGTTGTTTTTTTTATTTGTGAATCAAGATCACGACTGACATAATGTGCGGGGAAACCCCAATGGATTTCGAATAATTTGTTGATGTATTTCGATGACTGTTTGGTGGATTTTGATGACTAGTTGGAGATTGAGGGTTTCAAAGCTGTGTGAAAAGTAAGGATTTTCGATTGTCGTTTAGATTGTGGATTTTGAGCGGTGTTAAAGATTTTGGATTGCGAGCTATGTGCAGATTGAGAATTTAGGAATATATAGTATTGGGGAGTATAAGTTCATCACTTTGAATATCTTGGGAACTGTTAAGAAGTTTTAAGATTTGTGAAAGTTTATTTTGGGAAAGTATTGGATGTGAAATGGCGTTTTTAGGAAGAGCTTTAAAGGTGGACTCTAGCGGAAGAATTAGGAGAAACTGTAACGGAAGGCATGAAAGTTGCCGGTTTAAAAAGGATGATATTAGCAAGTGCGGAGTATGAAGAGGGGTTTGTGGAAGAATTATTGAATAGAATAGTTGGTGAAAGGGAGGAAATTAAACGCCAAGAAAGAGAAGATGAAATTAAACGCCGAGAAGATGAAATTAGACTTCAGGAAAGGGAATTTGAATTAGAAAAGTTGAAGATAGAAGCAACAATGGTGAATAATGGTATTATAAGAGAGACGGATGCACCGAATGAAGGAATTAGAGAACAAGTACCAGGGAGATTGCATAAATTAATGCGTACCTTTGATCCCAAAGAAGGCGATATAAGTTTTTACCTAATATTGTTTGAAAGACAAGCACGAAGAGTTCAAATTAAGGAACAAGATTGGGTAACGAATCTTGTTGGGCTATTGCCGTTAGAGATGACGAATTTGATTGCCAGAGAGCCTGAAGAAAAGGCAAATGACTACGAGCACGTGAAAAATATGTTATTGAAAAGATTTAAATTGAGCACAGAAGCATTTAAAATCAAATTTAAGAGGCATTGCAAATCGGCTGAGAACACTTGGCGAGATTTTGGATTTGAGTTGGCGAACTATTTTAATGAGTGGATTTCGGGGCTAAAAATCAATGATTTTGACGGTCTGAAGCAACTGGTCATTGTAGAGAAGATGAAGGAACATGTATCAACAGATATACAACAACATTTTATTAATGATTGGGGTAGGATTGTTACAGTTGACGCTCTTGCTGGGAAGTTAGATGAGTATGAAAATGCAAGGCAATATAATCAAGCCACTAAAGCTACATCGTCTCAACAATAAAGAAATTCCTATCGGGGAAAATCTACCACGTTCAATGGAAGGAATCATATGTTTGGTGAAGGATATAAACAAGAGCCTAACAACTGCAGTGGAGGTGGATCCGATAAACGAAATTCTTTCCAAAAGCCAGTTACTTGTTTCAACTGTGGACGAGTAGGACATTTGGCAAGATTTTGTTGGGACAAGAAAGCAGGGAGGGGAAGAACGGAAGGTAAAGTTTCAGAGGTAAAAGGTACCGGAAGCGCAAATAGCTGAAGTCAAGGTAATTGAAGAAGGAGATGGTGAAAGCAAAGTAGTTACGGCGAGGTTCAACGGCGGAGTTGTAAGGGAAAACAAGGAATGTGACGCAGTTCAGCCAAGAATGTCTGATCTCAAGATGGTAAAAATTTCGTATGGTGGAGCTGAATATGAAGCAGTAGTAGATTCAGGTGCACAAATTAGAGTGTTTAAAACAGTGTAGTAGGAGAAGAAGTGGATTACAAAGGACATATAATGCTACAACCTGCGTTTGGTGATTCTGTGAAGGCCGAACTAAAAGAAGTAGAAATTGGTTTGGTAACGAATGGGTATATTACGCCGGTGATTAAAATGGTGGTGGCAACTGTGGATGGATTGAATGCCGATATACTGTTGGATACTGAAACGTATGAAGCATTATTAGAACAAGAAAGAATATAAAATCCCAGCTTTACAGCTGCTATGAAGTTAAGGTCTGATTCCCGAATTGAGCTGTCGGGAGGGAGTGTAAGTAGTGAAGAGGGAGGGGCGGAGCCAACAATAGGAGAGAGTGATGACAGGGAGTTGGCGAGCGGAAATAATACAGAAAAATTCAAGAAACATCAACAGATTTGCGACACTCTTCAAGAAGCATGGAATTTGGCTAAGCGGAATAAAGGAGGATATGTGATAGAAAACAGCATCCTGTACCATGAAGAGATAATGTGTGGGAATAGAATAAGGCAGTTGGTGATTCCTGAAGTTAGGAAGAGTAAAATACTTGAAATCGCTCATGAATCGGTGTTTGGGGCACATCTCGGAGCTCATAAAACTATGCAGAGAATAAAATTTTCTTTTTATTGGCCAGGGATGGTCAAGGAAATTAAAGCATATTGTAGTTCCTGTCATGGTTGTCAGTGCAGGAAAGTAATTCGGTCGGTTGACAAAATTCCGATAACACTTGTGTCTCGTCCGGAACTGCCATTCCAAGTGGTAAACGTAGATCTAATTGGTCCTGTAGACCCAGCGTCATCTCAAGGACATAAATACATACTTTGTTTGATGGACCAGCATTCCAGATGGCCGGAAGCAGACCCGCTCAAGTCATTAACGGCTAAGAGTACATGTGAAGCATTGCTGGAGATATTTAGCAGGACAGGGATTCCAGAAATGATAGTAATGGACATTGCGACAAATTTTGTGGCCAGTTTAACGCAAGAGTTTTTGAAGATGTTAGGAGCTTGTCCGCGGTTTTCAACACCATACCATCCAGAGGGGAATGGGTTGATTGAGAGATGGAACCAAACTTTTAAAAATATATTGCATCACATTATTAGAGAAGAAGGAAGAAGTTGGCATCGGTACATACCGT
Source organism: Linyphia triangularis (assembly GCA_963978545.1). NCBI lineage: Eukaryota > Metazoa > Arthropoda > Arachnida > Araneae > Linyphiidae > Linyphia > Linyphia triangularis. Next base: position 32,013,208 of record OZ021725.1, on the reverse strand, counting down.
TCTTACTGTGGGCTTATCGGGAAGTCCCAAATGCAACTACAGGCGTACCACCTTTTCTGCTAATGTATGGAAGAGATCCGAAGGGCCCGTTGTCTATATTGAAGTCAATTTGGTCTGGGGACATGGTGTTACCACTGAACTTTAAAGGATCAGTAGAGGATTATTTAAAGGAGTTAAAAGGTAAGTTAGAAGCAGCAACTCAAAAGGCAAAGTTAACAAGTGATGTGCAGCAAAGTAACTACGCTAGATATTACAACAGTAGGAAAAAGCATCGAGAATTCGCACCTGGGGATCAAGTGCTTGTGTTGCCTCCTGATTCAACCAACAAACTATACGCAAGGTGGACGGGTCCAGTTAGGGTTGTTAGAAGAGCAAAACCAAATTCGTATTATTTGCAGATGCCTGGAGGTAATTTAAAATTACTGCATGTTAACAAGATGAGAGAATACAGAGCGAGAGTTCAAACGGTTGGAGTGGTTTATGATATTGATGATGAGTTTGGCGAGATATATGAAACACCAACAATATCTGCAACTGGAGAACAGGAGGAAGCATTAGAAAGAGTGAAATTGGATTATCTACCTAGGAAACAACAAGATCAACTGAAGGACTTTTTAAATCGACACAAAACGTTGTTTTCTGAAAAAATAAAAAGAGCTAAAATGGGGGAACATGTGATAAAATTGAAGACTGAGGAGGAGACGATGAAACCAAAAACTTATAAGATATCGGAGAACTTAAAGAGGAAAGTGGATGCACAGATAGACGAGTTGTTAGAGTTAGGACTAGTCGAACCGGTTGTAAGTGAAATAGCCCTCCCGGTAGTATGTGTTCATAAGAAAGATGGGACAATAAGGTTATGTGTAGATTTCAGAAGTTTGAATGCTCTTACTGTGCCGGACGCGTATCCAATGCAGAATATGACGGAGTTGAATTTCTTAGTAGGGAAAAAGAAATTCATTACTGTACTTGATATGTTGAAAGGATACTGGGCTATACCCATGGAAGACAGTAGCAAACATCTAAGAGCTTTCCGAACTCATCGAGGCCAGTACCAATGGAACGTTTTACCATTTGGATTAAGAAACGCTGCAGCAACCTACCAGAGAGCTATGTCTAAAGTGGTCCAGACTATGTCTGACTTTGCATGTGCATACATCGACGATCTAGCAGTATTCTCCGATACGTGGGAGGAACATTTGAAGCATCTGGAAGAGGTTTTTAAAAAATTAGAACATTTCAATTTCTCCGTGAATTTAGGGAAGTGTGAGTTTCAAGACAAAAGGTAAAATACTTGGGACATGTCATTGGTTCAGGTCAACATGCCCCTGACAAAGAGCGAATAAAGGCAATTCAGAGCTTAGAAGCACCCAAGTCCAAGAAGCAGCTGAGGAGTGCACTAGGGTTGTGTAATTTTTACAGAGAGTATATTCCGAACTATGCAAAGATCGCTCTACCATTAACGAAACTTACTAAAAAGAAGGTGCTTAATGTCATTCCATGGAGCGAGGAAGCTCAAAATGCACTCGAGGAGTTGAAGAGAGCACTCTGTGGAATTACAGAATTACAGGTCCCGGACATAGAGAAACCGTACTATTTACACACGGACGCATCTCAGACTGCAGTCGGATGTTGTCTTGGGCAGTTGGATGGAGAAGGCAGCATTCGTCCCATAGCTTTCGGTAGCCAGAAACTGAATCCAACCCAACAGAAGTGGTTAACAATTGAAAGGTAAGCTTATGCGATTATTTGGGCTTTGCAGAGATTTGAAACTTTACTGTGGTGGTGCAAAGATTTTCTTACTGACGGATCATAATCCCTTATGTTTCTCACGAGTGCTGCACCCCAATGTCCGAGATTGCAGCGATGGGCATTTGCCATTCAGCGCCATGACATTGAGGCAAGCCACGTCAAAGGATCCAAACTAAGTAATGCAGATGCACTTTCCAGACTGTAAATGTAAACCGCAGTTAACAAAGAACTTTAAGGACATTTTAGATTAATTGGACTTTAAAACATTTTTTAGTTTTTTATTTGGTAGATAAGCAGTATATTTAATTAAGACTTTGTGTTCATGAAGTAGCTTTATATGTATAGTTTTAAAATATGGAGTACACAGTGGGTTTTGGTGTATCAGGTGACCCTTAAGTTGTTTTACTCATTTTTGATCTTAGGATCCAATATGACTCTGGGGGGGAAGGTGTCAGGGTCACGTGCCTAATTTTATAACTACTTCTACTGTAACTTAGTTTGAAAAATTGATTATTAAAATGGCGTTTGTTCGAAGTGGTTTTTTTTTTTATTTGTGAATCAAGATCATGACTGACAGTTACTTTGCCTTGACAATCATAGCTTCAACTAAGCAAGTTATAAATGAAAGGCTTTTTAAATGCTAGAAATTCACAGGATTCTTATGTAGGCCTCTGAGTTATATCAACAGCAGTAAAATAGAATTTTTTAAAACAGTCAGTTGTATAAATATTCACGAGACCATTGAAGTGTGTGTATTTCCATTTCTATGTATCCTTACAAGTGAAAATGTTTTTTTTCCCAGTTTGCTACTCCTTCAAGCAAAATGACCTCTACCAAGGCAAGCAGTTTGGCCTACAAGAAACCCTCGCCTCACCATGGAGCATTTGGTGGTTGGATATCCAACGCGTTGGACTCCGTGGAAAGAAAACTTTCACTTCAAGAAGATTCGAGTTTTTCAAACAATCAAGGATTCCGGAAATTATTAATGAAGTCAGGAAAGAAGGACATTTCCTCAAATGTTAAAAAACGACCTATTTTGGTAGGAAACCACTTGGACGACAGCTACGAAAATGTGAGCTTAAAATTTTGTAACAAAATATTCAAATCCTCATATTGTAACTATCACCATCAACTAATCCCTTCATTAAAAAACAGTCATTTCATTAGGCTATACAAGGCGTTAACTCCAAATTTAATTTTTTTCAGGTTAATGCTATCAGGTAAACTTGAGATGAAGTAAAACTTTAACATTTAAGAAACACCTTGGAAATAAAGATGTATTTTCCTCTCAATTTATATCTCAAAAGATACTTTCTGTACAAAATGAATGTTAGAGTTTTAAAATAATAATAATAAAAATAATAATATTAATAATTAGCTTTACTTTAAAAATTGTTCCTAATAGAATTATGAAGATTTGACTGAAGATGAAGGCGTCCCTGATTTTGAGAAGGCGGAAGAGAAAACTCGCAGAATCATATCGAATGTCTTGATTGGAGCTTTTGTCTTTTTTGGAGTGTTCTTCATTGTCATTTATCCAATCTACAACTTCCTCGATATGTGCACAAAGGACTTTTATGGCAATCTTTCTTTGGTAGGGTATATATTGTGCTGTCGGGATCCAAGTAGGTTGATTGCTTAAATTATCCTCTTTAATCCTTTTCTTGTAGAACAGACACATTGCTTAGTATTACATTAAAATATATAAAAAATGGTGAAAGCGATAAAAAGTTATGGGTAAAATAGAGTATGCATTTGAATTAATTATTTTTTATCAAAAATATTGAATTTTCTTAAGAGCTCATTTAATTTAAATTTCTTTTTCTAATTTACTATTAGAACAAAAAAATTAATATGATTGAATTCCAGCGTGTCTTTTTTCCTTAGTAAGAAAAACACTTCTTGTTTATGAGGACTTTTTTTATTTTTTAAAAAAGAAAATGTTCACAATAACAATAACAAAAATATATATATATTTTTTTCTTTAAATTTTAAACTAATCTCAAAAGATTTTTAAACTAAGTTTAAATTTTATTAACGTACTTAGGGAGCTTCTATCTAGGAAAGCGAATTAACATTATAGTTTTTATTTGAAGGGGTGTATTAACACTGCATTTTGTCGCCAGTCAAAATTAAGTTATACCTGTAAGTACAAACAAATTTAATTTAAAACACATATACAGTACAATATTTTATGTATAACATATACTTTTGAGGAGAAAAATTTCAAAATTTTCCAATTGCAATAAAAATTGGTTTACTTTTTTATGAAAGTTAATAATTTCACGTGTAATTATAACATTTTAATATACTTTAGACACACTTTTTAAAATTAGCGTTTTGTAAATTTTTCAAAGTTTAACTGAAAAATTTCTCTTTTAGAATATAAACTTGTCAAAGAAATGTGCGAAAAAGAAGATATATTTATTCCAAAGTACAAAAAATACCGGAAACTCATGAAAAAGTACAAATCTGCATCAGAAAAACAGGAAAGCTCAATTGAGACTGAAGAAACAACTACTTCTGAATTGACTTCATTTGAAAGTATAAGTGATACCACATCTTCTGAATCATCCAATCAAACTCTTTTTCAATCAGAATCTTCGATCTCACTTGATATCTCAAGTGAAGATGTATAATTGATTTCTTTGTTACTCCACTTATTTGTTGATTATTTGAAATAAAGTAAGCTTATTAGTTTTTTGTGTATAAATATGCAATTAATTTTATATTACAAACTTGTGATTCTCATTTTAGTGATTAATGCTACGTCATTAAAAAATTCATTGCTAAAAATAAGTTAGTAGAAACATTACAAGATAGATTTTAAGTATTTTTAGATAACTAATTTTTTACTTTACGGGACAGTTAAGTCTTTAAGGCTCAATACTATTTTGATGCTGGTATATTTTAAAACACATATTTAATAAAGAATTAAAAAAAAAAAATCATTAATATACTTATAAAGAAAACCTCAAAGTTTTCAAAAAAAAAAAAAAAAAAAAAAAAAATAAAAAAAATAAAAACGTGAAACCAAGTAATATTAAGTCGGAAATGTGATTGACGCCATTTGACATTCCTGCACTCAAAAGTGCTAATGAAAGATAGTTTTTTTCTAATAATTGTCGATTATATAAATATTATTTCGCAACTCTTTTCCCGAAAAACTATTAGATCTGATTATTAAAACTATTAGATAAATTTTGCTTTTACAAATAACTGTTGTTCTTATTGGGATATTGATTGTCGTTTGGTTATACATTCGAATAAAGAGTTTATGTTTTGGAGATTCACTAAAATGCAGTTTATGCAACATTCCCCCCTTTTTTTTATTTGGATTTTAAAGGTTAGTTATAAAAAAAAGTCTTTTTGGCTTTGTAAATAGTCAATAAATATAACGGTTCATTTTAGTTGTTTTGTTTGGAGCTGCAATGGACTATACTTACACTTACTATCACAATCTTCATTGATTGATAATTGAAAAGGTAGTAAATGACATAACGGTACTTGAACATTTTCAGTCGATCATACAAAGTAAATCTCGGATGAATTGATTTGTGTTAAATTGAAAGTTTGATTCATATATTTTTTCGGTACTAAGCAGAGTACTAAATAAAACCACAAATTGTGGACCTCAGTAATCCAAACTAACAACCTTTAAATCATTTATAATTCCTATAAAAAAACCCGTTAACATTTTGGCTTGGTGATGCATTTACACGTCATTTAAATGTATAAACGTTTAGGCTCAAATGAGGCTTAACTGGTACCCTTTACTTTCCCCTACCCTTTACCGCCCCGTTACCTTCACATTTTTATGATAAACGATTTTGTAATTGGGGGAAATGGGTTAAGGAGACTTGGTACCACTTGTTTTAAAAAAAAATCCATATTTAAAAAAAAATTTTTTTTTTTTGCGAGTTTATAATCTTTGAAACCTTCTCCTTATTCTGACAAGTTTTTGAGCTGATCCGATAACTGCAATTGCAGAAAAACTATATTTTTATGTAGAATTTAGTACTGCTGTAATAACTCCTTCGATGTTTCGAACGCATTTTTCTCAGTTCGTGATTTTTGAAATTCCTGCCTTACTAAAAATTCTAAAACTTCAGCAAATATGAATGAAATGACTTGAATTTTTTTTTGTGTCATTCCCAATATCTATTTGACAAAAATAAGCATGGATTTTTGATTAAAATAAAAACTTTTTTTTACAAATTTAAATATTGAATAAATATCCGTTTAGCACTATGTAAACATTTTCTTTTTAAAATAAAATTTAGTTTTTGCTTAGTAATACTTTCAAATATGTAAAAATTTTAATTTTAAAGCTTAAATAAAAAAAAAGTTTGAAGGGTACCAAGTCCTCTTAAGAATGAAAAGCCTTTAGTGTAACATCAAAATTTAATAGTTAATAGCTACACAAACAAACAATAAAAAAAAAAAATTAGAAGGTGCGAAACACATTCTTCTTGGTTGGACACATGGACTAAACTAAAGAGTTCGCTAGGCGACGCTGGCAGTTTTGTTAATTGGAGGTAGATATGTGAAGATGGTGCGCTGTGATTTTGCTTCAGTGCGTTGTTGAAGGGAATGCGATTTATGATTAAAATGTTTTTGGGCAAGGCTAATCAGAGGGAGTAGCCCCAACGTTGGAAGGTTGGCGAGCGTTAGAGAGCATGGAGTGGAGTCTCCTAGTATTAATTGTCATGAAAAGTTTTAGTTCTCTATCGATTTCCATGATTCGCCAGCAAAAATGAGTAAAAGACAGTTATATGAATTTGCCTATATTTTAAATAAGCAAGTGAATGGAAATAAAAGAAAACATATTTGTCCCTCTTGAGTGACAGTTGGATTTAACAGAGATAAATGCACTTAATTTGCAATATTTCTCTATTTTAAGCACATATTTTACGCTTTGTCCTCTATAGCGAAGCGTGAGAGCCTCTTTCAGCAAAGCTGTTTTGCTAAAAGCTTTTAGTTTATTCCTTTATTTGAATATTAAGAAGAGAAAAAAATTTCTTCGTTTTATGTGTCAAATTGTCAGAGTAGCATACGGCTTTACTTTGTCTGGCGATTTGATTTTCTGTCATTAACTGCATTGGTACTGAGTGAGAGAGTGGAAGTCATAATTCAAGAAATAGAAATATGACAAATGTAAATCTTTAAAATTTGCATGATCTGTAAAGATCTAGGTAAGGATATGAATAGTTAACTTAAGGCTTCGGCAGAGATAAAAACTACCAATCAAAACGGCGATTTTATATAATACAACATCCTTAAAAAAAGTAATTATTATAATCAGTGTTTTTCAACAAGAATTACAAAAAGAATGAATTTTTTTTCCTTATATAATCTTTCAAGATTATTCTAAAGGAATTGTGAAATTCTTTTCAGTACCACAATTTGGAAATTCAACTTTATGTGCAAAATTAAATACTATTGCTACACTATTATTAGTATTAAAAACTACTACTTCTATCACTAAAAATACTACTAATAATAATAGTAAATTTCATATTATTAATAATAAACATAAAATTTTTAGTAATAAATATTATTTTACTAATAATAAATATTATATTAATAATTAATTTTATTAAATGAATAACTATTCATTATTTGTTTTATACTGATATATTAATGTGTATTATATTTATTTTTTGAATAAAACTGCATGGGCTATGAAGTTAGAGTAATTTATCCTTTGAACATTTGTTTTCAATATAATATGTTTGCATTGTTTCCAGACATAAAAATGTTAGGAAAAGTTCAGCCCCACAACTGGCGTCGAGCCATCCGACTTGTTTTGAAGCGATCTCTGGTAACAGGAATTCCTGAACTGGTAGCCACCCGCAGTTTGCCAAGAAGATGCTTGAGATCTTGCGTGGCTATCTTCTGCCTCTTCGGATTCTTCTACTATACCTCAGGATTCCTGGTGACCTACTTCAAGTACCCGACAGTCATGGATGTGGTCGTGGACTATCCAGATATGGTCGACATTCCTGCCGTCACGCTGTGTAGTTATAATGGGTGATAGCACTTTCTTATCTTTTACTGAAATGCAGTTGGCTTTTAATTATCATTGAAGTTTTTTCTCATTAAATTAAGTCTATATCTTTAAATGACGAAGTTATCAAAAGTAAATTGATATTGATATGCAAAGAGTTAATGCTTACAATGATGGTATAGGTTAATGCTTACATTGATGGTATATTCTATATATTTAATAAAAATATATATTTTTGTCACAGTCACTACTCCTAAACCGATTTTTATGATCAAGATGTACTTTGAAAGGACTTGAACTGTAGATTGCCACAAGTGCAAACAATATTTTATTGATTAGTTAATAGATTCCAATATTGGGTTATCGAGCATGGCGAGACTATGACATAAGTTATCGATAACCTGAATGGTCACATCTAATAAGATTTGTGTTGTTTCCAATTTTCAGACTTAATCCGCATCTTTTAAATGTTAATAACTGCTTATTATTCAATTGATTTCGATTAATTGTTGTTCTTGCTAGGACACTGAATATAGTTTTAAAATATCCATCAAGAACAATCGCACATTCAGAAACTTTGAATAAATCAGAAACTTAAACTCTATTTATCTTTGCTATTCCACTTTTTATTGAATGAGAATTGAACGATTTTAAATGACATTATGGTACTTACGTATTTTCCCCTCGACCATTTTCGTCGTACAAAAAATGGCGCCAATTAGTACTCTAGTGTTTGGTTAAATGGTGAAATACAAAACACTATGTTTTACATAACACTACACCATTTAATATTTAAGTATTTTATTTAGGATTACTAATCGTTTATTTTGAATACTTTTCAAAATTTTAAACTGCCTTTTATAGGCAAAATTTCATCAGGATTTCAAAAGTTTAATGAAGTAGTTCGGTGGTTGGCGAGCGTAAGCAAGCAGGGACGCACCCTCTAGTGTTTTTTTTTTTTTTTTTTCAAAAATAAAATTATACAATTTGTAATGAAATGAACATTTTAATTAGATTGTAGTATGATGAAACCAGGCAATCACCATAAGATAAAAAATTTAGTTATGGTTATTGATCAATTAGCCTCATAGAGCTTGATCTAAATATGTTGATTTCAGCAGAATGTATTCAAAATTTAAATAAATATTCACTAAAAAAAGAAATATTCAATCAAAGTCAATTATGATGGAATATATTTTTGGAATTTTGTGGAAGAATTGGGGATATCACTTATTTAAGTTCTGATTTCGAACTCGAAATATCTAAATATCGAACTTGAAGTATATCGGTCTAACATGACACGCTGATTATAAACACATAAATGGAATCTGCCCATCCATGAGTCTGTAACACTATTTTTGTCAAATAGATATTAGGAATGATGCAAAAAGAATTTCAAGTCATTTCAATCGTATTTGCTGAAGTTTTAGCATTTTGAGTAAGGTGAGAATTTCAAAAATCACGAACTGAGAAAAATGCTTTTGAAACATTGAAGGAGTTATCGCAGCAATGCTAAATTCTCTATAAAAATATAGTTTTTCTGCAATTACAATTATCGGATCAGCTCAAAAACTTGCCAGGAAAAGCAGGTTTCAAAGATTATAAACACACAAAAAAAGAAAAAAATTATATTTTTATTATTTTTTGTGAAAACAAGGGGTACCAAGTCCCCTTAAATTGAAAGTACTCAAGTTCCTCTTCGAGATGATGGTGTAAGAAGAGAAGAATAAGACGAAGTAGGAACGTTTCAATAAATTTTTATTTTTTTGCGGTCAACATTGGATGGTGGTAGTGTTGTGATCAGCTGCATTGTCCGTAGTTGATGGAGACGTATTCTTTTGTTTGGCAGGCCGGAGTGTGACCACCGAGACGGATGCAGCGACCCGGATGACGCTCACTCTGAAAAACAAAATCTTCATTCGCATGGGGGGAAAAGAAGAAATTACATACGTCGTTCCAAGTATCACTAAATTTGAACTTTAAAAACAGATAAATAGCTGTGGCGAGTAATCCAAAAAATAAAACTTATAATAAAAATACTTTCAGAATTTTTGTTTCCTCTTGAAGCTCATTCACTAGTTTCAGAATTAGAAATGAAAACCTTGACGGTCCAGATACACCCCTGAAGTATTAGAAAACATAACATTGAGACATTGTAATGTTGCAGACATTATATGTAACAGCTCATTCTCGTTTTACTAAAGGTAAAACTTTTTTACACAGCTTTAACTTTATACGCAGGAAACACAGCAATTTTGGCTAGTGTTGGAAAAGGGGATTCTGGAAGATTGACTAATCCTGACCGAAACTCGAGCATCGTTCCAAAATACACGATATTCAAAAAAATAAATAAACACGTTAAAAACATTACAAAACATATTTTTTAGCTCTCCGTTTTTTCTTATATAAATATTTCAATTTTAAAACGGTGTATCAACATCTCAAAACTTCTAGTATATCCAGTATATAGAGATTGGCCAAGATACGTAACAACGGCCGGTTTACGACGTACCACATCGGGATTGTCCCATTTCATGCGATGTTGGCCATCTTTGTTATGCTACTCGGGTACGTTCATAAGTAATTTGAATGATCTCAGATATCACAATGCGTTCTGGCAGAAATGTCGCTGGTTTAGAAATTCTTATTCCGAACAGATTGTTTAGGAAATGCAGTAGAAGGTATTGAAAGAATGAAAATCCATATTTAAAAGTGAAGTGTTCCTTACCACTTGTACCTCGACGTGGCATTGGGGTTCTTGCGTGATGGGTGCTGCCGCGTATCGGGAAAAGTCGCCGGCAGTGTAGTGTCGACGCGCCTCCTCCACCAAATCCTTTTTTACTTGGTCTTGAACATTTTCCACCTGAAGTAGGCATAAAATACATCAAAAGACGCGTAAAGAAAATATACGAGCGATAGCCAAAATTTGCTACATTTTGAAATACATCGTATGATTATGTTAAAATCATATTATTGCTTTTGTTTACAAGTGTAATATTGTCTCCAGGAATAATTGCGTAATGTAAAAATGAATCGTTCCCTTGTTATATCGAGTTTGTGCGCAAATAATCCAAACTAAGGACTATTTTATTTCAAAATTTCTTTTCTGCATTTTTATCATAAAGATGATTTCATAAAGAGTAATGAAATTTAAAATATTGGGGTATAGTATATAATTTTTTTTTTCACTTTCCCCGACAGATGGAAAGGCATACAGCGGGTTCTTCAATTGGGCTACTCAAATATAATGTTTTAATGAATGTATGTGTACTGTACACAAATGTGGTTCTTTTAAATACATTTGATAATCTTTTGCCAAGACAAGATAACCTTTTACTAGTTTATTTAGTTGTTAAAATGTCTTGTTAAATATAGGGCAAAAAAGAATTCCCTATAATATCATAATCCAGTCTTTTTGTTCCTCTATAACATTAACAGCTGGAAATCGGAGATATTTTAAAGGTAATTCATTTAGTTAAGGGCCTCAAATTGGGGTAACTTAGAAAAACCTCTAAATTTGATTAAAAAGATTGAATTACATACAGTGAGGGGTTCAAAAAAAAGAAAAAAAAAAAAAAAAGCGAGTTTTAAACTATATAACGGTTACGTGGCACTGGCGTACGTGGCTTTGGCGTACCGTGGCTTTGGCGTAATTCTAAAAGATCACCGTGGCTTTAGGGTACAGATTCCCATTGCACCTGTTTTGACTCTCCCTTCCTCCAGAAACACTTTTCTCATTGTGACCTCTTTTTAGAGGGAGAGGGATAGGTTGAAATACTGAACCAGTCCGTTTTCCAAATACTGTATTCTATCACCAAATACTAGTGACCAAATATGGCTGCTCTTCTAAGTTTTGAATGTAGCTCTATTAGAAATCGTTCTGTAAAATATTTATTAATTAAAAAAGCACTAAATAAAAATTTAAAATTCGATATTTTAGAAGGCCAAATAAAAGGCCAAAACTACTTATGTGGAAAATTTCAGAGCTTTTTTTTGTAAAATAGTTATTAAAAAGAATTATTTAAAAAGAACTAAATAAAAATTTGAAATTCTGTTTCTTAAAATTCCAATTAGAAGGCTGCCGACCAAACGGTATAGTGGTTAGCGTGCTAGCTTCTAGACCGCTAGGTTGCGGGTTCGAGTCCCGTGTTAGGCATGGGTGTTTGTAAATGTATGTTGGCTTGTCTAATGACGAATGTTTCGGCGCATTATAGCCCTCGTGTTGCTGACGGCGCCAGATAATCTGAATACAACCAACCAATCAGAAGGCTAAAACTACTAATGTTGAAAATATCAGAGCTGTAGCTTTAGTAGAAAACATTTTGTCAAGTATTTATTATATAATTAAAAAAAAACTAACAACAAATTTAAAATTCTGTTTTTTAATAGTTCAATAAGAAGGCCAAAATTACTTATGTTGAAAATTTCAGAGCTGTATCTCTATTTGAAGTCACTTTGTAAAAAATAAATTAATTAAAAAAATTAATTAAAAAAGAACTAATTAAAATTTTAACATTCTGTTTGACTTACATAAAATTAGAAGGTCAAAACTTCTTGTGTTGAAAATTTCAGAGCTCTACCCCAATTTTAAGTAGGTTTCTATAGATCCACAGAGTCACAGACAGACACACAGCTTGTTTTATTATTATAGATTTCTCACCGTTTGAGATGTCACTTCAATGTTTTTATCAATTTTTAAGCGATGTGTGACTTAAGATGCACTTATTCGCGGATTATCTTGAACTGTACTATAAGATATTTCTGTTATGCAAGCGTTTTATCTTTGAAGATCTTCCGGATCTATATCTATCCTTAAAAATTCTGAAGCTCATCGTACTTTCAATAATATAATGTACAAGACTTCAATAAACTAAAGATTTCGTCGATTTTTTTCATAGATAATTCCTCATTTCATAACTGAATCACCAACTCACAAATATATTTAAGAACTCCATTTTAAGACGATCAGCTCAAGCTAAAATTAAACAATTGATGCTATCATGTCTTCATGACAACTGCTAACACTTCAGTTTTGAAAATTTACTGCAAGTTTGTTGTGGAAGACGTCAGAATTAATTTTCATATTGCGTACAGAAACTTTTTTTGCATGGCACTTAGCAACACGAACACTAAAATACGCGTTTGTGATATTTCATATATACTAGCTATATATAATACTAATTTCTTTCATTTCTAAGTAATGAAATTAGAACATTATATAGGTTCATATTATATATTGTTAACATTAACAAGAAATAAAATGTAAGTTTTCCAATACAAATGGAAAAGTTCTAAGTTATCAATATAACTTGCATTAAAATACAAATCGTATTTTAGAAATTAATTCTATACGAAATTATTCAAGACAAAAATCATGCGTTTGCCAACTTCTTATAAATAATAATAGTCTTCTCGGAGTAACTGGATAGCTGTAATGATTAACGACTTTGGCTAGTAAGCTCCAGTCCAAACCCCAGCCATTTCAAATATTTTGAAAAAATTTACAATTTCATAAAATAATAAAGTAAAATTCAAATAAAATATGATGTCATCCACGATATCTCAAATAACTCGAAAATCTTCACACAAAATCCAACCATAGCAAAAAAGGACATCATCCACAGAAAAAAGGGAAATGGCGCCCCAAAAGTCGTCCGATCGGAACCCCACGAGTAAAATTGACACGCCTCTTTCTCTTTCTCCCTAGCAGGTGCTAAAGTACGCCAAAGCCACGCGATGTAATGGCATTGTACCCTAAAGCCACGATATTTTAGCTGTACGCCAAAGCCACGTACGCCAATGCCACGACACCCATATAACATGTGGGACTACATTTGTATTTGCTTGGGATGAGACGTAAAGAAATTTTAATTACTTTGTCGAATTGTTTACGCTTTTAGACTTTATTACAAATCGACTTTTTAATAATGCTGAAAGAGAAAAAATTGATTACAGCGCGATCGAAAAAATTAAAAATTTATATTTAGACTTAATTCAGACGACTGTTAATCAAAAATACTTTATGCTAAAATACATTATGCCTTTTTAATTATTTTAATTTGAAAATTATTAACTCCTAACGAAACAATAGATATTAGCAAATGTATTTAAAGTAAAAACGATTAATATAAATTAACTATTAGTCTTATGCTGATTAAGTAAAAAGAACTAGTGTTCTTAATTAATTTGCTTTCTTTTCTTAAGGAAAATGCTATTTCTAAGTATTTAAACAATTTTTTGACAATATTATTATTTAGTTTTTTATCCAGTCGATCCTTAGAGGCAAACACGCGCAATTTACATGTTGTCATCTAGATATCGTGTCCGTGTACTGATGAACATAGAAATATGTCGACACGATGTTGATTGAGACGTCTCACCTGTTCTGGCAGCTGGTGAAGGAATAAGAAATCTTGCAAGCTATCCGGAATACTTCCTGCCAGTGCTGTCACACACAGTGACAGAAGAACGAGGTGCGTGAAGTGCATCATCGTGGGAGTTGACCTGAAAGAATATGAATGCATCTTATGAATCGTTGCAAAAGGTCATATACTGTCGATCTATAATACAAGATTAGTATGGCCTGCCTTCGTGGTTATATAGCGATAAAAGGTTTAAAGACTGTGTATTTCTAACTATGTACATGTGCAGGTAGTGTGAATCCTGTAGAAATTAACAGATCTTCAAAAAGATTATTCATTGCATACATAATACTAACACCATGAACAAGTAGCCTCTAAAGATTAATAAAATTTTTTAAAATTTAAATTGAAGAATGGTTCACCTTTTTTCAGATGACACTTGAGAGCCAACAATTACAAAATATATAATTAAAACATTTCAGTGTAGGATAGCCCTTGTGTAACTTTAGTGATACAAGGTTGAACACATGAGTGTAAGGAAGAATATTTTCCCTTAATTCGGGTTACTCGGGTACGTACATTTTACTTAAACTCGGGAAAGTTACTTAGTAAAAGAGCAAAAGGAAATCGTTCCACTTTTGAAATTCGGACATTGGTACGTTGTTATGAATATGTTGCTACTATTTTGTGGCACTGTATGACCTTAGTGCGAAATCTGAGCTAAGAAAATGTCTAATTTCCAATACAGAAAGATTTTCAGATCTATTGGTATGATATTGAAACACTTTGTCATGAAGGAAGGGTAAGATAACTAGATTTAATTCAACATTTGCATCTTTAAAATATCTCGCTACCGGAAACCTGTAAATTCGTATAGTGGAATAGTATCTAGAAACACCAGATCTAATTCAGTCCTAAATTGCCAAAAATTACAATAAAGTGAATAAATTCAAGAGAACTATAACAGCTGGTTCAAGTCTAAACAACACTTATTTATTGGATTACAAAAATAACACTTAAATATGATCATATCAGGTATGTAGTGCATCTACTCGACCAATTTTCGTTTGGGATCAATAAAGGAACATTGAAGTTTTTAAGTTAGCAGGAAGAGTTTCTGTGCTATTGGTTCAAGAACGTCAGCTCTGTTCTGTTCGTCTTGTCCTGTCCTGTTAGTCTTATTAGTCTGAGAACCGGACCCTTAGTTTTTCTAAATTTTCGGCGACGCAGCCATTGATTTGAGAAGGAGAGGTGTGTTCGATAATTTTGATTGGATACACTTAAGAATGAGAAAGGCAAGTCACATACACCTCCGTAGGAGCTGGTTGGTGAAGCATTTTTTTTATAGCTATGTTTTCCTAAGTGTAATAAATCCTTTCATGTGAGTTGACCCGCTTGTGAGATAGCTCAGAAAATGTCGTCATATCTGTCTTTCAATGACAAATAATTTACAATTAACAGTTTCAGTTCTTTGTAATTTCCAGGCACTGAGTCGTCTATGGCTGCTGTCAAAATCGAGTCAGGCAGCTGTCAAAATCGAGGGGAAATGTCATAAAATTGTTATTTGAGTCCTTCAACTCTTTGAATTTGCACATAGCTTCATCACACATTTATTTTTAGAAAACACATATGATATCCGTACAGAGCAACTTAAAAAAATTAAAAATTGTAAGAAAGACCACCAAGCCACCAACACTACCTTTGAAAAAACAATGATAAAAATTGTGTCGGTAAAAGTTGTGTTACCATATTTCTAAGCATGTGGATTCTAATGTTTCAATTTTCCATGCATAAGTGCAGTTGGTAAATATGCTAATTCGGTGAAAATTCTTCGTCTATATACTAAAATCGGCAATTATATCATTGGACAAGTTAAAAAAATATATATTCGGACAAAGTGGCCCTCCTTTTTAAACCATAAATGTATGTAATAACGCATATATATGACAGTCGATAAATCGGGATGCTAATTTCTTTTAAACTTATGTTTTCACAAATACGCTTAGTTGATAAGACCAAAAACATGTTTTAAATGTTAAACGAAATTGAAACATATTTATATGTGATTTAATATGTGAATATGTGATATGTAAATGCGATTTAATAAGTTTGAAATGATTATTAGTAGAAACTCGTTGCAATTGACGGTTACTTTTCTTTTAATAATAAAGTAGCATGACATTTTAATACTTTAGATATTCTTCATAGTATAGAATATTGTATCCAAGTAATTTTTTGAAACAATATGAAATTAATAATTATTTGTTTTTTAACCTGATGAGTAACTCGTCTCAAAATCTGTAGATTTATGTTTTTTTTCTCAACTTTTCACTGGACTATTAACTGCAGGACGACTATTCCTTCGAACTATTAACTGGGATGAGGACTGCAACTTTCCTAGTGCAAAACTTAAAACCTTCAGATTGTTACTGATAAGAGCAGTGATTCTAATATCATAATGTTCACAATGCGAGTAATTCTTGACATGAGTAACAATGATACGAACGTTCTAGATTAAAACGCATTGGATCATACCAAACGAACAGTCGGAATATTTTTAATTCAGATCCAAAGAGTTCTGTAACCCCACTCCCTCCAATACACAAATTTTAATTTCCAATTACTAATCTCAAGAGCAGTAATTCAATTAGTATATATACAGCTTTTGGAATAAGAGGTTAATTCGAGTATACAAGTATCGAGTATACTTCGTCTAACCAGTATACTTGTATCAAATACGTAGGTTATACTTTTTTAATAGAGCAGCACTAGAGTAAGGTATACAATTGAAATGATAGTTAAAACATCGAATGAAATGCAAAGATCAAAAAGCACTTACTTTCTGTTGGTGGTTTCTTGAATAGGGAAGATGGAAGCGGGGAATGATCCTTTTATACAGGGATCACTCCTTCTTAATTTCCGGCAACGAAGCCCTTGCTCCAGAAACAGAGGAAATTGGAGCACTCGAATCCCTACAATACTTTGTATCACTTTACTCGAACACTCTAAGCAAATGGAGTGTATTCACTAAATGTACAATTAGTGACACGTTTCCACAATTTTACAAACCGAACAAACGGCTCTGAGGCATGTTGCTCGCTTCGTATGCGAGTGGTCTCCGGGTTCGATTCGCCGTTTCTGCAATCTTGATTTTTTAGCAATTAGTGAAAGATAGATTTGATTTGATTGTTGGCTTAGTGGGAGTTTTCCTGTTTTTTTCTCATTGAAGATGCAAATGTGGGAAATTTCTCATTGAAAGTATTCCCAACAGCTGTTTCACCTTGACTCTTGGAAATCTTTTAGCAGTCCAGATCTTATTTTCTGATGTCTCCTGTAGAAAATATTCAATCTAATCAACTATTCAGCAAAATATAAACTGTTCTACAGGAATGTAGAGTGCAACTTTGTTCGACAACATTTGGATAATGGTTTGAGAAAAAGGCATCTGTGTGTGAAAAACACATCTCCAGCACAAGACATGCTATTGTGGCCAAATTTTTGGTATTTCCCGGTTCTGAAAAATTTCTCGTAACAATCTAATTGCGATAATTTCCTCTAGAAAAAATCCTCCTCCGACCTTTCCGGAAGATCCCCCCCCCCTTTTTGTATATATTGATTTAATGATGTTCTGGTGAAGTACAACTCTCGGTTTTTTTCTTTCTCCAGAAAATCTCTAACATATCCCAACCATCATATTTGGTAAGAAAGTCCGCAGTATTCATAAGATCCAACAATAAGGATTTGTTCAAATGCGCGAATATGCAGAAGGAATTAAAAAAAATTATATGTTTTTTAAAATAATGGATATAACAATTTAAATCAGATTCATCATTTGCAATTGTAATGTTTTTCAATATGTTCTCAACATATAATTCCTACCACTAAAATTGGTGAAAAGCTTATTAAGTTTAGATGAATATTTTAGAAGCCATTTTTTAAGTTTGAAATTTTCAGAACATGCGTACTGAAATAAGAGAAAAATACATTTGCATCTCTTACTTTTTTTTTTTTTTAAAATTTATTTATTACTTTTTTTTTTTTTTTTAAATTTCTGTAGTTAAATCATATCAGATGATGAAATAATAAGAAATGTTGTAATTTTAGAATTTATGCAGCACTGTGTAACTATAATCCTCCATCCATTGCTTCTTGTTCGAGAATTCCATTTCATATATAAAAAATTAAAACTAGTTTCTTCACCAAAATGATAATTGGTTTGCTAACTTATTAATTTTTTTTTTAAATAATAAATAAAATATTTAAAAAATTAAATTTTGTTTAAAAATCAAAAAATGGAAAAAGCAAATGATAAATATATTAATCCATTTCACAAATTTAAAAGTATTTAGTCAGTAATATAGTAATTAAAAACTGAGGGATTTTTCAAAAACACAGCTGGACGTACACTTCAGGCTTGAAATAGCTCAGAGTACTTTACCTTCAATTTAGGGGGAATACTTTAAATTTTTCATCTCTATATCAAAATCTAGTGACAAATTTTGCAAAGGACTTTCAATCTGAGTTCAACATTCACAAGCAAAACTGCAAATGGTATAAATATGTGCGATATCTCAATAAGAACTTCCTGTCGAAAATAGTTCCCAGATCAAAATTCAACCTAAAGTTAAAAATGGTAGTACCAGAAATATATACAAGAAATCCATTTAAAAGTAGTACACCCAAAATTACAAAAGTTAGAAATAGGAATGTGCATTTGAATGTCTAAGAAAGGTGATTAGATTTGCATTCATTCGATTGAAAGTTTCGACCGTAAGTGATTCCATATCAACTATAAGGAAAAAATCAGTTAACTGTTTTAGGCCAAATTGAGATATTGAGTGTGAACTTTTGTGTTTAGTGACACATTTTCTCGAATAAGTTTTAAACTTTAAATGTCACTATTTTTTGACAATAATGGAAGCGTTTGTAGAAGCGGCTTTTGTGACGTCATTGAATTTGTGTTCCGAGTGATAATCATTATCGTTATTTTTGTTTTAGGAATTAGAAATAACTGTCGAAATTTTTAGTGATTAATTAGTGTATTAATTAAATTTTTTAGGGTAATTACTAGTTGTAAAACAATTTTGTACATAATTGCAAAAAGCTAAATTTTTATTTTGCATTTTTCTTCTCGTATAATACGTAATAGCTGTTAAAGTAACTTTTATTTTTATTGCAGATTATCTGCAACATTGTTCTGTGATATGTATCCTGAATTCTGTGCCCCTCCAAGAAATTTGTCTCAATTCTGCTATGACTATTTTTATTTTTGTGACCGGAACTTCGAATACTTCAATAATATAAGTGTAAGTATTCAATTGCAAGTTTCAGTATGCTTAAAAAAACTATAAACTTCTTTAAATAAATTACACGATTGTTCATATATGTAAAACATAAATGTTTACAAGCATTCAGTAAAGAATGATAGTTTTGCACCTAATTTCTTTTCAGTTGCCGGCTGTTTCTCCCTACGATCTGCCCCCTTTGGACAGAGTATTTTTTAAAGAGCTTGGTAACAAAGCTGAAGATATTATTGATTCTTGTTTTGTAACAAACTCAACTATGTCTGTTCCTTGTCCGTAAGAAACATTTGAACATTAAACATTTGAACAAAAGCTAATCATATAAGGGCACAAATAAAATTTCTCTTAGAGATGAAACTTTAAAATTGATAAAAACAGTCGATAGTATGTCTAAAATGCACCCTTGTTCACTTGATCTTTAAAAATAATACCACGATTTTAATCAGAAAAGTATATCGTACAGAGATTTAAAATTAATAGTATTCGGAGGAAAGAAATGTTTGCATATTGTAGAATTTTACGCAAAAAAAGATTTTTAATTGAGTCTATTTAATTTTTTAATACAAATTAATATCTAAATTTGGGAAAATATTTTTAAGACTCTACTAAAATTTATTTTCAATATCAAAACAATTTTAGCAATTAGTTTTAGAATATTTTTTAATGTATGCATGGATTTTGATTAAAACATTTTAAGAAAATTTATTATTTTCAAGAAAATAATTTTTTATATATTAATTACTATCCCCATCTACCGGTAATATTTTGTAAGTTTTTAAAGAATTAAAGAGACATTTATTGATTTTCAAAGTAATTATTTATGCGAATTGATTATTTTCAAGCTTAATAAATTGTTAACATGGTTTTTGATAAGTAATTTATTAAGACCGATATTGTTACTTTCCTATATTTTGTAACGAACTCCCAATTAGTTTTTGAATAATTTTTAAACCTACATTAATTTTCCAAAGTTTTTTTTTAAAGTAATTTAGTTATTTGTACAAGGATAAAATCTTTTCTCAGATTATTACTTTTTCTTTTTATCATATTTTTTTATTTATGGTTTAATCTTCTAAAAGAGCAATATAAAAACAATAAAATTTTTATCTTATCTTTAAATTGACAAATAAGTGTGTTATATATAATATAATTTTTTTGCCCTTAGGGTTGAAACCAGATTGATAAGTGTTATTGATACTATGGGATTACCGAATAATTGCTATGCAATCAACAGCTACATTGGTAACGTTTCCCGCAAGCCCTATAAAATGAAATCAAAGACTTGTAAGTACATTGCGGCAAAGTAAATACTGTTCTCTTTAGTATATTCTACATATTTTATTTATGAAATTCTAAGGAATTTTGATATAGGTTTTTTTAAAAAAAACCCTAGAAATCCTATGCTATGAAGTTTTTATTTTTTTTATTTTTTATTATTGACTTGAATATGGCTGTGATGTCTTTTTAAAGACATCTTTAAAATGTGAAATAAAAAAATAATATTTACAAAAATATTTGTGAAAGTTCCCGTATCTAATTTTGTGGAAATTTCTTGATCTAGAAATTGCTTAGGTATCATTATTATTATTAGAGTGAATTAAAATCAATTACTCTTTATGAACTTTCCAGCATGAATTAAAGGTACAATACTAAATTTTACAGAGTTACAATGGATTAGATTCTTAAGAAAACCTTAGATTTCCATTATACTCATAAAAAATAAATTCATATACCTATGTAGTTAAAGTTATTTGTTTATACAGGAGATTAATTATTTTTTCTTCTTTTTTTTTAATTTTATAAAAGAGGAAAAGTTTCTTGGAAATATTTAATTATTGCTTTTCGAGTACTTAAAACTTTAAAGAGTAGTTAGAAAAGGAGATTACTCCAGGAATTGGAGTTGTGATGTCACCACTTCAATGGAGTAGGTTGTGATCATGAGTTCACCAATGGTATGATCATAACGTCATCGGAGAGTGCAGTTGAGGTGTTTGACTTCTGCTGTTGAGTTGAGTTTCTGCAGGAGAGGGGAAGGGTTGGGCAGTAGTTCTTATGTTTCGGAACGTATTGTATGTAAAGTTAATAGTGGTCGAATGTCAGCATCTTAGAAAACAATCTGCTTACTTACGTAACCAAATTTGAGGTGGAGCAGTTGAACTTTATACAATCAATTTTAATTTATAAACATAATTAAATGACATCGCAGCTAAACTTTAGTGTTTATGGAGTGACAACGTGTTAAAAAGTAAAGATACACGTACATTTCTTCGACATTTCGATCAAAAATCGTTATGGCCGTTATTTAGCAATTACTGAAAAAAATGATTTTTCATGTGTTCATGTTTTTCGCAAGCACAATATTGACGAAAAACCTTAATGACAGGTCGCATGGTTACCACTAACCTGTTCACCGAATTTGAACATCGTCGGTCAATTCGTTCTGGAGCTATGCTGATCACGTACACACAGACAGATATTTTTTCTAGACCACTTTTTTGAAGTCAAAATGTTCCAAAACGTGGTGAAATATTAAAAAAAAAAAAAAAAAAAAAAAAAAAAAAAATATATATATATTTTTACTGAAAACAATACTTTCATGAACATATTATCTGCGAAAATTGAAAGTAAGAAAGGGTCTAAAATCAGATTTAGGCATTTCTCTGTAATGAATACTACTCGTTTTTCTTAATATTGTTTAAATAAAAAAAATAAAAAAAAATAATAATAATTTACGAATACTTCTATTCGATACATAAAATTAATGCCCAAAGCTAGCTTTTTTCACTAATGCCAAATTTATGACTTTTATAATTAAGGAAGGAAATAGCAGTTAATTTAGTAATGTATGAAATGTGCAAGTTCAATATTTTAGGTATATTTTCGCTGACATGAACAACAACAATTTAGCAAAACAGTTTAATATCTCGGGGTGGAGTCGAAAACGTCCCTGTTTTCTGTTATTTTGATGTGGAGTGATCCGAATGCCTAGCAGATTGGAGACAGCCAACATTTGCATCATATGAGGGATAAGCTTCATAAACCTTCCATCAGTCAGTCCGATAAACGACGTAAGACTATCTGCCACAATTTTCGTTCTGTCTACACATTTCCAAAATTAGAGAATGCAAAGCACCAACGCTTTGAACATGTCTCGATCTGTTTCCTTGGATTCTATAAGTACTATTATATTGCTTAACCATTAAGTTATTTAGTAAGGCTATCTAATTCATGTTTTGTTAGCTTTAATAACGCACAATAAAATCAAATATTTTAATTAACAAAAATTGTTTTGTAATTTTGTGCGAAAGGCATTCCTAAACTATAAATCAATGTTGTACAAATTGTTGGTAGTTTTACGGGGTTTCTCTCATTCGATATGCAAGTGCTGGGGACAAGAAATATTTCCAGAAGTTACATTTAATTAAAAAGGGGATAAATATAAGTTTTTTTTAAAAAAGAAAATCTTACCTTGGTCACAGCTATTCTCTAAGTGAAATGGTCTTGATAATCATGGTGTGATAAGGTCTTGTGTCATGACTAGTTTAAGCATGATATCTCATGGTATGCAATACCGTCACATCACATGTTCTTATCATAGCGTGATTATCAAGATCATTGCAAAAGGACTATAGTTTTGACCAAAGTCGAAAAATAACTAAAACCCATGTTAATTAAATACAACTGATATAAAATAAATTATTCTGAAATAAATAAAAAAAAAAATAAAAAAAAAAAAACTTGTAGTAGTTAATTTCAATTCCATTGTAAATTTCTTTGGAAATAAGATTATTTTCAATGGACCATGAAGACAATTTATAAGTTTGAAAACAGATACAGGGTGAAATGGATGTATTATACTTTCTGGATAAACTTACTATAATTATGTAAATTTAATATGTTTTTGATATTAGAAACTTTTAAAAATTGTAGCGATAGAAATTTTTAATTCTTGCTAAGTAATTTTAACGAATACATTGGTTTGAAGTGCATTTTCAATAAATATCGAAATAATTTGGTTTTGTTTGTATACTCAATGAGCTATTTTTATGCAGAACGGCAAATCAGATCGGGACATACAACTCAACGTGGATCCAAGCCGCAACACATATCCATGTCTAAACCAGGATTCGAAGCAGTTATCTTTGGCATGCGAGGTTTGAGAAATATCAAAAGAACTCGATAAGTTTGGACGAGATTCAGGCAATTTTAGATAATTCCATACATACGCAGAAATAATCTATTGTATATATGCGGTAAATTCGTGAATTTTAAATTCTTATGAAGCCCTATTTTATTTTTACCCATATTTTATCATGGTTGGTTGGTTGGTAGTTTTTAGATTATCTGGTGCCGTCAGCAACACGAGGGCTATAATGCGCCGAAACATTTGTCATTAGACAAGCCAACATACATTTATAAACACCCATGCCTAATACGGGACTCGAACCCGCAACCTCGTGGCCTAGAAGCTAGCACGCTAACCACTATACCGTTTGGTCAGCCATATTTTATCATGAATTGACTGAATTTTAAAAATTATGTTTAAATTAAATACATAGAATTTTATTTTGTATTATAAACTAGGTTACTTTTCTTGATAACTTGATAACACATACCTACACACCCAAACTTGGACCGCCACGAAATATAGTAACTATGGGTTATTTCGGGTCTGGTAGAACCAGATTGCGCTCTGCCTGAAGCGTCGCTAAGCGATGGATGAAAATATAAACAAACTGGATTGTATACACGGAATTCAAATTTATCGATAGCTTCATGTTTCTTTTTATCCTTTTTTTATTTAAGTAACAAGCTGAAATGTGGAAAGGATAATTCTATAAAGGAGTGACTTTCAAATTTGAAAACTTTACAGGTAAGTTGTATCATGTTATAAATGTATTACTTTCAAACTTTTATAGAGTTCTAAGTTAGGCTTAATCCTACCACAACTCAAACAATCTCTCATAAAGATTAAAAAAGTTTTATTTCATAATTCTATTTTAAATATTCTTTTGAAAATATAATTTTGTAAAACTGAAAAAGTGAAATTTTAAGATGTTTGCTTCCTACTGATACAACTATCATGCAAATATTTGCTGATTTTTTAACATCATTAAAAATAGTAATCTTTCTATTTAACACTTGATTTTAGTTGAAATTATCTTTTTTTATGGCTATACTCGAAAACAATACCTGATGTTTTCTTTTCTTCTTAGAACCAAGGAAGGCTACAAGAATATATGATACCGATGGAAAAATGGACCAGTCAAAAGAATATATGATAAAATCTAAAAGAAACGTAAACATTGCAAAAATAAAAAAGACTGGCTGCTGTGTGTTCAAGAAAACCGCATTTTTTATTGCCGGAACATTCAAAAAGTGCCAATAAGTGTTCGTCAGAGTATTTTCATAGAGAGGAATCTGTCTCGAAATGTTTTTTTGGAAAAGAAGAAAAAAAAAAAAAAAAAAAAAAAAAAATCAAAAATCACGACTTAAAATGGCTCTTTAAATGCAATGCTAATAAAGATGGTTCATAGTTCAAAAAGAAAATATAATGTTCTCAAGTCGAGCTCGTCTGAGTTAGTTAGTAGTTGCATTTATCAATACTTTCTTTTTTAATTATCAATATTATAAATGCTAAAAAGTTATTTATATAATTTTTTTACTGACATTTATTTTTAAATATATGTAAAACATATTCTTAGGGTATAATTTTTATGATTTCATTTTGACACTTATTTTCAAATCAACGAAGTCTTATTAGTTTTCCCATCTGATGACTGTGATTAGCTCTCTGGCCATGCTTGCCAAAGGTGCCAGGTTCGAATCACGGATAAGGCATGGATGTTCATTGTGGTTCTGAATCAACTTTAAGCTGTAGGTCCCATCCTCGTTAGCCCTCATTGTGTATAAAAATAGGTCGTTGAGCTCATAAATCAACCAACTTATTTGTTTAAAAATGAAAATACCTATTTGAAATAATTTATCATGTTCTTCTTGAAGAAATACATTGCTTAAAAATGAAATTTTAATCAGAATATTAGGTACCAGCACTTTACAATTTTTAAATTTCTATTTTTCAAAGTTGAAATAAAGTTTTTGTATAATAATTTAGTGTTTGTAATTTTGTAATGTTTATTCTTTTAAATACATACTGTTTTAATGTGTTGCTTGTTATGGTATCGAAATTATTTCAGATATATTAGTATATGAATATATTTCAGAGAATTTTTAACCTATCTATTATAAAAGGTTTGAATATTATTATTGGTATTAAAAAAATCCAGTTATAATTTCAACAATATGCCGCAATTTTAATTTAAATCCTACTCTCGGTGCTTTTACTTTATGAAATTAAATGTTGTATCTGAATATTCTACAATTAAACAACTTAACATATTAAAACATTTTATAACTCACTATATAATATTTTATTGAAATTACCAGAAATGTTTAATTACATCTGTGAATTACGACTTTGGTAGACAGCCATCGTGTTTTCATCCATCGCTTAGCGTGACGTCATCAAATTTAGGACCGGGCCCGATACAGAGTAGAGAGTTTCTTAGTTTCGCGGCGGTCCCCCCCAAACAGACTGACAGACAGACACACGCACGCACACACAGGCCCGCACGTGGACGTGTATTTTACCAACCTTTTAAAGTAAACTTTTTTCCATACCCATTGTGGCTTTGCAGATTATAACTATAATGTTTCTGTTTACAAACATGGATATTATAGCAACTTAACTCATCTAGTTACTACAATTTAGTCGAATTACAGAAATAAAAAAATTAACACATTATTTTGTAGTACGAAACCACTTCATAAGTTTTAAACTTCACATTTGACATTGTTTAATCCTACAAATTGTTCAGAAATTTATGTATAAAAATCAATTGCTCTATCTAAAAGTTGGATAAGAAACTGAACAGGTTAGTCGTTAACATGTTCCGTGATGTTTGCGTGACAACACTTTCCGAAACCAAAACTATTGCATCGATAACCACTCAACAGATGGGCAGGAAGAGAAAACCTCAACTTTTCCAGTTATTTTCTTGTCACGTCATTACCACACTGCTTCCGATGAATTCAAATCCATTGAATCCAGGACCCCTACATTTTCAATGAGGAATTTTCACGCATTTTGGTTTTATTTTTAAATAAAAGTAGAGAAAAAAAATCATGAAAAACAATACCATTCTTTCAAAAATTTGAGCTCGGATATATAGATACAAAAAATATTTAGTTTTTCACTTTGCGATTTGGAGGGAAAAAGCTACCTTTGCGTGTGACATCAATGCGCAGATGATGAACCAGTCTAAAACCTGTTTTAGACGAGGAGGGAGTGAGGTTCCTCCTCGGATTTTCGACGGAATCTATGCGTAACTACGTCCCGGTTATTTAAGAGTTTTTGGTTACGTGATTTTGCTTCGACTTCAGCTAATTTCAAACTCAATTTTTTATTAATTGAAAGCATAAAGATAAAAAATAATTGCACTGCTCAAATATATTCGTTGGATAACACTAGAAAATACAAAAAATATTCATTTGCCTCACTTGGGCAAGTTCCTCATTACATCTTTTTAGGTGGTGCCATCAAAGTACTATCTTCTGGGCATAAACTCCTTTTCTTTAACTACTATGAAGTTGGAACAAACTGGTCATATTGATATTTTTTTTATATAGATAGTGGAAATAGTACACAAATATACTGATGTTTTTGTTATAATTTTAGCTATACATTTGAAGTTAAAAACAGCCATACCAGATTCTTTTTACACTTCTACACCATCAGCTCTTCAAATTTCTATCCATAGTCCTAGGTCCACTGTGAATCCATTTAAAAAAGGATTTTCCATCAAGCCATGTAATAATTATATTTTCTTCATCTCAAAGGTATGTTCTTCAAATTCTTGTGCCTGAATGTTCCTTAGCTAATTTTTAAAAATCTATAAAGGGGGAAGTGACCATTTATGAGGCAGTTACTTATGAGATAATCTCAATTATTTTTTGGGGTATTATTTATGTTATTTTTCAATTATAAGTATTCCTTTGAAATAGTTGTCATGGAAAATTCGCCAAAATAATAGTGAATTTCCCTTTATTTTCAAATTAGCAAAATTCATTGGAAACCGTTTTTGGTATTTTTATATGTTCTCTGTTGTCCAAAAAATCAGCTTATTTTCTATAAAATATTCGCTGATACATAATTAGAAATAAGTAAAGATATTTTTGAATACAATTTTTTTATTGGAATGTCCCTTCACTTAGTTTTTAAATGACTCGAACTTGCTACCATGGCCCAAATCAAAAGGGTACACAACATGATCTTAATACAAGGTAAGTTTATTATTAGGTGAAGAGATACCCAGGTGGAGAACTTTCTTTTTTATGATGTACGTGCACAAATATGGATTGAATAATAGTGATATATATTTAATGAAATGTGGTTGTACAAAAAAGTGGCATATCTTTTTTATTTAAAATCCAAATTTTGAATTAAGTTGCCTATATTATCAATTTTATACGATTATGGATAAATGTCAATTTATATTCTCTCTGAAGAACATATTCATATTCAAAACATTCAAAATTTTACCTGCTGTCTTATACTAGGAATACGTAACAATATCATATTACATTACCCAGCACCATGTCTAAATAAAAACATTTGCCATCGTCCCAATTCCTTCTTCTTATTCCTTGAGTTAAATTCATATAAGATAAATTAGGGGTGCAAGATTTATCAGATTTGTCCGGGATTTTTAGGATATTCGAATACGGATTATCGAATATTCGGGAAATTCGATACGGAATTTCAATACGGATATCCAAAAAGGGTTTCAACAGATGTTTGATAGCTTTACTTTTTGTGACCCTATTTTTACCATATAATGTTCGAAAAACACAGTACATATTTGGCATAATATAATTTCCGACACCTGCAAATATACTACAGCATAATTTATTAATTTTGAGCTCAGCGTTACTACTGATGTCTTGTATATCTTTTTTAAATTTTAATAATTAATTATATTTTAATTATATTACTTAAGCTGTTAAATTGTTTTTAGTATCTGGTTTATTCAAGGAAAAAATGACTGAAATTTGTAGAAAAAAAGACAGAATTTTTTTAATGAATAAAACACACTGTATCAGTTATTTATTTCTTTTTTAATTTTCAATAAATCCCTTTTTATTAAAAATAAAACTTCCATAAGAAATTTATCGAAGCATAAATTTTAATTTCAAACATTTTTCTGTGGTAATGACAGATAATTAAATTTAATGATATATATTTTTTTTATATAAACATTAAGATTTCAAGATCCAAACTTCGTATAAATCTTTAGAAAACTCTTAAGTTCTTGAAAAAAAATTCATTTTTTTTTCTTCTTTTTTTCTTCTTCTTTCTTTTCTTTTTAAAATCTTTGACAATTATTGTCCTTTAAGGAGAGTACAAATGAGAGACCCGATTTAAAAAAATTATATTTTCGATTTTACTACACATATTACAATAAGTGATACATGAAAGTAAAGATAAAAGTTTGTTTTCAGTTAAAAATTTTTGATGTGTGACCTTGTTGTTTCACGGAATACGTCTAATCTGTAATTCAGTTATTTCCACACATTTTGTAGCATCACTCTATCAATGTTTCGTAATGCAGCACGAATAACTTCTTTAAATTATGGCAATGTGTTCGGCTTAGGCGGTACGTAAACAATATCTTTGACGTAACCCCACAAAAAGAAATCACCTGGTGTTAGGTCTGGGGATCTTGGTGGCCATGTGATTAAGGGTAAATCACCGCCATCCGCATGGCCCATCCATCGGTTTGGTTTCTGTTGATCATTGGTGGAAAAAAACTCGGTATATCTCTCTTTACATTCATGTATCACTTATTGTAATATGTGCAATAGTTTCGAAAATATGATTTTTTAAAATAGGGTCCATCATTTGTACTCACTCTATAGTTGGATGCAAATAATTTTTCAGGTAGTGAATGAGCTACTTCCATTTCCATATACTACAAATTGCACTGACTATATGAAACTTTGGGAATTACGTGGTGGATATGGACCCTTATCTCAAACGGTAAATTCTTTCAAGTCCAATTCTATCAAAGAATGCTATCGAAACAAGGAGTATGTTGCATTCGCATGATAATGGGCAATTCCCGCATTTTTTATAAAAGGGGGAATTTGTACATATTTATGAAAAATTTCTTTCTGATTCCAAATATTTAAACAAAAGTTCTTTAAAAAAATTAGTAAATAATTTAAATTAGAAAAGAAAATGTCCCAAAACCCAGCCAAACCAGTCCTATTAAAACAGTCAACAAAATTCGTGACGTAAAGAGATCCCTGCGTTTCTATGGTTATCGTGATGTGTCTGCCAAATAGTTATCATTAAAAAAGTTGGAGTTGGTAGACTATTTCCACATTCCGTACAGGGTGGCATGATTTGCGAGAAACTTGCAAATCTGGTTTCCACTGCTGCATTTCAAGCCAAGATGTTTGAGATTTCTTTACGTCACGTTCAACCAACGCCAACGAAAAAAGTCATTTTCTCGCCAACCTCTAACAAGGTAATTTTGATCGCAAATTAAAAAATAGAAAAAGCGCATTGAGCAGAAATTTTTATGTTCATGGCCTTTTCGAAACATTTAGAATTGAATAAAAAAATAATAAAAAAATGCGGGAATTGTCCATTGTGTTATGTGCGAAAGTTAATAAAACGCATTGCAGAAGTTTAGGAACATTGCAAAGTATTCAAGATTGATGAAAAAACACAATAAAAATAATTTTTTGTTAACTTTCCAATGCTTTCTAAAATAAAATTGAAATGTTTTTTCCTCCCCACAGCAATGCAGGGAAGAGTGTTCCCTGAATGTGTCTGTAGAAGATGCAAACTGTATTGATCCCTTTTATGTGTCGTATCCAAATGAAGCGAAGTTATGCAGTCACCGTGAGTATACGATTGGAAACGTACAGGTTAATTCAAAAGTAACAGAAAATGTGAAAAATAGATTATTTGTGAAGTATAGATAGTAGGGCGATGTGGTGTTAACAGCAGTTTTCTGAAAAAATGTCTTATAAAAATTAGTTCATTCTGTAACATTTGTGATGGTATGAGGGAGCAACTACCCAGCGTTATTTCAGTTGGTTAAGTTGAAAGTAAAAAAAATTTTTGCTGTATGACAGCATGCGTTGAAGTTACACTAAATATAGTATTTTTTTTTTTAATTATCTCCTCCTTTTGGATGCATCTGTGCAAATCCGAGCATCATACTGTTTGTATTAAACGAACTTTTTTGTTCTTCTTATTTTTCATTCAACCTGTAATATGCGTTTCATTAAAAAACGTTCCAAAATATTTCGAAAAGTATTATGAACTATGAGTGAAAATTTGAACTTCTATGCAGGTTGTAATAGTTATTCTGTTTCTTTCGCCGATTGATTGACAAAACAATATTTTTGAGGGGTAGGTGCATAAACGAGAATTTTTTTTTGATTGAGACGATCTGTTTTCTCGAAGGAGATCGTGGGTTACGTTTTTGAATTTACTTGTTTCTCAAAAAAAAAAAAAAAAAAAAAAAAAAAAAAGTTTACGGTGAAAACAGATATTTTCGTTTTTCTCATATGGTATTAGTATTGCTTTCTCCACGGGGGTTGTATTTTTTTCTTGAAGAACCTTTAAACGAGTCTGTGCTGATTTTTTTTATTTATTTGTTTCTTGAAAAATGTTTGTATTAAAAAGGAAATATTTTGGTTTCTCTACGAGGAGTAGCATTTTTTCTGTAAAGGTTCTCAAAGAACCTTTTAGAGACCGAAGCGAGCCTGTGTATTTAAGAGAAATTTTTTTTGGTTTCTCAAAGGGAGGAATTTTTTTTTTCTCAAAGAGTTTTCGAAGGATATTTTAGAGAGCGAAGCGAGCCTGTGCTGATTTTTTCGTTTTTTTTTTCTAAGGGGTGGGGCGGGTTATCTAAAAGAACCTTTTAGCGAATGCGTTGTAGCTCGTGATAGGAGCAAGTGCTTGCCTAGCAGTTGTAAGCGAACTAAAGGAGCATGTTTCGCGAATCGTTAAAAGCTAGATACAAATTAACGAGTTTGGGCAAACAAGTAGATGCAACTAGTTACAGATATTTACATGATAAGAGTTTTGAAAAACAAAGGACAAATGAAGACTATATTAATGAATTACTATGAGTTAACAACACACGTTTTATTTTTTACTTTTTTTTTTGTGAATTTTTTTTATCGAAATACCACACATTGAAGTTTTTACATGCACCTATTGTTTATAATGTATTTACTTTCTATATTCAGGCATTATAAAAAATCATAGTGATTATTATTGTCTATGACAAAATAAATCATATATTTGCTTGAAGTAAAAATTGCAAAATAAGTTTTTAAAATAGTTTTAACTTTTAATTGTTTTCTCTTAACCTGTATATATTCTTATTTGATTCCATAGCTGCTAAAAGCAAGATATACTTCTCTAAATGTAAGAACGTCTGCAACAGAGCTTGCTAGTAAGTTTCACATTGAAAATCCATTTTTTCTGAGAAAATAAGATTCTATGCTTTGAGGCAAATTAAAATCATTCATCCATGTTCTTTCATATTTTTCTAAATAAATGCTGTTTTCATAGTGCACACTCAAATACAGTAAATTTTTCTTATCTCTAGCCGTGAAGACATTACTGCAGATGTTGAAGAACATGCTTCACTATTAACAATGGTAAGTGTAAATTTGAGCTTATACGATAATAATTTATATTTAAATTAACATTTGTAATTGTGAGACTGAAAAGGGATCTAAGCGACTTTTCTTAACTCTAGAGAAAATACACTTTATAGTTTCTTATTTATATTAAATTCTATTGAAACTAGGGATATCTTCATTCCAGAGGTTAGTATTTGAACAACAAATAATTTTCATACAAATTTAATATAAATTGAGAAACTTTAAAGTGTA
Source organism: Linyphia triangularis (assembly GCA_963978545.1). Classification (NCBI taxonomy): domain Eukaryota; kingdom Metazoa; phylum Arthropoda; class Arachnida; order Araneae; family Linyphiidae; genus Linyphia; species Linyphia triangularis. Next base: position 31,980,794 of record OZ021725.1, on the reverse strand, counting down.
TTTTCTCAAAAGTTAAAAAGAGTCACTTGGACCTCTTTGCTTTTCAGGCCCTCAATTAGGTATGATTGACTTTTTTGTGGTTATGATAACCAGAAAGAAAAGTGCAAATGTCGTTGTTTAAGGACATTATAGAATAATAAGTTTATGTTAATTTGGTTCTTTTTCAGGTATTTATTATTTCTTGTTTTTTTTATAGGGTAAAAAAGAGCATTCTGATGAGTAAGTTAAAGACTGCATTTTTTAAATATAATTCCTGATGTTTGAAATACACGTGATTTTTTAAGTAACAAAAAATGTATTTAATAATTTAATAATAATATTTATATAAATTATTTGTTCAGGTGCTTCTCAATAGTCACCCTGGCTTTCAACAGAATGGAAGTAAAGACGTTCTCCTATTATCCGAAGTATCAGGTAATTAAAATGATTTAAATCACGGTATGAAATATAGAAAAGAATGCTACGAATATTAAAAGTATTGTTGCGTGGATGGGTTAGAAAGATTTGAAGCCAAAGCAGATCAAAACTTGCAGAAATTTATTCCGATATAACTCTTTGCAGATTCTCTGGCAACTCCAGAACTTCTCGTTCTAGTAGACTCAATACAGCTCTTTTCACAATAGTAGAACACAAAACAGCAGTTAAAAACTTGACAACACAACTGCTAAAATTGCTGCAAAAGACATTACAATACAGTTCACTTTCGGAACTCTCTGAATGCTCGCTGAGAGACAGCTAACTCAGTAACTCCACTCAGTCAGTAACTCAACTAACTCAGTGACTCAACTGTCTAGCTCCACTCACGGTTGGTCTTATATAGGAAGTCAATACTTCGTGAATCTTCTAGAGATAGAAATTTGGATTACTTTCCAGATCGTAGTCGAAAAGTCCTATACATGTACATGGGGACCGAAAATGTCTCCAAATGGTCGCCATGTTTGGCAACAAAAATTAGTCGCCAAAACCGTCGCCAACTTGGCTCTATCTCGCCAATTTGTCGAGATTGCCATTACCATAATGTTAAATGGCCTTCTCTTTGTAAAACTCGCTTCCCCGCATTATCTCTGTAAAACACGTTTTGAAGCATTAAGACATACATTGCAGGAAAGTATCTCTTGCACTGCCTTATGCGAAATGTACATAAATGTTCCTATTTACATAACCAATACTATGTAATATTTACAAATATACAGAAATTCGTAACAGTATTATAAAATAATATATGTTTACGGAATCAGATATTCTTCTTCTTATTATTATTGTTGTTTTTATTGAAAGTTGCTAAAAAGTAAATAGAATTATATTATTGAATATTAAAGATACACATTAATCCATCGAATACAAGATACACATTGATACATAAAGATATATATTGATACATTTAATCCACATAATAATGTTTAAAGTATAAGTCAACACAATGCTTATTAGTTTATATTTAATAAACAATTTTATGTGTTTACATGTTTTTTAACTGTTCTCTTTCAGCAAGTTGAGCTGTTTGGACATATCGGTGGATACTTGGGTGTCTGGTTGGGTATCTCCCTTATTGCAGTATCAGATGTTATGGAAACATTTTTTGCGATTATTAAAATTATTAGAACATACATATGGAGGAGGAGACAAAGGAAATTGGATAACATCAAGAAGAAATTGAATTGCTATCATGCTGATTCTTCTGGAAATTTTAGGCTGAGTTTTTATTAAAATGTTCAAATACTTAGAAAATGTAAAATTCGAATAAAATAAAATTCTTATATATGTTAGATATTTATTATTATTACCTATTTCACACTTTTTACATAACGCACTTCAGAAATTTTATTTTAGAAACATTTTATTTAGAAATATTTTTATAAATAATTATTTAAATGAAATATGATAAAAACAATCGAGTCCTTTAAAACAAACATAAACGTTGAAGTAAATAAATTTTACAAAGTTGTATAATTTATTCGAATGTTTTAGATTCATATTTAATTTTATAACATATGTTATAAAGAGCATTGAGAGGTCATGTTGAAAGTACCTTCTTATATATACTTCTTATATCACTGATGAAACATTTTGTACAAGCAAATATTCAATAAATTTTGAACAATATAAAATTAGCTTTAGAAAATATTTTATTTTGAATGATTTTTTTTTCTGAAATTACTTTAAAGTTAATGACTTATCACATTTTTAAATGATATAATATATAGTTCTTAGAACCCTTAGATCTAAGGAAAATTATTCTTTGAATGTGTTTAAAGCGTTTCAATGTTGTAAATCTATTCAACCCTCTAGAGTTTAATGTAGTTTATATGCTAAACAACTTCAAAAGGACCGTTAGGTGCATCATATATAAAAAGTATTTCATTAGAGGGTTAAAGAAAACGGTACATTTGCATAAGAACTAGGCAGTAAAGGAAAACAGCATTAAAAACATTTAGAATAATTGATGTCCCTAAAAAATATTAAATAAAAATAAGGTTTTTAAATGCCGTTAATAATATAATAACTATATTTAGATAAGATTTAAATCTTTTCGTGCATTAATAATTCAAAATGAGTTTCGAATAAATATTTATCCTTCTGATCGTCCATTTCAAAGTAAAAATTTATAAAGAAATATTATTTGAATGCATTATTTACCGTTTGTATTTCGCATTTATTAATCGATAAGAAATATATTACTTAATTGATATCATGGCATATTGCATTAAAAATGCCATGTTAAGTGACACAAAGTGTATTTGTTTTCGTTAACATCCGTTTTATATGTATTTTAATAATACATATTTATTGACTGTACAGATCCTTTTAGGTTTTACATTCCCTATTGATCAATTTTCAATTTAGAGAAACATTTGTGATTGATAGAAATCGAATAAATTCACCGTGTTTATAAATGTAAGGATTTCAGATGTTTATGACTGGAACTAACCGAGCTTTTCTTTTCTCGTGACATTTATTTGCTTTTATCGTGTCTTTATGTATTCTTCTATTTTCCATATTTTCCTTCCATTAAAAAAGAAGACATTTTGCATAGAAAAATAGTACGCATGTCTATGAGAAAAGGAATTGCTAAAGAAACGTGGGATAGAGCTGTAAACTCATTTTAAAGAATACTTTCACAGTTGAGATTCTTAACTTCCTTTGTGTTAACGAAAAATTATTTTTTCGTATAAACTTTTTGTAATTTTCAACTCATGCACTATTATCAATTATTTATACGGAAATAAAGAGATAGAAGAATGTGTAGTTAAATTTAAAAAATATATTACGAAGTTAAGAATAATTTACGTACATTTTAGAAAATATTTTAAGATGATTTAAATATTTCAAGTACTATTTTTGAATTTGAAGCATTTTTAAGAAATAGAAACTGGATTTAAGTTAAATGCCTATGAAAAATGATCTTGATTTACGTAAAATAGAAAATGCCCATAAAGAAAAATATAGCATGATAAAAACTTGAAATATTTTACTCAATAAGCATATGAATTATATGATTTAATTTTATCTTTTGAATGAGAATTGTGAAATTTAAAATTTTTTACTTTACATAGAAAATATGAATCTCTGGCTTGGTTTCAAGAAACTTCTAAAAAACTCTGTAATTACCGGAGTTCCACAAATTGTAGCTACGAAGAATACCTTCAGGAAATGGCTTAAGACATACGTTTTCTTTTCTTGCGTAACTGGATTTTTTTGGCAGACCTTCTCTTTCTTAGTTGTATATTGGACTTATCCGACGGTTGTAGACGTCCAGTATTATTTTCCAGACGACTTTGATTTACCAGCATTATCAGTATGCAGCTCAAATGGGTAAGTGTTTTTGCTTGTGTATTTTCTCAAAATATTTGTAGTGAATACTGTGTTACTGTGTTAAATAATAATGGTTGGTTGGTTGTATTCAGATTATCTGGAGCCGTCAGCAACACGAGGGCTATAATGCACCTAAACATTCATCATTAGACAAGCCGATATACATTTACAAATACCCATGCCAACATGGGACTCGAACACGCAACCTCGCTGTCTAGAAGCTAGCACGCTAGCCACTATACCGTTTGGTCGGCTAAATAATAATGGAAAAGTTGATGACGTTAATATTTTGAGTTAGATATTATGATTCAGAATGTATTATATGAGTCGATTTCTAAAGAATAAGAGGAGAATTTTTTTACTTGTAATGAAGACACATTTTTAAATTGCTTCCTATGTTTTTTGTTTAAAATATAATTTCAAGTGAATGTCTCCAGTCGTAATAAAGATTAAATTGTTTCAGTTATGATTCAATGTAGCTATTACATGACCATTTCAGCGCAAATGGAGTCTGAAATTATTTATTAGTGATGGGTTCCAAACATAATCGTGTCATCGAGAATACCGACAAGCCACAAGCCCTACAAGCCGTTACGGAGAATGGGAAGAAATCCCAACAAACCTCTATAAAAACTGTTCATGTTATAAGGTTTCGAATCACAGATTAAATTTATTATTAAATAAATACAGGGAAAAATTTGCAATGAAAAATGTATTATTTAATTTTCTTCAGTACAAAATTTCATCATGAAAATTTTCATTGAAATTCGTTTTTCATATCTTACTGCAATTCTCCCATCATTAAAAGTTCACCGTTTAGTGGACGAAAGTAAGAATATATATATATATATATATATATATATATATATATATATATATATATATATATATATATATATATATATATATATATATATATATATATATATATATATATATACGGTATGGGCATTTGATAAAACTTTTTGTGTTCAAATCAAATAGCGGAAAAGTCTGTGTTACTATTTACTATTTTTTTAAAATTAAAGTGTTTGCTGTCGAAGACTGTACAGTGAAATTTCAGAGTGCAACATATCTTTGCGCTACTATCTAGGTCCCGTATTTTTGTTAGTATTTACATTCTTTTGTTTAAAAAAAGTATTTTGTAGTTGTTTTTTTCATACCTCAACTTTGATCATGGAAAATTACTACTTCATGTAAGAATTCACATATGTTACATTAGATACGAAAGGGATCCAATTGGGAATTGTGGCTTGTCATAATTTCAGCTTTTGGGTTTTTGACACAGACCCGCTAGGGACTCTAATTAAGTGGCAAATATGTACTTTTTAGTATAATTAATTAATTGCATTTTATTAAGTAATTCCGATTTTTAAGTTAAAGATGTTAAACAATTGTTTTTTTGCCAATGAAAGTGTTTCTCATAGTATTTTTTTTTGGGAGGGGGGGGGGGGGCTTGAGGAATGAAATTATTTTAATATTTAACTATACATAAAACAGAAATGCTTACTTCATTTATATGTCATTGTTTGTAGAATAAAATCAGGACTTTTCTGCAAGAGATTTCCACAACATTGCTATCCAAACACCAGCTTAGTTGAATTCTGCCGGGCCAACCCTTACTTTTGTGATCCAAACAGCAATATACCAGAAAATGAATCAGTAAGTAGAAAATTTTTTTAACTTAGAAACTACCTATTTTTAGCTTTTTTTTCTTTTTAAACCTTTTAGTACCCATATTGGGATATACATCCCACTAAAAGTTTTGCATTTTTGTATGAATGAAAAATAAAATCTATTTACAATTTAAAATGACTTATCTCTCAAGAATGTAACTAATTCAATTTAAGAAAAAAATGTGAATCCTAACTGAAATTCATTAATGCACCAAGACTTTTGAGCGCATCATTCAAAATATGAGTATTTATTACTTACTATTGATTATAATGGTTTTGTTTAGCAAATTGTGAAGTATTTTGACACTTTTACCTGCTAATACCCGACATGTCTTTATATATTTTATTTGTGTATTTACATATATCTAAAATTTGTACTTCTATGATCTACATATCTTTATGGGATTAAAAATTATAATTCTTCTGAATTGTCGTCTGTAGTTTCCAACATTGACTCCCCGCCACTTACCTCCACTGTCACGTCTTGAATACCAGAAAATGGGAATGCGACCGCACGACATTGTGAACTCATGTATAGTTTACGAGTCTCCAAGGTTAACGTATTGCACGTAAGTACGACATATTCTAATACTCTATGCTAATACTATTAGGAGGGAGATCCAAAAGTAAGAGGAAATTTGATAAAGTGATAATTCAAGAACTATTGAGAGAAGTGCGATGTGGTTTTCAAAGAAATACATAATTACATCAGATATAAACAACATAAAGATTGCGCTTCACAGTAAACTCTTTTAATTGGTGCTCATAATCTCGTTAAATACCACTGGAAATTATTCATACATACAAATTGCGTTGCTATTGCTCATAAAAAATAATTATTTTTCAAAAAGAAACTAACACATTTTTATCGGTAGGAAAAACACCGATTTTTTTTCTGATTATTTCACTCGAATCTGCGACACTATTCTCCAGCTGCTTGAACAATTGCTAATTTTAAAATGTTGAATTACTTCTGGATCGCTTAGTACGTATTATCCAATGGTACAGTAGGCACAAAAAAAAATAAAAAAAAATCAAGTGATGGCTATATCTTGTATTGTAATTGATGAAATAACAAAAGTCGAGTACCGTAGTAAATCGTGGAAGGTCTTTATTAATTCTATATGTATGTATATATTTAACATGAGAGGTCATCTACTATTCATAATATAAAATCATATTTTTATTTAAACTCTAAAAAAACCCCGTTCAAATACCAAATTTCATAATTTTACAATGAGTGGTTTGTAATTTAAATGAGATCAAAAAATTGACAAATTAATGTTAAAAAAAAATAAAAATACTGTTTTGGCTTCAAAATTCTTAAATAATTAATATATTTTAGTAATTTTTGTTTCAAATAATGGTTTGTTAAATGCCGAATATAAATAGCAGTCAACTTTTGCACCAAACAGTATTTTAATAATTATTTATTAATTAATAAAACAAGTTTTAAATTTTTTAAATAGAAAATGTAGGGTTTTTTTTTGCTTTGATTAGATTTATCATGGACGAAAACCCTTTAAGAATTTTTTTTTCTTTTATTGACTTTTGGTTCTCAATATTTTAGCAAAAATGAAAAAACGCTCACTTTAAAGGACCTTGAAATAGATTACGTCTTGAACTAAGCAAACGTTCGATCCTTCCCCGCTTTAAAGAGATTCGCCCTGAAGATCGGCCAAAATATCCCTTTTGGTCCCTTGTTCAATGTTAGCGTTTGGAAGTATAAATTATGTCCTTACTAGTTAATATTTTTATTAAAAGTTACGAAATCATAAAATTTATCGTTGAAAATTGGGGTGGGGAGGAAGAGGAGTGTACTTGTCACCAACTTTTGGGCATCCCTCCACTTTTTTTTCATCACTTCTACCACTGCCCACTCGACTAAATTTTGACCCTACTACTATCTCATCAGCTATAAGTCGAACTCCTCCTCTTTTTATCATTGATTGAACCTTACAATTTCCTGAATAGAATCCACAGAAGTTTAAGCTTGCAGCCAGTAATAAAAAGTACTCACTGTAAACGAACTTATTGATAGCAATTTTTGTCCATTCTCAATTAATTGTTTTTATTGCGAGTACAATACTTACAACGACAAATGGTATCAATGACTCGCCAGCAAAGCTAACCACAATAAGAATGACAAGAATAGTTATTAAAATCATTAATTTGATGATTCATTTTCAGTGATGACTACCAAATTGTCAATGTATTTGATTCAAAAGGACTGCCAACCAATTGCTATTCTTTTAACAGTTTATGGGGCAAAGTGGAAGGAGCCAGACAAATCAAAACAAAATCAAGTAAGTGTAATTATGTTCTTAAGTACTTTTTTGGTTTTATGGTATATGAATGAACTGATAGTTTTTAAACTATTTGAAGTGTTGTTAAATCTGTAGAACTTGGGCGATATTGTGTCGTTGTATTTGATTGATTTTATAATAACTAATACTTTTTTCTTTCAGTGTTAATATTCATCATGAAATCTGAGCGTACCCAGACCAATCAATTCTACACAGGAACCCCTTTTGCTCTACAGGTAGCTCTTCACAGTCCTTATAGTCTCATAAACCCATTCATGAATGGATTCGCGATCAAGCCATGTTCCAATTATTATATTTTTCCTTCAGTGGTAAGCATTTTCATTTTATAAAACCATTCTGCTTATTTTAGGATAGTATTTTTTTCAAAAATCTGCATAAAAAATATTTAGTGCAAATTTTTACTCTGACAGCTGTAATTTCAGTTACTTCCAACAACTTGTCATTGTTTCTTTGAACTTTACAGTGGAAACTTTTAGTCTAATTTATTATTGAATAATGTCATAGAAAATGTGTTTTATGAGCATAGCAAATAAATGAGTACGGTCTCTAAACCATGTTGGAAAATAACGTTGAACGTTTTTAGAGGGGATAAAACGTTGAAAAGTTTGCTATTACTGATTTTGTATAGAAAAAAATACCACGTTTATGGAAGAAAATTAGAAAACGCAATTACATTGTTTCAATAAAAGAGCCTTCAATTTATTCACATTGTGTTTTAACATTGAAAATTTTTTGGTACAGTAGTTTCAATTTATTGTTTAAAGGAATTAAAAAAAATATTCCATGAAAAAGCGATTATTTTCAGGGAATATCTGGTCCCTATAGCAATTACGAGTAAAAAAAAAAGATTTAATTTTTCCTATTAATGTAAATTAAAATTTTTAATATTTGCATATTTGCAGAAAAACCAATACAAGTCTAGCAAATATTTAAGTACTTAAACATATTAACACAACCTCTCTTCGAATTTGAACTTTTAAGGTTTCCCCCTGGTTATGATTTTAATACATATGTATCTTTTATTTCAATTCATATGTTACATAGGGTAGATCTTCAAAAAGACTTCGACGAATCAGAGGGAGCGAAAAAACTCATGCTTTCTAAAACGGAACTGCTTATTGAAAAAATTGAAAGTCATCTTATCCGAACAACCTTACTATTTGAAAGATATGTCTTGTTAGCTCCATTGAACCACTCTGTAAAAGAAAGGCTTTACAGAGTAATCTACAAACCTCAGTATATTTGAAAAACCAATTATCCAAGAATATTTGAGAGCAGAAAGTTGCAGTAATCACAGATTAATAAAGAGAAAAAAGAAAAAAAAAAAAAAAAAAAAAAAAACGATTTTCTCATAGAAAGAAAAAAACAAATTTTTTTTTTCATCAGCAGGTGGTGCTTTGTGGCAAAATTTTTAATAGTTGAGGATCAAGCTTACTTTCATAATACTGGATAGTTGCTTACATATACTCATCGTACCACCTCTTGATAAAGAAACTGACAAAGAAAAAAAATGTTCTTAAGAATTGCATCATTTTACCCTTAAATTTTCGTGAACTATCGATTTTTAGATTCTTGTTTATTTTAGAACATTCTCTATTTAGCAGAATAGTGTAAACTCAGAATTATGTTTAACTCTCTTTTTTATTTGCAGCAAGTGAATAAGTTGTTGCCACCTCCCTACACCAGTAAATGTTACAACTACACTCAGACATGGATTGACCGCTCTGGTCGAGGACCACGAAACAAAAGAGTACGAGGAACTCAGCTATTGGACATACATTAAAAACTCACTTTAAAGTGTATTCCATGTGATTGAGGAAATAATGCGTGTGACGTGTTTTTTATGTTTTTTTTCTCTCTCTTATTTAGACAAACTACACAATTTTACCTTAGCATAGAAAATTGGTATTTCCAAAATATATCATACCTTTCTAGAGAATGTTGCATACATATGTACGATTTGAGGCATGTTTATTGAAAAAATTATTCATTTTGTTGCTATAACCATACTTCAGTTAGTATATTATTTTTCGAAATATTTCTGGTATTTGACCTTTCTAAATAGATAAGATAATATCTATAAAATATAAATATATTTTTTCTTTCTATCTCAGATACGGAACATTAAAAAATAAAAAACAGTGCAATCATTTCTCAATATAAATTTTTCCAATAATTCCTTTTTGAATATATATTTAACAATTGATTTATCAGTATCTAGAACACGAAAGATGATATGTAAACTAAGCAATTTTTCTGATATTGATTTATAAATAGAGGATATATTAATGATTAATGCACTTTGAACTGTAGGGAATCTGTTATGAAGTAGAACTGATATTAAGAAAAATGCAGTGAGAGTTAAAAAAATTTACAAAAATTTGTAAATTTTAAATATACATATACACATTATATATCATGAAATACATCTTTTTTAATATATTAATATATTAGTGTGTTGATAGAACTTCCAATAGAAAACCAAAAGTTATGTTTCTTTCACTTAGAGGATATCCTAAATGATTTCGGGAGAGTAATGCCTTTTGAAAGGCATTTTTTTGTTAAAAGGAACGATTATTTAAAAGTACTTTTGTAGCGGAATAAATATATCCTCGTGCATCTCTAGCTAGATGAATATATTCCTCGTGCCGTCACAACTAGATATCCTAGCTCTTTACCTTGGAAGTTGTGTTCTATAGATTTGAAGATAGCAGTTTGAGTTTGGAGAATGGCGTACTAACTAATAAAATTGTTTCTTCAAACCGTTTCGTATTATTACAATCGTAAACACTTAATCATTTACAAGTTTGTTATCTCATAGACATCACTCCTATACTCCCCCCCCCAAAAAAAAAAATACTCTTGCAAAAGAGAGATTTCATTTAAAAATTTATGGAAATATATCGTGTTACTTTGAAGAGCCAATGGCAGTTTTGATTTTTAATTAATCAGTTTTTGATATTTTATTGTTATTCACTGACGGAATTTAATATTTTATTATTATTCACCGACAGAAAAATGAATTTTTTACAGAGTATAATATTTATTAATATTTTTTTTAAAAAGTAACTAATATTATTTAAGAATAAAAAATCAAAATAAATATTATTCAATGAAATTTTCTTAGCAATTTAAAATTATTGAAACAACTACTTAATAAGTAAACTAAGCTAATCAGAATTTAAATCTTGAAATTTTACCCTTTAAACCCAAGAAAACATTAAAAAATTTCTTTGAAATTACTAAATATGATTTTGAAGTTCTGAAACTTTTATTTTATTCAGTTATGTTCTGAGGAGTGCTATCTAAATAAGTCGATAGAAGCAAATGGATGTGTGGATCCCTTTTTCATTACTTATCCAAACATGGCAAAGATTTGTAAAGGTATTTTTGAAAAAATGTGCTTAAATAATGAATAACATAAATATTAAGTTTGAAATAAAGAATTCGATGCATTTTTATTTTTTCAAATATTTAAACTTGTGCTCATGTGTCAAGCATTTTAAATAAGGTTTAACCAGTTTGTTTCGTAGTATTAAAAAGAGTAATTTTTTTTACATCAAAAATTAATCACACACATACTTTTATAAGTGTTTACGTGGTGTTTCAGAAATATGGAAGTATGTTTAAATCATAAGAAAGAATCCTATAGGACAGTAATGGTTGCATGCGCAATCCTTTATACGCAAGAGAGAGCTGCTTAAATGGGTTGCGCATGCTGAACATGTTGATTTTTTTCGACTACCTCTTTGTGAATTTCTGAAATCTTGTTCTGATACACACTGCATAATTATTTTGTTTAAAATAACACTGCACAATTAGTAACATTACACTACCATACTTGTACGTAGTTACAAATATTTATAAATGTGAGAATAGCATTGTATAAATTTGTTCATAATTTTCCCTAGTGATTAACAATTATATTACGTTCTTAAGGGGATCTGGAACTAAAAATTAAAAAAAAATATTATTGTAAATAATAAAAATATTTTTGAATAAAATGGAATAAAAATTTTGTCTCTATCATTAGTAGAATTTGAAATATTTAAGTTTTAGTTTCAAGACAATTGTATCTCAGAAATGCTATCTTGAAATTTGAAACTGTTTTTCTCGGTGATGGCTTTTTGTCCCTTTTTTTTAATTTAACTTGATATAACTTAAGAAATACTTGTTATAAATCTATGAAACTTTCCACAATTATTTTTCATTCATATTTCTTTAATTTTCCGTCGGGAATTATGTTTTTTTATTTAACTTTTTTTTAAAAAGTTTTTGGAGCTTAACATACTACGGATTTTATGCAGTTTTTGCACAAAATATTTTTTTGTAATCTTTTCTGATTACGTTATTGAAAAATTATGAAGAAATTTCTTTTATATGAATTATAAGAAGTAATTTTATGCAAAAATGAAGTGATTTTTTCAAAAAGTTTTTCAGATGTATCGAATGAATTAAGGAAATATCAAAATTTTGAAGTTTTTTAATCTAAAATAAAATATTTTTTAAATTTGAAAATTTAAAATAGTTTTTTAAGTTTTAAAGCATTATACATTACTGCATAAAAATTTCATAAAATAATTCTAAAAATAAAGATTTTAGAATTTTGAATCCCAGACCCCCTTAAAGAAGGTTCCACTTACGTTTTTAAGCATTCAAAGTCTTTATCTATATAAACCTATTACTCAACACTAGAATAATACAGTACAAACTGGTATTTCAACTTTTTCAAACTAAGATTTTTAGTTAATTTACGTAATTTAGTAAAGATTGATAGCACTGAAAATCCACGAACCTTAACTGCATTTGATGAATAATCACATAGATTACAAAGGTTAATATTTTATTTTAGAGGAAGTGAAATTTACTGTTTATGATGAATGTAGAAATCGATGTAGACCAGCTTGTGAGTAAGTATTTTTAAATAGAATACTTCATATTTTTCTTAAAGACGTATTTTGATACTGATAAAACATATAGCATGAAGAATATAAATTGTTAATACAAACTTAAAGATCATTTAAGAATATAATAGAAAAACGTAAGGCAATGTTTTTATTAATTGTAAAACTTGTGTTACTTATAAACTTATTACATTCTAAAATTGTTTACTATGAAACAAATAATTCTAAAGTTTCTCGTTTTCAGTAGGGAAGATATAAGTGCAGATGTGCAAGAGCATTCATTTTTAAAAACAAAACCAGTAAGTAGAAATAATTTCTCCTCTCCTTTTTCAGTACCAGTATTGTAAAATAATAATATAACATATTTATTTCGATTTTTTCAGCGTGGAATAGAAAAGAACAACGAGTAAGAAGTTACTTAGAATATATTTTTTTTTATTTCCTCTTCATTTATTTTCTAGTTTATTTATTTGGAATGATGTATAATTGAAGCACTTGCATAAAGTGGTTTAGTTGTTTTTTCAAATTTGGTCATAAGGTTTGAAATTTCAACTATCCAAATTCTCCATCCATTAATTCATAAAATACTTTGTTTGGAAATTCATCTCTAAATTATTTTTTTTCTTAATGTATAACTGTAGTAAGGGCTCTGTCTACTTAAGATGCATGAAAAAAAAACCCCGCTATTTTTATTAATTTTTTTGTAAGAATGATGTTATGTTTATTGATATCAAACTTGTTAGGCTTAATAAAAGCATTCGTAAATTACTAAAAAGATTTTTTTTTTATTTTTTTTTATTTTATCCACTCTTTTAGTGTGAAAATGACAGGTAAACAGGAGTCCTCAAAAAGTAGGTAGATGTGCGCTGTTGAAAAAATCTCAGAAACTACTGAATACTGAACTTATGAAATTTTAACCACATATTCTGTACAATTATCGCTATATCCCGTACCAGAATTATTGCAAAATTTTAATTTTTACTATTTGTTTTTGGAACAAAACATGCAAAAAAACATGTTTTTTAAATTTTTTTTGTCTGCCATTTTGTTATTTTTGCATATAAATTAATATTAGAGGTACGGGATATAGCCACTGTCACACTAAACCTAAAACCATTCAATTTTGTTTTGTTTCAGATGAGCACTTGTTAAGATTTTTTCAACAACTCCCACCTATCTACTTTTTGAGGACTCCTGTTTACCCTGCGTTTTCACACTTAAAAAGTGGTTACAATCAATATATATATATTTTTTAGAATGTTTTGCTAAGCCTATCAAGTTTTACATCAATTAACATAACAGTATACAAAAAAAAAATTAATAAAAATAGCGTTTTTTTTTTCATGCATCCAAAGTAGACAGAGCCCTTAAATTAATTAAATACGCTATAAAAACATCTTAGTGGTGCTGATTTTACATGTGATTTAAATACACTTACATTAAATATTTTTTTCTCTTTTAAAATATGTCAGAAGGAAATCAATTCAAACTAGTATGCATTTTTAGAATGAAAGACATGCTTTTTCATTTATAAATATATCTTTTAGATGCCTATCAACAATTACAGTGGCCTTCAATAGAATGGAAGTTGTGAAGTATACATATTCACCAAAATATGAGGTACGGATAACATGCAATGAACATTGATGCAATAGATATTAAGAAGTGCCTATTACTATTATATAACTTTATTTCCTAGAGTGTATCGCTGTTTTCATACATTGGAGGATACTTGGGTCTATGGCTTGGAATATCTCTCGTTGCCATTTGTGATGTTCTGGAAACAATTCTTTTGCTTTTGCAATGGCTGTGGGAGAAAGTGCGAAGGGATATTGCGAGTAATAGGCGATCCCGCTTTAAGCCACATGCTAAAGTTGGTGATGTCAAGGTACAAATGTGGCTTCTTTAATAATCATTTTAAAGAGAAATATGTTGAAGTTTCATCAATTTATTGTATGTATTTCATGATCATGTTTTTTTAGTATATAAAATATATACGAAAATAATAATTTACATTTTGTAAATTTTATTACTGATTTCTCAGAAGAATTAGCATTTACTTAAATGTGTTAAAAGTGTTCGTCAATGGAATTATTATACATAAAGCGATACGACACTTTTAGAAATAAAATTTGAATTTTAAACATTACTCTTTATGTATTTTTCTTAAGTTTAGGAACAGATACATCTTTCATGTAATTGAATATTATAGATACTTTTATAATAATAAAGTTTTTAAAAACTTTTTTAAGGTTAGTCAATGAAGATATACCAATGTTTCCAAAACTATATAAATATTGGTTTATTTTACAAAAAAAAAAAAAAAAAAAAAAAAAAATTCAAATATATGTTAAGCAAATTGATTGTTACAGAAATTGATAGTTTTATGGTTAATTTCTTTTAAAAGTAAATTTATAGGATAATACAAAATTAAGAGATCTTTTGAAAATTCTACAATTCACGTACATTTGGGAATTGGACTATGCACAATGGTGCAAAAGAAGTGAAAATGTTGCCAAAATTCAAAAATTTATTTATTATATCAAAATCCTCTTACTTATATCATATCTATTAAGGATTTTTAGAAATGTATCTGTATTTGGCTTATGAAAAATGACTTCTCTCTAAAATTTCTTCCGAATTTGTATATTTTTCTTTTAATGATCTTTTTAACATTCCATTCTAAATTTTGAGTTTGCAAATACCTATTTTGTTATGCGGTGCTAACATAAAAAATGTTTATTCAGTCGTTTTGCGTCTTTTTACAGAATCAAAATTTAAATTATTAAATTTTAATAAAAATTAAAATTATTAAATTTTTTTTCTTTCGAAATTTTATTTATTGAATTATAATACAAGCAGGCCATTTCTAAAAAGTAGATGACCAAATGGTATAGTGGTTAGCGTGTTAGCTTCTAGACCGCGAGGTTGCGGGTTCGAGTCCCGTGTTAGGCATGGGTGTTTGTAAATGTATGTTGGCTTGTCTAATGACGAATGTTTCGGTGCATTATAGCCCTCGAGTTGCAGACGGCGCCAGATAATCTGAAAACAACCAACCAATCTAAAAAGTAGATGCAACAATACTTCCAACTTTCCCTTAAAGAATGTGAAAATAAGATGCGTTAAGTGTTGCTATTTTAAAAATTAATATTTAGTTAAATTTTAGAACAGATTCAACGTAATTCTTTTTATTTTCCTCAGAATAAAGTTATAGCAGCTATTGAATGAAGACCAGTTCGCATGCTTTCTGTATAATCAAAATTTTTAAGTACAAGTCAAGCAAAAAATATTTTCAAGTGAACTATGTTAGAATATACCTGTACTTTCTATGATTTTTGTCTTTCATCACATTTATTCTTAGTTGATACCTTTATGTTTCAGATAAATTCTAATATGAAACACTACTTTATTTAGATACTCTAAAACGCCTTTCTAATTGTTGAAATAAACTTTAAAGCCATTTCTACTTCTACAACACTATTATTATATTAATTTATGAATAGAATGTAGTTCTCTTAAATTAATACGAATTGTGTTGTTTCAATTCCATTTCCTTCATTGAATTATAATTTTTTTATTAATTGCTGATAATATCAGATATGCACGTAAATATGTTTCTATCATTACGTTCTTCCAACTTTCCGACATTAATTTCATTTTATACGCGCAAATTTCCATAACCCATCAATTATTGGCTTCGAAACACTTTTTTCTTTTTCACATTTTTGTTAATTTTGCGCATTATTTCAGAATTCTTACATCACACATTAGTT
Source organism: Linyphia triangularis (assembly GCA_963978545.1). Classification (NCBI taxonomy): domain Eukaryota; kingdom Metazoa; phylum Arthropoda; class Arachnida; order Araneae; family Linyphiidae; genus Linyphia; species Linyphia triangularis. The sequence goes on along the minus strand of OZ021725.1, from coordinate 31,964,301 downwards.
TATAAATCAGGTGAAAGTAAGTTAGTAAAAAGATTTAAATAAAACATATAATGTTTAACAAAGTGTTAACATTTTTGTTAACTTTTCAATTTTAGTTTATAATATCAATATACACAGTATATATTTTTAAAAACTCATTTAACAATAGTTGGTCACCCTTGTAGATAATGAATTGGTAAAAAAAATATGTTTTCCGATTTTATATATTGTAAAATTCTTGCCAAACAGAAAAATTTCGGCAAAATGTAAAAACTGTTTATTTCTAAAACAGAATTATTCATTTGTTATCCCTATATATAAAAGGCAAAGCCCTCACTCACTGACTGCCTTACTCACTCATCATTAATTCTCCCACTTCCCATATGATCACAATTCTGAAAATTGGTACAATAATGTCAACAAAGACAAACCTAGAAAAAGTAAGCTATTCCGATCTCGATTAAGCAATTTTAATGGGTCGAAACGGGGTTAAACGCTCCAAACGAGGGATATTTGAATATCCCACTTCCAATGTAGTACTCTGATATTTGGTACAAATGTTAACAAGGACAAACATAGAAAAAATAAGCTATTCTAATCTCGATTAATTAATTTTAAGGGGTCAAAAATCGAAGAGGGGTTACATTTTCCAAATGAGGGATATTTGAAATTTTAACTTCCAATGTAGTCGTATTTCTGATATTAGGTACAAATGTCAACAAGGACAAACACAGGAAAAATTAGCTATTCCAATCTCGATTAGTTAATTTTAAGTGGTAGAAAACGGGTAAAATGTTCCAAATGAGGGATATTCAAATGTCCCACTTCCAATGTAATCACAACTCTGATATTAGGTACAAATATCAAGAAGGGCAAATATAGAAAATATTAGTTATTCCAATATCGATAAATGATTTTTAAGGGTAATATCTCACTTCCAATAACTCACAACTAACTTTGAAATTTAGAACTAAGACCAAAAATATACACAATAAGCTATTACAATCTCGATTAACTAATTTTAAAAGGTCGAAAGGGAGTTAAAATTCAAATATCTCATTTCCAATATATTCCCAATTATAAATTTTGGAACAAATATCAACAAGGGCAAACATAGATAAAATAAGGTATTCTGATTTTGATAAATCAAATTTTAGGGATCGAAACGGGATCAAATGACCAAAATATGGAATCCAATAATGTCTTTTAATTATTAAAATGCACATGGTAAAATTTCGTAGTGAATTTTCTATAAATTCCTCTTAAAAATCTGTTCCTTTGAAATTAAACGAATTGTTAAAACACTCTTGAACATGTACTAAGAGGTACTTCTTTTCTTACCTTTTCCTTGTCAGTAAATATACTCGCTCCATGGCAAAAGAAAATTATTCACCGGGAGATGTAATAAAATATGCTCTAGATACTTGTAAACATACCCAAGAAGTTAACATTCAAAATATAATAATATATATATATTTCCCTTTTTGATCAGCTCTATGTGATTCTGCCCCATTGGGCGATGGGTTTTTAGCAAAATTTTTCAGAAATAAAGATATATTTCATTTTTAGATATTTTTGGAACAAAGTAAAAAATAGTTTTTCTCTTATCAACTAATATCGCTTTATATTGGAAGAAGACTGAAGTCTACTAATAAAATGCTGCTTAGTGGCTCACAAATACCTACTGTGCCATTCGTTGATAAATAATCTTACTTTTTCCTTTGTTTAAAAAATCTCGATTTATTTTTTCTCATTTTTAGATTCTTAAATGTTTGTGAATTATAGATTTTTAAAGAATCTTATCGCCTTTTGATCACCTTGTTTATGAAATTATTTTAATTTGCAGTAAAATATCAACAATTACAACATTTAAACACAAAATGTCCCATTTTGTGTACCATAAAAGATTTTTATATTTTCAAAGAAGTTTTGTAACTTTGACACTAAAAGTATACAAAATAATGTACTAAAATCGATAAAAAATGCTCATTTATATAAGCACAAATATGGCATAGAATTTTGGCTTGCATACAAAAATGTGAAAACTAAAAAAAAAAAGCGTTGGTAAAATCGAACTTTTTGAAACGTTTCCTTCAGTTCTGATCTCTTGATATGACGTCTACTACCAGATAGACCCTCCAACAGACACATTCAATTAAGACGTCATACAGTTTTATGCATTGATGTCTCTACAGAGGACATATTATTTAAACTTAGCATTTGATCATGTATTGAAAGTAATCTGCAAACCAGAGGTAAACTAGCTCCATTTGTTTATATCGTTTTCTAGTTATAGTAATGACTTGATGTGTGTATTTAGTGTTATTTCTAGAGGTATACAACTCTACCTCACTTAAAGTGTCATAACGAAGATATTAGTTATTAAATAATAGCATACAAGTTTTTTTTTTCAAACTTTATATTTTTTCCTATAAAATTAGGAAAATGGTGATACTATCTTTTAGTTTTGACGTACAGAAATATAACCTCCATTTTCTGAATTCTGTCTTGAACACATGCTAGCAAGCAGTCCCTTGCATAGGGTCATTGGACCTGGAAATGACGTGGTACACTCTAAGCATCTTCTTGACGAGCAGACCGAACTCTTCCATGTCGACGGCCGTGTCGTCCGGCATTCCACTAATGGGTGATGACACTATCTTGTAAGCATTGAAGTCTGGGACGTACACATGTATTTCGTCGCTCCCGTCCTGTAATAGACACAGTAGATTGGAGTCGTTATAAATTAAAATATAATTAATAGAATATTGTTGCACAAATTGTCTGTATATAGTGTAAATAGTGACGTATTATTTTAAAATTCTATTGTAATTTATTTTTATCTTATTTTTTTTTTTAACAGCGATTATACAGGTTAGAAAAAGGTGGCAACACCTAAAGCAATCGAGAAATTTCGAGACGTTTCTTTTCCGACGAATTGGCTGGAAATTTCGCGAATATTCTCACGCGCCTGGTATTTAAAGACCGTAGATCGGGAAAGTTTTCAGATTGACTTCGGACTTCGTTGAAAGCTGATAGCGATCGCTTTGTTGACCTATTGGAGTGAGCTTGTATAATCGCTATATTCGAAGCTGTTCTTGTTGAAGCTTGATCAATACTTGCAAAACGTAAAGAACGTGTTCTTGAAGCTTAGGAAGCCCACTTGAAACTTAGCCCATCAAAATGTAAGCTCTTTAGGAGGAAAGTCAGTTATCTCGGACACATCATCTCATCCGATGGAGTGAGCACAGTTCCAGCCAAGATCCATGCTGTGCAAATTTGGTCTCCACAGCAAGACGTTCATCAATTGTGAAGCTTCCTAGGCCTGTGCACGTATTATCGTAGATTTGTGAAGGGATTCTCCAAGATCGCCAGACCTTTGCATCGACTAACAGAGAGCAAGCAGAAGTTCCTTTAGACTGCCGACTGTGACGACTCCTTCAATCAACTGAAGAACTCTTTAACATCCGCGCCTGTTTTGGTTTTTCCCGATGTTAACAAGGACTTTATTCTGGATACAGGCAGCAATGAGGGAGTGGGCGCCGTTCTTTCCCAGGAAATTGAAGGACAGGAGAAAGTCATCGCTTATTTTAGTAAGAGCCTGTCAAGATCCGAGCGGAACTACTGCGTCACAAGAAATGAGTTACTGGCAATATTAAAGGCCGTGGAGCACTTTCATCATTACTTGTACGGCCGAAAATTCCTTTTAAGAACTGATCATACGCGTCTCTGACTTGGTTGCTAAATTTCAAGAATACAGATGGACAAATAGCAAGGTGGATTCAGCGCCTGCAGGAATACGACATGGATATCCATCACAGAAAGGGAACGTCCCATGGGAATGCAGATGCTCTTTCCAGATGATCGTGTCCGGAGAATTGCCGATTTTGTTCCAATGTGGAGTCTAAGTTTGGGACAACCGCATCTGCCGTTCGTAAAATAACTTCCAAGTCAACTACTTCAGACGTGGATCCTTGGAGTGATCAGAATGTTCGGAAAAGTCAAGTCGAAGAACCGGATTTGAAACCTCTAATTGAATTCATGGAAGCAGCTACCTGAAAACCCAGTTGGCAGGAAATTGCACGCTATAGCCCAACAATGAAGAGATATTGGGCTATGTGAGACTCTTTGCACTTGAAGAATGGAGTATTCTACATTCAATGGGAGTCCGATGTTGGCAAAAGCTTCCGGTGGCAATTAATCCTTCCAAGTTCTAGAGTTACCAACGTTCTAGAAGAACTTCACAGCAGCCCAACTGGAGGACATTTTGGTATCATGAAGACTCTTCAGAAAATCAGGGAAAGATTCTTCTGGGACAAAGCAAAGTCCGACGTGGAGAAGTGGTGCTAGTCCTGCGATGCATGCAATTCACGGAAAGGACCAAAGACCCGAACTCGTGGAAAGTTGCAACGTTACAACGTAGGAGCACCATTCGAAAGAATTGCTTTGGACGTCTTAGGCCCCCTACCTCACACAACTAATGGCAACAAATACATCCTAGTTGTCATGGACTACTTTAGCAAGTGGCCAGAAGCATACGCGATTCCGGACCAGGAAGCCACAACCGTAGCAGAAGTCCTCGTACAGAATTGGATCTCCCGATTTGGCGTACCCCTGCTGATACATTCCGATCAGGGGACGAACTTCAACTCTGCCGTCTTCACTGGGCTGTGTGACTTGCTCGACATGGAAAAGACTCGTACAACTCCCCTGCACCCACAATCCGATGGAATGGTCGAACGATTTAATAGAACGATTCTGAATCATCTCTCCTTGTTTGTTTCCAAGAACCAGCAAGATTGGGATCAGAAACTTCCACTGTTCCTTTTGGCCTACAGAAGTGCTACTCACGAGACCACCGGCTATTCACCATCTCATATGATTTTTGGAAGAGACCTTAGGCTACCGTGCGACCTCCTCTTTGGACGACCACCGGACACCCCTTCCTCGCCTGTCCAGTATCTAGATGATCTCCAGGCACGTTTGGAAGCCGTACATCGGTTCGCCAGAGAAAGAATCAACATCATGACGGAGCGCATGAAGGTCCGCTACGATGCCAAGGCCACGGAACGTTCATTCCAGGAAGATGACAAGGTGTGGTTATGGAATCCTAAACGTCGGAAAGGACTCTCCCCTAAGCTCCAGACGAACTGGGAAGGGCCCTATGTGGTCCTTAAGAAGATCAACGACGTCGTGGTAAGGATTCAACGGACACCCTCCTGTAAACCTAGAGTTGTACATAACAATAGACTAGCCCCATATTACAGTAGAAGTGATTGAATTGCCTTTCCTCTTAAGGACTTCACTGCCCGAGACGTGCAGTATTTAAGAAGGGGGAAATGTTGCACAAATTGTCTGTATATAGTGTAAATAGTGATGTATTATTTAAAAATTCTATTGTAATTTATTTTTATCTTATTTTTTTTTAACAGCGATTATACAGGTTAGAAAAAGGTGGCAACACCTAAAGCAATCGAGAAATTTCGAGACGTTTCTTTTCCGACGAATTGGCTTGGAAATTTCGCGAATATTCTCACGCGCCTGGTATTTAAAGACCGTAGATCGGGAAAGTTTTCAGATTGACTTCGGACTTCATTGAAAGCTGATCGCGATCGCTTTGTTGACCTATTGGAGTGAGCTTGTATAATCGCTATATTCGAAGCTGTTCTTGTTGAAGCTTGTATTGAAGATTAATAGTGATTGCACTGTTATCTGTGAATCAATTTTGTGAGTTTTCTGAAGAGAATAAATACTAGTTTTTATCTGAAAAACTGTGCCATCATTGCCTCAGTGGAAAAATTCCTAACAATATATCGCTTTTAAAAGAAAATATAAAATTGTATACATCCATGAAAGTGATAGGTGTACTTAATTAGTTAAGAATGAAAATAAGTATTTCATAGCAATTTTTTCAGCATAATAATAAAACTTTCCATCACATAAAAATGGTATAAGTTTTCTATTAGATAATTTATTAATGTAACCTTAATAAGCAGATGAATAACATTAAAAGTATGGGTGGAAAATTGGAGGGAAAGTTCTTTTTTAAAGTTTCATTGAAGTTTTGTCAAACTTTTTATGTCGTTAGTTCGTAATGAATGCGCACACATGTTATATAAAAGAAAAAACTATATTAATGGTTTACAAATTATCTCTAGACTTCAGTGGTAATCTGATATTTCTTACAGTCATTGATGTTTTGATTGAATGAGCTCAAATTTACCGAAGCTTCGCAAACAAAAACAGCGTTGACATCGATTCCTCCTAAAGCATAGCTTCCAGCGTGCAGTTCAGAGAGAGTTTTGCAAATGGCCGTTGCTATCTTCAATAAATGGCGGGGTCGCAAACCTGGAACAGTTCTGAGGTACTGCAGAAGGCAGACATATCCATGGGGTGGTTTGAAAGGACGGGAATTAAGCTGTTCTCTCATCATCATTCTCTTGGATTTGTCAGCATCTAAAAGGAATAAAAAATTTTACTATTATATCGGAGCTGGTTCATGCCGCATTTTCAAAGAATAGATTTGAGGAGAAGGGGAGAAAAAAGGAAGTTGAAAACGTATAGCAAGTTTCGCCATTAATTTTAATGAAAACATTGAAATATTTAGACTAGAAGGAATTTTTAAAAAAATATTATAATTGTGTGGCACGCACCTTGAAAGGAGTAGTTACTTCAATTGGAATAGATATATGTTAAATATAATTTACCAAAAAAAGTATTATACACCAGCTATTAACAATCCACACGAATAAAATAAATTAATAATTTTAGAAAAAACGAATTATTTGTTACTATTTCCATTAAATTGCATTAGTTTCTTACTTGGATTTGTACTGGTCAGCTTGCTTACGTAGGAGCCCTTGCCATCTTTGGAGTTCAGACCAAATCTAGACAACAACCTCGTATGCAAGTGCAGAGAAGATAGCGTATAAATTAAGGGATTGGTGGCTGAATTTAAAGGTAGAACAAAAATGGCAGTCCATGAATAAGCTTCACCTATGAGGAAAACAGTTTTAAAATTTGAAATACGGCTACATACTCATAAACTATGCATAACTATCAATGAAGGGAAATGTGACAAATTCAGGAAATGTTGATTAACTTAGGATCAAAATTACGTTGAGAATCTTTTACGTGAAAGTATAACGGCACACAATAAAAAGAGGGAAAAGTAACGAAAAAGTTAATATTCTCGTCAACGCAAGAATTTGAGCTTCAGGAATATGAACTTAAGAATTCAATGTTCTAGTAAAAACTTAATTAAACATTTCATTTATAAATAAACAATGTTCTGAAAAATATTCAATAAAATTATGTCAATTCCTTTACATCATTTAAACTTTTGTCTGTAAAATCTCTTTTTTTTAATGATATTTCCTAAGTTCCTGCAGAGAGATATATAAAGATAGAAAGTGTAAAGAGAGAAAGACAAAATTGAATAAAATTTACATTGTGACCATAATTTAAGAAGAGGTACTTTAATGTTTATGTTATTCAAAACTCCCATTGGTCCTAACTAAATGTTGTTTGGTAAACCTACGCACAAAAGAAAAATGTACGATACAAACCTGTTATGTTCACTCCTGACATAGCCAACAATCCCATAACTATGATTGGGAACCAGCACATTGAGTTTGTAAGAACGATGAGAGCCATCTGCCTCCCTATCTTATTCTCCCTCGACTGCCTCGACATCAACCTACTCATATTTTGATACGACTTCTTTATCGTGATGTACATATACAAATAAGCCGTCACAATGACAATGAACGCAATGAAGTTCATGCAGAAGAAAATGGCCACCGAGTATTCCCAACCAGCTGGTCTATGATTGGTTATATGCAACGCCAGGCACACTCCAGACCTCGCGTAGAATCTTCCCTGGAAGTAAGGTTGTACCACCAGAGGAACAGCTGCCATGACAGCTGCGATTATCCAAGATCCGATGATCAGTTTGTATGTGAACTGGAGGCTGAATCTTTTTTGTGACAGTGGGAAGCAGAGGCATATAAGTCTGTCTATGGTGATGAATGCTAAGGTGAGGACTGATACTTCACTGGATACTGTAGAAAGGAATCCACAGATCTTGCAGAGTGTGCTTCGCTTCCACTTGTCCGAGTTCTCGATATATATGCTTCTGTAGTGGACATCTACGCTCGCGATGATAATGAGATACACTCCCATGAGGAAGTCAGCACACCTGTAGAGATGGGACTTTTGTATAAAGTGCTACAAATATTCAAGTTATTTCGTAAATGTAAGTGTCACGATGTTGTTTAAACTTAAAAAACTATACAACGACCACATTATACTACATCGGGATAGAGAAATATTTTTGTTGCAAATTTAACGTAAATGCCCTTGATTTAAATGCAATTTGTCCTAGTTTCAGTGGTAGAATATGGAGAAATTTATAATTTGTAATATAAGGAATATCTATCTTTGGTTAAGAACATAAGCATTAAAATAACCATAATCATAAACCAATGAAAAAAAAATTGGCTTACGATTAGCATTTAAGTAAAATTTAATTCACAGTTATAAGTTTGAGTTTGAAATTGTATTATATTCCACAAATACGACTGGATTTGTAATGTGAAGCTGTGTCATTGCTGTGTCATCAATTTCATTAAAACTGAAATAGTTCAACGCCCCAAAAGGCAGGATTTTTATTTCTTACAGTTCGAAATTATTTCGTTTTACTATGACATATCCAGAAAAGTAATTATAACAAAGAATATATATATATATATATATATATATATATATATATATATATATATATATATATATGTAATGTATTCGCATTGGGATAGTCAATGAAGCTATTAGATCGCTCTAGTAAATTCTCCAGTTAGCGAGAACCACTTAGAACATAGTAGAACGTCCCTCAAACTCATATAAGCTACGTAATCCGTTTTGACTCCGCCTCTTAGAATATCAAATTTTGACTAGTGAATGCATCCCACTTCGCTGAGAACCTCTCTGAAATTAAACTTTTATATTTGTTTAATCTCAGCTGCTTTTTTATATCCTAAGAGTGTCCACACTATTTTACCGTTACAAAAGTCGACAGGATGTGATCTTCTGTAGGGGAAACAGTTTAAATTAAAGACGTAAAGACTTCGCAGTTTACATCTTGATATTTTGACGTCTGTCAATCAGATGGACATGGTGCCCGTGTGTCTTTGAAAATAACAGGAGCTGAGTTCTAAGCCACGCCTTCTTCATCTGTAATTGGCAGAAAGTTTCACCGAAGGAGAGAAGAGTGGTAAGCGGAATCCTACCGTAGACTTTTAGGCCTGAGTTTTGAGAAATGTCCGGTGACCTCTGATCCGAAGAAAAATAGCGTTGAAGTGTGAAAAGTGCTTCTGAACTTACAGACTTTTTTGGAACTTTTTCTCTAAGGATTACTGATAACTTGACTGAAGCGGAAGAAGAATACCATTTGGGTATGTACAAGGAAAAACATGTATTTTGTTTAATTTCTGTAAAATCTATATTGAAATGTTTTTAATTTAATATTTGACTTCAAGTTAGTTTTGAACTTTAAAGAATTGCGATAAAAGTGTCTAGATATTTAAGTAAAGTATTTTTGTATTAATTAAATCAAGTAAGCTTAATAACGATATTTTATTGACTGTGATTTCATCTTATGTTACTACGTTCTGGAAGACAATTATACGAGATAAATAGTCGACAAGTATTAACAAGTGAGAATATGGATAAAGAAACTGCCACACTCAGTAATATGGAAGGAATGCTTCCAGAAAATTCGTTAACTGCTTTCCAGAACGAAGATATGCTTAACAAAGATTCTGTTGGTTCTTCTGGTACTGTTCCTAATTCTGTTGTTAAAGATATTAATGAAATTAATAGTGTTGCTGTAAGTCAAACCAATAGCATGAATCCTTTTGAAAAAGTAAACTCAAATAAAGCATGGGATAATATCCCTGAACTTATTGCTTTTAATCCTGAAAATGGAATTAACATAAATAATTGGTTACAGTATTTTGAAACTAAAACCTTACAATTGGGGTTTTCAGATGAATGGAGGCTTGAAAATCTAAACAGATACCTTCAAGGTACTGCCTTCTTCTTCTTATCAAGGACTATGGGGACTAAGGCACCTCTGCTTGAGCATTTTGTACCAACCCCATATCCCGTACAGATCGGTAGTGGGCAGTACTGCACATGATGTAAGAGCACACTCGCAAGAGGGAGTGCGCAAGTCTACATATAGCCGCCGAAGAGTTCATTTCTACCTCTTTCGGTAGCTATCCGGTAGATGGCAGTACTACCGACCGTATGTGGAACTTCTTAATTTAGAGGCATCACCAAGCAGAAGATTCCACCAGAAGACTTGGCTTTGCCACCCCCAGAGGTATTGATTTGTATGGGAACTTGGAGGACTTTGCGACCATGACTGATTTAACGTGCTCCAGTCACCATTAGCGAACACGGCGGTTTTTAGTCGGTCCCAGGCCCGAACTCGCAACCTCAGGGCTCACAACCTTCTAGTTGCGAGAACGATACTCTCCCGACTGGGCTACGCGGCCCTTTAGGTACTGCCTTGAAAGAATACATTAACTGTTGTCTTTTAATCACTAATTGGAATGAATTGAAAGAATTGCTTCTTGAAAAATTTGCTCAACCAAAATGTGTGAATTTTGGAGATTTTTATCATCAACAATTAGGAGATCAAGATGATTTATTAAAGTATTTTCACAGTAAGATGGAAATTGGTAGGCAATTGGGTTTAGACACAAAATTAATCTTAGAAGCTTTGTCGGAGGGTATTAAAAATCGTAATGTTAGACAATTGCTGATCGCTAATCCGCCTAAAACACCTATAGATTGGTTAAATTTAGTCACTCGTTTACACTCTCTTAATAGTCAACGTATAGAATCGTCAAATACAGTAGGACAACCCTTTAGACCTCGCAGCAATTTTCAGAGACCTAGATATGACCAGACGACATTAAGAGGCAATTTTTCTCCCAAATATCGACTTTTTCAGCCTCGCGTTAACCCCAATTGGCAGGCTATGCCTACCCCAATATACCAGCCAAGAACAGTAAATAATAATAATCGACCACGATACACAGGTCATCAGAGTCCACATAATGTTCAGTTCAATGAATTTCAACAACCGATCTCACCTAATATTCATTTTAATGGTCTTCAACAGGGATTACCCACTAAACCATGCCATTTATGTGAGGAAAGAGGAATTTTGAACGCTTATCATTACACAAATACTTGTGTTTTTCAGAATGAAGCTTCGCCAAAGGTGGTAGTGTCTGCTGATAATTCAGTAATCTCATCCCGACAATTAATTGTTACAGGATCCCACATCAATAATTCATTTCCTATAGTTATTGATACTGGGTCAAGTTTGACAGTCATTTCCTTAAAATTACTCCAACGCTTACATGGCAACAAACCCCTGGATATCCAAAAAATCGTTCCTATACGAGCTAGACAGGCAAAAGGAACGCTTATTCTGAAAGACACATGTACACTATCTATTAAGATTGGTAATCTGGTTCATTTCATAACCTTTTTTATTGTACACACTCCTTTGAATTATGCATTGTTGAGTTTAAATGATTGTCGAAAATTTAAGTTAATTTTGGACTGTGAAAAATTTGTTGTATGGCAAGAAGGAGTAGCCATTCAAAAACATTCTTATAATATTAATGTACCAGAATTGTTACATGCTCATTTTGATAATCAAGTCGTTATAATTTCCCCTGTTGTCAAGGAGTGTGCAACATCTGAGACCCCTGTGGTCCAAGAAAGTCCGCAGTTGGTACAAAAAGATGATGCACTCTCTATGTTGCTTCAGGAATACCAGTGTATTTTCTCAAAAGATAGATATGATATTGGCAAAATTAATTTAGAACCTCAAAGAATTGTCTTGACATCTGACACACCTATATGTTTAAGACCATATAGGACTTCCCTTAGTGATGAGATTGAAATTAAATCTCAAGTTGAAAAGTTGTTAAAAGCTGGTGTTATTGAAGAAAGTCACAGTCCTTATTCGAGTCCAGTAACGTTAGTTATGAAGCGAGATGAAGGTGTCAAGACAAGGCTTTGTTGTGATTTTAGAAAATTGAACAGTATTTGTAAACCAGACTCAGAACCATTACCCCGAATCGATGCTCTATTAGATAAATTAAGTCTATCCCGTTGGTATAGCTCTCTAGACATGACTTCGGGTTATTGGAATATAGAAATTCACCCTGATGATGCTGAGAAGCTAGCATTTTGCACAACCTTTGGTTTATATCAATGGAAAAGACTTCCCTTTGGACTGAAAGTAGCGCCAGCCATATTCAATCGTGCTATAAGAAGAATACTTCATAAACATAAAGTCAATTTCGCTTGCAACTATTTTGACGATATTATAATATTCTCTAAGTCCAAGGAGGAGCACTATGATCACTTAGGACACATTTTTGAAATCTTTCAAAAAGAAAACATCAAACTCAAAATGTCTAAATGTCAATTTGTTAAAGAAAGAATAAATTTTCTTGGATATGAGATAGAAGGAGGTCAAATTACACCTGACAATGTAAACCTGGAGAGTATCAGAAAACTGAAACCCCCTGCTAATGCCAAGGAGTTACAAAGATTTCTTGGTTCTGTAAATGTTTATCATAAGTTTATTCCCCAGTATGCCCAAATTAGATATCCTTTAAACAATTTACTTAAAAAAGATGTTCCTTGGGTTTGGGATACTAAATGTCAGGAGAGTTTTCATCTCTTAAAAAATACACTTTTAGCTAAACCTATCTTGCATCTGTTTAATCCAGAGTTACCATTACATGTCTTTGTAGATTCTTCTTTAAATGCTGTGGGTGCAGTCTTGAAACAACCCGATGAACAGGGAATATTACACCCAATAGCATATCATTCTCGAACTTTGAGACCTTACGAAAAAAACTATGCCATAACCGAACTAGAATGCTTAGCCATTATTGATGCTATTGATAAATTTCATTATTATCTCCATGGTAAGAAATTTATCATTCACACTGACCATGCAGCCTTGGTATGGCTTAAAAACATAAAAAATCTTAGGGGAAGGCTTTTTCGTTGGTCATTGAAACTTAGCATGTATGATTATGAGATAAAATATATCAAAGGAGACACTAACATCGAAGCAGATATGCTTTCTAGGCTTCCTGCTATTAACCATATAAAACCCAATGTGTTTCTTTTGGATCTTGAGGAAATAAAATTTCATCAAGAACAGGATAATTTGTGTGGACCTAAATATCAGATTATAAATGACATTGTTGTTATAAAAAAGAATACAATTTTTAAGGTAGTTATACCTTTTTCGTTGAGACATAAAATTCTAAACGAAGCTCATTATAAATTTGGACACCCTGGCATCCAGAAAATGATTAGTTTAATAACACCACAATACTATTGGCCTAATATTAATAACGATATTAGTAACTTTGTAAGACACTGTGAAACTTGTCAGTTAAACAAAAAACCAAGACAAAAAAGGTTTGGACTCTTGCAAATGGTACCCCCTACTGATGTCCCTTTTCAGATTATATCCTTGGATACTGTAAAGGGTTTAAATTATTACAATTCTTCGAAAGGGTGTTTGCATACTGTAATAGATCATGCCACCCGGTATGTTTGGGTTTTTACCTCAAAAAATGAGACGGCTGGTACCTACATCAATTGTCTAAAGAAAATCTTTAATATCCAGGTACCTGAGAAACTACTCACAGATAGAAATCCGGCATTTACGTCCTCACAACTTAAAAAATTTCTTAGGAATTATAATGTTAAGCATTTAATGACCACGTCACACCGACCAGAAACCAATGCCAAGACTGAAAGAGTACAACAATCCTTGGTCACCATGTTAAAATGTAAAGTGAACTCTTCGTCAAAAAAGGTGCCATGGACTAAATTAATTGAGGAGGTAGCTCATGAGTATAATCATACACCACACACGGTAACCGGGTTTCCTCCTGCCTATTTACTTTTAGGCCAAACCCCCTATGCCAATATTTTGGGGCAACAAGAGTTATATCCTCCAATAGATGAAGCTCGTAAACTGGCAAAACAACGTACTATAGATAATCATCTAAAAAATAAGGTATATTATGATGCCAGATTTAAGGATATAAAATTTAAAGAGGGAGATATGGTTATCCTAGAAGAGTTCCTATATCCAAATTCCAGAAAATTGTCACCCCCTTTTTCAGGTCCTTATACCATAATAAACGCTACGTCACCGGTCAATTACACTATTGATAAAATTAATGCTGTCACTAAATTACCTGAAATAGTCCATGTGTCGAAATTACGACCATTTCGTTCCCCTAACCAGCTCAGACTTAGCCATGAGCAGAGTCAGATTGACACTCAGGATTAAAGAGCCCACCGTATTAACAACTGAAGTCTACTATTTTTGCTATTGTGGGAAGCATTATTATTTATTATTATTATGTAATTGATTTTATTATTAGTGTGAATTTGTGTTACAATTCAATGATTTACAATAATGATCAGGTGTTTATTTTGAACATGTTGTAAAGTATTTTTTTTTTTTTTTTTTAAAAAGGACATTTAGTATTATTGTGTTATTTCAGTTGCAATTCAGCATTTTGTAGAAGTATTATGAAAGGTTGTATAGTTCAAAATTTTGTTTTTCAGAGTGATAGGAGATATTATTTTATTAAATGTTATTTGTCTTTATTTTATTTGTTGGAAATAATAAGATATAGAAGAAATATGTGAAAAAGAAACAACTGAGTATTAAATGAATAATGTATTATAGGAATATGAAGAATATTTATTAATTAGTATGTTTTTCTAAGAATCTAAACTGTAATATAAAAGGTTTAATCTGGTTTAGTAAGGAAAAGTTCATAAATTACCACAAATGTCAATGAACTTTTGTCCTGTAACAAAGGAACTTTGTCCTTGATAACTAGATTAATACTAATTTTATATTATGCAGTGAGAGTAGATTCATAATTATTAATTAGTATGTTTTTCTAAGAATCTAAACTGTAATATAAAAGGTTTAATCTGGTTTAGTAAGGAAACGTTCATAAATTACCACAAATGTCAATGAACTTTTGTCGTGTAACAAAAGAACTTTGTCCCTAACAACTAGATTACTACTAATTTTATACTATACAGTGAGAGTAGATTCTTTAACAAATAGTGTATTTCACTAAAGTATTGAAAATTAATAAGATAGAGTAAACGTTTAAAATTTAGGTACTCCTCACTCTGACTGTGCAATTTATTTTACAATATTTTGAAAATTCAAAGTGTATTCTAAATTTTATTTTGAATGTAATGTTGTATTGTTAGTATGTTGTTTCTAGTTATATTCAAAGTCTGTTCCTGTTATGATCCTTGTACTCTTGTTAAAGAACAAGTGGGTGATTTTTTGCTAGTGTAAGACAAAATTTAATTTTTTTTTGTTTGTTTTAGACATTTCTCCTTTCTGGACGGACCGCGGCCGTCTTGAAAGGGGGGATGTTGTAATGTATTCGCATTGGGATAGTCAATGAAGCTATTAGATCGCTCTAGTAAATTCTCCAGTTAGCGAGAACCACTTAGAACATAGTAGAACGTCCCTCAAACTCATATAAGCTACGTAATCCGTTTTGACTCCGCCTCTTAGAATATCAAATTTTGACTAGTGAATGCATCCCACTTCGCTGAGAACCTCTCTGAAATTAAACTTTTATATTTGTTTAATCTCAGCTGCTTTTTTATATCCTAAGAGTGTCCACACTATTTTACCGTTATATATATATATATATATATATATATATATATATATATATATATATATATATATATATATATATATATATATATATATATATATATATATATATATATATATATATATATATATATATATATATATATATATATATATATATATATATATATATATATATATATATATATATATATATATATATATATATATATATATATATATATATATATATATATGTCAAATAATACGAAATAAACATGTAAGAAAACAAGGCATTTGAATGGTAAAAAAAGGAGGAATATTTCAACGCAAGCCTTTATCAGGGGCTATAATAACTGGGAGAAAGTTTCTCAAATGATAATGCAACACAAACTGCACAGAGTGAAAAGTACATGCCTTTAAATAAATATAGTTTTGAAAAATGTAGTTTTTATCAATTGAAGATATAAATCAAAACTCATGCTATCTTACCCCAGACTGAGAATGAGTGTGGAGCTGATTCGACTCGAGTCCTTCGTCTTAAATCTCCAGATGATGACGAAGAGGTTACCGACAAGGGCTATAATGCCGAGGACCCACAGGAATGACCGCTGTACAGGGCTGCTCATGAGGTCCTCGCACGACGATATCTCATCGGGTGGAGGAAGGCAGTTGTCCAAAGGGACCTGAGGGGAGGCCATGCAGCAGAAAGTGTACGTGTCACTGTAGCTGCGAGACAATAGGGATTTGTATTGTACAGTTTGTAGTGAAACAGTATAGGACGATTCAAAATTAAACAACAGAAAGTTTCAAAGATTGACAATCGCATACAATTTATAAGTGAGATGATGTGGTCTTTGCGTAGAAATATATAGGAGAAAATCCGATTCCTCTCGGAAATATTAGCAAGTTAGTATTTGCACCTACAGATGGCATTCTAGGTACATGTAAGCAATTCTCAATGCTTTTTTAATAGATTGTGTCTTCTAAGCTGTAATTTTTTTTGTGAAACTTCATCTATTTATAGTAAATAACTTTTGTAGGAAAAACTCAATTTTTGAAGTATTTCTATGAAACCCGTATAATCCATGAGTAAAAAATGAGCCCTTGATCAATTTTTACACTTTTTTGTGGCTTTTAAAACTCTCTGCATTGTTTCGAAAAATTGTTATGTGTATTAAGCAATATATTATTTTATAGTTTTTTTTTTATTTTAAACTTTTACTATGGCAAGATTCACATCAGAATAAATGAATTGTGAAACATGAAAGCGTTAATGAAATGTTATATCCAATTATTTAGCTAAACGTTGAATTTAATAATTGTCAAAAGAAAACATATAGCTTACTTACAGATATTCTAAGGATTTCAGACCAGTAAAGATGTATGAAGTGAAGTCTACAATATCGTTTCCTTTGACGTCTCTGGAAATAATTATATTTTATTATAAAAAAAAAAAAAAAAAAAAAAGAGAAATATATATAATTACAAAATTATATTTCAATAAGTTATTTTAGTTTTCAGGTTATTGTGGTGAGAATTTCTTGACTTGGCAATGATTGATAAATCAAATTATACTACAAGTTAGTCAGAGAAGTCCATTAAATTTCTCATCAGAACATAAATTGGGCTCTAATAGAATCTTTGAAATAATTGTCACTTAAAGGGATATAAGTTCATTACTTGAAATTACCATTAAAAGTCTGTGGAAATAGTTTTTTGTAAAACAATTCTGTTCAAATTGACGGTACAATTTACGCTTTGCGAGGATGAGAGTTAAACAAAATTCTGATAGATATTCTGAGAGATAAGATAGAACAAAATATTTGAAATTTTTAAGAAGGTACACAGAATAAATATTTTGGGTTTTGTGGTTTCCAAGTTTAATAAGAATGGCTTTTAAATAATTTAAAATATATTTTTACTTACAAAACTGTAACTGAATGCAGTCCCACAAAAGCACCACTTTCTACTTTTGCTATGTTATTATTCTGTAGGTTTCTGAAATGGTAGAAATAGCAATTTTATTACTAAAATTATCATACAACTTTAATGAATAAGTATTGAAAAATATTCTACATCATGTGATAATGTATGTTAATACTACTGCTTGAAAAACTTCAAAATTTAATACCCAAGAATATTTATATTGGTAAATAATAGTTTTAGAATGAATAGAAAAATACAAAAATTGTCAATTTGTCGAGCTAGGCAGAATTTTTGCAAAGATTAATATAAAGATATTTTGCCAAATCAGAGAGCTTAGCGACAACTGTAGCTGTCAGTTTCTAGTATTGACTAAAAATGTTGTCCTTGTGGAAATAGGCGGATATAGTCTTTGCATAATCTTATTGTTACATTATTGTAGGACATGAAACTGAAGAAAAAAATGATCAAATTTATTTACAGGAACACAAACAAAATAAAATGTAATACAAAAAAATAAAAATAGTTTTGTAATATATAGGAACAATACAATTTTTTTCCATTTGTCGAGCTAGGTAAAATTTATGGAAATATAAATAAAAGACATATTGCCATATCGGAGAGCTTGGCGACAACTGAAGTTGTCAGTTGTTAGTATTGACTAAAAGTGTTGACCTCGTAGAAATAGGCAGACATAATCTTTACATACCCTTATTGCTACATTATTATACATGATAAAATTAAAAAAAAAAAAAAAAAAAAAAAAAAAATTAAAAAATTTATATATTGGAATACAAACAAAATAAAATGAAAATTGATTCTACATCTTATATCCAATGGTGAATATTGATTTTGATAACCAATATTTAACGCAACTATTCCTTCTTATAACTATGTTTAAAGTATAGTTAAAGTATATATAAAATATTAATATATACACTTCCCAACCCATTTCTAGTGTGATTAAAACCGGTCCATAAATTTCATTTAACATAAATTCTTGTTTAAGAAATAAAAGTATGCTAGTATACTCACAATGTTCTCAAGCTAGACATTCCATTGAAAGTACTTTTTCTTAAAACGTTCAAATTGATCCCAGTCAAGTTTCTAATCATAAGAATACAACTGTATTATATTTACAGAAATATATATTTATGTTGGAATAATGGGTTCAATTTTATAAATTAAATACATAGTTTTATATTGGTATTAACATAAAATTGAATATCTGAATAGTTAAATGTTAAAAGAGGTCATTCATTGAAAACTATACGACCATTATCTCTTTTTACGTTTACAGATTAATTTACGAAAACATTTTCATTGCAATCGGACTTGAAAGCTACTTTTGATGCATATTTTAATAAATATGTATTAGTTTTTATTATAATTCTTCCATTTTGAATTTAAACATTGGCAGAAGAGATTATGCTACAATTTTAGAAAACAAATACACTAGAAAAAATTATGTTTGTATTTAATTAAAAAAAAAAACATACAAAATAGAAATTTAATTTTATATCGTATGAAAATATTTTAATTGAACATTCATTCCGCATATCTTTTTGCTGAAATGAAATAATATTTTTTTACATACATTCAGAGTAATAGAATAAATTTATTATTACGTTTTTGTCTCTTATCTTTTTAATTTTCAAAACTGCTAAAAACTATTGTTTAAAATATAGACATATTTTAAAAATTATACAACTGAATGACAGTACCAATACTTACAAAGTTGGTAAATTAGCCAGGCCATTAAAAGCTTCGGGTTCAATTTCGGATATAGTTGGGTTGTTTTCCAAAACACTACATGAAAATAAATTATAGTTATTGAAAAAGTCAGATATAATTAATAATGATGTAGGGTTTCTGTTAGGTCTACTTACAGTAATCGAACATTTGTTAATCCCTCAAAGGCTGCAGAAGATATAAACGTCAGTCTATTATGACTCAGATCCCTAAGAAAATAATAGTTTAAAATATTTTTCTTTACATTAAAGTAGTATGCTTGGCCTTAAACTGTTTAGGTTTGACTACATCTATAATATATAAAAGTATATAAATTCGTATTAAAACATAAAATACATTAGAAAATAAAATTAATCAGAAAATTTAAATTTTAAAAAACTATACACTTACTGGGACAGGATCCACCAATAGTTGTTAAAACTAATTAATATCTAAACTTTAGAATTTAATTAAAATTGCACAACTAAAATTCTATAATAATAAAATAAATTTATTTACATTAAAATTTTCTTTATTATATTTAATATAAGTTGACCTATTACATATTTATTTCATTAAATTGATTACAGGAAATGGATAGATAGTTTTTAGAGAAAGTGGGAGATATCTAAAATTACTTACAATTTATACAAGTTCCTTAAGTGCATAAATCTCTTAGGTGGAAGTACTGTCAGTAAGTTGTACTGAAGGATTCTAAAAATAAATTTGAATACATTCAAACATAGTGTAAGAAATCTGAATACATTAGCAAGAAATGAAACACTGATAAACGTATCCTCTAGTCAATTATCTTTTAGTCAATTACCTTATTTTTTATAAATATACTTACACAGTATGTTGATTTCTTTCTAGCTCAAAATGCTATCATAAATTTAATATAGTCCGTTATTTCATTTTCAGCTTAAAAGTACACAAATATAAGTAACATGAATTCAGATTGCATAAAATGGGTGAGAAAATCATAAGTTAACTTACAATTCTCCTAATGTCCAGAAACTTGAAAAATCTGTTTTAGCTAAGTCCAAACGATTAAAACTGAAATCACTAAAATAAAAACAAAAATTTAAAGAATAGTTTTTCTAAGGTTAAAAAGTAAATAATATAATATTACAATTTGCATGCTAAGCGTAACATTAAAATTTTTGTTACATCAACCATGTATTTAGTGATAGAAAAAGTTGATATTTACAGTTTTCGGACTTCATGAGGCAAGTTGAATGGCAGCATTGAAGCATTCTGCCTCATACATGACACAAAGAGTCCAACGCACATACAATTCACCGGACAGACAAGATCTATAGAAACAAAATTGATGAAAATGATTTAAATTATGATGTTTATGCGTTTTTATAATCTATTTCAGATTGAACTTGCAGTGTGGTCGTGTGCCCTAATTAATATAAATAAGAAACTGTATATTAGATATGAGTATGTTTAATCTCATACGTATGATTACTGTCGAACAAAGATTACAAAGAAAGACCTAAGTTATTGCCCAGAAATCATGAAAATGACCAGCATAACTTTTTGTGGGCAACTTCTAAGAAACACTTACTCCAAAAAAGATATCTAAGTCATTGCAGAAAGAGTTCCATATTGTGGTTTAGATGATGATGTCTAATCAAACTAGGCAATCTAACCAGTGAACTGCAGGTGGTATGAGTCTATTCTGTATACAACTCTCTGCGTATCCTTCCTTATTTTCAAATTGGAATTTTTGCCGATCTCTTTTAATTCTTTAGTTATTTTTTGTAGCTTCCTTAAATTACTATTAGGACCTATGTAAGTGTTCTTAAATATTTGGCACTGTCACTTTACTATAGGTATTCCCTTCTTTGGCCATATTAAAGGATTTAAAATGATATCATCGAGCATCATGCATATTAATTCGAACAATAATTTATCATGGTATTTGTAATAAAACACTTCGATATAAATAGCATGAAAGATAAATAAAAAAAAAAAAAAAAATACTGAAAGTGGCATACATAAAATTTATCTCAGTAGCATTTGAATTTAAGATAGATTATATACAAATAATACTTTTGGCTAATAATTGTGAAACGTGTTGCGGTTAAAGTTTAAAAATAAGTAAAAAAATTAAAAAGAATTAAAAACTTTTTATGCTTTTAAAATTTTTAGAAGATTTTTTGTTTTTGTTTACCACAAAGTAGTTCGTCGTCACCGTGTGGGCAGTTTCTAATACCATCACATAGTTTATCAATCGGTAAGCAGGAACTCCTATTGTAGCATTTGTATTGACCAGGACAGTTGTAAAAATCTAAAAGATAGCAAATAAAAAATTAAGATGTAATAAAATTCTCCCATGAGCAAATAAAAATTCGGTATTTTTTATAATCATCATATTTTAAAAATCATGAAGTTATTTTAAATTAATAATATATATTTAATATTTTTAAGGAATTTCCTTGTATTGTAACTGAAAATCATGAAAATGATTTAACAAAGACTTAGATAAAATCTTCAATTTTAAAACAAATCTTTTTGTTATAATTAGATTTTCTAATAATTGGTAATGAGGATCTTTAAGATTTTTTATTTTCAATTACCCATATGTATACATAGGATTTGGTCAAAAAACAATTTTTCGATTTTTTGCATTTCTCCACGTTTGGGATTTCAAAAAAGTGATCTAGAAAAAATGTGTGTCTGTGGTCATCATAACTCCCGAAAAAATTGACCTGCGATGTTCAAATTTGGTGTATAAGGTTAGTTGGCATGGAATCTACCATTAAGGTTTTCGTGAAAATCGCGCATGCGGATAAGATAGCTTCCATTGAAAAAATCAAGTTTTTCAACGATTATTGTGGTGAAGTGGCATTTGGATGATTGTTCTCACCCAAGACAATTCAACCCCCTTTTTTGATGTTTATGAATTAATTTGTGAGGGTTTAATTTTGTGAAGTTTTAATTGTGTTTGCACTGGTGGTTGATGACTCAGTTTAAAAGTAAAGGGTCCGGTACACCCTACTGTCCTCGGCCTCGTTAAAACCAGATGTTTTTGGGGAAAGAGTTGTGTTATTAGGGGATTTTTGTCGGTTCTAGGCTGGCTTAGAGCGGATGCAAGTCGGATATATTTCAATGCTGAATGTCAAGCGGGATGTGTTTATGTGACGTAGGTCAGAGAGGTGAATTTTGCAACGAAACCAATAATCGCCTGGCCGGGCAAAAGGGTTCAGCCCTTGTTGCTTGTAGGGCGTAGGTTATGATCCAATGAAGGGCGCAGAACCTATTGCAAAGCTGATAGCGCACCAATTGCAGTCTGACCAAGTTTTTAAAATCTGGTACAACTCTGAAAAATGAGGATTTTCACGACCCTCTCTGCTCTGGCTACCTCGTCTACCAACAAGTGCGTGGGAGACGCAACGCTCTCGTTCTGACTGGCTAACTCTAAGGGTAGAGCCCTGAGATGACGCATTCCAGCATGAACGGGTAAGTCCTTCTGGCATTCGTTTTCGCTAGCACAGTAAATCCGCAAAAGTTTAATTTGTTTAAAATTAATTTAAGTGTTAATTTAATTTAAGTTTAGAGGACATCTTTTTAAGTAGAAGAATTTGTGTTTGCTTAGTGAGAAATAGCAACGTTTACTTTCTCAGTAAAATTAAGTTTAGTGCGATTGTAATTTAAATATAAGTGTGCTTAATTAAATAAATAACTGTATAGTTTGATAGGTCGACTTAATGTGTATTTGGAAACAGAGTTTAAGTAGTTGTAAGTTTCGTTTTAATAATGACAATGTCACGAGTCTCTCTCAACCACGGACGTCGTACCGTATTTGTAACCCTATGTATTGTCCAAACCATTGTGTTCTCTTTCGTATTAATTTGCAGTATTCAAAATAAATGATTCAATTTAACCTCAAACTGGACTCTTTCTTTGTAAAAGAATCGTTCTTGGGTGCGCGATGTTCATTTCCCTTACATGTAGGGTTCTGTTGCTGTCAATGCTGTTTTTGGTTCAGGTAAATTACTTGATTGTACTGATGTCAAGAATTTAACTTCATGTGGTGTAACTTATTGATAACCCTAGTTTTCGAAGAACCTTGCCCTAACACGTCCGCAAGACTTGGCGCTTTTAAAATAAAACACAACGCAAACTGTCAGGAAACAATCAGGACCCAACTGGTTAATTAATTTAATCTATATGTATTTTGGGCAAAGGGAGCGGGCGACCAAGCCTTTACAACAATTACTAAAAAATGACTCTAACGATTTTGATCAAAATTGATGTGGTAATGCTTCTTAAGGTGTT
Source organism: Linyphia triangularis (assembly GCA_963978545.1). Classification (NCBI taxonomy): domain Eukaryota; kingdom Metazoa; phylum Arthropoda; class Arachnida; order Araneae; family Linyphiidae; genus Linyphia; species Linyphia triangularis. The sequence goes on along the minus strand of OZ021725.1, from coordinate 31,940,603 downwards.
CTAAACATCCCCACCTCTGAAGTTTCCGTAAAAATGCTTTAATGGTGTACAAAGTTGAAAAACGAATGTCTTTAAAACAGAGTCGTCTTTGGTTGAACATAGCTCATAAAAGATCGTCTTTTTTCCACTTCTCAGTTTCACGTATAAGAAAGAATAATTATAAGAATTATCGAAAAGTATATTTCCAAAATCATCATTTTGGTGAAGTTTTTATTAATATTTTTTTTAAAAAGACCCATATAAGAATTATCGGAAAATATATCGCCAAAACTGGCTATTTTTTCTAAGCGAATGATGGATATATAAAAATGGTAAATGACACAAATTCACGTCAGTAATATAGTGTAATTGAAAGTTGTGCAATGTTCCACACCCCTAGTTAGTTTTTAAATAGAAAGTTGAAGTTTATAATTCAATAATAAGTTTTATAATGTTTTTTTTTTCTGTTTTTTTTTTTTTTTTTCTTCTTCTTTTTTTGGTGAGGAAGTTGGTAAGTGGAATAGTAATTGTTTATCAAGTTTCGTAAATGAAGGATTTCAACTTTTTCTCAAAAATAAAGGACAAATTGTAGCCAATGAGAAACTTTGGCATGTGAAGGTGATAAAATCACTCATTACATTCTCAAGGGATTGATTTTGAAGGCTATTTTTTTTTTTTTTTTTTTTTTTTTTATAAAAGTTATGGTTTCGTTTCAATTAACAAGAATTTCTCTCTTTTTTTTATGAAAGTTAGACAGATGGTACAGCTCACATGTAAATAAGTACTTCAATGTATTTGGAATATAGATTAATTTTTTTTTTTAAGATTTACGAAATTTTCTGAAATATTTCAAATAAATTATATTTGAGTTCATTTATATTTGAATATAAGAAGAATCCATACATATTTGACAGATTCATGATTGAAATAAAATAAATTCTTTTCTCCTGATTTGTCTGATTGAAGGAGGATTAAAGGAAGTGTTTTATATTAAATCACCAACCACATTCTTCTTCGTCTCCTCCTCCAATGCAATCCCATTTACCATCGCAAACGTAAATAGTTGGAATACAGTACGAGTCTGGACACTTTACATAGTCTTTAGGGCAAACAAAGGATTCTGCAAGGAAGAGAAACTAAGTGATAAAACTATTTGTATTCAAACTTGCAGGTACAGAAATCAAAAGCATTGAAGATAGTCCAAGTTAAAAATCTATTTTATTATTACTTATAGTGAAATGACCTTACAAAAGAGTCGCTATTTCCATATATAAAAATCAGGAGCAAAGGTTTTAATTGTAGGGCCAACACTAAAAAAATAAATTGGATACTAGCACTTAATTTTAGAACCAAGCACTTAATCCTATTATGTTACTACATCACAGGCAGATGATATCAGAAGTTTAAAAAAGTCAACGTGAGAAATAATATTATTGAATAGCACCAAATCGTTTTGAAACTGGGGGAAAAAAACAAAAAAAACACTAGATACATTTTACTTTTGGCAGAATACTATCATTGATTGTAACTTCTAGTCTTCAGAATAACTCTGTACACATTATACTTTCAGGGTAAAATTTTATTAGGTGACTAAGAATTTTGTAACTTAATAAAAACAACAACAAAAAAACAACATATTATTATATTTTATGGGATTAGATATTGACTAGCAATCTCTATGTTGTTGATGCTTTTAATTACTTCCTCAGTTTTTTCAGTAAATTTTGTACTTATATTGATTGATTTCATTTCTGTTTACAAAAATATATTTCTTTTGCAATGTAAAACCCAGATAAGTACACAATATTGAAAATTTCTACTTAAATGAAAGTTGTTATAATAATATCCTCCCAAAAACAAGTATAATTTGTTTGAAAGTGTGCAAATAATATTCATCATTTTCATTTTGCATCCATTAACTATGATATGTAAAAATACCAGGTGCATAATTTTGAAAGTTTTTAGAATGAGCTCTATAGTTGATTTCTCTCTTTTTCTAACTTTACGAATCCTATTGAAAATTCAATAAAATCAACCATTTATTGGTTTCCTGTTGGTTTTCTCTTATTGTTTATAAGTTTTCAATACCATTAAAAAACCATTTCATTTTATTCAAAATAAGTATATAACACGTTTATCTTATAAATAACTTTTACATGATATTATTTTCTTTCACTAATGAATAACTTAATGCTTCAATATAAAAGTTTAAATTATAGTGTAAAGTTGTAATAGAAAACTTGTTTAGGATGTCGTTTTTCAAACCATTAGGTAATTTTTTTTTGTTTTGTTACTTCGATAATAAAGAATTGCTTGTGTGTGAAAGTATCCATCTGGAATTTTTTACTCTTTTTAAAAGACATATAACTTTTTGAAATCAATAGTACTCCAGTTAACAGGGTCTTATTACTCTTTGTTAGTCTTAAAAAGATTTTGAATGAGGAACCAGGATCAAATCTGAAGATACAGGTCTAAACAAATATTTTATGTGGTAGTTTTTTTTACTAATACGAATGTTTGCAGGGATGATTCCAATTAAAGTTAGAGAGAGAAAAATAAAAGAAATAATCGATAAAGTTAGCATAATAAAAAAGTTTGGGTCCGTAGAGACTCCATACCGGCATTCAATTGCTTTCGTGCTCTCACTTATTATATGTGGCATTCCCATGACGAAAAAGAGATGTAAGCTTTCAATTTTCTTTGGATTGGCATTTGTGACAAGTTCTTGCATTACTTTCCTGAACACAAGCGCTTGTTTAATGGAAAAATATTCACATTTTTATACGTTTACTCTCGTAGTAAAATCTGCAGCTTTTGTATCATGGTGGAGTATGTGCAACGGAACGAAAAAGTACAAAGAACTGATTGGTTTCTTGCAATACATTGAGAAGAAGATCAAACCTGAAGCCAGAAACAACGTCACAAAATTCGCTAGATTAGGAGTTTTCTTGTCTGCTCTAGTGATTATAGGACCAGCAGTTTGGTTTGTAATAAAAATGCCTAAGCACCAGACCACAATCCGTTGCCACGAGTTTTGGCTACCTATGACTAGCCATCAATTCACGTGTTACTATTTTTTCTTGACAATAGCTCGACAATACAGCAACTGGGGAATGCCAATATCAGCAACCTTCTTCTACAGTTTCTACTGTCTGGATCTCCGAAGCAAAATAAAACACTTCCACGATTCCATAACTCGTAAAAGACGAACGAATTCAGCTGATATTTTAAAAATCTACACCAAAATTACAAAAGCCATCATGGAATTGGAGAACTCCCTATCTTTCGCAGTTCTATTTGTCCTGTTCACCAACTTAGCCGAGTCATTTAGAGTCGTCACTTCTGTCTTTTCAATCCGAGGCATCAACATATCCTTTATTACTCACAACGTGATGTATTTCACGCAAACGACCATACTATTCCTGTTGTTGGTCTTCTCGGCCGACAGTGTCCAGAGACATTTCAATTTCGCTCGTAAAGCAGTTCTTAATACCATCGACATACCACGAGGAAAGAACTTGCATATCGGTTTCCGAAGAAGCCTGAGGATCACAGAGGACAGGGAAGTGGTGAGATTGACTGCTTGGGGTATGGTGCAAATCAACAGGTCGCTTCTTCTCACTGCAGTAGCGTCATTGATTACCTACGGAGTTCTATTGCTTGCATGATTTTCCTGAATTGACAGTTTAATTTACTGTCTATTTCTATCATAATGTAGTAAATGGCTGAAGTTATGTTTTAATACTGCTCACAATTTCGTATCAAATTTATCAGTATTTTATTCAAATGTACACAGTCCTAGTATAAATGGAGTATCATATATGATATATTTCATTGACACTGAATGAAAATTTGTTAAATGTTACTATGCTTAATTCTATCAAAATTTTTCAAATGTAAGTTTACTATTTCTATGTGTACGGTTACTTTAATTCAAAATGCGATGTACTGAATAAAGGCTGTATATGTAATTACTGGTAGTTTGAATATATCAGCCTATACAATGTAAATAAAATTTCCTATCTCACAGATGATTAAAAGTAAAGTAACTTATACGTATGTGTTGATTACTAAAGTTATAATATGTTTAATTGATATGAAATTTTATTTAATTTTTAATCTGTTTTTAAATTATGTTATTGCTCTTTTTATAGTAAGTTAAATATGTTTCTTAAAAATAAAAAGTTAATTCAGTAGTACAATAAGAATTCGACTACATAATATCAAAGTTTATTTTTTGAGCATGGTTAGCGATATTATTTTCTAATAATATATAAACTAAAAATGAATTAAAAAAATAAACGTCAATTTACTGTATTTCATTAACTAATTCATTATAAATGAAAAATATTATTTAATTTAAATATATCAACATTCTAGCATGTACTTTAATAAGTAAATAAAAATGTTACGTAAAGATTTTGTGTTTTACATTTGATTTTTAAACATGAAAATCTACCTTCAAACAAAGTATGAGTAAACTTTTGAAAAATGATTTGAAATCAAGAGACTGTGAAACTAGTTTTAGACCTATTTTCAATAGTTGAAAATAAATAAGAGAAAAAGAACTTTTTTTTTGCAATGCTTACCACAGTGTCTCAAATGAGTGACATCCCTGCATCCAATATGGTAACCGTATTGGTCAAACTCATAACGACATCTGTACGTGATAGGAACGTAATGTCCAGTGTTGCATTTCATGTACCTTGTTGTGTTTGTGCATCTTTCGTTGGATTCTACAGCTGAGAAAATACCATCTTAGAGTCACATATAGTCTTAAATTATTATTAATTATTCATCACGAATAAATATTATATTTTGGTGAATCAAATATCAAATTTTTGAAACCAAAAAACTGTTTAAATTCATTTTTCAACTGAGTTTTGCAATTAAACTACTTATTTACATAAACCGGTTTTCATTTCAGTAAGGATCTAAATTTATTTCATATTTTTAATTTTCTTGAAAACGCACAAACTCCTATTAAAAACGAAATTTATTTACGAATTCAGCTCACCAAGAAACATAAAATTTACTTTAAGTAACCGAAACTGCTACCCCAAATTTACTTTACAGACAGGTCATTTAAAAATAGCAAGTAATGCATAAGAACTATATATAAAGAGTAGTATTATTAAACACGCAGACAAATAATGAAGAAAATATGTGCGACATGTTTTTTTTTTTTTTGAAATATTAAAAAAAAAAAAAAAAAAAAAAATCTGAATTTTGATGTCTGCAATTATTTAAAGTTGCATTTTACTTATAACATTAAGTTAATATCTTTAAAAAATAGGTAGTTTTGTAAAATTCCATGTAGATTTATTGGTGTGGTTTTCAAAAAATACTAGCTATTTAATTGTTTGTGAGCTAGATATCTGAGAACTTTTCTTTGTTGTTAGTGTAGTCATTTGTAAGTTAACTCAAGAACGTACCGTCTAAATAAATTTGTAAATTTAATAGCAGAAGTGTTGCTATGTAGGAATATAGGAAAACAAATGAAATAGCAATTCTAAAAACACCAGTTCAAATGCTTACATTGAAGTTAGTATTAACATTTTGCATCTTATGTTATGCTAAGAAAAATTCAACATTTTATTAAAACAAAGTTACAAAAGTGAACAAGTAAATAATAAAGTAAAGTATGTCAATTCAGTTAGTTTTACAGTAAATATTATACAATAAAGAAAATTCACTGTTTCTTACCATTTCCAAAACATTCTAAAGGTCCAATCCTATGATATCCATACTGTCCTGTTCGAAATGTAAATCCAAACCTGACCTACAGAATACAATTTCTTTAGACTATAAACGACTAAAAATCTGATTTATGAAATTTATAATAGTAGATATTCATTAGAATTTCATCGAAATTTATATTTATAAACAAACTTTTCCTTCGAATTCCTAATAAATATTTTCTTTTGCTAATAAAAAAAACTCGTTAAATAATTTTTCAATTGATTATATATATACTGTCGACATTTTAAAAAAAAAAAAAAACCCTTTCATATATTGCAATACTACCTTGACACATTGTACATCAACATTTCACTATGTTACATAGAAAAACACTGTTTATTCAAAAGTGAAAACATTAATGGTTTTCATTTAAGTACAAATAAAAAAAATGACGAGAAATTGTATACTAAAAATGCAGTTTAGATTTAAATACTTAATTATCTCACGTATAATTCAATCTGTAATAAATATGGATACTAAGAATAATGGTATCCAAAACTCGCTCTTAAGTTCAGTTCTAAAATATTTTACATCTGCATTTCGCGGTGAGAAGTTCATCCGTTTGAAACTAAGGAATCTACAAGCACTTTTATCTTTGACGTATACAAACAACTTAACTGTAACGAAACTATTTTGACTATAAATATAAAAAATAATTTGTTTTTATAATTTTGAGAAAGGTTGTAACGTGTTCTTATTCTAAAGTGTATAAAACGACTGGCTGTTAGAAAAGTTCTGGGATTAAATACCCAGAGTTCAGCACATCGATGATTTTTTCCTTAAAAACGAGTTTGAATCTTACTTTAAATTGAATCCAATTGCAGCTTTAATAAACACCCAATTTACTTAATTACTTATTTTAAGTACTAGATTTAAAAGTAAAGTATACTATTGATACATATCCCAACCCAACCCCCTTTCTCTATAGTTATAGTGCTTACTTCCTTCACAGGCAGTGTCTCTTTGTCTTCAAGGTATCCTTCATCCTTGTCCCACTCAAATTTAGGCACAGCATCACAGTTGCAGGAGTAATTTGGATCTCTGCATCCCTCTGTGTGACAGCCACAAGAATTGTTGACTTTTGCCCCACCCCACTTGTACTGAGGCTTGTCATTCCAAGACACCCACCAGCTCCACGGCTTTCCAGATTCAAAGTGGAAGCCAGTTCCAGCACATTGCCAACTGATCTCTTGGCGACAGTTCTTAGACGCATTGGTGAGGGCTTTTATCTTGTCCATTCCGATAGCGTAGACCACGGTCCGGCTGTAGCTACCCGGACCATCTCTGTTGGATCGGACGTAGATACTTTGCTCGGAGTCATGGTGAACGATTGTGGTAACGTCATCTCTAGTTGGTCCCATGCGGCAGAATACTGTGAAAGATGTTATAGAACCATCCAGGCCGTCTGAGTCTATGATGTAGTAGCCACTTTCACGAATATTGTCCAATGTGTATAGGTCCAAACACGTTCTTCTATCTGAATTGTCAAAGAAAAGCTTAGTACTAATAAATAAAATATTTTTCATACAGTGGGATTAATTTTTGTCCTATTTTGCTTAGTTACAATACTATGCATACTTGGTTTAGTAACAAAATTTAATGTTCAACTAAAAGGTTGATTATCGACAGGAAATTAGTATAATATCAAAGAAGTTTAGGAAACTTTAAAGGGCAAACAATTACGATTAACTGATTAAGGACTGTGAATGTACTTAGTTACTATTAGGGCTCTCATAAAGACTTTTGATGTGGTATTGATGATCATTAAAGACATCGCATTTTCAGGAATATAAACTACACAGTCTTTGAACATTAGTATCAGCAATTTTACTTATTGCGTTTCATAGTAGTTAAATTTAGCAACAACAAGTTATGAACGAGTAAGTATAGTGCTGCAAAGTACGACAAGGCCAAGCGAAAATCATTATTTTTATAACTATGTATTACAGTTATGTAAAATTTATCTATACAGTACGACAAGGACAGTTTCAAATATACCAATTCAAGATGATGCCAAAAATAGTAATTTTTCAATTTAAAAGTAATTTTTCCCACTGGGAAAAAATAACATGGCGAAGCTCAATTTTAAAGCTTTTCTCATTTTATTTAATTTTTGTAATATTTTATATTGATGTCGCTGAGATACTCGAATAAATCATTCACGTGTCTGAGAAACAAATTTTTTTGAGAAAATGAGTTAAATTGATTTTTAAAACTCCGATTGAACAAGACAAGATCCTTAATTTTAAAGAATACAATTTAAATTTTTGGAAAATTTCTTAAAGTTTAAGCTGAACTATACTGCGTGTTAAAACATTTTTAAAAAATGACGATGATTACGCTTTGTGGAAAGGTAAATACCGTCATTCTGAACTTGATTTCTCGACGACTGAAAGCTTTTGTTAGGAAATTAACTAATAAAAAACTTTCTTCTTTTTCTTCACTAACTATGAATGATTTTTCACTCGCTAATAAATATTTGAAAAACTTAAACTGACGCCCAAAGGCTATTTTAAAGCCAATAATGAATAAAAGTGACATTTGACATTACAATAAATTGTGCAGACCTTAGCAGCTAGGCTAGATATCACATTTACTATTTGTTTTAGTAAGCTGCTTTTTGGTTATGATGGAATTGGTTGGCGGGATAGTACGTAGGTATCAAAATAATTAATGAATATAAGATTATTCGCGTAATTATATGGAAAGCTCACAAATTTAGGTTAATGATTGTCTGAGAAGTATCACATTAACGTTTGAGAGACATCGCATTAATTTAAAATACCTCCTGAAATCAAACGCTGATAAATTAGTGCAACCAAAATATGCTTATAATGCAGATATATTAGTTAAAATATTTCGTATAATAACATATTCTTTATGTTTGTTCACCTCCGTTTAATGAGAAATTGAAAATTATACAAAAAGGATGTTACTTCTTTCGGAGCATAGTTTCTTCTCTTCGATTCTTCCTTCCCTATCTTCTCTTCTGGCTGAAATTAAATTGTGTCTTTGAAAGTAAATACAAAAATACTACACCTTTAAGCATTTTTTTTTTGTATGCCAAAAAATACTTACAGCATCCATACTGTTCGTCTTCGTGGTATTTTCCGGGACAATCCTTGTGACCATCACATAATGTATATCGTGGTATGCAAGTCCCGTCATAGCACTGAAAAGTACTGTTGGGATTACAAGAGCCTAAAATAAAATATAAGTTTTGAGTTATTATTGATAATTTGATGTCCAAAAATAATTTTTAACCTATGCATGATATTAAAACACACTGTGACAAATTTCTTCTCGAGGAATGACGACACAGAGTTACGAAAATAATTTCTTTACTATTAACAAAGAACTATATTTTTGAAACAGTATAAGCAAACATCAAACAAGCATACATTAGAGTTTGAGTAGTTCAGACTTAACAGTAGCAAATGCTCAAGCTTTCCGCTGTTCGATAAAAATCGGAGTTGCTGTCCAAGCTCAATCCCAAAGCATCGACTGACTGATCAAAACTTGACCTCGATTGAAATACCTCACCAGCTTTGACGAGTTTCCCCCCCCCCCCATAAGTTTCTTGATTAATCTAAATTCTCTAATATCTTTCATTACATTGAAGTATGTATTTTACATAACAGTTTACAATTTTTATTAAAATAAAATGCTATAATTAAAAGTTATTACAAATTTAAAATGCACATTTAAAATTTATAACATATTTACATGATGCAGAATTATATACATATTTAAAATGCACAGTTAAAAGTTATAAAATATTTACATGATGTACAATTGTATACAAAATCTCGATTGTAGCAATATATTTTAATTTACCTCATAAATACAAATAATTTCCATGGCAGTTTTGATTGATTGCGAAAACTGATTTAATTACTCAGATTTCATATCAAGTAATTAAGTATTTAAGCAATTATTTGCACTCTATACATTTAGATTTTATTATAATATTAAAATACTTCTATTGCACAATATATTCTGCCTTGTTCAAGTATACTAAATTAATTTTTGTCTTACATGAATCATATAACTACTAGTATAAAAAACAGTTGTCGTTAATTGAAATTAATTCAAATGATTGGCAATCAAAAGAAAGTTTTATAATAATTCAAAAAATAAATTCTCATCATACTGACTTAAACATCATCATTTGTTAATAATTTCCAAGTTCATTTTTTTTAAATACACATTCTAATGCATTATAATTCGTAAAAGGAATATACATCATTTTATGACATTAGTTTGATTCTTGTGGCAATACATTCAGAGCCTTTCAGTGAAATAAAAATACTATCTTATGTAGGAAGAAAAAAAAAATGTCAAAATGTAAATAATTTTTTTTATTTTTTTATTCGCTCATATTAGAATATTATATGTGGACTGGAATATGTGTACCCAAATGGCTCTAGCTATCAATTATCAATAAGAATCCAATAATGTTGTTGGCACCCTAGGTTACTATCTTTACCTTTGCAGTCGCGTTCATCCGATTTGTCGTAACAGTTGGGCAGGAGGTCGCATCGTTGTTCAAAAGGGATGCATTGTCCATTACGACACTGGAATTCGCCAGCTTGACATTCATGATGATCTGGAAATTATGGAAAATACCGTTAGCGATTCGAAATAGTGGCTATTCCAAATAATTTGAATAGCGAGTGGAGTAGGAACTAAATACACCATCTACCATTCAAATAATAATATTCATATTAATTTAAAATTGCAATAGTAGGACATTTGCAAAAAAAAAAAAAAAAAAAAAAAAATTGTTAACCAAACAATAAAATAGTAAACTTTCTAAGTACTGATAGATAAGTATCACACGAGTTAAACTGTGTTGTCAGTTTTTAAAATTACGTTTATAGATATCATTTAATTTTTTTGTGTGTGGAAATAACAATAAATTTTGTTTGTTTTGAAACAAAAAAATTCAATACATTTTTGATACTCTATTGAATCACATACCACATCTGGTTTCATCAGAACCATCTCCACAATCATCTTTATAATCACAATATGCAGCTACTGATACACATTTTGAGTTTTGACACCGAAAACTGCTTTGAGGGCATTCTTTTAAAGCTAAAAAATGTAAAAGAGGAATGTTCGTTAGTATAATAGCTTCAAATGAAGATAAAAAAATTTCATCAAAGTAAAAGTAAATTTTCTCTATGGCTTAGTTAGTAGAAGAAAGATCGTTTTTTTTTGTGAATTTGCATGACGAATGCTATACACATCAGCAACATATCTTATCCTAAGTACTAAATTGCCGTCTTATATAGTAGAATAATTTTAAATTACTGAAAGCGTTTAAATTTTATATTACACTGGATTAACATAAAATTTTCGCTGAAAACTATATTTAAGCTGCGAGAATTCCACTGTGTTTATTTGTGTAGGAATACATTTACGATCATTATAGAAAAATGGGGAAGGAAAATCAAAGCAATCCTACACTGTTAAATTTTTTTATCCACTTTGCACAAAAAATTCGCATTTAGCTGCAACCAACATATGGTGCTTAGTTTCATGATTTAATGATGTTTACAATTCGAGGTAGCACCGTTACATTGCGAAACTAAGTACCAAATGTTGGTTGCAGCTAAATGGGAACCAATTTTTGTTGCAAGGTGAGTAAAATTTTTTAACAGTGTAATCAATCAATTAGCTATCGAATGGGGTACAGAACATTGAGGAATGCGGTATTTTTAAAGGAAAATTAAGAATGGGGGAATATCCAAGATAAGAATGAATTAAAGTAATTTAGTGATTTTATAATAGAGTATAGCAATAACTCAAGATCTACTTAATCAATTTGAATAAAGTGTGTATCTATCGGAAGTTAATTTATTGCTGACAGTTTGAAATACGCTTTGAACGCAGAAAAAACAATAATCTATAATAATTGAACAAACTGTGTGTGTGTCTGTCTGTGGATCTATAGAAACCTACTTAAAAATGGAATAGAGCTCTGAAATTTTCAGCATAAGTAGTTTTGGCCTTATAATTGTATAACATGTCAAACAGAAGGTTAAAATTTTTATTAGTTATTTTTGAATTATTTTTGTAATTAATTTTTTTTTACAAAGCGACTTCAAACAGAGATACAGCTATGAAATTTTCAATATAAGTAGTTTTAGCCTTCTAATTGGACTTTTGAAAAACAGATTGTTAAAATTTTAATTAGTTATTTTTTAATTAATTTTCTTAGTTAATTAAACAAATTTTTTACAAAACGACTTCTAATAGGATTTCAGCTCTGAAATTTTCAACATAAGTAATTTTGGCCTTCTTATTGAACTCTTGAAAAAGAGAATTTTAAATTTTTCATTAATTTTTTTTAAATTAGTTTTTTTAATTAATTAATAAATATTTTACAAAGCGGTTTCTAATAGGGCTACAGCTTTGAAATTTTCAACATAAGTAGTTTTAGCCTTTTAATTGGCCTTTTGAAAAACAGAATTTTAAATTTTTGCTTAGTTCTTTTTTAAATTAATTTTTTTAAATAATTAACAAATATTTTACAAACGATTTCTACTTGGGCTACAGTTCTGAAATTTTCAACACAAGTACTTTCAGCATTCTATTTGGACTATTGACAAAAAGAATGCTAAAATTTTAATTGGTTTTTTGATTAATATTTAAAAAAAAAATGACTTCTAATAGGGCTAGAGCTCTGAAAGTTTCAACATAAGTAGTTTTGGCTTTCTAATTTTACTTTCCACAAACATGTGTTAAAATAATCTTAAAGGGGTGTTGTATTATTGTATTATCGGGGATTTTTAATTTTTTTGTTTGTGTGTCTCGACTGGGGAGAGGCTTCTAATATTAAGGTTTTACGTAGCAATTAGATTTTAGTGAGTGAAACTAGCTTATGCTTAGGCAACAATGAACCTTTCAGCGAGAGAAGCGAGCCTATTCTTGCATAGTAATGAACTTTTCAACGAGTTAAGTAAGTCTGTACTTATGTGTCAATGAGCTTTTCAGCGAACGAAGAGAGTTCAATTTTGCGTAGCGATAAACCTTACTGCGAGTGAAGCGCCAAAAACTGGGACCTATACACCAATGACAGATTTCCGCAACGCGAGGCCACACAGCTAGCTCAAATATTGCACATGTTAAAATTTCGTAGCGAAGCACGGGTATTCAGCTAGTTATACTCTAAAACAACTTTTGTCTGATTATAATCTATCTTTATATACGTAGAAATGAGCTTTTTCAAATTCAAACGTGTTTATCATGCATAGTTCCAACTTTTAACCTGTTTATTATGGCAATTGACTCGAAAAAAAAAAAAAAAACCCTCATTAGGGAGGAATACAGTCGATTCTAAAAGGCTTCGTCCAATAAGAGACAATAAAAAAATTTCTGAAAGGCAATCACGTTTTTTTCCCCCCCCTTTTTTTTCTTTTTTTTTTCTTTTTTAAATACGGCTCAGTGAGGCAATGAGTCATCTTCAGACGTCTTACTGCTAATAATCAAGGTACTTGATTTCAGAAGTTGTCACTAATCAACGGAACATAATCCTACGCGGATTTCTTGAAATTTTTTGAAGAGAATCATTTTGAATAGATTCTATTATATATTAAAGCCTATTTCTATAATAGTTGGGCAAGCAGAGTGTCAAAGATGAAATTATGCTCCATTTCATTGGTATTCAGGTGTAAATAGAAGTAGCAAGCTTGGGTGCGTCTACATCACACACCCTAACAATTATGGGATTCATTCACGATTACTGCTTCAAAATGTCAAAGGGACAACGTTTTTAAAAAACTTGGCAACTGTTGAAGGTATACACTATATGGCTATTGGAGAACGATTCTTTCTGGAACGATACAAAAGCTGCGGCTAAGCTTCCAACTCTTGGGTTCTGCACCAAAGTGATAAATAATAACATATTGCGGCCGTAGCTAGTTTTTACACGCAAGACAAATGACATAGAACGCCCTTATTCGGTGCTGACATAATATAAATAATACTTGGCACAGAATCGACATCAGAGCTGGAAGTTATACTGAAGCTGCATTGAACTGAAGCCCTTCTGTGAAAAGCACTTTTGTTTTTAATGGTATTGATCAGATGCTGTTGCACTCTGAAATATTTACAAGGAAGCAATGCTCGAAGAAATCTTGCATCGTATCAGACCGGAATGAAATATACCATCGGTGAAATATGATGAAACAGTTTTCGCAGAAATAAACTTGAAAAAGAATTGCTGCCCATGACATGAAAAATTATGGGTATAACATTTTCTGATTGAGTTACTTTACTAATTCTGTATTAACCTCTTCTTAAATATGACACAATAAATATAAATAGTTTCCAAGCAATCTTTACTAAGGTCTGTAACGTCCGTAAACATTTGTTCTTTCGCTTGCTTTCATGCCTTACAAATGGGACCTTAAAATTAAACTTTTCAATATTGAGTATTACAAAAATGGCGTGTTTTAAAACACAATGCAATGAAATGTTATATTTAGTGTAAATAAAGCATTTTAGATTGAATGAAAAGGCAAAGAAAATGGGAGGTTTGTATTGAAATTTTCAAAATTAAAGTTAAATTTACTAAATAAAGAGCCCTCCCCAACAAAAAAAAAAAAAAAAAAAAAAAAAAATGCACCACACATCTTAAGAATTGTACACAAATTACTTTAGTGCAAACCTCAATGTTCTACGACTTTTAGAACCGAAGATATACCCATCGTTCGGATTTTTTTCCTCTACTGTATATTTGTTTAAGTATTGATTGAATATTATTAGAGTTAAAATAAAATTATTGAAGGTGCATCTCGCATATTGGTAAGAATGGTTTTAACTCACAACACGTTTCTTCGTCACTTCCATCCCTGCAATCTTCTGCAAGGTTGCACACGAATTGCGTGGATATTATCTCTTTGTTTCTGCACAGGAAATACTTTTCGAAACTCACATACATCGCAGAGACGCTCCTGCCTTCGATCTGTTCTGGTATGGATATAACGCCTTCAATGTTTCCTGAAATCAAAAGTGAAACCAGATCATGGCTGCTTTTTTAAAAATTGAGTTTAGTTTAAAATATTGTTAAGAGTTGTGCTTGATTAGTAAAGGGAAATAATTTCAATGTCTTTATATAAAAATAACACAAAATGATAAGTCTGATTTAAGATGCCCCAGTACATCCAAACTTTTAAATTTACATAGATTTAATATAAGTGTATAATCTTATAAATATCAAACCTCGTTTTTTTTTAAATTGATAATCATAACCTTTTCCTAAACATATTCTCTATACTATAGGCTAATAAACACGTGTCGCAGTTTGTGAGCTATATTTTAAATCATTGCTCAATACAACCCATTCTCAATGTACATAGGGAATTAAAGAGATCTATATAGGATATATACAAGGAGCTGAAGAACCACCGCACGTCCTATATATTTTCATAATTATGAGCGAAAATGAATAATATTTGTAATTTGAACTAGGGTCCGTAAATCAATATTTATCGAGATATTCGCAATCAAAGTTAATCAATTTTAACCAATTAAAAGCTTACAAGCCATTTCTAGAAACTCTCTGGATTTGTCCCTTTTACTATGGAAGTTGCCAGGATTTTAATCGTTCCCTGGAATCGGATTTAATCATTCCAGGATTTTAATCTTTAAAAAAAATATTTAAGTGGGAGTGGTAGAGCAAATAGTAAGAACAATGGAAGTTTACTTTTTTGTGTGTGCCTTTTTATCACCTTTTTTGGCTAACATTTGATTTAAAAATATTTACAATTTTTAATGCTTGAGTTTGAAGAGAGCATATGTAAATTTGGAGACCCTAACTTTTCGTTAGTAAGAAATAGTTCATATTTGTAAATTTGAGTTGCAATAAATAGCAGATAATTTTGAATTTTAATGTTATTGTTTCATTAATAATCTTCCTTCGTACTATAACAAATTTTTTTTTATGTATTTCCGCGTTCGAACTTTGCCGATGCTCTTCAGACTTTCTTTAAAATGAGTATACAGTAAATCTGACAGATAGTGTTGTGTTAATTGTTTGGCTATATGAGGGAGTTATCTCAGTTTTCTAACTCTACAGGCTTAAAAAGGCTAGGACAGTTTCCATTGAAAGACCTCCCGGAAGGGACCACCTTTCACCCAGTTATCGATTTAACGACATTTCTGTGCCGTATAACTATTACGCCATGAAAACTCTGGCTAATGGTGAAAAAAGTACCGGTAGGGGGCGCTGCAGTCGTTTCTGAAAGTACTGAATTGTATAAAATGTACAGTCAACTCACGGTAGTCTCATAAGTCGAATATACGTTTATCTCGAAGTTTTCATTAGGTCCCAAGAATATGTCATGTATAGAAAAACAGTTCCGAGTGATTTCAGATTGCTCGAACTTCGGATGCCGACCAGGTTGGACCTCGAGGTTGCGGGTTCGAGTCCCGTGTTAGGCATGGGTGTTTGTAAATGTATGTTGGCTTGTCTAATGACGAATGTTTCGGCGCATTATAGACCTCGTGTTGCTGACAGCGCCAGATAATTTGAAAACAACCAACCAAATCGAACTTTGGATAACACGAAGAATTTGCCCAGTCCCTTGAACTTCAAGTTATCGCGAGTTGACTGTATTTGATTTTTTTTAACAAGAGGGTTACACTTCATTAAGACAGTGTAACATTAAGACAGTGTAACGCAGAGATATCAAAATTTAATGAAAATGCTTTCCTGGCAGTTTTTCAATGGAAAAGTTACACGCATTTTCGTCTTGAATGGGATGAAACATGGTAAACTTCCATCAAGCATCAAATTAATCAGAGCGAAATGATAACAAAATTCAGATAATAAAACAAACTACTAACTTCAATTGGTTATTGTTAGAGGGCATTATATTCGCTTCGAGAAAGTATTGAACTGAATTCGTTGTATGTGATTTTTTTAGCAACAGCTACAAGAGGACTATACTGTATTGAATGATCAAACATGGTAACTTATTATTGGATTATCCATACTATAAGGTGAAACGCCTTCAGTGAAGTCTTTCAAGCGGAAACTGGAACTCATTTTCGTCTTGAATTGGAAGGAAATATGGAAAAGTCCCATCAAGTAGCACATTAATTCGAACGCTATCGTAATAAAAGTTAGTTAATCAAATAAACCAATAAGATAAATTTATTATTGTTAGAGGTCGTTTTGTCGCTTTGGAAAAGTATTGGTTGGTTTTATGTGATGTCTTAACAACAGCTACGAGACAAAAGGACTGTACTGACGGAAATTTCGTAAAACACGGGCAGTTCATTTTTGGATTATCCATATTGTAATGAGGACTGCCTTCCATGTGGTCTTTTAAAGGGGAACTGAAAATATATATATTTTTTGATTTTGTGAATTTCAATGGTCTTGTTCTGCTTATCGTATTGTTTGACGGGAATGTTCCCTATTTCCTTTCATTCGAGATGAAGATGCGTTTCAATTTCTCCTTGAAAGACCTCCTGGAAGGTGTTGCTCCTTATAATTTGGCTAACCTAATAATTAGTTGTCCATGTTTTAGGTTGGTTGGTTGGTTGTATTCAGATTATCTGGCGCCGTCAGCAACACGAGGGCTATAATGCGCCGAAACATTCGTCATTAGACAAGCCAACATACATTTACAAACACCCATGCCTAACACGGGACTCGAACCCGCAACCTCGCGGTCTAGAAGCCAGCACGCTAACCACTATACCGTTTGGTCGGCGTCCATGTTTTAGGATGTTTCCATGCAGAATAATCCTATTGTAGCTGTTGCTAAAAATCACATACTACAACTAACTGAATTTTACAAAGTGACTGTAGCATCTGCTTACAATAATAAATTGAACTTAGTAAGTTATTTGATTATATGAATTTTGTTATAATCTTATTCTAATTACTGTCCTGATTTACGGAAGATTTCCATATTTCCTTCCACACAAGACAAAAATGCGTTTCAGTTTCCTCTATAAAGTCCTCCCGTTATATTCTTGTAACTTTGAATGGTTCAGTTGTAACGATGTCTCAAAGTATATTGCTAAAAATAATCAAGTGTAACTTGTTCAATTCAATATTTTGAAAATCGACTGCTGGATCACTTACCGGTAATAGTTTAAACTAATTTTGTATTTAGTTTTCATAAATTTTATCAAATATTCAATAAACGTACAAGTTGTTTCAATCCTCTTTTAATAACGGTTTTCAAGCTATTCAATTATAAAGATGGGGGTCACTTTTGAAACACTCTTTTAATCGAAATTATTAAGTTATTGAATAATTAATAGATTCGATTAAAAGGGTATTCGTAAATGGAATAAAGGAGCATTAAAAAAATAGAATTCCAGGTATTCTTAACATATCATTATTCGACACGCTTGACTAATTCTGAAAATAATAAAAGAAACTGAAATAGCAAGCGATATTTAAAACAATGGAAATAAAAAATGCTAATTAAAAAAAAATATCGTGAATAAAATGAAACATGTAATACTTCAGTTTGGCGTCAAATCAATCTACAAATTGAGGTGGGCGGTGTTTCATTGGAAAGGCGTGGACAACTCGTATTTTATTCACTATCATTGGTACGTTTGGAGTTGGTAATTCGGTTTTTATCCTTGCGCAGCCTGAAAAGAGTCCCAACTTAAAATTTTTTTTAGTCCCATAAATTTTAATCTGTGACCCCGACAATAAATTGGAAATATGCTTTATTTTTGTTTTAGAATACGCAGGTACTAAGGAAGTGCTGTCGTTTTTGAACATCCAGTGTAAAACTTTATAGTCAACCATTAATGCGAGTCTTTACCAATACTGAGAGGGAATCCCCCTATATGAACTTATTTTCAAAATTTGATTTTCGCTCACTTATTAGCTGATAAAAAGGTTTGCACCCAAGTTTGTACCTGTGGGACATTAGCTGTTTTCATTATCTAAAAAAAAGGCAAATAAATTTTTATTATTATTATTTTTTTTTATCTCCACGTGAAAAGCTAGTGATAACTGTTAATATTTTTCCAATGAGAATTTTTTTCGAATTCGATGGTACGTTCACAAAAGGAAGCTTTGATCTGCCAACTTAACATCTCTTGTTGTAATATAGTAAAGACCTTACCGACACATATAGAAGTGTGTGTAGTTATCTTACCAGCGGGTCTGTCACTTTGCATCTTGCAAATGTAGCTGCTGATGGAAGATAATACTTCGTTTTCATTTCCTTGCTTGTTGGGATCGTGCTCGCCCCAGTCGATGCCGTCCCAGTCATGAAAAGCCAGCTTTCCCAGAGAGCACGGGATGTCGTGCCAGTGAGCAGTGGAATGACCACTGTCCACTCTCAGCATGGTACAGTCTTGGTATGCCCCACCGTCAGGCTGAGTGCGCAAGCTGCGCCCTGCTGGGGCCCTACACGCAAAAAAGGTATTCTTGTACACAGAAATAATGTGGGTTGGTATGGGAGTTTATATTTTTAGTTGATTGGTATAATTTTAGACATAAGTGGTTTAAAAGTGTGCCATTTTAAGCCTTTTCTATGAAGGATTCTGAAAAATTTATAGCATAGACATCATACTTCTCAATGACACTTTCACGCAACTCACTTGATGAAGGAAATTAAAAACATCCGATAGAATTTTCAGCACTTCTCACAAAAATTCAGCTCTACGTCAATATTGTATGGCAATGTTACCACATCCAAGCAATTAAATCCTTTAATAGAACTACCATTGTTTTGCTGATAACTTTCGTTTAGTGGTGAAAATGCTTCTCTTGAACTACACGCTCTGGTGGGAACCCACTGCTCGCCCATTTTATTCAATCTCGACGCTTTTGTGAATCCTAATTTAAACTTTCTGAATCAATCGCGGATATATAGAGGTAAAACAAGTATTTTCCAAAGGTAAGCTAAAGATTATCTAGTACTTGAATACAATTTTTCTTTTATGAACCACTAGTGATATAACTTCAATAAAGTAGAGAAAATTTCTGTGATGAGGTACAGAATACTCCTAAGGCTATTAAATGATCGTTAAACAATAATTTTATTTACTTAAAAATGTGGTTTTGTTTTTAATCTAATAATTGTTTCAGATTTCTTTTTGATGTTGACTCTTTATAGTTCATAAAAATACCTATTTAAATTCAGTTTAAAGTTGAATATATCAATATTACCAGTGAGTTTTTAAAAAAAATACTTTGGAAATTCTACACTCATGAATGAGGAGAGGTTTATTAAATTTAATTGTGGCAGGTAAATTTAGGGAAAATTTCTTGGGTTATGTCCTTAACTATAAGATGCGAACTTATAACAAATTATACATTGCGCATATTAAAGCAGTTACTAATGACAATCGGTCTAAATTAAAGTACTTTTCTTGATTTTATAATGTAAAAGAATGGAAGAAGTTATTGAAATATAATGATTTAATTTACATCAAAAATTTTACTAACCTGATAATATTCCATTGAAAACTCTAAAAAATTGAACGTGTCAAAAGAGTAACACTTTCATGAAATCCTTTCTCACACATGAAATAATAAAAATTTAGATATTGAGTTAGAACTAATACCTTATTGAAGAAATATACATTCAATTAACTAAAGACAAGTTAGTTACCAGTCAGTATATATCATAGGATTTCCATCGCTCCATCTATAGACGCCTTCTTTAGCTTCATCATTAAGACCTGCAAAGAAGAATTCAATAAAGTCTTACTGGACAAGATTCCTATAAACATTCATTCTTTTATCGATATCAGTGACAATAATTAAAAGCCTGTTCTATTTAGAAAACTGACTATTCGCGCACAAATTTATAGAATTTAGCATTTCACGTTTCAAGTTTCATCCTTTTCCAATATCCTATACAATAGCTAAATTCTCACTAGAATCAAAATATATTACACGGTTCTGTTGTAATTTTTAATAATTATTTACTACTATTAGGTACTAGCTAAAATCAACTTCAATATTTCCCTCGAGGTAACATACCTACATACAGTGATTTGTGTTTTGCGTTCCAGAAGTTAGTTAGAAAGTAGTGTACCACAGCGTTTTCCTTTTTATCCAGGATGCTGACTAAGTGTCCATTTTGGGCACCACCCAAACTTCTGCATCTCGCCTCGGCTTCGTACCATTGGATGGCGTCATGCTCGTGGTAAGCGTTGTAGCAATTGCCGTTGTAATATTTCCATGGTGGAGGGCAGGCCAACTCATCTAAAAAAAGGTTTAAAATTAATATATAAGTTAAGGAAAAAATGGTAATGAAAGAAATAAAGCAACGATTGAACATTTCGAGTGTCAGTTGACCTTAGCCCGATTGTTGTTTATTGCTCTGGATATTAAATTTACGAGTTTTATTGGGAGCAGAGGTAACTATTTTGAACGCAGTACCTATTTGTTATTGAATATAACAACTTAACTAAGAACGACACAGCTTAGTAAACGGAGAAAAGTAAATAATGGCATCGGCTTAGAAACTTAAAATTTGCTTACCACGGTTTTTAATTTATTTTTAAGGCGTCTTCTCACTTTAGGCACCTCGAAAATAGGCTATTTTCGCGATTTTTTTTTCGAGTATTTTTGCAAACAATTATGGGATAAAATCTATCCTATATAATAAACACATCTTTCAAGTACAAGAAAATTTTTATTTTTTATTTTTTTGAACAATTATTATAATAAAACAGTAGCATCGAAAAACCCGTGTATAAATGTAATGTTCGTGGCTTGTTGATGAAATTTCGGAAACTATCCGGCCGATTGTCATGAAATTTGAATGACATATTCTTCATAGTTATGGCTATAGCGCATATCATCAGATTTTTGAAATTTTGATTTGAAGTATTTTTTTTTTACAAAAAACTGCAAAAAAACGTGTTTTTTTTTTACTTTTTCGAAAAACGTGCGCCATTTTGTTATTTTCGCGAATATCAAAAATCTGATGATATGCGCTATAGCCATAACTATGAAGAATATGTCATTCAAATTTCATGACAATCGGCAGGATAGTTTCCGAAATTTCATCAACAAGCCACGAACATTACATTTCTACACGGGTTTTTCGATGCTACTGTTTTATTATAATAATGGTTCAAAAAAATAATTTTTTTTTTCTTGTACTTGAAAGATGTGTTTATTATATAGGATCTATTTTATCCCATAATTGTTTGCAAAAATCCTCGAAAAAAAATGGCGAAAATAGCCTATTTTCGAGGTGCCTAAAGTGAGAAGACGACTTAAAGTTATAAGAAATTAATGTATATAAGATACAATGTTAAAAAATCATTTTTTGTTGTTGTTCATTTTCCGAATATATTGTTACTTTTATCCATTTTATTTTAATTACCACTAATTAAGTGTGAGGATTTTTCTGAATATAGAGAGATTATAACGATTTTAAAATTGAGGGATCCGTATTCTTTTTAAGAAAAATAGATTCCTACGTTGTTTAAAGCAATGCTATAAAATCTGTTTTGCTGCAATTTCTTTTAAACATTAAATTAAACTATTTTTTGAATAAAAGATTTTGCCTCCAAACATTCTTTCTTAGGTACAATTATTTATAATCTTTAAAATAACATATACATCTTCAAAATAAAATAATTAATTTGATTAGCATCTATATATTCCCGCATCATATAGCTCTTCTAAAGTTATGAGTAATGTTTTCAATGCTTTGTATTTCGTTTTACTTTAAAACTGTTTTTCTTAATTATTAATGTTACTTTAAGTTCAAAAATCTATTGACTCAATTAACCATTTCCTCCTTCAGGGTCGTTTAGGAATTAAATTTACGCAACTTTACATAATTTACTAGTGAGCATAACACTATCTTTTTATGAGTTCTTACCTCAATTTGAGCATTTTTGAAATTCACATTGATACTCTGCAATAGCAACAGAAAAATACCACGTAATAACTTTTTTGGAATACTCTGTATTACTAAATAATAATTAAAGAATTAAACGTAGAATTTAACCAAAACTAAAAACATACACGATTACTTTCCTGTTTATAGATTTATATTATTAATCGCTTACCATCTAAATCATATACATGTATATCAGCGGGCATTTGGAAGCTCTTTGACGCATATTTTAAGGAGAAACCTCTTCCATTTTCATCAGCATCTGATGAAAATTCCAAATAAAGAGAATTCCAACTTGATACAATTTCGGTGGGAGGTTTTTTGGTATTACAAAATCGTCCAATCAGGTTTGATCTTTGATTGGTATCTCCATCGTATACAGCTAAGTAATCATACTGGCAATTTTCTCCTCCGAGAATATCAAAATCTTGGAATGTTAGATTTATGAAGTGAGATGGTTGGGCTCTAAATTAAGAAGCAACAAAGAATTATTGTATGGTTAAAAAATAAACTGTAAGCATAATTCATCATGTCTGTTCTTTCCGCTTTAAACATTGTAAAAAAAAGTCCATATCTGATTTTAGTTTCAATTATATATAAAACTACGTTTGAAAGAAAATACAATTTAAGCAAATTATTTAAATCAATATTATAATTTACTATAATTTTATTTATCTTATTAAAGTCTGCTCTAAGAACCAACAATTATTAAAGAATGCCTAATATTACAAGGCCTATTCTAGGCAAAATTTACGACTGCCTAAATTACCTCCCCCCCCCCCTCCTCTCCTTAATAAAAATTAGTGTATAATGAAGTCGAACTGTGGCATAAGCAGAATATGTTTAGGGATAATAGTATTTTGGATGTTTTGAATTTAGAAATAATGTTGTTCAACAAAGTTAACCTTTCAAGCATTCACCAAGAACAAAACCCATGTCTTGTCAGGTAAAGTTTCTCTCTCGATGAAAATGTAATAAAACCATCAAAAGATTCCTTCTTATCTGACAAATCTCTTATTAAATATCATAAATATATATCAAATATCTTACAATTAACAATAAGTATGTAAATACATTGACTCTCTAAAAATATTTTATCAGGTAGAAAGTAGAAGGGCTAAGTGGATAAAGAGGAAGGAATATGTATTAAAAATATTTTTGAAATATTAACTCATAAAAGTTGTTTTTGTCTTGTTTTGTCCTTTTTACTACTGCTCAATCTTAGATTTACGACTGCCCATTTTCAATTTACGACTACCCAAATGAGCCACGACTACCCGTTAGAATAGGCCCTGCTAATATATTATTTCAAACTCATTAATTTGGGCTAAACTAATTATAATGTAAAGAACACTATATCAGATTATGACCAAAATTCGCATCTACCATTGCATATTTGTGCTCCTTAACTCTAGGTAAGAAATGGAGAACAAAAAGACATAAACGAACTTATTTTCTCGTTTTAAAGATATGAAGAGTTACTATTTACGAACCGTATTAACCATCCACAGCGATGCTGGTTCTGATAATTGAGAGGATGCCCAATAGAAACTATTTTCCCGCAAGGTGATTCACACATGTGAACCTCTGAACACTGAAAGTCACCAACACCACAACCGGGGCAATCTGTAGGAAATGTTCAAAGCTATAGAATAAGAGATGATATAAATTTCTCACCTAAACATACTATTATAAAATAGTTTAACTTTACTGCTTTCACTTTCATTGAAGCATTAGCTTTACTTAAGAAGATTAAGCTAGACTTAAGAGGAATTATTTACTTATATTTAATAAAACTCATTTGAAATTTAAACTCTAGCCCGGGAGTATTAAACTCTTATCTTTAGGACAGGGGAAAATAATGAAAATTCTACTCATTGAATGAGAAATTCTACATATGTTACAACTTTTAGAACTTGATTTAATATATAAAACAATACTGTGTTGATTATGTAAGCTAAATTCACCTATTGCGAATATATTAGACTAAGAAGGACTTCAAACTATTATATGGTGGTAACAAACAATGATACATTTTAACTTATAAGCCGAATTATGAATCAATAACAAAAGAAGAAAGTCTTCTCTCTCACAAAACCAGATAAACGAAATACAAATGGTTTTAAAATAAAATATTATAATCACCTATTATTGTAATTTTTACCTATCACCCATTATTATCTTCGTAATTTTAAATCACACTTCTTGTCCTAATTATCTTCGATTTTTATATATGAATTGTTTGATGTTAAAAGAGGACATCTAACTGTTTCAAGATTTTACGGGAGAACGAAAAAAATGTTCAGCTTCTAATAAAGACCGACATCAAATAAAACCGTTACAAGGCTACCACATCCCTACTAAAGGAAATAGAAATGACATAGATTACTATGCATTAGTATTTATAAAAAATAAATTAATTTCACGAAAAACGCAGTCCCCTTTTAATATCAATACTTTCATGTATGGCAGAATACTACATGCAAATTTATGTCCATATCGTTTACATGAAATTTCGAAAACTATTAAAACTATTATTCATTCAAATCAACGAATTGCTTACCTACAGACTTGTACCGAGCATAAAACCCTCTGAATCTGCTGCGGGAATACCTAAAGCAGCTCTGGAGATGTATCTTCATGAGACCGTTGGAGATGATCCTCTTCGGAAAGAGTTTCCCATCTGGTGACTTGATGATGGAACTATTTCCATATCCAGAGTACACTGTCAACTCGTCTCTGCATCTTCCAGACTCTAGAAGATCTTCTTTCTCTGCCAGGTCATAGATAATGAAGTTTAGTTCTATGTGCTTCCCTGGTTCTGGTTCAATGGTCCACCAACAGTCCTTGTCTTGGCCGTAGTAGCGTGGGTAGTTGGGGGAAGACACCTCCCCCTGAGGTGTGCTTTTGATGTTGCCGCAATGAGCTGGGAAGAGGAAAGAAGTGCTGAACTGACCGTGGATGGATACTTTAAGGAGCGTGGCAGGATTTTCATAAGTATCCATTTAGGGAAGTGATTGAATGAAAGCAATATTTGTAAATATAAACACATCGATGTTTTAGTTGATGATCACCTGTTCCTGATTTTATTTATAAGTTCAAAGAAGTTTCAAATTTTAAAAACGGACACCAAAAGCTTAATTTTCTCATGTTTTTAATATAATATCATCTTCTTATTAAAGACTGCTGAAGATTTTGATCTTGTGAAGATGTGCTGAAAGTTATGTTGAGGTTTCATTTGAGTTGCCTTTTAATAATTATAACACTAGAGCTACAAAAGTATGCAATAGTTAATTCGTAACTTTTACTTCAAAAAATTAATCAACTATTATTTATAATCATAGTTTTTCGTACTGGTAGACATTTATTACCTAACTAAAATTGTAGTGGTATTAGTTTCTATTAAAGTAAACTATTGGGAAGGCAGTCCGATGTACATTATCGGGAAACACTTATAGGTTTCAAATGTAATTTTTTTTTTGTTTAGTTAAAAAAAAAAAAAAAAATTTTTTTTTTTTTTTGGCTTTTAAGTTGTTTCCTTACTGAGGACTTTTTATTTAAAAAAAAAATAGAATTTGTAAATTTATAGTTTTTTTTTTAATAATTTGTATAATAGAAACTCATTAGTTGTGTTCGTTTGTTATAATTTTTGTTATTTAAATATTTTTGTTTTAGAAATCATTAAAACAGTGTGTGAAGTATAAAAATAAAATAATATTTACCTTTATCACGACAGCCCAAAATTTCTAAGCGTAAACAAGGTTGCTCATAATATTCCAGAACTTTTATTTGCACAATACGAGCTGGGATTCCTTTCAGCAAGTTGTATCTCATTTCTAAATCATTTGTATACACTTCCGGAGATTCGCATTGGTCGCACACGTATATCTAAAGAAAAATTAACTTAATTTTAAAATAATGTAACAAATCTATACATTTCTAAAATAATGGTAGTTATCTATTATGTACGTTTATATAACTAAAATGATGCTATGAAACACTCAGAATTGCCTTACATTCTCATTAAATTAGAGTGCATTAATTGAAAAACACAGATCTGTTATTTTAAGACTGATGAGGTGCTTCGGAAAAAAAAAGAAGGAAAAAAAAGAGACATTCACACGGTTACTAATGACCAAACAATATTTCGAAAAAGCTTTCACGTTATTGCTTTCTGAATTTTGGCGTTGGCCTTGCATTTATAAATGGAGAACTTACCTAATTAGTAGACCATATCGATTAGCAGCCTTACAAATGTTACAAAACCATACGTATCACTTAAGAACGTATACATTCATAAAATTGTAAACTGATATTCATGTCTTTAATTTTATATTAATAAATCCAATAAACGGACAGTTTTGAGCTAGTTATGTCTTGATTTTGCAACAAACGTTTATTTTTATGTACTAACTTGGTGTATTGACTAAAACAACATGATTTTTCTCAAATAAATAATTTGTCTCAAAATATATATCCTATTTGTTTATGGTAATTAATAAATTAAAGATTCATACCTTCTGCTGTCCCACTGGTTCTTCTTCCCATGCCCATCCGATGGAATCGTTACTAAAAAACAAATAAAACTTTTTTACGGTAGTCTTCTTGGGGGCTCCGTTGAGACCTTGAAGTGTTATTCCTGTCACTATTGTGATATTTTGAAGGTCTACCTAAAAGGGTAATGAAAAGTAATAGTGAAACAGTCGCCGTCACTAAAAACATTATTAGCTCGTCTTGTGGATTTAGAAGAAGATTTAGGAGACAAAAAAAAAAAGCATTGCTTTAACCACAACATATTGCTTTGCTCAACACATACTATAAAGAGAGCTAGTCTGACATGAATAGAAAAAAGCGTTTGTATGTAAAAAAAAATAAAAAATGTCAGGGGTAGTATTTGTTTAAGGTTCAACTAATTTATTAATTGATATAAAATAAAAAAGGCATTTTATTGATTGGAATAGACATTGGTTAAAAACTTGCTAATTTCTTGTTTACGTGTATGGGTTGGCGTGATTTTGAAAAGTTGGCGACAAAGCCAAAACCCATAAAATCGCTGTTGTGCAATGCGCTTTCTTGGCAAAAGTGGGTTGCAAAGGTGGAACTTTATCGTCTACAAAAAGACGCCAAATTGGATTGGCGATATTTACACGTCAACTAGGAAAATACCAATTTTTTAAAATTAAATGCATTAGTTTACTTCAAAAAATGTTTCTATTTTATCTATTTGCCATTTTTCTGAAAATAAAAAACTGAAAGAATCATACGTGGTCACTCAATTAAAATATTTAAGATTAAATTACTGTTTATAAAAGCATAATTTTAAATAACTCATCTTTTTATACTCAATAAAAATAAACAAAACAAAAGCAATATCTACAATAGTTTATGTCCCTAATTGGAACAGAATATGCAAAGTACAATGAAAACTAAAACATAAATTATCATGGCGATAATGAAACTATTATAACTGAACATACTACATTTGTATTCTGACTTTAAGCTTTGTTTAGGAGAGTAAAATTAAGTGAAGTTTTGTTTTAGTAAATACTATAAAATTTTTGATAAAATATGAGTAGTTGTGACTTACTGTGAATTCCTTTAATGAATCATTAAAAGCGGCACACCATCCGTGATTAGCATTTAGTCTCCCATTAGTGTGGTAGTACCTGTCGATATCATCACTAGAAGATGAACTAATTTGTATGTCAAAAATTTCCTCTGATGCCATGCCAAGAGGCTGCCCACACGATTCTACATAAAAGCACAAAAAAATTAGTGGTAATTGATATTTTCTTTTCTAAAATTGCATTTATAGCTCGTCTTTTAATCATCAATCTGCAGTTGAACTTCAAAGACTAAACTTAAAAAATTTTACTGACTGCTTTTAATTTTTATTAATTAGTTTGACTTTATATCAAGATTAAACTAATATATTAGCAATAACTTTTTAAGACAGTTAATTTTTGTATGCAGCTTTTCATCTTCAAATGAATTTCTTAATCAAAATTTTTAGAAGAAAAGTCAACTTGTATGTCGATGATTAAAATACTGTTACGAATTTTTGTATATTTGTAAATATTTCGTAGTGTTAATTTTGTAAATAGATAAATTTCTGTACATTTCGTATAAGGCAATGCAATAGTTTGTTTCACGGAAATAGGGGTGTTATCGCTTGATAACGAGTTTTACAGAGGTAACTCTGGGAATCGAGTTCAAGGGGCAGGGCATTTAACATTATGGTAATGGGAATCTCGCCAAATTTGCGAGATAGAGCCAAGTTGGCAATGGTTTTGGCGACTAATTTTTGTCGCCAAATTTGGCGAGAAATCGCCAAATGTCGCCAAACTTGGCGACCAAAGGGCAAGAAGAGATGAAGAAAAGCCAAGACGAAATGAAAGCGAGTCAAGAACAAATGAAAACGGGCCAGGAGGAAATGCAAAAGAATATTTCTGCGATCACTGACGGACAGGAGGAATTAAAGAAGAATCTGTTAGCAACTATGGAAGAAAGCGTGAAACAAATAGAAGACAAATTTGAAGAGAAATTCGAGGATGTCGAAAAGAAATGCAATAGTTTAGAAGGGAAAGTCGAGAATGTAGAAGTCAAGTTTAATGATTTGGAGAGAAAAATAGAAATTCTGGAAAAGAAGAATTTAGAAGAAAATTTGGATGAGATAGAAGAAAAGATAGACCAAATGTTAGAGAAGAGACTGTCGAGCAGAACTATTTCTGAAGATTTAAAATGTGTGCCAATTACCACCCGACCTTCAATCAAGCTTTCGACTTACGATGGGAAATCTTCCTGGCAAGTATATAATACTCAATTCACAATTGTCGCCAACGCCAACGGATGGGACTCAGTGACAAAAGCCTGCCAGTTAGCTGCATCTCTGCGAGCTGAAGCTGCAGATTGTTAATTTTTAAGATTAAAGTATATATTAAATATAAAAGCTTGCTAAATTGTGAAGTACGTTTCCCATGAACTTTATTTTAAGTAAAACTAATCCGCTCGACTGAGCTTCTATCAATTTTGAATCCAAAGATATTCAGAAGTGTTGCCACATAACAAAAAACAATTACACTATTATTTTTCTTATAAATATAACTTCAACACTTCCCCTTATTTAAAAGAAAAAAAAAATCGCTTTTAAATTAAGAGTCCTAAGTTACACTTCTGAATTTCACACAAGTCCCATATTTTCACACAGCATCAACAGTCGTGGTTTGTGAAGGGGCTTTGTCATTGAATCAGCAACTTGTATTTCTGTTGAAAGCTGCTGTACATTAATTTCTCCTTCCAATACTTTTTCACGAATGAAGAAATGCTTTAAGCTGATGTGCTTCGTTCTACGATGAAATTCAGGGTTCTGAGCCAGTTTAACTGCAGCACTGTTATCAACAAAAATTGTCGGCACTTCTTTCAGGGAGGAAACTCCACTGATGAGTCTCTTCAGCCAAATCAACTCTTTTGCAGCTTCGTTTGCTGCAACTATCTCAGCTTCAGTCGTTGATGTTGCTACCATGGCTTGACGTTGACTTAACCAAGATATTGCACCTCCTGCATATAGAGATATAACTCCACTTGTTGATATGCCTGTCTGCATGCAACCTCCAAAGTCAGCATCACTGAAGCATTCTAAAACTCCTGATCTGTAGTTTGACTTATAGTTGATGCATTTTTGCTTAGTGCTTGCAATGTACCTAAAAACACGCTTTACCTTAATCCAGTAGTCTTCTTTAGAGGGATTTTCTAATTTGCGTGATAAAACACTAATCGAGTATGCCAGGTCGAGTATGCATCTTCTCGCTGGCTGCAATGCTTATGAGTGAACGCACAGTTCCTAGCTTTGTGACTGGACTGAAGATCTGATCATAATCAATACCGTGTCTCTGTTTGAACCCTTTAATCACAAGTCTCGCCTTGTATTTATCTATGGTGCAATCCGGATTTTTCTTAGTTCTAAAAACCCATTGCAAGGAAGAGCTTTTGCTTTAACTGGAAGTGCTTCTAGTGTCCATGTGTCATTTTCCTTTAAGGAACTAATTTTAGATTCCATGGCCTTTTCCCAGAATTTTTGTTCTTTGCAAATAATAGCTTCTTCAAATGACTGTGGTTCATTCACATCACAAATAAAAACTTCAGATGCCATCATATAATCTTCAAAACGTTTAGGCTTCTTTAATTCACTGCGCTTTCTTAACTCCATAGTAGAAGATTCCTTTTCATCTTCGTTTTCACTCTCTGAACTAGTTTGATCTTCTGAATCTTCTTGTTCATGCTTCCCCTCATTTTCGGATTCAGGTAACTGTTCAAGCAAAGGTATTTCTACCGGATTTTCGCAGTTTTTCAGTGGTTTCTCTTGAAATACCACATCTCGAGAGCAGATAACTGTGTTTATTTCTCTTATCCAGATACGATACCTTTCATCTCCATCATATCCTAATAGGTAACCCTTTACTGCTTTCTTATCCATTTTCTTGCGTTTCTGATCAGGTATGTGAGCATAACATAGTGATCCAACTATACGCATATGTTTTACTCGAGGTTTTTGTCCTATCCAAGCTTCATAAGGACTTACATTTGAAAAAGAACTCTTTCCTGTTCTGTTCAAAATATACACAGATGTACTAATAAGCTCTGCCCATAATGACGAAGGAAAGTTAATTTCTGAATTTGAATTTTTCAAAGTTCTTGCCATTTCTACCAACGTTCTGTTTTCACGCTCACTTCCACCATTTTGCTGTGGAGTGTAGGAGGCAGTTAATCTTTGAACTATTCCACTTTTCTTCAGGATACTTCTAACATTTTCATTATCAAATTCCCCGCCATTGTCACTTAAGAACTCTTTGATGTTGTGTCCTAAATTTTTAGCATGGGAGATCATATTTTCAATAGCTTCTGCAACTTCTGATTTTTGACGTAGGAAAAATACATATCTAAATTTAGTGAAATGATCTTTAAAGACTACAAAGTAACGATATCTTCTAAAAGATTCATCAAACGGTCCACAAACATCTGCTGAGATAAGTTCTCCAGGTCTTGTGGTCTTCTGTCTAGTACCAAATTTCAAACGATGTGCTTTGCCGTATATACATGCTTCACATAGCTGATTGTCTAACTCAATTTTGAGATTCATTTGTTGTTCTAGAACATTCTTAATATGCCTTTTGTCTTGGTGACCCCAACGCTCGTGGTATAATTGCAGAACAGAATCGCCTGTAATAGCTGTATTTACTTCTACTGGATTCTTCGGAATAAGTACCTCCATGTGAACTTTATATAGACCACCCCTTACGCTTCTTGTACCATAGAGTACAGCCTTGTTGTTGATTTTCAACCAACACTCTTTTGCGGTTGACTCAAATCTACTGTTTCTATTCTTATCTTGAACTGCCAGTACTGAGAATAGGTTCTTACTAATACCTGGAACAAACCAGACTTCTTTAAGTTCTTTGAATTGCTTCTCTTGTTTTACTCTTGTCACAATTTTCAAAGTTCCTTTACCTACAGCTGGTAGTACTTCGCCATTTGCAGCAGTAACTCCATGTGGGGTGTCAAATTTTTCAAATTCTGTGAAGTAACTACTATTATTGGTGATATGTTTCGATGCTCCGTTATCCACAAACCAGTCATAACAGTTTTCTTCAGATGAAAATACTTCTTCGTCTAGAGCTAACATGGACACATTTGCTATGACATCATCTTTTCTTGAGACTTTATCATTCTTATTAGACTTTGCTGGTCTTCCATCAGCTATCCATTTTCGACATAATTTTAACCAGTGTCCATCCTGATGACAATAATTGCATTTTCCTACCTGTTTTTTGCTCTTGAAAGCTATCCTCATTCTACTTGCTTTAGCTTCTAATGCATCTTGATTTTGCACATCACCTTTTGACTTTTCTTCTTTAAATTCTCTTTCTTGAGAACATAACTGAGTAGTCAACTCATCAATTGTTCTTTTATCTTCATTCAAAAGTAGCCAACTTGACTTGAAAGAACGATACTCTTGAGGTAGTGTGTCTAAAATCTTGCAAATTAATAACATCTGAGGCAATTTAGTTTCTTGATTTCTCTCAAGACCTAAATTTAATTCACTCCAGAGGTTCTTTAATTTTGATAAATGAGCAGCCATACTGTCATTCATTGTCCACTTACACTTGAAAAATTGTAGGCAAATGTTATACAGTTGGTTGTCAGATGTTGCTTCAAATAACTTATGAAGCTCTAACCATACTTCTCTAGCATTATCAAACCTCATGATTTTCTGCATGGTTTCTTCATTCATGGAATTCGTTATTACCATTATGGCACAAGTGTTAGCCTTTTTATATCGTGAAAGATCTTCTTCGTATTTCTTCAAAATTGCTTCATCAGCTCCTTCCAGCGGCTGATTTGGTTTAATTATTTTTCCTTCGATAACTTCTAAGGCATCGGCATAATAATTTAAAGCAAATTTTATTCTATACTTCCACATCGGCCAGTCAGCTTCTCCACATAAAGGCTTAGTCTGTAACTTTCCTATCTCCATAATTAGTGTTTCACTTTACGATATAGTAATCTTATAAACACTTCAATAACTAGTCCACTTTAATCATATACTTCCCACAAGGGCTGTCTTTAAACAAAGGTGATTTCAGGACTTGAATAATTAGGAAGAAAAACTTACAGTTCTTACCGTTAGTGAAGAACTATCCTGCTAACTTTTGAAACTTCAGCAAAATCAAGCATTACTTTAATCATAGCAGCTCATTTAGCGTGACTGGGATCCCATAACCTGTTAATTTTTAAGATTAAAGTATATATTAAATATAAAAGCTTGCTAAATTGTGAAGTACGTTTCCCATGAACTTTATTTTAAGTAAAACTAATCCGCTCGACTGAGCTTCTATCAATTTTGAATCCAAAGATATTCAGAAGTGTTGCCACATAACAAAAAACAATTACACTATTATTTTTCTTATAAATATAACAGATATTCTACAAACGCTTTCCGAAGAGCAACGCTTGGACTTCAACGCACTCTCAAGTGCATTAGAACTGCGGTTTGGCGAGAAATGTGTGAAAGACTACAGCAGGCTGCAGTTGAAATCACGCCAACAGAAGCCTACCGAAACACTCCAGGAGCTCACCACGGATGTTGAAAGGCTCTGCCATCTCGCCTTTTTGGACTGCTCCGCTGAAACGAGAGAAATCCTGTCTCTACAGTACTTCTTAGATGGCATCAGGGATGTAGAGATACAGAAGGCCCTACGAATGGCAGATGTCAAGGATTTAAAAAGTGCTTTAGTATATGCCATGAAGTACGAAGCAGCCCAGCAAGCAACTCGTAGAGAACCCCATCCTATCAGGACTGCTACTATACAGGAGCCAGAACAAATTGCTGCTCGTCTGGATGAATTGCAAAGACAAGTCAGTAACTTGAGACGAAATACTCCGGAAAAGAAGCAGAGCCTGAAGTGCTGGAACTGTGGAGGCGAGGGCCACATACGGAGAAACTGCCAATCCCGCCAAGACCGCTCCCAGAAGGGCGGAGGAAAACTAAATTCTGGCCATCTCGCGGGGCGGAGGTTGCCAGTTGTTGAGAAGCCCCATCTTAGAGCTCTACAAATTTCTGCGATGAGTGGCGGCAGTAATGGACTCTTCATCATGGGACACGTAAATGGTGTTCCCTGCAATATGATCATCGATACTGGAGCCAATGTGGCCATCATCTGGAGAGATTTGGCTCAACAACTGGATGGAAGACTAATCTGGACCCCGCCCTGCGTTACCCTCCAAACTGTGTCCTGCGATAAAATCAACATCCATGGAAAAACGAACATTAACATCACGTTCGGGAGTGCTTCTTATCATCACACGGCATATGTGGTGGACATTATGGACACTTGTATACTCGGACTTGACTTTTTAAGGAAATATAATTTTTCCTTGGACTTTCAAAACAATGAGCTGCATTCAGTTTCTGAAGACATAGCGTTATTTGG
This sequence comes from Linyphia triangularis, assembly GCA_963978545.1. Lineage (NCBI taxonomy): Eukaryota > Metazoa > Arthropoda > Arachnida > Araneae > Linyphiidae > Linyphia > Linyphia triangularis. Next base: position 31,906,027 of record OZ021725.1, on the reverse strand, counting down.
AATCAAAGATAGTGAAGTTAAATCCGTACATCAAATAATAGCTCAAAGTGACATCACATTACCCGCAAGAACAGAATTATTACTTCCTGGATACATAGCTGAAGATAAAAGTTTCCGATATGGCATAATGGAATACCCTGAAAACCACAACAGCTCCAAAGGAATACTGGTAGCTTCAACTCTCGTTGACCTTTCAAGGACTGCCATACCTGTGAGGGTCGCCAATAGGAATGATAAAGTGAAAATTATTAAGAAAGGTGAAGTGTTAGTCACCTGTACTTCCGTAACTTGCATAAATCGAACTACCAATCTTCCAGCCACTGTGTCTTCAGAAAACTTAACTTCAGAGCTACTGCAGAATGCACCGTTAAACAACGTAGAAAGAAGTGCTGCACAACTAGTCATCCAAGAATTCCAAGATGTCTTTTCCCGCACATCTTCGGATGTCGGACGAACAAGTTTGACGCAGCATAGAATTGATACAGGAGACCACCCACCTATCAAGCAACACCCAAGACGACTACCGTTTGCCAAACAGGAAGAGGTAGAAAGTCTTCTAAAAGAAATGCAAGATAGCGACGTGATTGAACCTTCAACCAGCCCTTGGGCCTCTCCCATCGTCCTGGTTCGGAAGAAGGATGGTTCAACTAGATTTTGCGTCGATTATCGGAGGTTGAACGATGTTACGAAGAAGGACACCTACCCTCTTCCCAGGATTGATGACACTCTGGACATTATTTCTGGAAACAAGTGGTTTTCGACACTAGACTTAAAGAGTGGATATTGGCAAGTTGAGATACACCCTGATGACAAAGAGAAGTCAGCATTCACAACCGGACAAGGACTTTGGCAGTTCAAGGTGATGCCTTTTGGATTATGCAATGCCCCAAGCAACATTCGAACGCCTTATGTAAACAGTGCTAAGAGGTCTTTCCTACGAAGCCTATCTCGTTTACCTCGATGACATCATTATCGTGGGGCGAAGTTTCGAGGAACATCTTGAAAATTTTAGGAAGGTACTGCGGAAATTAAAAGATGCCAACCTGAAATTAAGTCCGGCCAGATACAGAAAAAGAACAGATACAGAAAAAGTGTCGGCAGTTAAAGAATGGAGATGCCCCAAAGATGTACATCAGTTGAGGAGTTTCCTGGGGCTTTGCACCTACTATTGACGATTCGTGAAGGACTTTTCTTACATCGCAAGACCCCTTCACAGACTGGCAGAGAGCAAGCAGAAATTCTTGTGGACGAAAGACTGTGAGGATGCATTTGACCAACTGAAGGAGGCTTTAACATCATCACCTATCCTGACGTATCCTCAGCCCGATAAACAATTCATTCTTGACACGGATGCGAGCAACGAGAGTATCGGTGCTGTTTTGTCCCAAGAAATAGACGGCCAAGAACGAGTCGTAGCATATTGGAGTAAGTGCCTATCTAAACCGGAGAGGAATTACTGTGTCACCAGGAAAGAGTTGCTCGCCATAATTAAAGCCGTAGAGCATTTCCATCATTACGTCTACGGCAGGAAATTCCTGCTCCGTACGGATCATGCATCGTTGACCTGGCTTCTAAATTTAAAGAATCCCGAAGGTCAGATAGCCAGATGGATAGAGAGACTCCAAGAGTATGACATCGATATCCGTCATCGGAAAGGATCATCACATGGAAACGCAGAAGCCCTGTCTAGGAGACCCTGCTCAGAGAGCTGCCGATATTGTTCCAGGGTTGAGGCGAGTTACGGACTGTACGCCAAGTTACATCTTCAACTTCATCGGATCCAGATTCGTGGAGTGACGGAGAAGTCAGAAAAGACCAATTGGGAGACCCTGACATCAAGCCTTTAATCGATTTAAAGGAGTCTTCGAATGCGACACCTACTTGGCAGGACATTTCCACCTTTAGTCCTACGACAAAGCAATATTGGGCCCTCTGAGACTCCCTCCATATTCGAAACGGCGTGCTGTACCGGAAGTTCGAATCTGATGATGGAAAGACATCCCGATGGCAACTATTACTTCCAAGAACCCGAGTCTAAGACGTTCTTAAAGAGCTTCATAGTAGTCCAACTGGAGGCCACTTCGGAGTAATGAAGACGTTGCAAAGAGTTCGAGAGCGATTCTACTGGAGTAAAGCGAGGGCTGACGTGGAGAAGTGGTGCCGATCATGTGATGCCTGTGCAGCCCGGAAAGGACCGAAGAAACGCAGTCGAGGAAAACTGCAACGTTACAACGTGGGAGCTCCTTTTGAACGGATTGCGTTTGACATCTTGGGACCACTACCACGATCTTCTGACGGCAACAAATACATCCTTGTTGTCATGGATTATTTTACGAAGTGGCCCGAAGCGTATCCTATCCCTGATCAAGAGGCTACCACCGTTGCAGAGGTAATGGTTCAGAGCTGGATTTCCAGATTTGGAGTGCCTTTACAGTTACACTCTGATCAAGGAAGAAATTTTACCTCTGCTGTAATGAAAGGACTTTGTGATCTACTTGGCATTGACAAAACACAGACGACGCCTTTACATCCACAATCGGATGGCATGGTGGAGAGGTTTAACAGAACCATCCTCAATAACCTCTTACTAATGGTTTCGAGAAACCAACAGGACTGGGATCAGAAGTTACCTTTGTTTCTTCTGGCCTATCGCAGCGCTATCCATGAGACTACCGGCTATTCCCCATCTCAGATGCTCTTCGGTCGTAACCTTCGTCTGCCTTGCTATCTGTTGTTTGGACGCCCTCCAGATGCACCTTCATCGCCAGAGGAGTACGTCGAGGATCTTCAGACACGGTTTGAAGATGTGCACAATTTTGCCAGAGAGCGAATCAACTTGGCGACGGACAAGATGAAGACCAGATACGACTCGAAGGCTACAGGACATCAATTCCAGGAAGGTGACAAGGTTTGGTTCTGGAACCCGAAACGACAAAAAGGACTTTCTCCCAAACTTCAGTCTCATTGGGATGGTCCTTACTCAGTCCTCAACCGGCTGAATGATGTCGTGGTCCGAATACGTAAGTCACCAAATTCTAAACCTAGAGTGGTACATTACGACAGGTTAGCCCTTACTATGGCCATAGTTTATAATCCCCATAGTTTGTAATCCCCATAGTTTGTAATCCCCCTTATGTATAAAGTGTATATAGTCATTAAGACCATGGTCACATGTGTATATAAATTTTTACGTTTATTGTTTATTTAATGGTTTACTTAATTATTTATTTATTTATTCAGTAATGTTTCTGTCTTTAAATTAGTAAGTTTAGTAAGTTTTATAGTTTAGTTATGAACACAGAGTGTTTGCTATTGCAGAGCTTGAGCCTTCTTTCAGGGAACTGTACTGCCCGGGACGTGCAGTCCTTGGGAGGGGGGGCAATGTTACGAATTTTTGTATATTTGTAAATATTTCGTAGTTTTAATTTTGTAAATAAATAAATTTCTGTACATTTCGCATAAGGCAATGCAATAGTTTGTTTCACGGCAATAGGGGTGTTATCGCTTGATAACGAGTTTTACAGAGGTAACTCTGGGAAGCGAGTTCAAGGGGCAGGGCATTTAACATTATGGTAATGGGAATCTCGCCAAATTTGCGAGATAGAGCCAAGTTGGCAATGGTTTTGGCGACTAATTTTTGTCGCCAAATTTGGCGAGAAATAGCCAAATGTCGCCAAACTTGGCGACCATTTGGCGACATTTTCGGTACATGTATAGGTACATGTATCCCCATATACATGTATGGACTTTTCAACTACAGTCTGGAAAGTTCTCCAAACATCTACCTCTAGAAGTCTCAAGAATGTTCGCCGCCTCCCCTATATAAGCACGGCCGTGAGTGGAGTTAGTTAGTTAGTTGTAGTTGACTGATTTTGAGTCACTGAGTGAGTTGTCTCTCAACGTTCATTGTGAGAGCTGTATTCCTGACTTGAGTAGTTAGTTCTTGGATTTTTAGTCAATGCATTAGTTGACTGGAGATACTGAGCGAACTGTATTGCATTGTCTTTTGCGGCGATTTAGCAGTTGTTATCAAGTTTTTAACTGCTGTTTTGTGCTCTATTGAGGTGAAAAGAGCTGTATTGTGTCTACTAGAACGAGAAGTTCTGGAGCTGTAAGAGAACTGTGAAGAGTTATTTTGGAATAAATTTCTGCAAGTTTTGATCTGCTTTGGCGTCAAATCTTTCGAACCCGTACAACGCAACAAAATACACCAATTTTTGTAATTTTAATTACTAGACTGGGTTTTTGAAAAGTGTTTGAAACTAGTGGGAACATATATTTTCTCTGTCGAATAAAGAAATATTTCAGTGCATTATTTTAATTACAAATTTTCAGTATGAATAAATCACAATTACCTGTGGCAAATACTTTCATTTCACAAAATTGCAGACTATCAAATCTATTAAATACTTGCAATGTGATGTACTGTCCATATATGGGTTGAGAACAGTTAACTTGTAGGATGTGAAACTCAGGTTTTGTGACAGGATAGATAGAGCAAGCATACGAGTTCAGGAATTTTCCAACTTCAGTATGAGGAATCCCGTAAGATAAGTCGTCGTAGTAGCGACTGAACGTCTCGATAAGGCCTGTTTCGTCAACAGTAACTCTAAAACCACGAAGACTCTGAGCTAAAATAAAGATGAAACAAATACTCACCAAAAATATGAAGTAAATAAATTGAATAAGCTTATTTTTGAGAAAAACATGAATAAAACCGTATGAAATGGGAAAAGTTATTGGATTGTAACACAAAACAAGATTAATTACAAAATTAATTGCTGAGGTAATAATTTTTCACTTCTTAAGCATCATAATGTAAGATGCATGGATATTGATTATGTATGCACATTCTCTCAATTAATTCATACTTCAATTTGCGTTTATTTACAGGAAGGTGAATAATCAAAACCTTCCAGGCAAAAACGCAAACTAAACTAAAAAAATAACGCTACAATATTGAAGGCTGAATACTTACAAATATCGTAATAACAATAATAAACGGCAATCCCCTTCTCATATCCAGTCTCATCGATCCTCGGATGCGGTTTCTTGTACTTGTCCAGCCCATTGACTACCTTGACACGTCCACCCGGCTGCATGGAAGGTACGTCTTCATTAAAGTGGAAGTACTGCTCCATTTCTGACATGCCCTCCACTTTCTGGCATGACTTGCCGAACTTGAAGAGATAGAAAGGAGCGTCAGTTGGCAGCTGAATCATGTTTTCCGCACTACCATCCCCTCTGCAGCAAAAGTAGATCTGCGTGATCTGCCGCGTGTAGTTGCCGGTAGGAATGTATCTGTTGGCAATAGTAGTAGTAGTAGCATATATATTGCCTTCATTGGTTAAAAAGCCCTAAATCCAAAAAAAAATAAAAAATATTCAACTGCATATTTTGACGCTTTTCATTCGTCCTTTAAAATAATAATAATAATTATTATTATTGTATAGGTTTGTATGACCTAAGAGCTTAAGTAATTCAGTGAAATAAAAATATTATTTTTAAGGACAGATCAGAAAGTGTCAAAATATGCAACTGGATTTTTTTGTACTTAGGGCCTTTCAGATTATGACGGCAGCATACCAAACTAACACACATTCAATGTTCATATAATTCACTTCACATGTACTCACAACTAACATAAACTTAACCCATTACTAATTTCAATTTTATGTTAGTAATTTTCGTCAATGATGTTCGTTGTTTTATTTCAATTAGGTTGAGCTGTCAATTATGGGAGCAACCTGTAATTAAATCTGCATGTCAGTATAACAGTTAAAAAATGGTGGAGTTTAGTAATTGGAAGTGCTGTTATAAATGTAACTTCTTGATAGTGGAATAACGCTGAATTATTCACAATAATAAAGCTTATTATTGTTTTAAAGTTGTATTTGTTGAAGAATTATTTTAAAAATAAGTGGTATTTTTAAAACGATGAGAATTTACCATAAACATATCAAAGGAGTAGTTTACAAAATATATTATTTGGTTTTAAAGACAATTTAGGAGTAAAATCATAAAATAAATTTTTCAGAAATTTTTTAAAACAAATTTCGTCCTTGAATTTATCAAACTTAAAGCAAGCTATGAAAATATATAAGTTTTAGCGAGCTGTTTTTAATTTTTCCATGATTAACATATCATATACCCATCGAATGTCTTGTCCGAAAATGAGTTCTTGGATTCTCTCCAGTCACTTAAATTGTGCTGATCCCTCCAGATGATGTACCCACTTGAGAAGTCCGGTGGGCAGTTGTTCCCGTGCTGGAAGATGCAATACTCTCCTGGTGGCCACTGGCGCGGTTTCCTGGAGTAGGCCTGATAACGGGTCTTCATGCAGAAATGTTGTTCCACTCCACTTCTTTGGTGCATTCCTTGGCCGGTCTTTTTCTGAAGGCCACCTAATAGAAGAACAATGTTTTATTTCTAGTCAAACCATTTATCAAAAATTTGTATTGTACATTTGTAGTTAAATTTTTGCTTCGACATAAATCTTACTTCAAAATCATAGAATGTTAGTAAATCCTTTAAATTTTTATCAAAAGTACAGCTATTACACAAGATCAAAAATAAAGGAAACACTTATTGTAGTTTTACTGTGTTTTTTTCTTAAAATGTACAGATTTCTTTTAATACATATTAAATCCATATTAAATATTAATTAAGCTTATTACGCACAAATACGCATACATGGTTTACACTTTATTAAATAAATTGTTGAAAGGACTTAACAGGGCACAACCATTTCATGTAGATTAGGGAAAGTAACATAGGTTTATGACGAATGTGTTTTAATGAAATTTTCATAATTTAAAAATCAGCTGTAAAATTTATTAAAATTAGAGTTATATATTTAGAGAAATACTATTTGGAGGCTTGATAATTAGATTAAAACAATTAAAAGAAGAGTTTTGTGTGCGGGAGGAGAATTTTTATTTGTGTTTTATTAGTACAGGCAACGATAATTAAGTATACATGATTGAGTACGCAACCTTTTAAAAGCATTCCTGGTGTCCAGTGAAGAACTTTGTTGTCTTGTACAATATCGTACTGCATATCTTGGAAACGGTAACCAGCCTGCCAATGGAATCCTCTTCCAACTGGGCATCCAGAAACTGGCATAGGCAGTCCATATTGACCATCCGGCCAAGATAATCCACTGGCTTCAGTTTTCAACTGATACATAAATATTACAATTTAAAAACTCATTTCCCAGATTTACATAGTTAAACTAAACTTCACATCAAGTAGCTAAAAACAATTAATTTACATACTTTAATTTTATTTAACCTTTGGAACTATGATATAACAGCTATATGATGTACACATGATGAATTATGATATCAATCCTTATTATTCGATGTTAAAATAATAAATAAAAAGTAATTATTAAAAGTAATACTTAATTATTATGAACAATTTCGAAAATATCATTTACTTAAACACAGTGAATGAATCGGAAGTTAAAAATCTGTCTAAAACCTGAGTTTAACTATAAATTCTTCAAAAATATATTGCTCTGTATACACTACATCGAATTAACTTATCCCAAATTGACGAAAATCGTATTATTTTTACATTCCATGTGACTAACCATCTCTATGACAATAAAAATTTAGAAAGCTTTTGTATTACCATCAACAAAAAGCTCTAACTCATATAAGAACCTGTGATTTACTCTTGGACAAAAAGCTCTAACTCATATAAGTACCTGGGATTCAGTCTTGGTGCTGTACAGTTCGAATCCATACACCAAGTACTTCTTTTGCAGATTCACTTGCCACCAAGGATCCCGTTCGAATTCTGTCGCAGTACACAATCCGGAACCAGTTCCAGCGTTGGTATTGCCGTCCACTCCGAATCCCGCGTGTCTTCCATCACGTGTGCTGGATTGCTTTGCAGGCTTACTCACGGCCACGTTTTTCAAGAAAAGTTTGCTTCCTGAAAAGAATAAACATTGTGATATTTTCGGCGAATGCAACTTGTTGCACAGAAAATTTAATTTTGGAATCGTTTAGCAAAAATTTATTTGAATATTGAATTTTTTTTTTTTTTTTTTTTTTTTTTTTTACAAAGAACACTGGTATTTATTTATAAGTGACTTATATTAATAAAGCACCATGTTTATTTCAGAATTTTCATTAAAACATTTGTAATATATATATTTTTTACACTGACTTAACTTGGTGTATTTGAGTGAAAGGACTGTCATTAAAAAAAAAAAAAAAAAAAAAAAAAAAAAATACATGACTAAGTAATAAAATGTTGCTAACTTTTAGAAATATATGGAACATGAATTTGGCTTATTTTAAGTGCAAGTTTCTCATGTCTTATCTTTTGGATGTGGTTATATGATTGTGATATGCATTGATACATGAAATAGGTAATTTAGACTTTTGAAACAGATATTTTCGTCAATATTTCTTTGTTTTTCAATTAAAGTATTAATCTTGCTTATTTGTGTACAGATAGGACATAAAACAAGACACTTCAAAAAGTTTTTATTGAAAAGGTTTTAGATTAACCCCACAGAAACACTTACTCAAATTCTTCAAAGGTGGCTCATGCATCCCTCTGTAAACTGCATAGAACCCTCTTCCATTACCGACCTTCCTCCACCTGGTTGCAAACACTAGAGTCATGATATTCGTCTTGGAGTAGACAATTCCTTCTCTGTTGAGGTTGCAGAACCCACCGATGAGATTCTCTGCCCTGGTGCCTTCTCCGCTGTAGACCCACAAGACTCCGGTCTCAGCAGTGCAGTTCCTGGATCCTGGTGCACCAGGGATGTCGAAGTCACTGAACTCAAGTTCCACGACATAGTGTTGGAAGACGCGCAGGATCCAGGTGTGGTTGTAGTCACCGGACATGTCTGACGAGAAGTAGTAGTTCGGAGGAAAAGGGTACCTAGAGGGAAAGAAGTTAAAGAGTGACTAAAATTAGTAAAATTCAGGTCATCCTATCATATTTATAAGCTCTGTTTGTCAGCAGATTAACACGTTCAGTGAGGGATTTTACTGTATAAAAAACTTATTTTCCGATTGGGATGGTCAGAGTTTGTTTAAATTTTTTAATGGAGGGAGTGGCAAATGCTAAATATCAGAATGATATTTACAATTTTGTTATTTTAGAATGCTGTTCAACAGTGTATTGGTTGGATTGAACGCTCAATAACCTATTTTGGTGAACATTAACAGATAATCAGGCTGGATACTATAGCTTAATGTGGACGCATATCTTAATTTCCAAACCACAATAAACACCCGTGCCTAATTTAGGGTTCAAACCTAGTACCTTTGGCATGTGAAGCGAGAGCGCTAACCACACCGTCATAAAATGGGCTGTTTAACAGTGTAAGTATTTTTCACATTCTTACTACATTATCTGGCCAAAAGTATCCTGACACCCAGTGGTATGGACTTAGAGCGTCCTGAGGTATTAGTATGATGTTGGTCCCCCTTTTGTATCGATGACAGCCTGCACACGTTTGGGAAGACTTTCCACAATTTTTGATAGGTGACCATAGGAATTGCCTTCCAGGCGTCCATCACAGCTGAAGTGAGTGATTGCAGTAAAGATGGTCGATTTGGCTGGCTACGTAATCTGCGCTCTAATTCGTCCCAAAGGTGTTCTATGGGATTTAGATCGGGGATCTGAGAAGGCCAGTTCAGTTTTTGAACACCCATTTCGTCAAACCACGTCTGTGCAAGCCTCGATGTGTGAATGGAGCAGTTATCCTGCTGGAAGAGAAATGGGCCTTCCCCGAAATATTGCCATAGAGTTGGGAGTGCAGCATTGTCCAGAGAGTCCACATACATCTCAGAGTTCATGTTTCCAACCACAAGAACTAACGGACCCAGGCCAAACCACGAGAAACATCCCCACACCATTATGCTTCCACCACCAAACTTAACAGTCGGCACAATGCAGTCACTATAGAAACGTTCGCCGGGCATCCGCCAAACTCAGACACTTCCATCTGACTGCCAGACTGTAAAGCGAAATTCATCACTCCAAAGAACAGTTTTCCACATGTCCACAGTCCAATGACGGGGAGCTCTACACCATTATAATCGATGCTTCGCATTCTGTGGAGTGATGTTCGGCTTGTGAGCAGCTGCACGACCATGGAATCCCAAGTCTTTTAATGTTGTGACATTCCTTAATAGTTCTATAGATGGCAGCACTAGTATATTTCTGAAGGTTATAAAATTTAAATGCATTTAATTCCTTTTTAATTAGTTTTAAATTTTTTATAATTAATGAGTAGAATAATAGAATTATTTCTTGTTTATTTTGTATCAATTTAATACTTTTAAAGACGCCAATGTATGGTTTTTTGTTTGAAAGAAAATTGTTGATTTTTCTGGTAATTTCTAGATAATGTTAGCTCTTTCTAGAATGTTTGAAAAAGTATAAAAGCCTACAGCGATGGTTTGTAGGGGATCTTTTTTGGTTGTGATATTTGTTGTGTGTTTATGTTTTTGTGGTGCTCTGTAAATGTGTGTTTTGTGCTGAAATATAATTGTGAATATAAGAATTCATCCTCTTTATTTAGTGCACACACTACACGATTTCTGCAGAGATTTTGACATGGATTAAACTACGAAAGTAAGTTTATTCTGTCTCTTTTTTTTGGATTACTCGAAGCCAGGACTTGGTGAAAGAAGTTGTTTAGTGTAATTTGTTTAGATTTGAACCTGCTTATGTCTGGTAGACATTCTTTTTAGTTTAGTTTTCTAAATGTTAGGATATATTTTGTAGCTTCTGATAGCGCGCGGATAATTACGTTTTCAGATATATATTGAGTTTTTTTTTTTCCTAACATTTAACTCTCGACGGACAGTCCTGCTTCTAACACTAACGCCTGATGAACTTTGGAACTCCTGAAAAATTTCCACCAACAAGGACTTGTGATTTTGTTTCACTAACTTTTTCAGAGCTCTGCGGCTGCGTTCACCAAGTGTTTTGGACTACCGGTTCGTTTTTCTGCCGTTTCACTGCCTCGACGTTTCCACTTATCACTCACAGTGGATTTAGGCTTCTGTAGAATGTCGGCAATCTCACGAACTGATTTCCCACAAAGGTGGCATCCCACTATTCTGCCACGATCAAACTCACTAAGCTCCTTTGACTCACTCATTGCCTCACAAACGCATAAATACAATCTGACAAACCACTACCAACACTTTTATAGCTTTCAATTACGTATCAAATTGCGTCACTCGTCAGAACCACTTTTTTAAGGGGTTGTCTGGACACTTTTGGCCAGATAGTGTACTAGTGTTTAATAGGAATATGAAAGTATTCCTGTTATATATACTGGGATAGTAGGAATACGGGAAATACTTAGTCAAATGACACATCTAGCAAAACGAAACTGTTGCAAATAGATTAATACTATTACATTCTCTGTTTATATTAATGTATGCGCATGCGCGCCAAATGTATAAGAAGAAACACTGGATGAAAAGAAGAGGAGAGGAGATGTAACCTTGGCAGAGAGCAGATATCAGCTCTGCTGCTCTCAATGCATTTACGTATTAAAATTGTTATATAAAAATTCTCCCTTAGTCGATATCGTTATTTCCCCCGGACTTGTAAGATTTATTTAAGGTGAAGTTTTCTATTCACAACATGTGGCATCCCTGCCGGGATTAAGCGTCGCGTTTGCGACAGATATCGACTACGTACGATAAAATGAATTTAGAAACAACTAAGCAGAAACGTGCGTCAGTGCGGAGTGCTTTTACGAGAGCTGCAAATAAATTAAGCACTTTGCTTGATGACGTGTCGGACACAATAGAACTGGAAATCAGCCTTGACCAGTTATCAGAGAAAGCTCAACAACTAAGAATCCTAGATGACAACTTTCTCTTACTGTATCAACAAAAGGGTTGTACGTCGGATGAGTACCAACAAGAGTATGATGTATCCGAAGAATACCATGAACGATTGGCTGCTTTAAGAGTTCTAGTCAAGAGAAGGTTGAATCCTCGGATTACTACTGAAACGGGAGTTTCAAATGCAGTTGCGTTGGCAGACATCACTACTGCGACCTCTGGACAGAAGAAGAAGTTACCGGAGATCGAGCTGCGGAAGTTTGATGGAGACCCAAGGAACTGGCTAAGTTTTTGGTCCCAATTTTCTAAGATAGACGAGGATGCAAGTCTCGACGAAAGGGACAAATTCCAGTACCTTATTCAAGCCACACTGGAGAATTCCCCGCCCAGGCGAATAGTTAACTCCTTCCCGTCAACGAGTGCTAACTACCGCAAAGCTGTGGACTACCTTAAAGAACGATTTGGAAAAGAAAGTGTCCTAATACAAGTTTACATAAGAGATCTACTCACTTTAGTGATCAGTGACAAAAGAAACGTAAACTTGTCAACATTGTACGACCAACTACAGACTCAATTACGTGCCTTAGAGTCTTTAGGATTAACCAAGGACAGATATGCTGACTTCTTATTTCCACTCGTTGAGTCTGCACTTCCAAGTGATTTAATTCATATTTGGGAGAGGCAAAGAGGATTGTCTATGGAGGTAACGGGTAAGACGGATTTAGACAAATTAATAGATTTTGTTAAAAATGAAGTTGAATCTGAATTTCGAGTTAATATGGCTAAGGAATCTTTTGTTTCTGAAAAAGTAAATATTTCTAAGAAATTTAATAAGGTAGAAACTAAGATTATTCCTACTACTTCTGATCTATTGTTTAATGATAAATCTGTATCGCATGATAAAAAATTTAAGAAATCTGATACTTGTATATTTTGTGAAAAATATCATTTTTCAGAGAGTTGTAATGAAGCTGCTTCTATGAGTTTAGATTGTAAGAAAGAAATCATTAAGAAAAAGAAGGCTTGTTTTGTTTGTCTCAAACTTTATCACCAATCAAATTCATGCAGATCTAGACATAAGTGCCCCTTATGTCAACGAAGGCATTTTGTTTTGTTATGTCCTGATTTGGCCTCTAAACAAGTTGAAAATCTTTCAACTAGAGAAAAAGAAGAAAACAAAACAAATACGCTTAATAATAATGTCTTGCAACTCTCTGATGTATTGCTTCAAACTTTAATTGTAAGATTGCATAATGGTCCTAAAGAAATGTTAATAAGATGCATTTTTGACACAGGTTCATGTAAGTCATATATTTGTAATAATATAGCTAAGGTTATGAATTATGAACCAATTGGAAAAACTAAGTTAAAACATTCTCTTTTTGGCTGTGTTGAAACAGAAGAAAGTGTGCATGATAATTATTTAATTGAAGCAAGTAGTGTTGATAGAAAATATCAATGTAAATTTGAAGTTTTAAGTGTACCGAATATTTGCTCTGATATAAAACAGGTCCCATCTGGTCCGTGGATAAAAACACTCCAAAATCAAGGAGTTAAGATTTATGATTTAGAAAATACGCAACTAAAAGTAGAAAAGAGAATTGCTTTATTGATAGGATCAGATATTTTGGGAAGATTGCTGACAGGGCGAATACTAAATTTGAAGAATACGAGCCTCACTGCACTTGAGAGTAGGTTGGGATGGTCTTTAATAGGCCCCATTAATTCGTTTCCAAGTGGTAGTGCGGAAAAGAAGGGAAATTTGGCGAGCCATCTGGTTAATACTTCCTTGTTGGCGAGGGGGAAATGTATCTCAGACTTATGGGCATTAGATACCATCCAGATCTCGGAATCTGCCATTAATCAATCTAAACAAGATTTAGAAGTTGAAACGCAGAAATATTTTAAAGAAACCATTGGCATTAATGATGAAGGGAGATACGAAATTTCACTTCCATGGGTTGTAGATAAAACACTTTTGCCAGATAATAAAGTATTGGCAGAAAAGAGCCTTTCTAGTACAAAAAGAAAATTAATAACTTCGAATAATTTTGATAATTATGGGAAAGTTTTTGTTGAATGGTTATCACTGGGTATCATTGAAAAGGTAAACAATGCAGGGGAGGGTCTTCATTATTTAGCCCACAGACCTGTTTATAAGGAAAATAATCAGACGACAAAAATAAGACCAATTTATAATGCGTCTGCGCACTTAACAGGTTGCCCTTCGTTAAATGATTGTTTAGCTACTGGACCTAATTTAATAGAATTGATACCATCATTACTTAATAAGTTTCGAAAGTATAAAATTGGAGTTACGTCAGATGTAGAAAGGGCTTTTTTACAAATTTCTATTAAAGATAAGGATAGAGATTTTTTAAGATTTCTGTGGTTCGATAAAGATGACCCAGAAAAAATAGTAGAATTCAAACATAAGAGAGTAGTGTTCGGACTAACTTGTAGCCCGTTTTTATTGGCCGCGACAATTCAATATCATTTAAGTCAAGTTCCAGGGAATTTAAGTAACACAGCAGAAGTCCTTAAGACAGCGTTTTACGTTGATAACTGTGTAACAAGTTTTAATTCTGAAATAGAAATGAAAAAATTTGTTCTGGAATCTCAAATAATTATGTCGTCAGGTCACTTTAATTTAAGGGGTTGGAAATCAAATCTACTAAACGCGGTTTTTGAGGAACAGTCTCCGATCGAAAATAAAATACCACTTCTAGGTTTGGAATGGGATACAGGTAAGGACAATTTGTCTTGTATCGTGAAACAATTTGACGAATCGGATGAGTTAATTACAAAAAGGATAGTGTTGGCTGTTGCAAATCAATTGTATGATATTATCGGATATGCAATTCCTGTGATGTTGTTACCTAAATTGATTTTACAAGAAACGTGGGATTTGAAACTTAAGTGGGATGAAGAAATTCCGAAACGTTTAAGCAATAAGTTTAAGGTATGGCGACAACAATTGCATATGTTATCTGATATTAAAATTCCTAGATGGCTAGGTTTTACGGAAAATAATGACTCGATAAGTTTGCATTTGTTTTGTGATGCGAGTAAATTGGCCTATGGTGCCTGCGTGTATATAAGAGTGGTAAGTAAAGGTTTAGTAGATATTAGGTTAGTTAACGCAAGATCGAGAATAGCACCTTTAAAGCCTATCACTATACCTCGTTTAGAACTTCTCGCTTGTTGCATAGGGGCAAGGTTATTGTCTTCAATAATTAAGGATCTTAATATTTCTAACGCTAATGTGCATTGTTGGACTGATTCCACTACAGTTTTGTGTTGGCTACGAAGAGATCAAAATTGGGGGATTTATGTCTTAAATCGCGTTAGAGAAATTCGTCTTTTGACTCCTACTGTAATATGGAATCATGTTCCGGGAGCTCTAAATCCTGCCGATTTGGCTTCTCGTGGATGTTCCGTAGAACAATTAATGATTAGTAAATGGTGGGAGGGACCGGATTGGTTACTTGAAAAGGAAGATAATTGGCCAAAATGCAATGACGAGCCAGATGAGGACCTGGTTAATGCAGAGAAACGGAAAACTATAATTGTTACATTAACAAAAGATAATGAAAATGGTAATTGGTATTGTAAATATTTCTCATCTTTTAAAAGGATTGTTAGAATGATTGCTTGGATATTAAGATTTTATAATAACTTGAGAAATGTAAATAAAAACTTTTCTAAGGATTTATCGGTTGTAGAAATAGATAAAGCAGAAATATCTCTATTGTTATTAATTCAAAAAGAATCATTTGCTAGTGAAAAAGATGAGAATCTTAAAAAACTTAGACCAATGGTCGATAGTAATGGATTAATTAGAGCTAAGACTAACGTCGCATATCGTGACGATACAAATGACTTTAAATTTCCAATTATTTTACCATCAAAACATCCTGTAGTAAAGTTGTTGATAATAAGCACACATAATGATTTATTGCATGGAGGTACGTCTATGCTGATGTCTCATTTAAGAGAAAAATATTGGATTTTGAAATCACGTAAAACTATAAGAAATTGTATTTTATCATGTATAAAGTGTCAAAGATTTAAGGCAACAAGGTGTGATGCTGCTCCGGGCATCTTGCCCAACGATAGAGTTCGTGATGCTGCAATTTTTGAAGTTGTAGGATGTGATTTGGCGGGACCCCTTTATTTGAAAGATGGGAGAAAATCCTACATAGTTTTATACACCTGTGCAGTCTATCGAGCAATACACCTGGAGTTAGTCACATCCTTGAGTACTGAAATCTTTTTTCAATCATTAAGACGTTTTGTTGCACGTAGAGGGCGGCCAACCACCATTTTCTCGGACAATGGAACGAATTTCCTTGGGGCAGAGAGAGCTCTTGAAGCCCTTGATTGGGATACTCTCTGTTCAAAAGCCGCTGAGCAAAAAATTTGTTGGAAATTTAACCCTCCGACAGCTGCTTGGTGGGGTGGTTGGTGGGAGCGGTTGATCCAAATGGTGAAACAAATTGTCCGCAAGATTCTAGGTCGTGCTTCTCTCGATTACGAAGAGTTACTCACCGTGCTATGTGATTGCGAAAGAGTAATTAATTCGAGACCTCTCACTTATGTGTCGGAAGATGTGGAGGACGGTTTTCCGTTAACTCCCGAAATGTTTCTGCGCGAAATAAAAGAATCTGGAGTGCCAGATATTGATAATGTAGATAAAGAAAAATTAAGTAAGAGAGCAAAGTATCTACAAAAAATTAGGGAATTATTAAGACGAAGATTTCGCTCAGAATATTTGGGGCAATTAAGGCAGCAGGCAATTAGAGATTCAAAATTTAAGCCTCTCAAAGTAGGAGAAATTGTTCTTCTCGAGGAATCTAATAGGAAACGCGCTTATTGGAATCTGGCACGTGTGATAAAACTCATTCCTGGTCGAGATGGGCACATAAGACTTGCACTTGTTAAAACTGAAAGTACCGAATTTTTAAGACCAGTTCAAAGGTTATACAGACTGGAAATGGATAACAACTTAGAGAATCAGGACACACAACCAATTCCTTTGACCACCAGTAGTGGTAGAGTTGTGAAAGTACCTGTACGAGTGTGAAAACAAATTGTATTCTTTTGTATTTTGAATATCAATGTTGATTTAAATTCTTTGTTTTATATTTGTATTGTGTTTTGTGTATAGATAATACATTAAGTAAGTAGTTTGTAATGAATATATGTGTATGTTGTTTTGAGTGTTTTAGCTTAAGGTACACTCAAAAGGTGGGAGTGTGTTGCAAATAGATTAATACTATTACATTCTCTGTTTATATTAATGTATGCGCATGCGCGCCAAATGTATAAGAAGAAACACTGGATGAAAAGAAGAGGAGAGGAGATGTAACCTTGGCAGAGAGCAGATATCAGCTCTGCTGCTCTCAATGCATTTACGTATTAAAATTGTTATATAAAAATTCTCCCTTAGTCGATATCGTTATTTCCCCCGGACTTGTAAGATTTATTTAAGGTGAAGTTTTCTATTCACAACAGAAACAATTAGACAAGTGTTTTGTGTTATAATTGTTGCATAAATATTATCAATATATTTTGGATATAAGGTATGTAATTTTACTCCACTACATGATTTATACATAATATATCTCTTTAGAAAATTGTGACACTTATATTTGTCTCCAACTTCAACCTGCAAGAGTAAGTGAGTATGTATACAAACATTCTCTCAGTGTTAGGATGGCGCACACTGTTGTGCAGCTACAATGAAGATATATCTTTTCTTTTAGTAACGTCTTTAAACCCATGTTTCATTAAACTTTTATTCAGTTTCTTTTTCTTGGTCACTGTTTAAAATAAAAATTAAATGAGAAATTCACAGATATTTTATGTTATTGTATTTTAGGAAATAAACTATTTTGATTTTCACTAACATACTTACTCTTCTGATGCAATTATTCCACAAACGCCACTGCAATAAGTTGTTCCCATGTTCAGTCCTAACCCTGGATTACATCCACCACATTCTAAAGCAAAACGGTTGCAACATGAATAAAACAATACACATTTTTTTATCGCATGTCTATTTCGTCATATAAAAAAAATATTGGAAAAATATATTCCCAAACTACAATCAAGTTGTTTTTGAAGATTATTTTTCCAAAAGAACAAGAAGATTTTTTTTAAATTTTTTTTTTTAATTAACATAATGTTTATAAAGTGCTATATCAGTCTTTCAGAGCCATATCTTACATTTTCTTTCTAGGATTAACAAATATAGATTAGGGGCATGAGCGTTTATAATCGAAACTTGTTAGAACCAGTTTGTCAGAGCAGTTAATTCCGTTTCCTGTCATAGGTTCATAAGACAAACCTCTTTTCCATTCAGCACTTTCTCTGGATGGTTATATAACAATGAAATCTACAAATCAATCTGATCAACTCACCCGTCCTCCTAATATACGCTTTAAAACCTCTCCCCAGCGGAACCTTCGGATCCTGATTACAAGTAGTCAATGTGATGTTCACAGTAGTCTGTGAACCCTCGGATGCGTAGTACGGCGGACTCTTCTGCCTCATGATGACCACAGTCTCCCTTGCGTTCTCTTCTTCCGCTCGAACGGTTACTACGCTCTTGCATTCTGGCACAGCGTTGTACGATCCGTAGTGGACTACATCGTAGTCCGGGAAGACTAGTTCCATCGTCTCGCCCATGGGGATCTTTACCGACCACGTGTAGCGGTGAAATGGGGGCGGATAGTTACTGGTCTCATAGCCGGGAGTGGTAAGGGTGACTGGGGCTTTCCACACGCCCATGAAGATCTCTGCAAGTAGATTATTGTTAAGATGGATAAATTTATTATTGTAGGATTTTTTATGACTAATGCGTAAACTATGACAAATTGGCTAAAAATGTATGACTCGAGAAAATTTTGTTGATCATAAAAAAACTCAACTGTTATTGAAAAATTCTCAAGATCAAAAGTATTTCATTCCTTCATGATTTTAAGAATAGTTAACTTTGAAAGTATTCAATCGTCATCTGTTTGGTATATCATCAGATTTTAGATACATGGACTATAGTGTATCCAAAATCAGGGATTATTTATTTTGCTTTTAGGGATAGGGCCCTAAAAAGCCCGATCCCTAAAAACATGAACCGAACTTGACCCATAACTTAAACCGAATTTGTTTTGGGCTGTAAAGGGAAAACAATAACATTGATTGCAGATAGTAGAGGCTGAATGGTTTCGGTGTTTGTTGGTGTTGATAAGAATAATTTCACTCATTCCATTTTATAAGTATTTATATATTTCGCATTTATTGGGATAAGGGGTCAGTTAAAAAGAAGACGGCATATTATAGAAATGGAACAAAGTAAGAAAGATTGATACATTTTTTGTAAAGTTTCATTTGTAACTGATAGAAATGCTAAGTTGTACAATTACTTTGGTACATTATTTTAAACGAAGAAAATGATTACACATAATAGTTCTCATTTATATTATATTCAAGTAAATAAGAGAATAATTTTCAGAAAAAGGTTATCATCAAATTGTATAATATTGCAAAACGCTATACATGCAATAATACTGTTTTTATTACTTCTTTTTTTGTAAGTGATGAAAACAGAATACCAAAATCCACTAAAATTACCTAATATATTGACAAGCAATCAACCGATTGGTTAATAGCTAACACAATGATAGATAGTTAGCTCTCTGATAGATAGTTTTTTTCCTAACAGATGATAAATTCGATTCAGAAAATTGTACATAACTTGAACGCTTTCTAAAACAAACACCAACTATTCAAAGCTACTCACAACAGCACACCCTACCTCTATGTGCCGCTGTTCTGCATATCAAGGGGCCTAGTGTGTGCACTCCAGCTTCATTGGACTCGCCCGTGTCTCCAAACCTCAGTTGAAGAACTGGAAGTCGACTCGAGTCCAGCAACAGTCCCGAATCTTCCAGCCACTTGAGCTTGTTGTTGTCATCGCAGTTGCAGGTGCTGTTACGACTGGTGGGTTTGCAGTACGGGTGGCAGCCGCAGCTCCTGCTGTCTGTCTCGGCACCTCCCCAGTAGTACTGGTTCTTCCAGTTACGGCCGACCCACCTGTTTTTCAAAGTGTGGTTAAATTAATGAAAAAAAGGGTCTAATAATTTATTTTTTATGTAAATTTTTGTTATATTGAATTAATCGGTAGGTCCTTTGTTAACCGATGAATGGACACGTGAGTATATAAAATCTAGGGGGAACTCTTATAAAGGAATTAATGTAACATGCATCAAATGTTTTTAATGCACTTTGAACATTAAAAAATGGACAAAATTATTTCATATAATATATTTTATATTAGATTGAGAAAATAATCTTAAGTGTTTGTAACAAGGCTAACCTACCAGCTGTTTAAATCCGGTGGATACCAGAAACCAAACATGGATCCTTTGCAGGACCACTTGATGTACTGCTGACAAGAAAATGATAAATCAATGAGGGCCATCAAATGGGCTTCAGTAGCACCATTGTAGGTTATGTTTCTAACATAGGCCCCAGCGGCTTCATAGCCCCTCACGTCTGTTCGCATTTCAGCATTATGGTGAACGACTGTCAAGACCTGCAAGTTGGAAAACAATTTAGATGAGTTAGGGAATTAAAATTTGGAGAAAAATATGCCATGCATATAAAGTTCTAGTACATTTAGGTTTATATCAGTATTAATTAGTATACTGTGTATTTTTGCTCTTCACAAAGAATTCTCTTACTTCACACTGAAAGTGAACTAAGCTTAGGAACCATAAAATCATGATTTTTGCAGAACTATATCACCACTCCGGATCATTATTAAATAAATAATAAGGGCTTTAAGTATTTTCATTTAAATTAAAAAATATTTTAAATGTTTAAAGTGAATATAATATTGAATCACTCTTAAATGAACATTACTGTACTCTCATCTTTAAATTAAAAAAAATTATAAGTAAAACGAAATTTTTTAATTCTACTGAATTTTTATTTCATTATAAATATATTATTGATTTTAGATAATGTGAATCGTAAGGGGAAAAAAGCCTAAATAATAACTTTTAAAATGCATCTATTTAATGCAAATAATTTATATTCAAGTAAACTTTGCCACTTATAAACTTCAATGGATGTTTGCTGTACATACAACTTTGAAATAACAAAAATGTAAACATATATTATAAATAGTAATAAATGTAAACAGCTTCCTATACATAAAAAAAGTATTGTTTACTGTCGCACAAAACTTTTCGCTTTTTGTGTAATAACAAATTATTTTGCTAGCATTGCATATTGTAATTAATTGTAACCAAGATTTTATTGTTAACATAAACACCTATTATTAAAGTTTTTCTAATAGAAAAAAAGTGGAATGATCCTTACATGATGTGGATCTCTACCATCTCCCATGTCGCAGTCCACCCATATAGGCTTGAGTGGACCGGTTCCATCCACATCAATCTGGTAACTTCCATTCTGACGGACATTCTGGAAGTTCCACAGGTCTCTACAATTGCGCTCTTGAACGGATTTGCATTGGACTGCAGAAAAAATACGTGTGAGAGAATTGTTCGTTTAATTTTATATGGACTTTAAAAATTTTTAATTTCTTTTTTAAGTTCTTATGCAATTTTATGTATTCGTAGTTACATGCATTGTAACCTAATTTTGCACCATGATTATTATTCAAACTTTAATAAAGGGACAATAATTCTCGTGATCAGAAGCTTTTATATTTCATTTACTATTGACTAGAAAATCATGTTTTAACTATAAAGTCATATACAGTGTCAATGTAGTGGTCATTTTTTAGTTACATCAATATTTTCAACATTTAACATTCCTATCCATAATACATTTATAACATAGGAACACTATAGAATCCATAGTAGATACATCCACATTTTTTTGTAAAATAGATTAACTACAATGGAATATATTATTTGAGTTAACTTTCACATAAGATAAAATAATTATGCCTACGAAAATAAAATTTAAGTAAATACTTTTGTTTTTGGATTTGTTACGACTTTTATATTTGATTTGAAATAATTTCTTGTAAATATCTTCACATTTCATGGTATACATTAAAAAATATACTTTAAGAGGACAAAAAAATTAGAATTAATTGTTATCGTAAGAATTATCATTTAGTGATACAAGGAGTTAAATTGTTTAAGAATACTTTACGTATCAAGAACAGAATTTAAAAAAAAATAAAAAAAATATTCAAAATGAGTTTTACCTGCAATGAGATATAAACACAAGAAAACACTTCGAACAAATAAAATATTCATTTTGTTGTGCTGGACATCATGAATGTTTCCTGAAATAACACATATCCTGAACAACAAGTAAGAATTGAAATAATGTTAAAAATGTGTAACACTGAATAAAAAATAAAATATGAAATGTTATTACAGATTAAACTAGGGATGTGGAACTCCGAACAAATTTCATTTACTCTTAATACTGACCACTGCATTCATATTTGCCATGGATTGGTGTTATTTACTATTTCCATTTTTATATTTTCATTATTTAAAAAAAAAAAAAAAAAAATGGCCAGTTAGGAGATATTTTATTCAATAATTATTATATTGGCAAACACACACACGCCACAATGGTGAAATTGGCGAAATATTAAGAGTTTGAAAAAAAGTAATAAGTTGTAAATGGATTTGCAACTGATAAGTTTTATTTTAACTTTAATATTAAATAAAAGTTTGTTGGATCCTATAATGGCCTTTCGCATATTTTCAAATAATATCTGGAAATGTATTTCATCAAAAAAAGTGAATGATGTAACTTAATAACAAACAGAAGGCGAATATATTGTATTACATTAAATCATTTTACTTAAATATATTTTAATAAACTATTTTTTTTATTCTTTTATATGATTAAATCTATAAGATATAGAACAATTGTATAGAAAATTGTATAGACTAAAAAAATAGCATTTGATGATCATTAATCTTTGATGTACGATATTTAATAAAGTCTTAAAAACAAACCGTATTTTTGAAATGGAAGAGATTGATTATAAAAACTATCAACACAATAAACAAAGTTATAAGATAACTTTAAAATATCAGTTTATTATTTTAAACTTCAAGCAATAGCATCAACATACCTCTGATTTGTAAAATTTGAAATATTTATCCAAGAGAAATTAAGAAAAAATACCAGCTTTACTCATATTTTGAAAAGTAGTTTTCGATAACTCAGATTAACTTTAACCTTATTTATTCAAATAGTAATTATCCACTGATACATTTTCTGGTCACATTGAAACATAGAATTTTATAAATATACATTTTTAAATAATACTTGCCTCTGAAATTCAGTTCCAAAATGCATCCTCTCTAATAGAACGTTGTTAAGTAACTAATTCCAAGGCATCATTTCACAACTAAACTTTTCTTCCCAATTTCCGTTATTTCCTTCACTCTAAATCATTTCCTTCGCTGTCTGGTCACCTTCATCCGTTTCCTGTTAAAAACTAATCAGTTCGGGACACACGAGAACAAAGGTAGAAATTCAAGACACATAGACGAGGTATACGATCGTCAATTCCTAAACTTGCGTTAGACTCGCAGAAGCCGCCCTTATCCAAGATCGAGAGGTTACAACTCCTGGGTGCTTATCGGCAGAAGCTGATTACGCGACTGTTCTGTTTGCTTCGACTTTCATTGTTAACATCGACGAGGTTTTGAAGTGAGCATTACATTCGATCACTTGACCTAGCGAGAATTTGAATGAGTGCTGATGATAAGAAAGGAGTTTGGATTGGGAAGTTTGGGAAAAAATATGATGGGCTAGCGGTGGTCGGTAAACTCATTAGTCAAAAGTACCCAAGACATGCATCAGGACAGCGATTACGATTTATTTTGAGAGCCACAATTCGTTTCAAGATCCATGTTTTTAAGGAATCGGTATAAAGTAGCTATTAACATTAAATAAAACCAGATGTTATAAAAATCTTATTAATTGATAAGTTTAACCACCCTCAAGTGGTGCTGAATTGTCGGTAAACCACGTCGCACCTGAGTCGCGAGCGCCGACGAGGGTTACAAAACTGTCACTTTGGGCTATATAAACACCTCTAGGACTGATAGGTCCCAAATATGTAGTCTAAGAAGCAACTGTTTTCGTTAAAAAAGACCCTAAAATTCACACTAAATAAAGGAGCTGTTTAAATCTTGAGAATATTGTTGTCTGATAGATTTAATCTGGAAGCAAAAGTGCGCACAGCTAGCACTTTAGTAAAAGAATAAGTTGTTTTTGGATTGACCCTCTTTTGTATATCCATAGTTTGGTGTGTTATGTAATGTTTTGCTTGCTGTTTTTAATGAATTCTTTCCAAATGTCGTGCTTTCGACTAAATACAGCCGTAATGAATCATTCGGCTGAGCCGAGTTTGCAAGGGACATCCAATCAAATGAAATATACGTAAGAGATCAATATATTTATAAACTATTGACGCTTTTCTATTTTTAATATGTTTTTCAGAATGATAAAAGGACTTTAATTACATGATAATATGCGTGTTCGCTTTACGATTTGTTACTATGCAGAATATACATATCAAAAGTTTTGTCATTTCTCATTAAGAATGAGGTGTTGGTAATGAGGGTGTATTCAAGAAGTTGTTGTTTCTAAGAAGTATTACTATTAAGCATATTTTAAATTAAAGCTCGATTAAAATATTTAATAAATACAAATTTTGACTTTCCTTAATAAATAGTTAATTATTGGTGTCTCTTGAAAGGAGAGGAATTTATTTGAAATGAAGTATGAAGAAATTGACAGTAAATCAATAAATGAGTGAAACAGCCTGTGATATACTAAGAAATAAATCACATTTGATTAACATATTGAGCATACAATAATTGGGGTTATTTAATCAAATTTATGAAAATCAGCATTTTGAAAACCATGAATTTAGTGTTTAATCGTTAATTAATAACTGAGTCAAAATAAAAAATTAGCCCGTTCTCATCATCCAATTGATTTATTTTCATAAATTTTACAGGAGGTGCCAACGTTTTGTAGCCCTGCCCCAGTGGCGGCTGGTGCAGGGGGTCAGGGGGGCCTGGGCCCCCTCTATTTTTTGGACCCTGGCTCCACTTACATATATGCTTGTTAATATTGTTTTGTTGTGGGATTTTTTTAATATTTAAAAAAAAAAGAGCTTTAAACTTATTTATTCTGTCATTAGACATTAACTATTGTGAAGGGAGCAGGGAGCTCTTGCAATAAACTCGAAATTTTTTTAATCAATCACAATCGTTACTACAAAAAAGCGACCCTTCTCTTAAAGACTTAAAGATGCTAGTTTTCCTGGGGACAAAATGACCCCTTCTTCGGACAACCTTGAATTTGAAACCGATAGGGCATATAAGATTGCAACTTTCACGTGACATCCTGTTTTGCCAAAGCATATATACAAAATTTCTAAAACATCCCTGATGACTCTGCTCTGGGGTGGACATCTCTGTAAAGGAATGGCCATTTTTTGTAGGGACGGCGATTGCACGTTGGTCCTCTAGTATGACGGTGCGAAAAAAGTGGCTACAATAAATATCCATTGCATTCATTTTCGCACTTTGTTTTTCAAAATGTAAGAGTAAGATTTTCTCTGCAAATTGTTTTTATTTAGAAATTTAATTTTTTCTCGAAAAATGTTTGAGTATTTAAATGTCGTCCATATGATCGGCAGAAGTGATTTGTCTCACATTAATATTTGATATCCTATTAAACTATTAACGTAACTTACAATCCGATGCCATCAAAGGAAGAATTTCTATACAGAGAATAAAAAATGTTCTTCTCTAAATAAGTGGCTCCACTAGAACTAAGCCATCGTATAATGCTATGTTAAAGTTAAAAGATAAACGTCACAGTTACAGAATTTTCAAAACTCCCCTCCCCCCTCTCCCTCTCTCCCAAATAATATGTAAAATGTAGATAAAGCAAACCTAGTTACTGTTACCAGAAAAAAAAAATTCATGAGCGTTTAGTAAAGAATCTGAGTCATGAACCTACACCCTTTAAAAAGCAAAATGATACAAGCAATTTGAAACTGTCAAATAAAATTTGGGCATTCTTAAAATTGAAGAAACGATGTTTATTCTTAACTCAGGTAGGATCCAATTCTCAAAATAAATTCTGAATTAAATAAAATATTAAAATTTGAAGCGAGTTCCATGTTTGCACAACTTCTTTTCAAAATATCAAGAATCATGGTAAAATACCTATTTTCAACTATCGCTATGTCAAAACTCATTGACCAGAGGCAATATATTCAATTCGCATGTGAAATGTCGTCGAATCGAGCCCCATCGGATGTTTTGCAGGTTGGTTTCAATGTAAGTAGACATCTCAAATTTGAGAAGCATATGCAATGCATTTTTCAAGTAATTATTCATCCTCAAATCAAGTAATTATTCATTTTTTCATGAATTTAAATTAAAACTGTTGAACTGGTCAATGTAACAATACCTTTGACTTTGGTTGCAAATTTATAAATATTGCCCATTCTAAGTTAGTGGCATTTTTCATTAGTTCTAATGTTAAGCCAAAATTATTTTGCATTAATTGATTCATAAAATATCATTGACTTGAATATTAGGAGCAATACCGATGTCTTTAAAAGGATTTATTTAAATTATTTTAAAACATTATAAAATTATTTATTTAAGTATTTACTCTAAAGTTACGAAAAGTGAAATTGTTGCTGTCGTCATTTTTTTTTTCTTGTTTCTTTTTTCTATGATTCATGTAATATTTGATGAAAAATTTTCCCCTGTGATTTCTACAGAATTATTAACCACGGTTTTGACTTTATTTTTTTTATAACTCTTCCCTAACTCTTTGTTTTCTTTTTCTTAAATACAGAATAGAAATTGAGTGACATCGGTTTTCATACTTTAACTTATTTTTTTGTGATTAGTATTTTAATTTATTATTATGTCAAACAAAATAAAAAAGCTTTTGCTTCCTACACTCTTGGTATCTAATCCAGCCACCTGTATTGTACATAAAAAATTTTATACTGTTGAAAATATTGGTAACTTTTCTTATATTAAAAAAGTTTTATCTTCAAAGCTGTTTAGTTTTTACACTTCGTCCAATCGACATGAGTTCATTTTAGTGTGTAAACTTTAACACTCTTTTTTTTTTTTTTTTTTTTTTTTTTTTAAATTTAATTTTTTTTTTTTTTTTTTTTTTTTTTTTTTAAATCTTACAGTGAGTCCCGATAATATTGTACCTATGGCTGTTCCTAATCACTGACCACTGGTCATTGAGATAGCGTCCAGCTCTTGGTAGGCTTCCCGGAAGACCAGAAGATCCTTAAAATAATCTCCATAAATAAAAAATTTAAACCCTCAAACACATAGACAGTGGCAAGGGGGTGCAGATCGCATACAAAAGGGTGCAAAGCGGCTAAAGCTTCAAACCAGGAATTTTCAACCTTGAATGAGTATTGGATTTCTTACGGAACAATTTATAAATAGATATGCCGTAATTTTACTTTCAATTGAATAATTTGAGGCCTGTACTTTAATTTTTTGCCTAGGAATTCTTCACTTCATTTTTAATTTTCAAAAGCAAAAGGTGCAAGTACATTCATTTTACCCTTCCTGACGTCGTCCATTCTCAAACGAAACGTCGCGTCGTTTTTGTAATAATAATTCCTTTTATTGAAATATTTACTTTATCAGATATCAGTATGTTTAGATAATTTAACTGTTTAATATTGTTATCTTTTCCCATATATATTTAAGTAACATTTACAAAATTACATGAAATTCATGTGTCTTGATATTTGCATGTTTCCTTCCCCCCATGACATGCAATTGTTAATTTGGGCCCCCTCACTTTTAATACCCACGAGCCGCCACTGCCCTGCCCTGATCAGAATCCACGAGTTTGAATGGATTTTTAGACTGTAATCAGGCACTTTGATTGTGAATTCTTTTGAAAAATAATATACTTTTACATAAGTTGGGATTTAGCCAGTTTTGTAATTATTCTCTAAAAAAATCTTTGTATTCTTAAAAAATATACTATGTTTGTAGACTCTAGTGGTGCTGCCATCTATATCAATAATAATGAACAATAAAATCTTTAATTTATAAAATGTGTTCATCATTTATTAATATCAATATTTTTATAGTTATGTAAAATAAGTGCTTCACAGAACTATCGTAAGTTATTTTTAATTGAATCCACCCTTCTACAAGTTCTTTCCTTATTGTTTTTTTCTTTTTTTTTCATCTTTTTTTCTAATATAATTCATATAAAAATGATGAAATGGTTTATGGTTAATAACATTATTTTTGTGAATAATAAACATTTATTTTATTTTCTAATAATATCAATCTAATTTTAATATAAGTGAAAGTAAGTTTTTGTTTTAATAAGATTTTTATGTGACATTAAAGGGGAGATTTGAAATGTTATAGCTTGAAGGGCATTGTTAATTTTTATTTTTATTTTTATAAACATAAAGGGATCGAAAAATTATTTTTCTCATTTGTTATTGCTTAAACTATAATGATTTAACATTAGGCTTAAGAATTAATTTATACAGAGGAGTTTCATATTGAAAGGGTGATTTGAAAAAAATATTAAAATTATGATCATTATGGTCTTGTAAAAACAACAGCCATCCAACAAAAATTAAATTCAAATTGCTAAATAGTTTAGTGAAAAACTATGACTGTAGGATAAGTTCAATCGGAGTTAAGAAATCCATTTGGTATATCAGTGATTCTTAGTTTTGATGAAAATCAGCATTTCTAAAACCATGAATTAAATACCCCACATGTCGTTACTTAATAGCTGAAACGAAATAAAAAATTGACATTACCTTCTAATATCATGTAGAGTGTCAATAGAATGCGTTTGAAAAACTAAGCATATGAGAACCAAACAGTATTTGACAGGATTTTGAAAGCAATATTTGTGAGCTATTTTCTTTATAAAAATTGAAGCGATCTGTTACAGCTTAAATCTTGTTTTCAAATGGAAATCTTAAATACTTACTTAACACCCAACTTGCGATAACTCGAAGTCTCTTAAGTTGAATATTCGTTTATCTCGAAGTTTTCATCAGGTCCCAAGAATATGCCTTGAATAGAAAATGACTTCCGATAACTCGAACTTCGGATAAATCGAAGAATTTGGCCAGTCCCTTGAACTTCGAGTTATCACGAGTTGACTGCTTATTAATTTATTGAGGATATATACCATGCTGCCATCTATATGCTCATGTATAAAATATAAGTATTCATAATTTTTTCTCTCACTAAAGTGTGAAATTGGAGAACAATTAAAATATCAGAATCAATCTCTTTGTATGAATACCTAAAGCTATTATCAATGGAATTACTCGGCATATTTCATGGACTTGTGTGTCAAAAGTAAATCAAACAGCGCAATGTAGACTAATAAATTTCCAGAACATCTTTGATAATGTTGAGGTCGGTTTGCTCGCTCAATGATCAATTTGTGAGTTTTGCTTTTAATATTTAAAAAAAAAATCTACCATCTTATTTATGCAATTCACGTAGTTTCTATAATTTATTTCTTGCCTATTATAAAAGATTTGCATAGGTCGTATATCACATTTTCGTTCTTTGAGGATGGCGTCAACTATTTCTTCCCTTAAAATCACCTTTGAATATGTTTCTATTATCTGTCCTTCTTTTCTTCTTTTATTATATCTTGGTTAATTGGATATTTCT
Source organism: Linyphia triangularis (assembly GCA_963978545.1). NCBI lineage: Eukaryota > Metazoa > Arthropoda > Arachnida > Araneae > Linyphiidae > Linyphia > Linyphia triangularis. The sequence goes on along the minus strand of OZ021725.1, from coordinate 31,876,416 downwards.
TTCAACAGCGCCAATGTTGAAAGCTTTCAAAATGTTAGTGAACGAATAGTTTTTTCCTGTTAATTATCCAAGAAATATTCATGATAGAGATGATGGTGAATGGGACAAATAAGCCTTTTAATTTGTTGTTGATAGAATAGTCCGCTAATTTGAAATTGCTTTTATACTTTTTCACCAATCTGACATGCTAAGGAAATAATTTTGGTTTCTTCTACGTTTGTTCAGTAAATATTTTAATATTAACAGCTTAAGATACTTGAAAATGTACACTTAAAAATCTATATTTTATACAGTACAAGTAACATTTAGAGCACAAACATGTTTAAAAAAAAATAAAATAATAATAATAATAACCTTGGTGATTCTTCGTCGTTGTCTTTATTCTTGGCGTATTAATCTACAGAAGAAATTAGAAAAGTGAAAAGATTAGTTAAAAGAAGTGTTAGATGAATGTAAATGGGAACATTTTTAATCTGTGCCATAAAAGTTTATTATTGTAACATTCTTCCTTGTGCAGTTAGTAAAAAACTTCAATTTCGAACATAATAATGTTAGTTTATATGAGATAATTTCACCTCTTCTTTAAAGTTAAATGGTACGTTTTTACAGAATCAAAAAAAAAAAAAAAAAAAAAAAAAAAAAAAAAAAAAAAAAATAGAACTATTGTTAAACACTTCCTTTGAGATCTCGGTTCTATAAGACCTTAGATCCTCTATTAACGAGAATGATCAAAATCTCATTGACCCTTTTATCGTTCATTTAATTCTGAATTTCTTTCTACTTGACATAATCAAAAACCATGTTTTAATTGAAATTAGCTCGTAAAACAGAAGAAACATATATCTCTAATGTGGCATTTGAATGTTCACCTGTTTTTATGACATTGTTTTAATTTTTTAAGCGATTTCTATACCATTTTTTTATTTTGATTTATATAATAATTGTAAATCAGTTACACATGTAACTTTTTACATAATTTTTTTTTATATAATTAAATTACTGCTAAAGAAATTTTGGGTTCTTAAAATTTATGATGATATTTTTCCAAACATGTCGAATATAAAACACAATTTATACAAATAAAAAGCGCTCACTGAAATCTAATATTTTTATAAGAAGAGGTTGAGATTAATTTATTTTAATTTTAATCACCCATATTCTACTTTACCTCTCCAAAAAGGAACTAAATTGCTCCCCAGTAATGCTATTAATCTAAATTATGTAACATATAAATAATCATCTGTACTAACAAATTATTAAGAATCAAATCTATTGCTATTCATATTGCGTAGAATTACAATTTTTTTGTATAACAAGTGCTTACATTCCGTTTGCAATCTAATACTATGGAACACTGTCTCACGAAGTAGGAAATGTGTCTTTAGTTATAAACATGGTAATTGGAATTACCAACGCATAGTGTGTGCATTATTGCGTAAAATGAATGTAGCAATTCTGCAACGAGAAACTTTACGGCAATCAACAAAGCGCCTGACAGAAACCTGCAAATGCCAGAGACTCACCGTGTATGGAACAATTATTTCATGCTCGCCAAACCAAACGGATTGCAATAAAACGCATTTAAACGGTCATTATATTTATAAATAATGAATGCTTTTTAAGGGCGGTTTTGAATACATTGATTTATTCGGATGGATTGTTCATAGGAGTAATGAATATTTACACAGAAGCGAGCTTAATTCTTTTTAAAGAAAGTATACTTAATTATCTTAATGTTTTCTATGTGAATTCTATGGTTAATTACCTCGATGTTTTCCATGTGTATTGTCTCTTGCATTTGGATAAAGTTTAACCGTTATTTTCTTTAGACAAGATATTTATTCTAAAACTCGGATTATTCTGTTTCAGTTTTTAAAAGCTACCACTTACTCGTTTTATATTCGTTTTTATATTACACTCGAATTTATATTTACTCGTTTTTATATTATATGAAAATGTTTTTAAGCTTGCATTTTTAATATACCTACTTACAGATTATGTAGAATATTTAGCAGTCAAGATAAAATATCCAATAGTTCATACCATCATTTCAAAATATTCGAGCAAATCATTCTAGAATGTTAAAGTGACCATAAATTTAACAATTTTCCTTATTATTGAAATGAAATACTTTTGAACTTTTCTTCCAGAGGAATGATTACGCTGGATTGCAGAAATAACTGACTTATTCTCCTGCAAGAATTCTACATGCTTGCATAAAAATAGAAGATCGCAAACTAGTTCACACACAGAACTTCTGCCTCACCGACTCAAAGGTAATGAAACACAACCCCTATAGCACAAATACGCTGTCTAATATCGCTATATCCACACTGACCAATCCTGATGTGGGCCGTTGTAGACTGGTCCGTTGCAAAGGGGTCTTGGGCAATTTTCTGTTTAAAATATGCTGGAAGTTTTGAAATGTTGATGCAAAGATTTAAAATTGAAAATATTTTCATCAGAAAGTATGGAGAGGAAAAAAATATGTTTTGTGACAGTTTTGACATGCTTATTTTTAAAAATATCGTCTATTTTGGAATGATTCTCGAATTTTGGCATGGATTGGTCAATCTTCTCAGAACCCTTGTGTCCTACATTGGCCAATACCGTTGTGCTACCTGGGAAGCTTCATGCTGTTCTATAAGGTGTCCTCAAATGAAAAGGATACTATAGATATATCTTCCTGAGACCCACGACTGTTTGAAACATGATTTAAAGATAATTTTTTATGTATGTTATTCTTTTGGGTCTATGTAACGTACTTTTGAAGTTCAGAACTGATTCATGCGCTTTAAGTACACTTAGACAAAAAATGACTATTTCCTTAAGCTTGCAAAAATTCTGAAATTTACTTGTTCAGATGTGAAATTTAATCATGACAGGCTGCAAAACAATTTCGTGAGGACATGATACATAAAAATACTGTACAGTTAATGCAATTTTTTTTTAATAAATTTAAAATTAGTACTATAAAAAAAGAAGTGAAATCCCAACAATAACATCTCTGTAAAAAAGCACCATATTCTTCTTTCAACAGCTCTGGCTATGAAAAGCATGAAAGGAAAAAAAAAACACCTAAAGTAGAACCAAGTTTAACGTTTTTGTAAATTACGGGCAAAGGAAATTAGTAATATTTTCTTCTCAAAGTCAAAATTCCCCTTCATTCGGCCACAATATTCAGCTACAAAAATGCTTGTGCGACTTGACCATTACGCTCCGCAGCAGCATTAACACAGCCAACAAGTGATCCAGCATACTTAATGGTTAAGTGTGAAGGGGAATTTCAACTTTGAGAAGAACAAATTTCTAATTGCTAATTTTCATTGCTCGTAATTCACAATGACGTTCAATTTACAATAACTTGGGTCTACTTTAGATCTCAATACTTTTCACGACCATAGCTAATGCCTGAAGAGCTTGGTGATTTTTTACACACATTACATTTTTTTTGGGATGCATTATTTCTAAACGCAAATTACGTCAAGAATTAGATTTATTTAAACTGTTATTCGTTATTAGAAAATATAGTTAAATTCAAACAGGAGTTCAGGAATCTAAATATTTCTGAATAAAACAGTTGTGTATTGATACCCCACCATTTATAAGATACTTAAGAGTACAGGTAAAATAGGACATTAAAAAAATTGGGAGTTTTATAACTGAATTTAGGGAGTTTATAAATGAAAAATTGATTTTGGAACAATCTAGGCATGTGATACATGTTTTTAGAGTATTTTTTCTTTCTTTTTTTAATGCTGAATCGAATGTAAAAGAAAAAGAAGACGATATAACTAATTTAAAAAAGTTACTGACTTTTTTATAAACGAAAACACATGTAAGAAACCGAGGAAAGGTAAAATACGACAAATAAAAAATTAATCCGTTCATAAAACTTGGCAAAAACGTTTCATTTGTCATGAAAATGAATAATAAAAAGAGTCCATAAAAGTATGTAGCAAAGAAGGGTGATTTTTAAGGGGGGGGGGGAGGTTTTTTTTTAATTGAAAATTAATTTTGATATAGCCCAGGCGTGTGACGCATGTGTTGGAAGTATTTTTTGACTCTGAATCGAATGAAAAAGAATCAAGACGATATAACCATCTTATTAAAAGTTATAATCATTTTTATAAACGAAACTACATGTAAAAGTTTATCTTATTTCATTACTTATTCTTTATCCCTTATGCTTTTGTGTACTTACTATTTCAATTATACACTACAACTACTTATTTTATTACTAACTGATACTTTTCTATCAAATTTTGGTTGTTTATTAATTTTTCCACTCTGTTTTGGTTCATTGCATGTACGTTTACATTACATGTATTTTCATCTATAAAATAGACAGATGGACTATAACTTTTTGTAGGATAGTTATATCGTTATGCTTTTTTTCATTCGATTGAGCTTCAAAAAATACTGCACGCACATCTGCCGCGTGCCTGAGTTACACCAAAATTAATTTTCAGTTAAAAAAAAAACCTAACATCTCTCTCCCCCCCCCCCCTCTTCAAAAAACACCCTTCTATACTAGATATATTTGTAGACTCTTTTGTTTCTTTATTCTCATGACAAATAAAACGCTTTTGCCAAGTTTCATGAACAGACCAATTTTTTATTTCTTTATTTCGTATTTTACCATTCCTCGGTATATACATGTGTTTTCGCTAACAAAAGGACTGTACATTTTTTTTTAGATTAATTATATCGTCTTGCATTTTATTCATTCGATTAAACATAAAAAATACTCTAAAAACATAAGTCACATGCCTAGATTGTTCCAAAATTAATATTTCAGTTATTAAAACCTTTGCCCCCTTCCCAGAAAACATCCTTCCTTGCTAGATATTATTATGGACTCTTTTGATTATTAGTTTTCATGGAAAATGCAACGTTTTTATCAAGTTTCATCAACGGACCATTTTTTTTTCCGGTACTATTTTACCCGCACTATAAGTACAAATAACAACAAGAGAGAAGGAAGTTAATTCACGCTAATCTATTGGTTTTTCTATCAAGTGCCTGTCTTCAAATCTCATTTGAAACTTTGTGCTTATTCCTCATATAACTTTTACACAGTGCTTGACGTATATAGCATTTCTCATATTTTTTCATGAAATAAAACTTAAGCTTACGTTAAACTGCTATTCCTCAGAATCTTTTTCACCAGAATCTCTATTTGAATATTAATGATGAAATAATGAATTGCTTCTAATACACTCTTCCCACGAACATCAAATTTTTAACAATAGATAGTTATGGCAGTATGATTAAATTATAATTCTTTCAATGTTTTTCATAAATGCTTCATCTTTTTATACTTAACGTTGAAATGTGTCTGGAGTGAACAGTGTAGCTGCCAGTTAAAGCAGTCGAGTGATAGGTAATCTTTTCTTATTTATAGCGTTTTTCGTTGGTAGTACGTGACAATTATTTAAAATTCAGAATGAAAAACTTTTGAAATCTTTTATAAGGTTAAGAATAAAAAGTGATTAGTTTTGCATTATTTTTAATGTTACGTAGTACTTTATTCATACTCGTAAGAATTTTCACTTGTAATTATAACAACTTTTTATTTGAAATGAAATTTAAACAAATTTTTCCACTTAAAGAAAACGTTCAGCATTATAATAATTTCAATTATTTCTGTATTATAATGTAACATATATATATATATATATATATATATATATATATATATATATATATATATATATATATATATATATATATATATATATATATTTTGCATCTTTCATCGTTATACGAAAATAAACTAAACCTAAAAAATCATACAAATACACTTCATATTTTGAAAATAGATAGATAACAAGTAACCTATTTCGTATTTTCTTTTAGAAAATCACCATTAACGAAATTAAGCGTTATTAAAATAGTGAATTCCATTAAACATAAAACTTTGTCAATTATTCTGCTAAAATTTTTAAAAAAAGTTATTCACTGCCATAAATATGTATATTAAGGCATTTAATAAAAAATGCGTCGTATTGAATATTTTAAAAGATATGCATTGATAAGTTTTTTGTTGTTGTTGTTGTTGTAAAACTACTTTTGCATAAGATTTATTTTCCAATATTATTGCATCCATAAGAGTAAGTTAGTAGTATAAAACTCTTCTAAAATGCTGTCAGATGGTTTAAAACAATAAAGGACATTCAGTATTGGAAATAAAAGTTTAGTTTTTAGTGTGCAGCTTTTTCAAAACAAAATTCATTGTACATCAAAGCGCTTAAGTTAAAAAAAAAATATTGTCAGATGTTGTTCTGTTTTAAAATTACTTGATCATCAGTTGGAGAGTCAAATAATACTGCCAGACCAGAGAATAATTTATAATGCCCCGTGATGAAATGTACCCCCAACAGTAATCTTCCACTGTGCCCCCCAACAACAATCAACCCAATAATACCCCCTAAATAATCCTCCAACAATGATTTAGGGTGACTTTTTATTAGAAATCCTTCAAAAATTAAATAATAAAACTTACGTTGATGAGCATTTTCAAATCCAAACTACTTCATTTCTATTCCAATATACTGCCACGTTTAAGAGATTTAATAAAGATGCTTACGTTAAGTTTAAAAGCGTATTTATTGAGGCGAGTCAATTAAAAAGGCCAAGTCACAAGCCTGACAATGAACTAACTACTTACAATGAAGGAATCCGTTATATATACAAAGAAGGTTCTAGAAACTCCCTAGAAATAAGTAAAGGGGAAATGTCGTTAATCTGAACATACCAGAAGCTTCTGGAAGTAACAATGGAAGTAAATAACACATAAACTCAAATGTTCCCAGCAAGGACCGAACCCGCGGCTTCTTAGACTCGTTTTCTACCACTGATCCACAGATTCTTGGACTATTTCAGCTTCGCAGAAATACTATGTACTATACTAACTTTACTTAACTTACAATTCTAACTTTATTAATAGTAGTCTTTCTAATTACACGACGATACAAAATATGGTCATAGGAAAAGTATTTCTGAATGATAATTATCGCGTTAATTAAAAAAAAGCTATTGGATATAAATTCCCATTATACTTCTATATAACTGAATAGTGAGCTGAAAGTGTATAACTTGAAGCTAGCGTCATCATGGCTTCTTCTCTAGTAGACAGATTCTAAATTATACTCCAGTAGTAAAGAAGAAAGAAAGGCCATATTGACATGCTGTCACTGTTGAATGCAAGTGAATTTGTTTCACGATGGATTTAATCTTCTGTTGTTTTAAGCAATATGAATTTATTAAACGTTACAGATATTAGAACTATCTCCAGTCCAGAATATTATGTTTACTAATGAGTAATTCCTTAGCAAATAATAATGAATTATTCCATTAAAATGATTCTGTTGCGTTTCTAAAACTCTGATCTCTAGCAAGACCGGATTCACCTAGTGGATATTACCTGGGTTTTCCACAACATCAAAAACTCAATTTTAATTTTTATTGTTTAAGGTAACCATTGCAGTTATAAAAAAACTGTCTTCAATCCAGTGTATTATAAATTTATAAAACATTTATACCCTAACAAGTATAAAGAATTTAGTCCAAAAGTATAGTTGCTCTGTTTCTGCATAATTCTGCATTTGAGTTAAGATCAGGACAGTTGACTCAATCAAAATTGGGGAGTACATATCTTAATCAATCAGATTTAAAATTTTTATTGTTTATTGTAATCCTGTACTCCATATGTTGCGAAAGTTAAAATGTGCAATTTAGATACATATCAATTTAAACTATTCAAAATAAAGCAATGATATTTTAAAATTATGTATTGTATATGTTTTCAACCAAGTTAACCTAATTTTACCTTCATAGGTATTGAAAAGTCATCACTTTATGAAACTGAATAATAATATTAGTCAACAGAAAATGAAACAATAATGAGAAATAAAATGTTTTGTGGTAACTTAAAAACATCTAAAATAATGCAACCAAATGGAAGTGTGTGAAGAACCACTATAGTAAAAGTTCTTTAAAAAAAATCTTTGATGGACTTTTTTTTTGAAGATAATAAAACTTATCAGATATTGTGTTTTCTTGTAATGAAGTACTTTCTAATTCAAACAAGAAGGATGGAGCGGTGAGTGTAGCGGCTGAGTCCACCAAAATTGTTGTAGAGTAGAGGACAAGGTCAGCGACTTATTTCTGAATTTTGTAACCAATATTTCAGAAGTATTATACATATAAGTACATATAAGTTGTTATGTAAAGTAAAAATTTCTGATACTCCCCTCCCCCCTCTCTTCTACTGAAAACCTAGGGTTCATTTTTTTTTTATAATTATTTTCATTAAGGTCGACTTATATACCCGATCTTATCTCACTAAGGTAAGAGAGTAGGGTAAGTTTCATAGAAGAAAAAACATTTATAAAAAAATTGTAAAAGTATGCCTTTTCCCGAATTATGTACTGTACACCCATGTATATTTTAAATAAATTACAATTTCTAAGATGTGTAGTTTGTTGTCTTCAGTTGGCGATCAAGTATTTGCTATCCGTTCTTTCCTCCAATACCTTTCTTGGTTGGTTGGTTTGTTTCAGATTATCTGGCGCCGTCAGCAACACGAGGGCTATAATGTGCCGAAACATTCGTCATTTGACAAGCTAACGTACATTTACAAACACCCATGCCTTACACGGGACTCGAACTCGAAACCTTGCGGTCTAGAAGCTAGCACGCTAACCACTATACCGTTTGGTAGGCAAAATCCCTTTCTTAGCTATATATGAAAATATTGTAAAGACTACACACGTCTTCAATTTCAAATTCTTTCTGTTTTATTATTAAACTTGAAACTTATTTTCTCGGCTCCTTAATTGGTTGGTCGTTGTTTATTTTAGAAATTAACATCAAGCCGTCTTCATAAAGTTCTTTTAATACATTAAATACATAAATGTTGATAACACAGAAATAACAAATAATATGAAACGGTTAATTTCATGCAAGAAATTGTTGTTTTGTGCTCCTACATTTCAGCTAAATTTTGATTGCTACGAATTATATGAAGTTGAATTAATTTTATCTCTATTTATAAGAGATCAACGTCTTTTCTCCCTGACTTATCACTAAATTCTTCTTCTTCTAATATAGGCGCAACTCTAAAATCAGGTACAACTGTAATCCCTTAAAGGACCCAAAAAAGAGAGCTAAAATGTTACAAGTATAGAATATCCCAAAATCTAACTTTCTATAAGGCCAGGAATGTTGAAAATTTCCCTCAAGTTACGTTGGAATGTTGAAAGTTTTCCTAAAAGTTTTCGTCTCCAAAGGAATGTAGATAGTAAAACCAGGTAATAAGGATTTTAATTTATTAACACTATGTTTGAAGAAAAAGTGAAAAATGCTGCATAAATGAAATATTAATAATTTTACTTTTCAAACTGGCTCTACACTATATTTAGTTGAACAATAGGTTGCATAAATTAAACTAAGCTATCAATGTTGCAAGTATGAACTATAAAGAAGGGGGATGGGGGGGAAGGATAGCCAAATTATTCTATGGTGAATTACGATATCTATATAAAGTAGTTCTTTCACCACAAAGAGGATAATTTATTTAAAAAAAATATGTATATCAAGGACCATTCTTCGTCCACTTAGTTCCCCTTCTACCCTTAGTTAGTTAACTTTTGAATCATTATTTAAAAAAATATTAAAAATAATAGTGATTTTGCTTTTAGTTTAAAATTTTTAGAATTAACAAATGAATTAAAATGATAATAATAATAATATAAAATAACAATTAAATCATTACTCTCTTTCCCATTTAAATTTTTGGCACATTGAGAATAATATTTTAAATTGTTCCCCGTTATAAAATGTTGTACAGTACCAAAAAAAAAAAAAAAAAAAAAAAAAAAAAAATCAGAACGATGACTATATCTTCGGCTCTAATTCTCGTAGAGTCTTACGGTTTGCACCAAAATGTTTTACTTACGATTTTCTATATATCTGATGCAATTTTTTTTCTTAAGGGACCGTTTACTAAGTAAAAGTAACGCTATCTTCGAAAATTTCAATACGAATCCTTATTTTTTATCATTTCATTCGATTTAGAATACATCATACTCTATGTACGAAATTTCAATGCAATATGTTGAAAAACACGTCACTTATGAGCGAAAATGTTTCGACCATTTTTTGAGCTATCTTCAGGGAGAATTTCCATAAAACGAAAGGTATTTTTAAGGTTCTACTTCACATCGGGAGAAATCGAACGGTCAGTGCGGCGTTTCACGACGTTACAAAATACCAATATTAGTCTAAAACTGCATAGAAACTACTTGGATTTATAGTGTCATGTTTAAGATTAATACAAAAATAGCAAGTAAACGCAAAAGTAGCATAATTTATTTACAACATTAAAGATGCGCATTCTTCACACGAAATAAATAAAATATCGAAAACTGTAATTGCAGAAATATAACGAATGCTACTGATAATTAGAAAATTAATAAATATAAAATGTAGGCATTAGTAAACAGTATTCAGCAAAGCGTGATTATTTTACAGAAACATTTCACTGTAAACACAAATGTAACTTGATCGTTGAAATTATTTATAAAATAAAAAAAATCACATGATTCAGTAACATTTTTAAAGGATAACTTATTGAAATTGCTTAAAAAATGTTGTTTTAAATAAAGGTAATTTAAGAAAGTAATTTAAAAAAAAAAAAAAAAGAACACTGTTGAAAACCACACAAAACATATGTTCCACGATTCCAAACACGTTAGACAGATTAAAAAAATGTATATAAAAAATAAAACTGCTTTGTTTATATAAAATAATATTTATTTTTGTAATTTCAAGAAATTCTGTTCCGATTCACACCGCTGTTCATATTCTCCCCATTTTACGATAATTGAACGTTGTGCGATTTCCCCCACCTCTAGTTTACCTTGAATTAATCTTTGATAGTTTTCAAAAGTCGTCTATAATACGGTCCCTTAAAGTGAGCGTTTTTTACATTTTCGCTAAAAAATCGAGAACTAAAAGTCGAAATGGAAAGAAAAAAATTGTGTGGGGGTTTTAGACCATGGTAAATCTAAAGAAAGCAAATATATATATATATATATATATATATATATATATATATATATATATATATATATATATATATATATATTTCTATTCAAAATTTTTAAAATTGTTTTATTAATTAATAATTATCAAAAAAGAAATAGATGCAAAAGTTGATTGTTATTTATGTTTGGCAATTTACAAACTATCTTTTGAAAAAAAAAAAAAAAAAAAAAAATACTGAAATATATTAATTATTTAATTATTTAAGTATTTATGACCAAAAAAACAACTTTTTTATTTAACATTGATTTATCATTTTTTTTTATCATTTAAATTACAAACCATTCATTAGAAAATTACGAATTTTTGTGTTTCGACATTTTTTTGGATGCTGAATCCAAATATGGGATAATATATGAGGTTGCTGTTGAACTTTTTAAAGTTTGGTTCTGTTTTAATATGTAGATGATCCCTCATGACAAAAAAGAAAAACTACATGCAATTATTAAAAACCTTCCACGATTTACAATGGTACCTTTTGTTTGTTATTTCAACAATTAGAGCACAAGATATAGCCATCGTTCTGATTTTTTTTTTGGTACTGTACAATGAAAATCAACCTTGAACAATTCCATCGAATGTACTACTTAGCATGAATACCAGAATACATGCCATTGAGAAGAACAAAGTAAATGATTATATCAGCAACACAAAATGTAAAAGTTCTCAAAACTGAAAACATGGCATTTGAGATACTTGGACAATTTAGTTCAGTGCAAGCGCTGCTCATTTTTAAAGAAAAATATTAGGTTGTGTTAAAGCTTTGAGACGTATACTTGAAACGAAGAAAATATTAAAATAAAATATTCTCATATTTATTCGGTGGTCTCATATTTATTACTGGTTTATTTGGAAATATTACCATAATTGATATTTCAATACTGTATCTTAGTAACTCTACGGACCAATTGTGATCTGAATGCTGACAGTGTACTCTGATGCAGCAAAACTATCCCAGATAGCACAGGGGTATTTCCTAATGTCGGGTACAGGGGCTCTGGGAAGAAGGTTTAATCAATGCCGAAACTCAAACATCGTTCCAAAATAAACGCTTTTTAAAAAACAAACACGTCAAAACCATCACAAAACGATTTTTACCCCTCCACCCTGTCTTATAAAAATATATTTCAATTTTAAAACTCTGCATCAATATTTCAAAACTTTCAGTATATTTTACTCAGCACTGAAAGAGATTGACCAAGATCCGTATCAACGGCCAGTCTACAACGGTTCACATCGGGATTGGTCAGTTTTCAGTGATATTATCCAGCGTATTTGGGGTGCTGGGGAATGAAACTAAACAGTACAAATAACATTGTAGTATAAATAAAACATACGTAGAACATTATACAGAGTCTCTATAAATTAGGTGGGCAATGGATTTCAAATAGATCTGTATAACTCTTAATAACTAGGCATTATAATCCATTCTTCCCCCCCTACTAATTTATGTTCACCATGCCATTCTGTGTACAAAAAAAAAAATATGTTTATAATTATGGCTAGTTATTATAAAAGTTATAAAGATCTATTTAAGCTTCATTGCTCAACTAATTTATAGACACGCTGTATTAGAAGTATACAGAGTCAATTTTTGTAGCAAAGATACCCATTAAGTTTAATTTTTAGTAGTTTGAATATAACAAATCCACAAATGTGCAAATTAACTTTTAGTGTAATCCTATCAGCTATAATGCAATCGAACTTTACTTTTAGTAAAATTTTAATCATAGCTTTATATCTCTGGCCTTTTGACTTTACTCTCTAGTCCAGGTAACTCCTTTGTAACGCTAATTAGTCACGAAAAGTTACAACCAAATGAGGTCCTCTAACTATAAGACACGCAAATAAAATATACTCCAATGAGAATCTACATGAGTTTGAAGGCCATACTAATTTAGCTTTAATGACTCATTAAGAGAAATTAGTAACTGAAGAAAAGAAGGAACTAAACGATTGATTGGGTTTTGTTAATGAGAATAGCCAGAGGTAGGTAAATGTGCGGGGATAAACAGAGCGAATGGATATTCAGTGTTTCGCAGAGAGACAATCGGATGGACTTTGAAATTAGTTTCGTTACAGAATTTTTCCGGTGGAAGTTGTAAAGAGACGCTTTTGTTTGCGAGAAAACTTATGCTCGGAAAGAGAAAAAGATGCAAAGAAAAAGTCGTGTTCGAGGGAGAATCTGCATTTATTGATTGTTGTCGTTTTGGGTTGTTAAAACGGGGTTTCCGAATAAATTATAAATTCCGACGATGGAAATAATTACTGTCGATTAGTTGGTTTTGTTAGGTAAGGTTTTGTAAGAAAGGAAATGAATTTTAAATTTGAGTGTAATTAACAGTCAGACGAGTATTGTATAATGAGTTTACTGAAGTAGAAAATATAACTAAAATTATAAATTGAGTTATTTTTTTGTACCCAATTTCAGTTTTTCTAAATAAAGTTTCATAATTTAAAAACATTGGCGGAATAAAGTTTCCTATTCATTTAAACATGCATATGTTTCATTTCTTTAGGAATATTTGTCTTTTCGTAATTATTTAAAAAATCTTATTAATTATTTATGCAAAACTTATAACTAGTGAGTTGTTTAAATATCTTTTCGTGAGACATATAAGCCTTGTTTTAAAAGTAATTATCATAAATCCACAATTTCTACTAGTTTGTTAGTTGTGTTCCATATTTTGCAAGAAAAGTTTGATGCAGAAGTCATAATGACTTATTTTTAAATTTTATTTATTTTATAATAATGAATAATCTTCTTCTTAACAAGGACTATGGGGACTAAGGCACTTCTGCTTAATTCAAGCATTTTGTACAAACCCCATATTCAGCACAGGTCGGTAGTGGGCAGTGCTGCACTGGATGTAAGAACACACTTGCTCGTGAGAGGGAGTGCGCAAGTCTTCCTATAACCACCTAAGATTTCATATCTACCTCGTTCGGTAGCGACCCGGTAGATGGCAGTACTACCAACCGTATGTGGAACTTCTTAATTTATAGGCATTACCAAACAGAAGACTTCAGCAGAATACTCGACTTTGCCACCCTCAGAGTATTGCTTTGTATGGGAATTTGGAGGACTTCGCGAATATGACTGATTTAACATGCCCCAGTCACCATTAGCTGACACAGCGATTTTTAGTCGGTCCCAGGACCCGGAGAACGATACTCTCACGACTGGGCTACGTGGCCCACATAATGAATAATACAACATATAATAAAACTTTATTGCATATTAAACTATTTCATATTATTTTAACATGTATAGGAAATTATAAAGGTGGCACAAGTTAGTTAAATGTATATAAAATTAAGATTGATTAAATGAACTTAAATTTTTTTATACTTTGTAATTTTCTAAATTAAATAAGTGATTTTATAAAAACATGAGTTTTAACAACTTAGTTTATATATCCAATTCTGGTCAGATTATAATATGCTTTTTATAATAATAGTCTAGCTTTCATGAGTGAATATGAAATTAAAATGTCCTTCAACTTAAGGTAGTGCAATACAAATTTTAACTTATTTTTTTCTAAACAAAATTTTAAAAACTTATCAATCATGTAATCTGGTTGGTTGGTTGTTTTCATATTATCTGGCCCCGTCAGCAAGACGAGGGCTATAATGCGCCGAAACATTCGTGATTTGACAAGCCAACATACATTTACAAACACTCATGCCTTACACGAGACTCGAACCTGCAACCTCGCGGTCTAGAAGCTAGCACGCTAACCATTATACAGCTTGGTCGGCCATGTAATCTGCTAAGCCACTTAAACTGTATATCATTCATTTTTTCAAGTTCAACTGTACAGTAGAAAATAGGCTTTACGATCAGCTAATCTTAATCATTCGACATTACTTTCGATGAGGCATGAAGCTAGGTAAAATGAAGGTTTTGGGGATTATTCACTAAATCTAACTAGTTAATATGGATGATTTTGTAACAACTTTAATGGTTTTGTAGGTTGCGATACAACTTAAGCAAATATTTTATAAGCAATTCGAAGGAAAAAAATAACGTAGCTTTTCCAATTTAAAATAATAATAAAATATATGCACTATTATTGCTTTCTACAACACATAACGAATCAGAACGGTTTTCAATGCAAACATAAATAATTGTAAAATGCAAATCTTCTTTCTCAATTCCAGTCATGTCAAACATTAAAAAATAATCCTTATTTACTTAATCAGAAGTTAAATAAGAATGTCAAAAGATAAATTGCTACTTCTTAAGAGTGTGTTATAACCGTTATCTTTCATAAAATATTTCACCCATTTCTTTAATAAACAAAATCAACAAAGAGTTCATTAATCAAAAGGCAGACAATCCAATGACACTTTGTACTTTATATGGGAATTGTGAAGTTCATTTTGCCATGTAATTTCAATGGAATACTGCAATAAAATTTAAATGTTGGATTGAATAAATATTTTATAATGGTCGAACAATTTTAATTGTTTTTAGTAAATTAACTCTTGGGAAGAGTTATAATAGTGTTGTGTTACTACCACAATGCTCTCACCCAAGTGTGGAGAAAACTACGTGACGTCAGACTATGATATTTATAGTTTATTTTCTTTTCTTTATAAAAGATGGTTTGGCAAAACGGATAAAAGTAATTTGGAATTTCTTGTAAATAATAAACATACTTTTGTTCTATACGCTACGTTTTAGTGTGTGTTATATATAATTAATAGGAATTATACTTTTAATTAATACGTTTTATATATTGAACACGCAACATTCTGGTGCCGAAATATCCACATAAAACCACGAACATACTTAGACCTTTGAAACTCGACGAACTTTAATTTCACGAAGGAAGATGGCGACGAAGGAAAAAAAAGTGGCGCAGTTGAAACGGAAACGGAGAACTATTCAGAGTAATGTAACTAGGTTCTCAACTGAGATAAACAACTTGCAAGAGGATAATGCAAATGAAGACGTGGAATATACGGTAAACCATTTAACATGTTCTTTAAATGAAATGAAAATAGTTGATGATAAAATACATGTTCTTTTCACGGAGGAGGAATACGAAGAGGACATTTCCCAATGTGAAACCTACATAGATAACGCTGAACTTGCAATTTTTAAAGGCAAAAAAATCATTCAAAATAAATTATCGCCAACCATTAACGCCATCAATAACCTTAATTTGGAAATTGATAATACTGATTTGGTGACTAATCTGGCTATTAATCCACAACCTGTTCTGACAACACCTGTTACTTCTACTTACACTGTGAAATTACCAACGGTTAAATTAGAACCATTTGGAGGAGAAATAGAGAATTGGCAAAGTTTTTGGGAACAATTTCAGTCATCTGTAGACTCCAATCCAAACTTATCAACTATCGACAAACATGTTTTTTTAAGAGGATACTTACAAGATGAACCGAAGCGGTTAGTCGATGGTATCAGCATTATTGCAGACACATATGAAACAACTAAAAGGCTTCTAATGGACAAATATGGTGACAAAAATAGAATCATCCAAGTTCATTTGGATTTTTTAGAGAATTTAACGCCAATCCGCAATCCATCGCCAGCATCACTGAATGAAGTTTATATTGAATGCAACAGAAGTTTACAAGCGCTACGTGCTTTGGGGGAAGATATTGACGCATACGGTAGAGTTTTAACACCAAAAATTTTACGTGCATTCCCTGACGACATTTGTTGCCGATGGGTTATTCATGCGAAACGCCAACAAATTTTAGAAAGTGATATCACACAACTAATACATTTTCTCTCCGAAGAAGTAGAGGGGGCGCTTACAACAAGCAAGATTAAAGGTTTTCTAGCTTCAGATTATTCCTCAAAATCTACCTTAGAAAACTTCAATGTAAATGCCAAGCCAATTACTAAAGGTAAGAAATTTTCACCTTTCTGTCCCTTTTGTGAGACTGACTCAACAATGCAACTCTGTGACAGATATAGATACCCGAATACAGAAATTAAAAGCTACGAATAGATGTTTTTTGTGCACTGGACGCGGGCACACAAAAAAGAATTGTGCTCTTAAGAAAAAGGCTTGTTGTGTTAAGTGCAAGAAAAAGCACCATGTTTCAATTTGTAAGGACAGTGTTGATCACCCTGGTACTACGTCTACTCCCAAGATTGATATTGCTACACCCAACACTGTGCATTTGCAAACTGCAAGAGTTTTTATAACTGGCCCGACCGGTGTTACAAAATTGACCCGTTGTCTTTTGGATGGAGGCAGCCAGTCTAGTTTCATTCATAATGATCTTGTTGATAGTTTGAAATTAACAGTTATTTCTACTAAATCATTGGAAGTGCATGGATTTGAATCCACAGCGAATGTTTCTCTTATGAGACGAAAACTAAAGTTTCAACTATCGAGCATTTGGAATGATTCTTCAGTTAATATTGAAGCATTTGAAAGTTCCAATAAGTACGCATCACATCCATCTGCTCCAGCTGATGTGTCACAGTTCGCATTCCAGAAAATAATGGAACTGGCTGATCCTTACGATAACTTACAAAATCTACCTATACAAGTTTTGATTGGTGCTGATTTCTACTGGCAAATATTGCACCCTAAAGCTCCAGTTATGCTTTCAGAATCCCTTGCATTGGTTCAGTCACATTTTGGGTGGATCTGAGTGGATTCTGAGTGGACCTCGATCATGCACAACAGTTTCCAATATAGCTATGGTAAACTATCTCAACACATTCACTCAACAAGAGCCTATTAATGAAAACGTACGTTGCTTCTGGGACTTAGAAACAATTGGAATCACAACCTGCCAGGATAGAGAAATGTCTAAACATGATTCGAGTATTTTGAAGAACTTTCATGACTCATTTAAATTAGTTGACAATCGCAGGGTTGTGTCATTACCTTGGAAACCCATGGTCTCAACATTACCGACAAACAAAACTACAGCTGAGAACAGATTTCAATCACTTCAGAAAAGACTGACCGCAAATGAATCTTTGAAGACACAGTACGAAAAATGCATGTTGAATTACATTGAACAAGGACATGTTGAAGTTTGCCCATCTGCAGATGAAACTGAAAACACCGTGTACTATCTGCCACATCATGCAGTGAAAAAGAAGCACCAAGATGATATAAAGTGGAGAATAGTCTTCGACGCCTCATCACATGTTCCCGGCATGCCCTCATTAAACGACACTTTAGAAGTCGGCCCCAATCTTCTACCTGAAACTGTTGGTTGTCTTCATGAATTTGCCCTAACCTGTGATGGTAAACAAGCTTTCCTACAATTGGTTTTGAATCCAAAGGACAGAGATGCAACGAGATTCTTATGGTACAAACAAAAGAAAGGCCCTTCAAAAACAGCTACATTTACTGATGAAATAATTACATACAGATTCACTCTCTTGCCATTCGGACTGTCTTGTAGCCCTTTTCTGATGTGTGCTACTACACGAGAACTAGCCACTAACCACTAATCACTTAAATGACTTCCCTACTTCTGCATCACTTATAGATAAACACCTATATATAGATTATTTTTTGGTTAGTCTGGAAACTGAATCACAAATAATGGTATTACAAAAGGAAATCAAAGATTTGACGTCACTCATAAATCTACCGATGGAAAAATGGGCTACAAACTCCTTGAAGCTTCAACACTTGCTAGAAACTAACAGTTTTGGTCTTTGAATGGAACACGAAAACTGATACTTTGAGCAACGCTTTCAAGACTTCACTCTGTTCTTCTCTTGATAAGCCACTTACTAAGAGATGGTTACTACACTGTGTTGCAAGTTTGTACGATCCCTTAGGACTGTTTACACCATTTACGATAATTGGGAGGATACTCTTTCAAGATACTTGGATTCTTGGAATCAAGTGGGATGAAATCTTGCCGACAAACTTGGCTACTCTGTGGCATACAGTTACGGAACAGCTCGACGCCATTTGCTCGAAAGAAATTCCTTGTTTCATAGGAATTTCATCGGTTGTTTCCTTTAGTATACATGTTTTCTGCGATGCATCGGAGCGAGCTTATGGCGCAGTCTTATACATAGTTACTTCTCACAATAATCAATCAAGTGTCTATTTAGTTTGCAGCCGCAATAGACTTGCACCCATAAAGAAAGTTAGTCTGCCCCGCTTGGAGCTTTTAGCAGCCGTCATTGGTACCAGACTGCTGAAATATTTTTGCAATGAAACGGGATTGTCGACATCCACTGCCACATTATGGAGCGACTCTGAAGTCACCCTTGGTTGGATTCGAGGTAATCCCAACAGATGGAAAACATTTGTGTGCAATAGGATAACAGAAATCATTTCATACACTGACCCCTCACAGTGGCGGCATTGCCCGGGACAAGACAATCCAGCGGACAAACTATCAAGAGCTGTTTCACCGTCTATACTGAAAGATCTCAACATCTGGTGGAATGGACCGACTTGGCTGAGTAAATCCACAGAAACCTGGCCAGATGCTAAAAAAGATTACTCTCATGATTTGGAGGTAAAGAAGAATAAAGAAATTCAAACATTTCATGTTACTACTTCTCAACCCATCATAGACGCAAAGAACTACAGCTCCTACTTCAAACTGTTACGTGTTACTGCATAGATTCTACGCTTCATCTCGAACTGTAGATCTCAAGACAAGAAAGTGGGAGAACTTGACACTCCAGAAGTACATGATGCTAGAAATTACTGGATACAAATGGTTCAGAAAGAGTCATTTCTGTTAGAATATGAAGCTTTATCAACATCCAAACCCCTTCCAAAAAATTCAAAAATTACCAAATTCAATCCACTATTTGAAAACAAATTAATACGTATTGGTGGCAGATTACAGTTTTCGAATTTATCAGAATCCCCAAAACATCCAATTTTGCTGGACGGAACTCATCATTTCACAAGCCTGCTGATACGTCAAACGCATATCAAAATGCACCACCTCAGTGTCAGAATTGTACTTTCGACGTTCCGAATTCTGGATTTTACGAGGACGACAGGCTATCAAAAAAATTATACACAAGTGCTTGCCTTGCATGGTAGTGCAAGCCACCCGTTGTTCTCAAGTTGAAGCCCCTTTACCTGCTGACAGAATAACTCCAACTCCACCGTTCACCGTCACAGGAATAGATTTTGCTGGACCGTTAAATATACGTAATCAAAAACCAAGAGACACTGTCTACATAGCATTATTCACTTGTGCAACAACGCGAGCAATACACATCGAACTTGTATCAGACCTTTCCACCGATAAGTTTCTCTTGGCGTTACAGCGGTTTGTTGGTCGTAGAGGTCTCCCACATACAATCTATACCGACAATGCAACAGCTTTCCACGCAGCTAATAAAGAGCTGATCCTGTTGTGGCAAACTCTGACATCAGCTAAAGTTCATCAATTTTATGCGCACAACGACATAAAATGAAAATTTATTGCACCTAGCGGCTTGGTGGGGAGGCTGGTGGGAAAGGGTTATTAGATCTGTCAAAAGGTGTCTGCGTAAAACCATTGGCCGTGCATTGTTGGGAGAAGAACAGCTACCAACTGTACTAATAGGAATTGAAGCCGCTTTGAATAGCAGACCTCTTAAGAGTGAAGAAGATACAGACTCCCTTGATGCCTTGACGCCTTCACATTTTTTGATTGGACAAAAGCTTATTCTGATTCCATCCAGCCCCGAGAGTAAGGAACGACGATTAACAAAGCTTTACATGCAGCAACAAGACTTGCTAAACACGTTCTGGAGGAAATGGTCCAGAGAATATCTATTACAGTTACGTTCATTTCATCAAGTACGGAATGTTGATAAATTTCCTTACATACGCATAGGAGATCTTGTGTTACTACAAGAGGAGGTACGACCAAGACACCTGTGGAAGAAGGGGCGGGTTATGAACATCATTAAAGGACGTGAAGGAAAACCCAGAGCATGTGCTATAAAGGTGAACGAGAAAGAAATTACAAGGCCTGTCCAACTGGTCATACCTCTGGAGGTAGACCAGGGTGGGGAGAATGTGGAGAAAACTACGTGACGTCAGACTGCGATATTTATAGTTTATTTTCTTTTCTTTATAAAAGATCGTTTGGCAAAATGGATAAAAGTAATTTGGAATTTCTTGTAAATAATAAACATACTTTTGTTCTATACGCTACGTTTTAGTGTGTGTTATATATAATTAATAGGAATTATACTTTTAATTAATACGTTTTATATATTGAACACGCAACACCAAGTGACAGGTCCATTCCAAGATTCAGTGAATTTTTTATAAAATTATGTGTTTTCCAATTTTTTATTGACTACCTTAATGAGCTTTGTCGTTATGAGGTAAGGAATAATTAAGTTGTTAAGAAACTTGTTGGTTCTGCAAACGGATAGTAAACATTACTAAATATACTTCCAGAAAAACATTACTTGAAAAATGTTTTCTCTAGTATTTAATTAGTACTAAACTAGTTTGAGATTTTCATTCTTTTGAAATATGAGTGTAATTAGGGTTGAATTTATAAATAAAGATCCCTTTCGGGTAGTTAAATGTTCAGTGTTATTGTATTTAGAATCGCTTAAAATATATATTTGCTTATGTTTCTTAGAGTAAAATGTGTAGTGCAAACCCAGATCTATTACTTCGAATTTCTGAAAGAACAACTGAATAAGAGTGTTTGTCATGCAAATATTGCTTGCAAAGATATGCTTTTTTTTCTTTTTGACACCCTTGCTAAACGTTTTTCATAATAGCAGTTGGATAACAGGATTTAAATAATAACAGGTGGCTAAACATGAAAATGTTCCTTTTAAATCTTTCCGAATGTCTTTGATAAACATTTAGTAAGCATGAATAACTAAAGTTAAAAAATATATATATATATACATATATTTAAAATCATTTAAATAGGCATTAGGCAAGTTACAAAGCAGCAATACACAATAGTTGGTGAATACTTTTAAAGTATGTTATCCATCTAAAATAAATTTACAATAAACATTCTATCTGCATTTCATCTATTCATTCATTTGTTTCTGAATTTCCCGATTTTAAGCACCAACTGCAAACCAACTCATTGCATAACCACATCCCAACCCATCACATTAAATTCAAGAGAAAACCCAACAACAAACCTCCCTTTACAACCCTCTACAGCCAAAGACATTGCACGACATACAACTCCTCCCCAGCACGGAATCAAATCCATTTCACAGCTAATAACTCCAACCCAGACCATCGCCTGAATTCCGATTGCCTAATAAAGTCCCACCTTCACATCTCCCATGGGCTATTAAGAGGCCGTTTGCAAGTGACTGCAAAGTGCCCAGTCAGGCTTCTGTGACCAACCGTGAATGGCTAGCATGAACTACAAGATCCCCACCTCCTGAATTCCGCAGGGACACAAATGTCACGCGACCAGTATGAGCGGAAGTCTATGCTTATATAGTTCTTGTGTCACCCCCTTCTGTGTCCAGATAGTCCAAAGTCTGTCATTAAATATCGTTTGCCTCGAGGCTTCATATAATCCCCCCTGCACCAGTCGTTCGATATTGCTGTATCGAGCACTCTTAACTTGGCATGCGATTTGTGATCTATGGTGTCCCATCGGACATATAAGGAGATGGGGGAAGACTCATCCGAATTTATGCTTTCCTTTTCAACTGGAAGCAATGCATACGAATGAGGATCTTTTATGAACAGGGTATCGTGGAGGATGAGGGACAGTTCCCTTGACCAGTAAGTTGGTGGCGATTCTGTCATGGTAGATTTAGTGTTCATGTGTTGCGGTGCCATAAAATAGCTGTCAGAATCTCCGTAGATGGGAGGAACTTAATAGAAAATTTGGAAATCGTTTTTGTCACTTTTAAAACATCATTCTACTTGTTGCTAATGGTTATACAAAATATAGGGAATAGTTAAAAAAATGTCAATTCTAAAAGAAATACTATTCCATTGATAAATTTAATAGTTATCAATTACTACCATTTTAATTGAAATATACAATGGATTCTTTTAATTTTGAGCGTTTGTTGCTTATTAAAAAAATGCTGAAACATTGTGTTTTTTTATTGAAATTTTGACACCATTGATTTATTTATTTTGCATTAAATGGGACATTATTAACCTTCTTCGAAAAAGATACAATTTGTTTTTCAAATAGATCAACTAATTTATTTTGCGTCTAAAATGCAAAAATGTTTCACTCTACTAAATGAATAAATTGATGGCTTCTGAATCTCTTATGCTCCACAAAATCTCCTACTTCCAATAAATAAGAACTTCTTTTACCCTCAGCGCATTCTATTTCACGGGACAGCATTCATGCGGTGACATGCACCCCCATTCTTTTGTTCTCCCAACCGTTCCAACATTTCTAAGTGGATAAGGAGTCGTCTCTTTTCCAGCTGCATATTTAACCATCCCCGTTCCGGTCCGACTGAATTCTTTTCCAGCTGCCGTCGTTTCTTTTCCTGCTAAAAGGAGCGTTAAAAGGTCTAGAGAAAGCGGAAAAGAATTATTTCCCTTACTTCTACCCGATTAGAAGAGCGGCAGATCCAGCAACCTGTTATCAACTCTTTCCTAAAAATCGAACCTTTGATAAGCTGGATATGTTGGCCTGCACAGAGCTTAGAGGAAAAGGTAGCGGCCAACTGTAGGTCTAATAGTATACTGCAGAAGTTCTCTGGGAGATTTCTTTTATGTAATTTTTTCTCTCAACCCTTTGAACTGCAAAAGCTTGACCTTTATCTGAAATCCTGCTTAGATAAAGACGGAAAAAAGTAGGTAAGGATTTCCGTACCGGAAAGCGATGCTTCGCCTAAAAGCAAATGGTTTCCCGAAAAGTTTTTCTTTATTTTTTATATAGATTTCTCCTTTGTAAGGAATTCTAACGAAGTGTGTAAGAAAAGGTCTACTTTTTTATTTTTATTTTTTTAAAACTTTTATAGTTTCTGCCCTTTTTTTATTTATACATGGAATAGTAAAAAAATGTTCTTTAATATTAATATGGATGTAATATGCACATTTTTTTAAGACGGCAAATAAATGCTAGCTAGTTACTAAAATATAGAAATTTTGTCTTAGGTAAGTTTTGCGATAATCCTTTCGACTCGACTTTTGCATGATTGAAATCTAACCATGAAGAGTTGTTTAATTTAACGTTGGCATATTAAAATAAGTATACTATAAGTTTAAAGTTATTCCCCTTTTCCCGTTTCTTGGAAATATCCTGGGACATCATATTCCAATCGTATAGTCAACTATTACTATTTGTCCCAATAGTCCAGGATATTCTAGAAATATCCATTAATTTTCATAAACACATACATAATATATAACCTTGTAGTCATTGGATTTGCTGATGGGATTTATTATTCCACTTTTAAATACGATTGGGACAATATATCCCACAAAATGAATTTATTCAAAAATTTTAAAAAGGCAAAATTTTTGCTTAATTAAAACAATAAGAAATATTTTACATTAAGAATGGCATATAATATAGTTGTACTTACTATAAAATTAAAATCAGTTATGCCCAATTGAAACTTGAATGATGTGCTTGCTCAAAAACATGAGAGTCCTCTATTTTCAATCTGAGAGTATTTCCAAGGTTATATAATCACATTTTTATTCCCTAATTCCTTAGGAACATTGAAAACTTACAATTCCATGTAAAAGTGGGTTTTATTTATTTAACAGGGAAAAGTCTAATCTTAGGGACGTATATGCCCTTTTAGATAGAAAAGGTTAAAAACAAATAGCGTGGTTTTATTTTGGGTAAGTAAAAACTAATAGCTCATATCCCACCTGAACTCTCTGATGTCATCAATAGCATAGAGGTGCGTGAAGTATTTGTACGTATTGAAAAGGAACACATTTTTCAACAGTGGACGTTTAAGAAATTTCAATTGCTTTTAATTCTTATTGTTTAGTGTTTGTAATTTTCGTGTATACATTTGAATATTTAACTCAAATCATTATGAAAAAATGTTTGCCAATTGATGATGGAAAGTAGTTGTGATTGATTATTTCCTATTTCATTATTTGATATGAAATTTACCATCAATCGAAACTGTTTATCATTTAAATTATTAACTATTAAGTTCTATTTTGGAATTTTTTCTTTAAAAAAAATTAAGGAAATGAAACATAAAGAATTATTACTTTGCATTGAAGTTTGGTAAAATAGATTTGTTCTTCGTAATAAATGTTCATATTGGTTCATAAGTGTTTTAAATTTTCTAGATCTTTTTGGAGCATCCAAATTTTACTGCAAAATTTCTGTTTTCAATTGTTATTAATACCTTGATAACATACAGGGTTAGATATTCAATATTTATTTTCCAATAAATGTCGCTCGATGGCGTCCAATACTACACATCAATGGATAGAGGAAAGTTCAAAGTTATTTTGTGCATTCAATGTGAACACTATATTTTATGCAACAAACGTCGAATCGGGGAATCGGTACTCCAATTCTTGCCACACACATAAGTTTCTTCCTTTTGAATAACACTTCAGATATTTAGGTTATTTCTGGAAACTGTTTGCAGTAAACATCCTTAACAATTTTCTACAACAGTTATAAATAATTTTAAAACGTAGCGTCGGTTTAAAATTAAAAATAAAAATAAATGAAATAATTTTAAAAGAAAATTCGCATTTTTCTTTTAAAAATTAAAATTAATGAAATAATTTTAAAAGAAAATTCGCATTTTTCTTACTGAAAAATTGATGTCAAATGACGTCATCAAATTACTTGCCTTTCCTTTCATTTTTTCACCTAATTATTTAATATATCTCATATGTTTTCAAAACCATATTGAGAAGCATGTAAAGAGTATTTAGAATCAACAGAAAAATTGTTTAATGGTTTCCTTATAAACAATTACTGTAGAAATGCCATGCATTGAAATGCCATTACTCTGAAAAATTATATATAAGACTGAGGTATTGCATTTGTAATGTATCTAAAATATATTTTTAATCGGTCGTAGAAAATTATTTATTACTTACTTATCACTATTGATATTTTGAACCATGACATACATCACTATTTCAGCGTTCTAAACATATTGCAGTGTCATAAAGAATTGTAGCTTTTCAAAGCATATACCAATTGTAGACAAATACTTATCTTATGTTTTCTTGTTACTTTGAATTCGTTTTTCCTGAGTGATTGAGTAAAATATGATATTGTAAAGCAAATATTGAAAAAGAATAGTATCCATTGAGACCGTTTAAATTGTGTAGTTTAAAGGAAAAAGGCAGTGGATCGCTTTTAATAAATGAAATTAAGTTAGAAATTTCAATTGAAAGTAATTGAATTTGAACTCTGCTATGGAAAAAAAAAAAAAAAAAAAATAGAATGCAGTTCCATCGCTATCCTCATATTACCCTTGGCAAAAAGTTTCTTATCACCGAATTGAGTTCATATCACTAGATATTTTCCCATAAATTCAATATATTTAATAAACTAAATAATTTTATTATAAAATATGATGCATTTAATACAGTAATATGAATCTAGTCAATTTACAATAACATGAGTTACAGTTAATTTTAATTGTATCGCAAGCTAGTACATTAATTTGCAAAAAAAAAAAAAAAAAAAAAAAAAAATTTGATCATCGTAACATCAAGAAAAAGTATTCTATCAAATATATGTAATATTTTGTTTTTCATAATTTTGACTTTATAACTGGGTTGAAACGTCGTTTTATAGATTTTACTTAAATGTGGAATACATCTGGTGAGATTTCATTCTAGTTTTTTTTTTTTTTTTTTTTTTTTTTTATGAATGCTTCTTTTTTTTTTTTTTTTTAAAGATGTTTTCAAATATTTTCCATTGTATTGAGGGCCGGAGAAATTCACCAATTTCCCTTTTCCCTTTCTATAGAAAAAAAAAATTCTTGACCGTTTTACTTCGATAACAATTCTGCATTGCCATCTTGAAGAGTTGAATCGAAAGTTTCATCGATTGCTTCTTTAAAATTAAGAATAGAAAATTGCTCTAAAATGTCTTTATATACAAAAAAAGTAACTGTTTCTAACAGTATATATGATTTTACCACATCTTGAAATGACATTCAATTTTATTACAAAAATAAATGCGAAAAACCACGCATTACTTTTTAACTTTTCATCAGCTCTCCTTTAAACAAGGGTTCCAAGATCATACAAGGTTTCATGAAGAATTATAGATTAGTTACTAAAAAAATTTTTTTTTAATCACCAGAACTCCATTTTTTATGCTTTTTGCACCATTGAGGTGGATTTTTTATGTTTCTAGACTAAATATGATTTCATTTTAGCTTTGTGAAAGTGATATCCTTTGTTATTTAAATGATTTAGTATTACATACTTAAGCACAATTATTCTATTTCCGGGACCTCTCGGAAAAGAATTGTTTGGACATACAACTCCGAATAGATTGTGCAGTCTGGGTAATATTTCTGTCTTGTCTATTTGATGTAGCATATGGATGACCGCTTCGAGGAAGATTTTTTACGCCATTTCTCGAGGTATATTTTTTGCAAACATCACGAACCGTACTTTGGACACTGTCAAATATACTATAAACATGCTTTTGATACATTACCGCTTTATAAATATTTCATAATTGTAAGTTCCAGATCCATAAAAAATTCTTTAACTGGAATCTAAAATTGACAAATATCACTTAAAATGCCATACATTCGCTAGAGATCGAGTACGTTATTTTTTAATTTTAATTATTATTATTATTTTTTTTTTTTTTTTTAATATTGATATGATAATTAATTTTTTTTTCTTTTGAGATTCATTTTAGTTAATCGTAAAATGTTTAACGTTAACTGTAACTCATGTTATTATTATAATATTATTTTGCTAAATGTATCATGTTTTACAATATAATTATTGAATTTATCAACTATATTGAGTTTGTGGAAAAATAGCTACATATGGAAACAATGTGTGCACTCAATTCAGGGATTGGACACCTTTTACTAAGATTAGTAAAATGAAAACATCTTTTGGATAATATGAAAATATCTTTACATTTTGCACCTTTAATTTAAATGTTTAATATCTCATTAGATACATTCCACCGTTACGCATAGGATAATCTGACTTAATTTCAGTACTAGAAATTAGTTGTAAAACCTATTTGTAATAAATATGTTTTAATTAGTTGCGTACAGTTAATTACTGAACATGTTATCATATTTTTATATTTTAATGGAATTTCCAATTTATAATAACATAAGGGTGCAAAACTAGCCACATATGTTTAAGAATGAAAAATAAAATCCTTAAGCTACATATACATATTTAAAAGTGAATGAATGAAATTAAACAATGTTTAATTTCATAGAAATTTAAATGCATCATTAAATGACAAGATAAATTTTCCTGCATAGGTTTGAAATAACTCTTGTGTGTCATCTAAGACTCATTAAAACCGACTTTATTCAATCTTAGGTTAAAACTATTTTCTTTTCGAACAATAGACTATTTATCAGGCTCGCGTCTTCCCTCCAATCGCAATAATCTTAACTTATTCACGACCTTCAACTCATTAATGCACACAATCAACCACTTCCAAGAACACTTCGAAAATGCGAGAAATTAGATACATTTGCCAGTGGGCGAAGTCCTCTCGAATTCCAATTATGAAACTCCCAGATGTTCTCGGCCGGTGCCCGATGATTACAATGCAAATATCCGCCATTTACCAAAGGAATCCTCGGATGTTTATTTGTGGTCTGCCATTGGAGTTCAGTGGCTTCATTAATTGCTTCGTCCGATTTGCTCCTGGACTGAGACCAGTTCAAGTCGGAATATGGAAAAGCTCCTTAGTTGGGGACAAGGGGAATAACACGATGGGCCATCTTGATTAAGCTGCTGGTATTTTGGTTCGGGAAGCGGCATTTGTAAAGGGCTGAAGTGGCGTGTGTGATGTGTAGTTAGAGGTATGGAGATGGGATGATCTTCATATGATGAGGATGGAAGTGTTTTGAGGGTCATCCTTTGACGAAGATGATGCAGTTTGGAATGGGATGGCTAATTTATTGATTTATTAGTAATTGTTTGAGAAATCTGGATAATTATTATGAAGCGGGTTAAGTTGTGGATGATGTTTGAACTTATTTTTTTAGGATTTGGAAAAAGTCGAATGAGTAGTTTTGAAATAATTTTTAATGGAGAATTGTATGTATTTTTTAAAATTGGACTATGGTTTAATATTAGTGGATGCATGAGGGTGGTATGATCAATTTGAATTATTTTTATTTAACATTTAAGTTATGCTAATTGATATAATCAATAACGATAAAATGACTTTCCCATTTTTTTGATGATTTGGGATCTATTTTTTTTTTAAGTTGAAAAGTTCAAATTGAGATTTTGATAATTGTTCAGTGTGGTATGTATGATAGTGCATATGATATTATACATGTATACATATTAGGGTGGTTCGAAAAAAAAATATTTTTTTATTTTTGAAACGCATGAGGTGAAAAAAGTTGATACACATCTTGATAAGAAAAACTGTAAAAAAAAATTTTGAAAAAAATAATACCTTCCGATTGCGCATTCATCTCAAAGTTTGAAGAAAATACAATCAATAACTATTTTTCCTAAATTTTTTTATAATTCTAAACGTTATATATTTGAAAGGCAATAGTTTGCAATGCATAGTGAAAGGGTGGTATAACACATAAAAACACTATTTCATGCATTTTAAAAACATATATTAATAATTAAAAATATTCAAAAATACATTTTTTTGTTTAAGAAATGATTTTTCTATAAAATTGATACTAACGTTACTTTTTACGTATTTTTTTTAAAATTGTTTTATTTACTTCAAGCATTCACTTCAAAGTTTTGAATAAATATAAAAAATACCCTTTTTCCATCAATTTGTAGAATACACCAATCACTAAATTATCGAGGTACATTAGTTTATATTGTGTGGAATGAAGTAGATAGAACTTGGGAAAAAAAGATCAAATTAGTAATTATTCAATAATAATCGTTCGCGCATAACCTTTGAAACATTGATAAAAATTGTGTTTTGGCGGGTTTTATTCTGGGTGGCCTTTCTCGTGGGACCTTCTCTTCCTTTGAAGCTCATAAACTTACTTGGATCAAAACGCATCCTAACTTATTCATTGGATCATAAGATCATAACGCACGTGTCTCTGATTGGATCTGCCACGAATACTGACTGGAAATAATCTGACAGACCAAATTGCAAGCTGAAAGACCACTACATTGGGATATATGTCTTCTATACTCCAATGAACTACTATTCAGACACATATTTAAACACGTAGATAGTACTACAACTGGACAACATCTTTAAGTGAGATAAAAAAATTGAAGAACCTTGAAAAATTTCCTCTGACTGATTTTTTACGTGTTGAATGTTTAATTCCTCAACTTGAGATGAAAGTACTGAACACAACTCAGTTATATCTTCTTGATATTATTACATTAAAAAAAAAATTCTGAAGGACCTAAGAACATATATGTGGCAATTCGATTGTCTCGATACCTCCCTGAATATTTACTGCAAGTTTTAAACTCTGTTATTGGACGAAATTCTTCCTTTAATCACTCAAAAAAATTTCATTTCGGCAATGATTTTGTACACAAGGAGATATGTAAGAGAACTGAGGCGTCAGGTTCTGAAATCACGAGAACTTTCTTAGAAAAAGACTATTAGGCATTTCAAGACAACTAAACTTAACTTTATTGTAGGTATCTTGTCTGCATTGAGTGGGCATAATTAATTGGAATGCTCGTAATAGGACCCCTCCTTTGTTAAGAGAAACAAACGGACATTACTTAGTAGAGACTGGCGCATCCGAGGTAGCACAGCTGTATTGGTGGAAACAGGGAAGACTGGAAAATTGACTAGTCTGACCGAGCATAGTTCCAAAATACACGATTTTTTAACAAACAAACAAGTCAAAATCACCACATGGTTTTGTTTCTCATAAATATAATATCCCAAGTTTCAAACTGTACATCGGCGTATCAAAACTTCTTCTATGTTTTATCCAGAATTGGGCGAGATTGGTTAATATTGTTTCCAACGACCGATTCACAACGTTTCTCATCGGGATTGGCCTATGTCTGGGGAAATTGGCCAGCGTATCTGTGTTACTATGGACCATTGAAATCAGACTTCAACTCATTTTCTTGTCACCTACAAGCTGTGGAACGCTTATGTAGAGACAAGACAAAATTGGGTGGCGCTGACGCAAAAGACGTTAGGACAGCACTTTTTTTTTAAAGATCCATAATGCCCGACTTTCCAACAAAAATTTCCTTCAAAGTGCATCACTGAGATAGAAAGCTCGAGAAAAAAGTGAACAAAATGAATAATAGCATGTAAAAAAAAAAAAAAAAAAAAAAAAATGTAAGAAATAACATTAATACCCATTTTACAGAAAAATCATTATTTCTTACAAAAAATGTTACTTTTAAGTATTTTTTATTATTAATATATGTTTTAAAAATGTATAAAATAGTGTTTTTCTGTGTTATACCACCCTTTCAGTACACATTTTAAACTATTGCCTTTCAAATATATAACGTTCAGAAATTTAAAAAAATTTAGGAAAAATAGTTATTTTTTGTATTTTCTCCAAACTTTGAGGTGAATGCGCGATCGGAAGATATCATTTTTTTTTCAAATTTTTTTTACAGTTTTTCTTATCAAGATGTGTATCAACTTTTTTCACCTCATGCGTTTAAAAAATTAAAAATAATTTTTTTTCAAACCACCCTAATACATATGTCTAAATTCAATATTTTGATATCAGATTTTGTATCAACTTCGAAAAGTAAATTATTTTGATAATGACTTTGCCTTTGAAGAGGCTAGATTCGCAGTAACTTTGTGTGAGAAGATTTTTGCGTGGATAGATAAGTGAACCTTCTATTTTCAAGCGCAATTTGTTAGGAGTATGGATTCCTGTTTCATAATACAACTATTTTAAATTCATGTAAACACAAAATAAAGTAAACTGAATGTTTGGTAATATTTTGCCTGGATTTAATAAGCTTAATTACTCTAAATTTTGTATACGCTCTTTCCAAACATACATATTGACGTGATCTTTAGCGTAATTTGGTACAAAGCGTTGAGCCGTAAGATGTTAGTATACTAATTACCAACTCCAGATAAATCAAAGTTATACATTACTTAACATTTTAAATATTCAAACCAAATAACCAGTCCGCAAATCTATCTACCTGTTTATTCTCATACACTATAAATGCACAGATATATTCCTCCAATGACAGTAACTTTAGCTTACTGTCATGCATCCAAGTATTAATAATAAAAATAAGATAAAAAGTAACATTCTCCAAATAGGTAAAATTCAATTATTTCTGCAATTAGCTATTAAATTCAGGCATTGATAAAGTTACTTAAATTGAAACTGGCTGAGGATAGAGGAAGAAAGGTAAATCAACTTACTAGAATTTCAGGGGTAAGCAATGGGCAGCGGGTTATCATCTCTCTCTTCCGAACTCTAGTAGTTTTCAAAACCACAGTCTTATCTCCTCTTCACCGGAGAAACGTCTCCTCCTTTACTCCGATCTCAGATTCCTCCAGACCCTCTGACATCCGTCCCATCTTTTTAATTGGTTGACTATCTGCCCCCTTCTCACACATTTAATTGTTACCAATATTCAGAGATTCCAATTGGAGCAAAAGGCCGTGCGAAAATCCCTCCTTCGATTTAATATGTAAATATTGGGCAACTCAGCTTTACTTGGGGGAATGTATAATAATTGCTGTGCTTTAACCCTTTAAGCGAAATAGTAGGAAATGTCAGATTGCATCATGACACATATTGTTGTCTATTAAAGTGCACGATACAATCAGTTAGTATATTTATTATTGATGAATTTAATTTTTCATTGCACTTCAAACACATTTTCCAAAATATTCCGATTTAGCTTATTAAGGTTTCTCAGTCCCCAATAAGGACAACTTAAATGTAGGATGGACTCAATTGTACAAGTTACAACTAAAATAAAAAAAAATCTTATTTTAATTAAAAAGCTTATGAAGTTTGAAGAACAGAATTGCTTTTTACAATCAGTTAAAATGGAATAAAAACTTTATGCCGACTCAATTAATGTATATAAATGCCTCAAGCAAATTAATAAACTGAAAAACAAGGTTTCTCCGAAAGATTCAAAGTACAAAGTTACAAAACTATAAAGCAAAATATAAATAATAATCACAATTCAATGACCAGTGTTGCGTCCCAAAAATGTCCACCTATGTCCATGGGATTCATAACACTTTTCAGTTCCCAGTAACACCTAGTTACTATTAATGATGTAAGAGATAAAAAAAAATATAGATTTTAAAACAAGATTCAAATTATTTCATGACTAATCTAAAATCATTACTACAGCATTTAATATAATATTGCATTCCAAGCAAACCGAACTTGTATTGTAAATTTAACAGCAGTCTGAAACATGGAAAATACTACGTTTTCTTTTGTTACAAATCCTAATCTGATAATTGATATATTTTTTTTTATGTATTTTGTTATACGGTTGTCTCTCTTTCAAAAGGAATTGCCATCTGAAATAGTTAAAGTCTATTTTGGTTTAATTTTGGAGGTTTTAAATCACTTTAATAATGAATAACATTCCCAAATGTATATTGCATTCCATGATATCTTAAGTTCCTACGTTTTCGACCAGATAATAGTGTTAAATTGAATATTATTAAGCAGAAGGCAAATAAAAGAACATTGAGTCCTTAAACCTTCGTCATTGATTGTGTAGCTTTAGTTAGCGTGACTATCTTATATATGTAAAACAGAACTACAACTAACATTAATTATCCAGACACAAATTTAAATTTAGTTCATTATTTTTATTCAATTTCTTTCATTTTTATTAGTTAAGAAAGTAATCACATTTTAGGGCCTCCTCGATGTCTCGTGAATGAAATAGCAAGACTATACTCCAAACTCATCTGTTTTCTTTCATTTATACTATTGGAATTTTAATGAAGTTTCTTCTACAGAAAGGCGATGTTCATATTTTCTGTTATCAGTTAATTAATTTCACACCTTTAAATTAATATTCACTAATAGAATTAGGGAAATATGATATATTTTAAGGGTTATTCAATTATACTTGTTCTGCATTACAAGACTCAATTTTATAAACGGAAAATTTAGTTAACAATTGAAAAGTTTATAGTTTAAGCTATCTAATAGAAGGAAAGAGTTCTTGCTTGTTGCAAATGCTAAATGAATGCATCCTTAAGTAGTTTTAAATCGATTCTGTATTACAGATGTAAATTTTTAATGAAGTGTAAGGGATTTTAAAGGCTCTGAACAACGAGTTAATACACATTTTGAACTTCGCAATTGAAAGTTGATATAAGACTACACCTTTATGTGCTTATGTATTTTATTAAAATGATTTAAAAGTTGTAAATGAATTTATTAGGTATGGTACTTAATATATTAGAAATAATTTAAAGAAATTTTGAATTGCAGAGTTGTGAATGTTTGGAGAACATCTTGAAATGAATGGAATAGTCGTTAATGTAAGGAAATCTTGACAATAATGTATTCTTTAGAAAGTTATTAGTACTTTAACATATTAAATATTTATGAAATGCATGCATTGTAAGTTAATTTTAGAAATTAAATTGTAAATTTACAGCCTATTTTGTGTTGATTTCAGAGTGCTTATAATTATGGATTTTAATTCTTAAATTGTGCTTTTAAATCTCAGTATAACTCTGGGATAAAAATATTCATTGTGTACATAAAATGTGTTCTCATTTAGATCAAATTTTGATACTTACTATTTGGAACAGCCATGGATTTAAAACATAGATGTAACTCTTATTTTTATACTCATCTGAATAATTATTATTTATAATACTGATTTAAAAAATAAAAATAATTCATACCTACTATTGAAAAAGCTGAAAATATTGCTTGCCAAATATCAAGAACGTTTTCTGTCTTTTCTTATCATATACGAAATGCTTCTTTTTTCTGGGCCGCAATATCTGCCGAAGTGTTAATTACAAGGGAAATATTACAACATGTGAAATATTTAAAAAAGTATAATAATAGTAATAAAACGATCATTATCAAAATTTAAATAATATGTGAAATTTTACTTATTAAAAAAAAAAAAAAAAAAAGAAAAAAAAAAAAAAAAGAAAAAAAAAAAAAGAAAAAAAAAGCTTATATTTTTCCGAGTTTAATGACAGTCACCCAATATTTTCCCTTTACAATTACATTAATGAGATTTTATGACTATTGTCATATTTGATAAAAAAATTCAGGTTTTTAAAATGATATTTCGGCAAAGAGTGTTTTTAAAAAAATAAGAAACATTCTGCTTAAGTGACAGATACAGTCTGATGATCCCTCAACGATTTATACCATATTTTTTTAAAGGGAAAATAAATTAAAAATTTTCAGCTTATCTTGAGAAGATTAATGCTCTTTATAAAGAATTTTATAACCCTTAGAAATTATATTCATACTTTACAATGATAATTGAAGTCAAGAAGTCTTCAAAACATATCAACTGGTAGTTCTGAAGCCATCAGTGAAATTTAATGCCTGTAAATATAAATAGAGGCTAATTTTTTATATTAACTGCTATTATAAAATAACACAGCTAAAATATTTATATTTACTTCAAAAATTTTCATAATATTTTTCAATTTAATATTGAATTGATTTTTTTTAACTTTCGAAAAGTTTCAATATATTTGTCAAATATCTTTTACTTGAAGTAAAAAAATTAAGCCAAAAACACTATTAAGACAACTATATTATCAAAGAATATATATATTCATTTAGAGAAAGAGCTGTTAAAATCCATATAGCAGTGGGTCTGAGGAATTATAATATACAAAATTATTTGGGGAAAATCACATTTAATATAAAAATTATTTGTAATACATAAAAAAAATAATAATTAAAAAAAAGAAAAAAAAAGCAACAACTAGATATCACACTTTTCAATTGTATATACAAACCTTTTAATATATTCAAAAAGTGTTTAGCTTTAAACACATATAACAACAATTTGTAGATACAAATTCCCTTGAACATCTGATAACAAAACTCATCAAGACTTTTTTAATAAATAAATATCAACAAGTTGACATGTTTCACGACAAAGTCGGGGAGAAAACTTATCATCGAATATCTAAGTACTTATACGATATCTCCATTTGAGGCCAAGATTCCTATTCAAACTGATATATGACACATATCCCTAGCATTTACAATTTAGGCATAACGAATTGTATATTGACTTCTGATCCCCCTTTCCAATACGTCGTTGATTCATTACTTCCTTTTAATTTTTGGACTTTTCTGCATGCGACAAATATTTTGCGATAGCAACGAACTGAAGTATTTGTGGTTCCGTCAGTAAACATTGACATTAAAAGGACAAACGAATCATTTGAATAAGTTTCATTGCATTAGTGTAGCGTAGACTCTTATGTTTATATCGAAAGAAACTTTAGAGAGCTGATTATTTCTTCCATTTATCCTCAGTATTGATCTTTATATATAGTTACGATTTTTCCCATATTAAACGATAACATAGCTTTACAAAATATATCTGATTAATTATACTTCATTTAGTGGCTCACAAAAGTTTTTCAAACAATATTCAACTGGTTATCAAGCTTTAACAAAAGCTTACGTGAGCGCCACTTAAGGCGAATTGATAATTCAGGTACCACAAAAGTAAACAAGTACTACTCTCATTTCAAAGCAGTTCCCAGTGTTCAACTGACACAAATTTTATGTTTCGGAGGTTTTCATATCCTCGATCACGATCTTTTCAGAATAATCTAGAGAAATTGATAGCTGCTGAAAACATCTAGAAAAGTCTTGATTCACTCAGATGATGCTAATTTTTTCAAGCCTATATTATCCCCATTAACAGATAAATTTATGAAAATATAACTTTGAAAAGAAATATGTACACTATTAATAATTATATACAGAAAAATTACGTAAATATACATAAAAGCCAAAGCTCTCACAGTCTGATTGACTCTCTCAATCACTTACTAATCACTAATTATCTCATTTCCCCTATAGACACATATCTGAAATTTATAAAAAATATCAAATAGGCAAAATATAGAAAAAGTAAGAAATTTCGTTCTTGATTAACTTGATAATTGAAAATCTTGATTTAAAAAAAGATCTAAAAAGGATTAACAAAACAAAGAATATCCCACTTTCAATTTTGTGGCATTTCTAAAATTTAGTACAAATTTAGTTCAAATGTCACCGAAAAGTAAAACATTCCGATCATGATAATCCAAGTTTCAAGGGTCAAAATAGGGTTAAATATTCCATAAGTTAAACATTCAAATTTTCCATTCCAGAATGATAAAAATTGGCATCACAAAATTGATGAAAAACATACAACGTTATCACGATTTCGAAATACCATCCTTAAAGTAGATGAAGTATAAAATGACGAATATGTCAATTTGGAATGTCCCAAATGTTGAATGTCCAATGTCTTATTTCTCGTTAGGGCTACACATTATAAAAATTTGTAAACAGGTTTCTAAATACACCTTAAATTCATTACATTCCAATCAAACTACTATCGGTCAAAACGTGAAATAACCTAATGTCCCATTTTCATATCGACTTTAATAAGTCAAGGAAAAGAAATGAAACATACATGAATGTCTTTTGGTTGTTAAAGTTCACATGATAAAATTCGGTAGCGAAACATGGGTGTCCAGCCACTATATTATAAAAAATGTCCTATTTATCCAAATAATTTTACACAATTCTCTGATTTGTAAGAAGAAATTAGTGAAACTCAATCATCTGTTGATTTATTTTTTTCTAGGTTGCTAATTTACCAAAATGTGTGATTAAATATCAAACATCGTGGGACTAAACCTAACGTGGATTGTCATTGCAATTCATTTCATTAGCGTGTCTTTTAGTTAAAGGACATATTTTTTGTAAGTTTTCGTGACTAATAATAGAGACGCTGGAGTAGTAGAATTAAGAAACAATGTTATATTAATGGTATGAGCAAATTTTTACTGGTGTTTCATGTGTGGTTGATTATTATAATTGAAATGAGACTGTGTTGCTTGTGAAATTAATACTCTTTTGGCTTTTGTGTGAATTCCAATATTATTGTAAATGTAATATATGGCTTGTGATAAAATGGAATAGAAGGGAATATTTTTATTAATTTGTGTGGGAGTGACATTGGAATTTTATAGAAACTTTTGTGTTAAGAAGACTTGGTACCCTTCAAACTTTATTTTCTATTTAAGCCTTTAAAATTATAATTTTTACATATATGGAAGTATTACTAAGAAAAATCTAAATTTTATTTAAAAAAAAGTGCACATAGTGCTCTAAATTTTCTAATTTTTTTAAAAAAAAAATTAAATTTCACATTCTATCTTCTTTTTCATTTTTCAATAATTTTCCTGATTTAAAAATAAAAAAAAAAATTCTAGTAATATACTCTTAACTTTTTAGGCATCGGATTTGGAATAAGAAAAATAGTTTTCAAGAAGAACGATAATTACTGTACCCATATCGAAAAAGAGCGTAAAAAACGAGGATTTTTCAACATTTAAATTTGTAAAAGAAAGAGTTCTTATTTTATTCAAAACTCCATGCCTAAATAGGCATGGATTATCAGATTATCAAATAGATATTAAAAATGACTAAAAAAAAAAAAAAAAAAAAAAAAAAATGAAGTAATCTCATTCATATTTTCTGAAGTTTTAGCATTTTATGTATGGTGGGAATTTCAAAAATCACGAATTGAGAAAAATGCGTTTGCAAGGATGCAAAGGAGCTAATGCAGCAATGCTAAATTCTCCATAAAAATACAGTTTTTCTGCAATTGCTGTTATCGGATCAGTTCAAAAACTTGCCAGAATATGGATAAGATTTCAAAGATTATAAACACTCAAAAAATAGAACTTTATTACGAACTTTATTTTTTTTTTACGAAAACAAAGGGTACCAAGTCCCCTTAAAAGTATAAATATTGTTTTGGAATATGTGTTGGCATGAAGTAAAGTAATATTTGAATATTTGTTGTTTGGAGGTAAGAAAGTAAATAAAGGTTTTATTGACATTGAGTGTGAAGCGTTTTTTTAGATGTTTCAGTTTCCTTGTATTTGAATCTTCAATCGTAAAAAAAGATCTCGAACTATAGGTTTTCAAAAACGAATGACTCATTTTTTATTATTCGCGATTCATTCAAGGTATATGTTGATGAAATCCTACAATTTTTTTTTCTCAGAAAAACAGGAAACTTGGTATGCTTATAATGTACTTTAATATGAACAATATTTTGTCTGAATATAATTCAATTAAACATTTAATTCAATACAAACTTGTTTAAAAAATGTAATTTTTAAAAAAACTATGAATTTAATTCATTTAAAAAATTTGCAAATATAAAACACTAAAAGTTAAAAAAAAAAAGTTAAGTGCTTTTAAAATTCTTTTTTTTTTTTTTTTTTTTTTTTTT
The DNA here is from genome assembly GCA_963978545.1 of Linyphia triangularis. Taxonomy (NCBI): domain Eukaryota; kingdom Metazoa; phylum Arthropoda; class Arachnida; order Araneae; family Linyphiidae; genus Linyphia; species Linyphia triangularis. Next base: position 31,836,748 of record OZ021725.1, on the reverse strand, counting down.
TTTTTAATTTTAATATACAGCTTAGACAATTCCCATTTTAAAATAATTAAAGTGTAGTAAAATAATATAAATAGTGTTTTTGAAAAAAAGTTACAACTTTTTTTAAAATTTTTTGGTGAATCGTCATTTTTATTTATATAAAATGCTTTTATACATATTCAAGTACATATACGAGTTTAATAATAAAAAAAAAATCTCCTCATAATTTCGTTCAGTATAATATTTAATGGGTTTGACAAAAATAATTATAGTCTTAAGTTCATATGGGAAAAAGCCTTAGGACTTTTTCTGTTTTACAAATATAAAAAACAAAATTCTGAGTAAAATGCATTTAAATATTAAAAGTGACATCCGAAAATATGACTGACAGTAAACGAAAATACAAAAATGAACATGTTTAAAAAGCCTTAGAGTTTAGATATTTTGTCCATATGTCAATATATTTAGGACTGGGTTAATGATCAAAACAAAAATCAACAATTTTGAAGGTTTTTTCGAAATACAAGGTACGAATTTAGCTTAAGATACGGAATAAAAATTTTAGTATACTTTCTAAGTATGTCCGGAAATTGAAGAGTATTTTGATAAGTTTTAGGGCTCTAAACTAGTTATATTTCTTCTATCTTGTGGACGTCTTGGTTCAACCCATAAGTAGTTAAATGCAAATACCTAACTATGTCAGTGTTATTCATTATTTCCCCTTCTTTATATTTCTCAACTAAGCGTTTATTTCTAAATGTAAAACGTGGGATCATATAAGATTCGTGTGTACCGTGTAGAGTTATATTAAATAAATTCAAATGTAGAACTCAAATGAGAACTTTTAGTTTTACTTCTGCTGTCATTAACTAAACATTAACCCCTCTCAAAGTTGTTGCTGCTATGTTGCTATGAAATACCATTACAGTTTTATACATGATGAAAATGGTATGGGGCATAGGGTGGAAAATTAAAAATTCAGTTGCTTGTTGGGACCTTACAATATAGTGTATGTGACCTTGAAAACTAAAGTAAGTACTTAATTTTGGGACTTGAGAGCTCATGAGAAAATTACATCATAATATAAGTAATACTTTAAGTACTTATGTTTTATGGATGCTTGCAAAGATATTGTATAAGTTAAAGTATTCTACTTTATTAACTTATGATATAAGGTTTGAGAAATAGAGAATACACAGTTGTAAGAATACATTTTAAGAAATATCTAAAAAATATATATATTTAGATTTATAACTGTTTGAAAAAGTTTAAACATAAGTATTGATAAAAATGAACGAAGTTTACTAAAAAAAAATTATGTGTAAATAAGAAAATTACTTAATGCAGTTTTTTTAATTAAACTAAGTTCTTGTTCCGAGTGAAGATCACAAATAAGAAATGCTAACTATTTTTCAATGGCATTTACTGACATCTTAATTATTTTCTATAGACACATTTAATGCATTAACAAATAAATGTAAGGATTAAGCGACTGTAAAGCATTAATACTAATAGAATTATCGTGTTATATTAAAAAAATAAATAAAAAATTGTTAGACAGCAAACATTATTTCACTTTATTGTATGCGTACTAGATTTGTTGAGAAAAATTTATTCAGTTCATCAAGGAAAACATATTTAAGATATTTGTAAAGCAGCATTTTGTATTGAATCCTCCATATTAATAATATATATTTTCTAATACATTTTTCTTTTAATTCAAAGAATACACTTATAAACCTATCATATAATTTCATTCTATATATCTAAGGCCGAATTTGAATTGCTCATATTTATTTAGTTTATAATAGCTTTTTTTTTTTTTTTTTTTTTTGCATTCAGAGGAAATTTCTACGAAGACATCAAAACTTTTAAAACTCGTCAAACAACTTCCATGTTAGTGAAGTATTTAATCAACAATACAAATATAAATTTGAAGATCAACAACAGGCTCAAGGTACAACATGGTTGGTCGAGTAGAAAAAAATATGTAAATTGAATTTGCATACATATAATAAATGTTTAATAATTTTGTGTACTTTGTTCAATGTTTTGTGGACTTAACAAAATAAGTTTACACGCATATATGTAAATACTTAGATTGCCCAATTATTAATATTGGTGAAAAAAATATTTTTTTAAGAATGCAACTATATTCTGAAAAGAACTGATAAACTCATGTAATAGAGAGCATGTGATAGAAATCCATGTTTAATTTTCTGTATCAGTGAACTTTTATTATTAAAGTATTTTAATATCTAAATATCTAACGTTAAAAGAATTCAAACTTTAGGTCTTATTATGATATTTTTTGTTTAATAAGTTGTTTTAAATCTTCAAAATATTTAAATATTTTATTGAATGAAATATATATTTCAAAATATAAACGTGGAATGATTTTATTTAATTTGGATTCCAAATAGGATAGAGTTTACAATTTTTTTTTTTACATTAATTTATTAAAATGCTATTTTGGTCTTAAAATACATACTTAACTAAAATATTATTAGTTTTTTCTAAAGATTTTGAAGAACTGCTCTACGTCATGAATATAAACATTTCTATGAGTATTCAGAGTATTTTTTGACAAGAAATATAAAGCTATCATAAGTTTTTTTTTTATTATAGATACATTTTACAATACATTTACCATAGATAATTGTTTGAATGTGTAAAAAATATTTCCTATAAAGCTTTATAAAAAATGAATGTATTCAATAAAAATTTTCTAGAAAAATGTATGCATATAATTTATTTTACTATAAGTATGTATGTAATATTTTTGATTTTAAGAATTTGCATTTAATTATCAATGTATCTAATTAAAATTTTAAAAATATCCTTAGAATGAATGCACTTCAATGTTTAAAAAACTTGAATAAGACTAAGTTAAAATTAAGTTTTATCTCAAGTGTTCAACTAAAACTGCTTCCGCCACTAAAGTTACAAATTCTTTTAAAATAAAAGTACCCTTTGAAGTATTTTTAAATCGTGTATTTCATTTAAAGAAATTAGGTTAATTGCCTCGCTTTTATAGTTTGAAACTCTCATTAAGAAATGAGACTCCATATGCAAATTTTGTCATTTAAATAAGCTTCTAAATGCATACTGAAAGGTATTCAAGGAGGCAATGTTTTGCTTAATTAAGTTACTCTTAAAAGCTAGAATATTCTGCCCACTTTTATGCAGCCGGCTGATTGGCACATAAAACGTCGCGTGGCAAAGAACTTCTTCCAAATATGACGGTAATTTGTCACGATGTATCATGATAGAGGACATTCACTTTGTGGTAATTATGAGATATCCACCTGGCACTTAGTAAAATACAAATTATACGTCTTGTTAAACATAAATATATATGAACAAGTTCTCTGCTGGAAAGAAAACATATTATAATCATTAAGTATTAATCAAAATTGTCTCTATGTTTATACTAATCAACCAGAAACTTTTGATACAGAAATGTCAATGTATATCAACTTCTTAATTTCTGTACTCAAGAACGTAAACGTCATAAGTTTATATTTGTACCACAGACGTGAAGACACTAGATCCATTGTGTCTAATTTTTATGCAAATATGATCCAAGTTAAGAAAGTAATATTCTCTAAAACTATTGCTAGTCTTCAAAAAGGAAGATTTTTGGAATAAAGTCCTGCAGGATGTATTGTTGTATGTCTCTAGAAAGAACACAAAACTCATGTTGAAGGTATAATACAAAAATTGAAAATTGAATGGCAATAGTACATTTTTCTTCTGGGATATGGATTTGTTTTGTTGAGTTCTGAATTTGGAATCTCAAAGTTTTTGAGCGTTACAGTACTGATTTGTGATTGTTTCTGATGGATCCCACTATAATGTTTTTCTTTGGTTCTTCAATATCTGACGCTGCAGAATTACTATGTTAATTTTACGTTTTTAGGTCAAAAGATACCCACTAAAGACTAGCTTTATTTTTCCTGAGTATGTAACTAAATATGCATATATTTTAGAGAATAATAATAGGTACCCTTGTCCTTTATAAAGTTTAAAATGATTGACTGAGGGGTTTCTGCTGGCCATTGTAAAATATCTGAATTTAAATTAACATCTTATGAAACTAAGTTTTATTAAAAAAAAAAAAAAAAAGAAAAAAAAAAAGAGGAGAGTTGTGAAAATATTGAGATAATTATAATGTGAAAAGCCAAATAATGTGGATTTAAGTTCAAGGCTTTTTTCAAATAATCTAACTGTACAAAATGGGGAATATTTTCTTTTGGCTCAGCTATATAGTAATACACAAATTAAAAAAAAAATGGTAAACTAACTAGACAACAAATTTTGCCAAAATTGCTTAGAGAAATGTTTAAAACTATTCTTGATAGTTTTGTCGCTAATATGTTCCACTGCAGTTTGTTAGAAAAGTTTATTAAGGTTAACCACTAGTTAGTCTAAATAAACTTCAGGAATTATCCCTAATTGAAATTCTTGCGCCTAGTGAAACTCATTCCGAATAAAAATTCTCCACCTAAAGTAATTCTCAGACAACATATTTATCCCACCTACAGGTTAAGTCGTGCCAGCAACTCCTGATTCTGACATTCTTCTTGCCAGAGGCCGTAATTTGCCATCACTTCGTCCAGCCAGGTCTAATGAAACCAAATGAATTTCCACCTGGCAAACGGGAAAGTAATAGTTCGCGGTTATTGAGGGCAGAGCCCGTATATTTCCTGCTGAAAAGTAGTGAGGCTCTGGTCCAATATCACCTCTGGATATTCCTTCTCGCGTTACCATAGTGACTCAGTATCTTCCTGGCCTTGATGTGGTAATTTGAAGTCTCAGAAGCTCGACAATTTTTAGGGCTCGTGGCATACCTGCTGTTGCGATGGTGCCCACAGGATTACGTAGACGTCTTTTAAAAAATGTGGCTATTTCCATTTGAATGGCTTTTCTGTGAGGAAAAGAGTATTGGGAAGTCTTTTATATGGGAAAATAAGAGCTGGAATTAGGTGGAATAAGAACTTGTGAATTGTAAGTTTTATAGTGGATGTTTGGAGGTTGGTGAGTGAAACGTTACAGTATAAACGCTTGTAAATATTAAAAAAAAAAGATAAATAAAAAGAGTTCTTGTAAAGCAACATATCTTATTACTTTAATTATGTTAAAAAATATCTGGAAAAAATCTTGATATTTTTATAAATTATCTAAGGTTGAAGACATGTTACAAATGGTTGGAACATGTTACAAATGTTGGAACATGTTACAAATGGTTGGAACATGTTACAAATGTTGGAACATGTTACAAATGTTTCTTTGAACGTTTTTTTATTAATTATTTGGCTTTGAAATGTTTCTTTCGTAGCTTTATAATTAGATCTTTTTTCAATTGTATTTTATCTTTTTTTTTTTTTTATAAAGCTTTGTTAAACCTGGTATACTAAGTTAATATGCTTATGTACAAAAATGTAGTTTTACTATCACTTCAAGTTATTGTGAGGGATGCCTTCTTTTATAAGACGGAAGTTTTTACTTTTTTTAATCTGAAATCTTTCTTTTGACCTACATAGGGTAAGATGATAATTTTTTTTTTTTTTTTTTTTTTATTCATAGCAGACAAGTTTTTCCTTCTACACTAAATTAAAAAAAAAAAAAAAAAAAAAAAAAAAAAAAAAACCATTTGTGCAGTTTTTAAATTGGGATAAACCGTCAAAAATAGTTACTTGACACTTTCTTTTTTGTTATTTTAGTATTAAACGAAACATTCAAGTAACTATTTTCTTCGGGGATATTAGAGGCAAAGATTTTGAAATCGTTAAAAATCGTTTTGAAAAAACTACTTTTGTAAATACATGTCATATTTTACCTTTAATAAATGTTAATTAATTAAAAAATATTTTAATGAAACCAAAACTTTAACTATGAGTGAAAACATCGCACAACCTTCAAATACACTTAATACTCGTCACTATATATAAATTTGTCATGGATGTATTGATGTAATTTATCTTTTTCACTGTCATATTTTCCTTAATTATAAGAAAAAGGCTGAATTGACGATATTTTGGGTGAAAATTATTACTTTGCCAAAAAACCACCTCCAAAATGGCAAAATTGTTTATTGTTTTATATATATTACATTTATCTTTCTTGCAAATGAAACAATACCGAAGCAATCGTGATGAATGATGGGCGATTCTAAACAAAAGATAACTCTGTGTTAAAGACATTCATTTTTCATCTTTTTACTCCTTTATCGCATTTCTATGGAAGTGTTTAACCCCTTGCCTGTGACGCCCGAACTTAGTTCGGGCTCTCAGTACGTTTTCTTAAATATATTCTACAGGCAAGGGGTTAAAGCACCTTAAAAATCATTACCGTCGAATCTTTGATCAAAATCGTTTGAACCGTTTTATGTCAATTGCTGAAAAACATAAACTTTTTAATGAAAGCTATCTAATGCGTATGCGAAATTTTGAGGAAAACCTTAATCGCAGATTCTATGGCCACCACTAACCCGCATATAAATGTTAAACATCGCATGTCCTTCCAATCAGGAATTATTCTGGCCACAGTTACACAGAAAGGCACATAGACATTTTTTCTAAACCACTTTTTTGAACTCAGAGCGTTCTGGAAAAAAAAAAAAACAACTACGAATTTTTCTTACCGAATGCAACAGTTTCATTATCCTATGCTAACCTATGGATCGTTGAAATTAAATATAGGATCAATTAAAATTGACGTACATTCAAATAGGATCAATTCAATTCGAATTTGAACATATCTCATATTAATGTAAAAAACCCAAATAAAACCTTTTAAAGTACAATTTGTAGTTTGTGGAGTAGTTTTCATTATTTATGATTTATTAAATTTTCTATTTGGTACACTATTATGTGTTCAGTTTTTTTAAAAAATTATCATATAAAAAATACCTGCAATTTTTAGTTTTATACATAAATTAATTGGTTTTTAAGATCTTGTTTTGCTGTGTGCTTAGATTGTCTCTGAAATAATTCAGATAAAGTCTCAGTATTATATAATCACTGTTTAGAACTAGTCTGAGAAATGATTACGGATTTCACAGCAATATGTAATGAATTATGCCGGACAAGGCTTGATTTAATTGTGAAAACCTATATCAGTCCAAAGCGTTTGATCCTTCATTTAATATTTAGAATACAATATGTGTGCAATCAAACGCAATTCAGGGTGAACAGGGATATGGATTTGAAAGTGTTTTGAATCATTTAAGTCATATATTTTGGGTAATTGGAAAATCATAGCTCATTTGAATAGTAATTTCTTTGGTTGCTTTTCATTTATTTCTGTATCTTTTATAATAATATTCGTTTTGTAAATAAGTATATTCTGTATTATTTGTAATTCTTTCATCTTGCTTCAAGAAAAATGGAAATCTTATCAAAGGAGTAGTGTTTTTTTAAGCAAATGCTTACTAAATTATGAAGTGCAAAATTGTAGCACTATGTCATAATGTAACGTTTTAAAAGTATTCCCGCTATAATTAGTTTATAATAAAATAATAATTTTATAATAAAAATAAAGAAAAGTAATCCGAATACCATTAATCTTGGTTTCAAATATTGTATGTTAGAATTATAAATTAGCTGCCTTAAAGATATAGATCAGTAGCAAACTAAAATTTTAAATTAAAAATTTGAAAAACAGCAACAAATGAAATCATCGCTATTTATTCGTTTATATTATGTGTTCATTGAGGAATAATATAGATATAAACGATTCAATTTCAAGTTCACAATTGTTCGCCGCATAAAATTGCAATTAATTCTTTACGTACTGCATTAATATATATTTAAGTGCATACTCTATATAAAGCTCTGCCTTTCTGTCCGTTTGTATATCTGTCTGGGATTACAATTCTTAAACATAACTAAAAATACTATGGACTCATGTGATCCATTAAATTGAAAGTCTTGTCTGGAGAATTCCACATTTAAAAATTAAGCAGGAAATATGACCCAAAGCATCGAATAATATTTTCGAAAATTCATATGTAAATCTCTCAATAGAAACAATAAATGCTAGAGATTTGTGCTAGTTCAAGGTCATATATTATTTCAAAGGTTGTCAGATTTGTAGGATTACACAATGTGGGGGGTGGAGGGGTTCAAACCTAAAGTTTCAACAAGAAGCTCCTTAAAATTCTACCGAAGGAGAACTTAATAACTTTAATCAAACAGAAACTTTGGATTGGAACTTGGATATTCTGTGACAAGTTTTCTTAATCAATAGCCGATCTCGTCAACTTTGCAATCTTTTATTATAAAACTAGCTAAATACCCGTTCTTCGCTATGAAATTTTCACATGTGCAATATTTTAGATAGCTGTGAGGCCTCGCGTTGCGGAAATCTGTCATTCGTGTATAGGACAACATTTTTGGCACTTCGCTCGCAGGAAGGTTCATCACTACGCAAAATCGAACTCGCTTCGTTCACTGAAAAGTTCATGGACACATAAACACAGGCTTATTTCACTCGTTAAAAGCTTCATTGCTGTGCAAGCATAGGCTCGCTTCGCTAGCTGAAAGGTTCATTGCTGCGTAAGCCTAAGCTCGCTTCACTCACTAAAATCTAACTGCTACGTAAAAACTTATTATTGGAAGCCTCTCCCTTGTCAAGAAAAAATATTTCCGGTTAATGCAATAATATAACACTCCTTTAAGATTATTTTAACATGTTTTTGGGGAAAGCAAAATTAAAGGCTAAAACTACTTATGTAGAAACTTTCAGAGATCTAGGCCTATTCGAAGTCGCTTTTGGTGAAAAAATTAACTGAAAAACAAATTAAAATCTTAAAATTCTTTTTGTCAGTCCAATTAGAAGGCCAAAACTACTTGTGTTGAAAATTTCAAAAATGTAGCCCAGTTACAAATCGTTTTGTAAAATTTTTGTTAATTAATTATAAAAAAATTTTAAATTCTATTTTTCAAAAATCCAATTAGAAGGCCATAACTATTTATGTTGAAAAATTTAAAGCTGTAGCCCTATTTGAAATCGTTTTGTAATATATATATTAATTAATTAAAAAAATTAATTAAAAAGAAACTAAATAAAATTTAAAATTCTGTTTTTTAAAAGTCCAATTAGAAGGCCAAAGCTACTTATGTTGAAAATTTTAGAGCTGTAGCCCTATTAGTAATCATTTTGTAAAATATTTTTTTATTAATTAAAAAGAAACTAAATAAAAATTTAAGATTCTGTTTTTCAAAAGTCCAATTAGAAAGCCAAAACTACTTATGTTGAAAATTTCAGAGCTGTTGCCCTATTAGTAGTCATTTTGTAAAATGTTTATCTTTTTGCAACATATTTATTAATTAATTAAAAAAATTAATTAAAAAAGAACTAATTAAAATTTTATCATTCTGTTTATGATGTATACAATTAGAAGGCCAAAACTACTTATGCTGAAAATTTCAAAGATCTACTTCAATTTTAAGTAGGTTTCTATAGATCCACAGACAGACAGACAGACAAACAGCTTGTTTTATTATTATAGATTTCAATTTGGCAGGGATTTCATTATCACATGTTTATAACCTTAACGTAGTTAAATTTTAGAGCTTAAATGTCTTAAAATAGATATCACTGGATATCTGGACCTTAAGAAGTCCTTCATTAATTAATTTTTATAGAAATCTCTGAATATTTAATATTTCAAATAACTTTTAAGAAGGAACCAGAATCTTTTGAAAATTAATTAAGTCGTTTTGAAAGTTTTAATGATTCTTGAAATGGGATTTCTTTGCTCTACAAAAATATCCCTTTTCAAACTTTTTGAATATTTAAATTTGTATAAAAACACTATTTAAATAATAGTTTTCTAACCACCAAAAATACATTTATCTCTAAGCTTTCTTTTTTACAGTTTAAGTACCTTTTTTTCAGAATCTACCAGAAGTTTTTTTTCTCTATTTCCTAACTTAAAAATCTATTTTCAGATTCATATATATTTTGATTAAAAGTATTGAAATATGATTTTTTTTTGTTTAAAATAAAATAATGTGGTTGCTATTAAAAAATTTGAAGTTCTGAAAACAAGTAATATCAAATATGTGTAGTGTACATGTTTTAAAATGAATCAATTAAAAAATGTTTCTTATGAAAGACATTATTAATATTGGATAGATGAAAGGTTCTGCTCCGCCAAAAAGTTATTTCAAGTTACGAAAAAGAATACAATTTACTAAAAAAAAAAAAAAAAAAATATTACTGTTTTTATAGCATTTACATGAATTATTACATTTCTTTTCAACTAATTCTATGACTCTTAAAACAGTTGTAAGTATATTTTCCAAAAAAGTTTGAAAGTTTTATTTCGTATAATCTTATTTCAATTTTCCTTTACTTTCAATTAAAAGATGACTTTTGTAGATTTTTCTTCAATTTTTTTTTTAAAAGAAGCTTGTATATAATTCTATAAAAATAGTTCAAATGGGAATTCATAAGCCCACATTAATTTACTTTACAAATATGCTATAATGAGCGAAAGAAAAAAAAAAAAATACTTGCACTGCGCAATTTAGGAATAAAATTTCTAATAGTTCTAGTTGATGAGTATATTAAAACCTGTACAATTTATACTATGTTTATTAATTAATATCTCAATGATTAAAAACAGTAAAGTAGGCAATATTAAGGAAATACTAAAATAGCAAAAAACTTGATTTATATTAAAGAAATTGCAAATGGCTCTGAAATAACAAAACTATGCATTTGATTAAAACAGTTGTATGTCTATTTTCCAAAAAATGTTGAAAATTTTGTTTTTTATGTGGTATAATTTAAAAACAACTCATTCTAATGAGGGAATTGGATGAATTAATTATAAACATATTTTGTAAACTTTAAAGGAAATAAGACAAAAACAATAAAACAACAATGTATTAGGCATCATAATTAATGCTTTAGAATTATACAACAATGCAATTGAAATCTAGTGTAAAATTGAAACTTTACCTATAACAATGTTATTAAGACAATGACATTGAAATATTCAAGTAGTAAGTTCCTTATTAGTAATGTTAAAATTTATATATTGCGCAAATCCTTTTTTTTTTATAACAAATTAAAAAGATATATAGATGAGCCCATAATTTTGAATTGTCAAACTTGAAAAACTATCCATTCTTAAAGCTAATTAATAATTGTATCTACTTAAACATCTTAACAAGGTGCTTAACAAATTAGTAATGAAGTTTCCAGTGTCTTCACTAAAATGAAAGTTACAATTCTGCCCCTACGATAAAAAACCCAACATATTTCCAGAAATTCTTTGTCTTAATTGGAAAACTGAAGAAATCCGTATGAATTACCCGTCATAAAAAAACATAATTAAGCGGGAATTCTAATAATTAGCTTCATTAGTGTAACTTAGTTATTATTTATTGGAGCTATACCTCTAACTCACTGGTACCAATTCTGCATTATTCAATACATAATAGCGTATTCTTGAGTTCAACAATAATCACGATTCTAACAATAAAATTTAAAACAAAACTTTTCTTTTCTTGAATCTTTGCTAATTAGATAAAAGTATTACCTTCATTATAAAGAATCTTAAAAATAAATTGAGGTAATTTATGACTCTTCTGTTCTCGAGTGTATAGTAAAATATCAATAAACATGCTTAGATCTGGTTAGAAAATTAGTTTGTGTCTGTATTACGCATATTTATTGGTTTTTCTCTAACGCTCCAAGCAATGCATGTAGCACAGTTAAGAATTTATTCTGAAAGTTATATTTTCATTCTATGGATATCTTTCGCTAGTGAAAATGATAAAAAATATTTCAAAAGTTATTTTAATTGGACTACCGCTGGTATGAAACGTTTTGTATAGCAAAAGTCTTCACTTTATTTTTCCTACGATTGTAGGTATTGTAGGTACAGGGACTTTCTGAAACGACACCCTAAATTTGAAATGGCATAACTGCGAGACAGTGAGAGACAGAAAAGAAGATACAAGCGGTATATTTGACGGACAGGTACGGAATTTTAAATCAAAAATTTGCAAAAATAGCTGCAATATTAAAATGCGACAACAAATTATTGAGAAATTTGAATATGACGGAAGGAGACAATAGTTTTTCTCATGAAAAAGGACCCTATCATGTCTTTACTGATAAGTACAGTCCAAACGGTCACTTTCGAAGAATGCAATGGTTTTGCAACCTCCACAAGCGGGTTTTTAGTATCCCAAATTCACCATTTTTTTTTTATTGACAAATGAAAATAGACCTAATCGGTAAACCATACACAGCCGTCAAGAAATTTACTTTTATTAATAAAATTTACCTATTTAAAGTCTCATCTATGCAACCTACCACTCGTTGCTTCTTTCCCTGAGTCGCTGTTTCGCAGATACCTATGTCATTTCCAAGTAAGGGAGTATTTAAAAAAATAGTAAGTAGGCATTCGATAAACACAAAAACTGAAGTTGTAATTCCTTTTAATTAGGCTAACAAAAACTCTTCTCTGCTAAACGGGCAGCCACTACATTCTTATTGTTGACAACAACTCTTATTTCTATTTGCTACCGTTTGGGGACTATATGGTCACACAAAAAAACAAGACATAAGTTTATTGCTGAATGAAGCTGTATAAAGTTTTTTTTTCTTTCTTTTTTTTTTGTCTGGGACCATTCTTTGTACTTTTTTTAGTCTAGACGCTTTGTCTTGTAAACTACATGTAATGTACTTAAGTAGGACGTTTTACAACTATGAATCTGTGGTCTTGATTGTTTTAATAAAGTTTGTTTAATATGGGATGATATTATCATAGTAGAAGCTTTTTGGAAGAATACAACTAAATACCATTATTTTGTTATGATAATTGTTTATATGTAACCGAAGTATGTTTTACAAAAATACTTTATAATATATATATAGCCGATCCCTACCCCACCCCTCTCCTTAATTTTAAAACTTGCAGACATCATAATTAAAAAAAATATTTACGAATACGTTATTAAAATATACTTTAAAGCTCAATTTTATGTCCTATGAAGAAACCTTAAATTAAAATAAATACATTCTAACATGTTATATAAAGTTAATTGCAAATGTATATGTTCTAAAAGTAATATGCGTGTTGCCTGTCTGCATGTAAATACAATGGATATGTTGGTAAGGTATTGTGCTTTATGAATATGTTTAAGTGAATTGAATTTGAGTCCCGTCACAATATTTATAGCACGTTTGGGATCAGTGTCATTATTCTGCTTTCCGACCTTAATTTTGAGATGCTAATGACACGACGGAAGAGTCTATATCAAAGACTTCATTCAAATATGTTGTTCAATAATCAACCAGCAATGAACTTTAATTTAAGATTTTTAAGATAATATTGTTATACAATCACAAAATATTTATTGGATATTAAAACAAAATGTAGTACCAGTATAAATGTGGAGTTCTTATTTTGTTTTTAATTATTTTCAATATCCTGTATATAACAATTTAAAACTTGTTTTTATATAAAAAAAATTATTTCTTTAAAATTTTACTATACTATATATAGGACTTTTTACTATAGGATAACTATTATAATGCAATTTTGTATACATCTTTTCCCAGTTTACATTTACTTTAAAGTAATTCTAGACATTATGTCTAGGAATAAATTTTATAAATCATCTGTTACTGTATGTTGCAACTTATTTCATATAAGTAGATGCAAATTTTTTCATTGCAAGATGAATTTATAAAAAAATAAACAAATAACTCTACATTATTAAATGAAAATAATGACGCTACCCAACGACGAAAATGTCCTAGATCATTTGTCAAATACAAATCCTTGGAAGGTGTTAGAAAAATCAAACTCATTCCAAACCAAAACACATTACCGACAAATATGTATCGAGTTTATCTGCAGCTATGAATAAAAGACGCGAAAAAAAAAAAAATTGAGAAAAAAATATTAAAAAATCAAGCAGATACAACATGTTGAGACTAATCCAGCAAAAATTTACGATGCGGGGAAACTCCAGATCTTTCTTCCATTTACTACGCCGAATTACTTTCATCAACGGCTCCCAAAACTTTGTTTTCTCACTTCTTTTCGCAACCCCTTCCACACCCTCAGTAAAGATAAAAATAAAAAGCGGAAAATTTGAAAAAGACCAAAATTGTTGCGAAAAGTCAAAAGCCCGGTACTTTGCATGCGCCATTTTTGTTTTGTTTTTGTTGTTTCTTCCCTCGAAACTTCCGAGGATGGATAGGCTACAAAAATGTCTTGTAAGCTCGGAGAATGTTAGGTTCGAACAGGTGTAGAAAAAGAAGTTTCCTTTTGCACAAACCTTACGCTCGAAAATATGTGTGTAAAATAAGTAACGTGTAGGAAAAGGCGCACTGTTTTGAATATTCTTTGGCATGCATAATGAAAGAGGATAAGTTGATCTTTCTCCAATTCTTTGGAGTTTACTTTTTTTGGTCTACGAATTCTTTTTGGCGGGGAGGGTTAGAATTGGGAAAGGATTCCGCGGGGTATATTCTCAACTTTGAACGTTTGAGTGGAATTCTTGATTTGGTGCTGGTCCAAAGGAATTATAGGGTAGGATATCTCTCAAAACTCGGATCGAATTGATATTCAAATTTAGTTTCGAATTCCAATCTGGATCCTATAGCCTAAAGTTTTTCTTGGAATTTGGCAGTTCTTTGTATTATATTTTATACGACTTTTGTGTCCAACGAACGTTGAAAAAAATTATTTTACCATTAGATTCATTTAGCTGTAATAAATATTAAAATTTGCATAAATATAAATACAGGGAGATTTGAATGTACAAATAATGTTAAATAATGTTTCAGTTGTTGATAGAAGAGGATAAAATAAACATTTCTAATTAATCTTACCAAAGATTATTTTGTCATGGCTCTTATATAGTTTTGAACATCAGTAATATATTTAAAGTTCTACTCAAATGAGGAAACAATCAAAATGCTAGTAATCATTATACAAAAAATTAGTGATTTTAAGTGGTTGCGATATTCATTGAAAGTGTTAAATATTTACTAAGGCCTGTAATAGATAGGCATTTGAAGATTTTTTAAATAAACGATTCGACTTTTGGTTTAAATTTGTAATATATATCTTGGTAAACAAAATGTAAACAGGTTAAGATTTTAGTAAAAAGTAAATTGACATTAAACCTGTAATGTGTGTACTCATTTTATAGAAGTGCTTATGAAATTATCATAAACAAGTTTGCAGCAATTAAGATTCTTGTATCCATCCGGAATTTTATCCCTATTTTGATGCTATGCATTGATTTTCCTAGCTATAAATAAAGTATAGATATTTGTTATTATAATATTTATTTGTGACTAATTTAAAAAATGTTATTCTGAAACATTTCTCGAGATATAATTTCGATTTGGAATTATCATACCAAATATGATAGTCTTTCTACGTCTAAAATAGTCATATTATTGGAACATACTTTACAAGAATATTTAATAATAAAATTAATCCTGCTAGACATTTCAGTTTTAAATATTTTAATAACTTTTCTAAATATATGTTTAATTTTATATAGTTATATAATTTTATATAGTATATTAGTTATACATATAACTAATTTGCCAGAAATATAATATTACCGGGAATCAATTTATGAACTCCAGGTTGTAAAAAAATTCTATGCCAATTAACTTCAATCAAAGATCATAACTAACCAGTTCAATTCATTTTACCTTCATATCGTATTTGCGCAAATTGAATTATCTTTTCGATCTTAAAGACGAGAGAGAGAGAGAAAGAGAAAGAAAGAGTATAAAGACACTTGGTGCTATATGAAATGGTGATTACATGAAGTACAATCAGTCAAATAATAATTCTGTATAGGAGCATTAATACACTGTTTATTATTTTCAACTTTCAGTTATAAATGTATTTTTGAAATCCATTATATTTCTTAAACATTGAAAAAGCTTATAAAGTTATAAAGTTGTATTGTAATCAAGCATTCGATTTTACATTGTGTAGTCGTATATTTATGACTAAAATGTCATACAACATTTTAAACTACAACTCAATAAATTACAAAATATAAGTGCACTTTCTCAAATATACTATTCAATTTTGTGTTCGTTATTTTAAACATTTTATTTAATACGATTATATAGCGCAAGTTTAATGCTAAAAGCATGTATATCTTTGCAACTTATATCTATTGAAATTAATCAAAATCTCTCCCACCCAATTAAACATTCAAATTTTAATAATAATAATAAAGACAATATAGTCACAAGTGAATGCCATCCATTCGCGTTTGCTCTTGTAAATTTCAATATTTTAAGATGCTGAATTATTTAAAATGAATGGTTTTTATTTCAATAAATAGATTGAGGAAGGTAGATAACCAGATCTTGATAACCAGATCTGAAGTAAAAGCTGAGTAAAAAGTTAAAAAACTCGATAAGTGAATAAAGTTCAATAAAAAAAGAAAGTATCTTGTTTTCTAAAATAACTAAGTATGGACGATAGCTCATGTTTTTAATGATTTGAGCGTATAACTCTCGATCGAAAAATAATATTTTCATTACTTAAAGAGTATTGAAAGATTTTAAAATCTTTGGTAGTACAAATAGTATAATGTTGTATAAATAGAATCTTGCTATGTCATTGCAAATATTTTTATAATATGTACCTCTACGAAATAAAATTTTATTTTAAAATAACCTTTTAGATAACTTCAGAAGAAGGATTTATTCTCTTAAACTTCTGAAGTTGGAATCTTAAGAAAAGCAACAGCTCCAGATTATTAATCGAATTTTACGTGTACAATTCAAATGAAGTTCATTTTGAATAACCATCGTTAAAGGCGTTACCTTATTATTATAATTGTACAAAACTCTGACATTTAAGTTCATTAACTTCGAAGAATTGGAGGGTAAAATGGTGTTTTCAATAACATGTTTATAGTTTACATGTCTTTCCACATCATATATTTGGAAAAACACTTTTTTGAAGGATACTGTTTCACTAAGCTTAAAAAATAATTTTCTATTCAATTATATCATCGCTAATTAAAAATATAATAGTGAGTGGGACAATTTTACTTTTTATATTCATATAAATAATCACATCACTCCTTTTAGTCATTTATTACAATATGCATTCTCAATATACTTAAAAATAAATGAAGAAAACTTTCTATTATATTTTGCGTAAGTTATTTCTCTTCTGTAATTTTTGTAGCAGTTTTGGTGAATTTCATTAAGACAATAGATGGACAATATACTTGTATTTATATTATTGTATTGATAGCCAGTATATTAGTTTTATTAGGGTATAATAGCATATTTTATTATTATTATTTTTTAGTATTAGTAAAATATAGTAATATATATCTTCTTCTTCTTTATTTTGGGTTAGTCAGATAATTGGCACCTCTGCTTTAGGATAGCATTTTGTACTATGCTCCAAACCCAATCTTTTTTAGCTCCATTTATTCGGGTCCCCCACTTTGGCAATAAAGTCTGACAAACTCTTGATAGAACTAAGGTGTAACTCTTTAGTGTTGGTGACTCCTAAAGTTTTTGTCGAGTCAGGACAAGAGCATCACATTCATATATAACATTATGTGCCGTTTCCTCGTTTTTGTGACATTTCCTACACATGGGGTCTTGTTGAAAAAGTCCCATTGCTTAAAGGTGTTTTCTGAAATGGTAGTGCCTTATGATGAAGCCCACAATTGCTTGCATCATCAGTCTTGGGTATCTAAGAACTTCAGAGGAAATCTTCGCAGATGATCTGATGATCATACTTTTAGCGTGTTTTTGTTCAGAAGAACTTCGCCACGTTTTATTCATCTCCTGTTTTTCCCATTTATGGAAAACTCCTTTTGTAGTCTTCAGATTGATACCACAGATGGGCTCCGCACCAATTGGATTATAAGAAGATTCCTGTCTTGTAAGTTCATCGGCCTTTTCGTTACCTTCTACACCTTTGTGTCTTGGCACCCATATAAGAGTTACCTAATTTTCGATTGCCAGTTCTCTTTCCACATTCAAAAAAAGCCTTTGAATTGATTTGGAATGAACTAAGTGCCTTTAAGGCTGCTTGACTATCACTATAGATGAGAATCCGCTTATCTCGGTAGCCTTTTCTCATATTTATCCGTATACAGTCAATTATTGTAAGAACTTCTACCTGGAACACATTGGCATACTTTCCAAGACCTTAAAGAAGTTAATTCTTGGTGATACGCTATGTGCTCCCAGTCCTGTGAGGTTGTCTTTCTTTGATCCATCTGTGAACTAGATAAGATCATTCATTGTTTGTTTGGTTAAACATGTAATCATTCCATTCATCTCTGGTGGGTATAAACACCTCGAAACAAAAAACACATGTTCAAACACGTGAGTCTTCTCCAAGGTGTCTGAAGGCATCAGAAGAGTAGGTTCATGAATTTTCCTGGTGATACTGATATGTCCTTTAGCTGTAGGCTTGTCATACCATTGTTGTTTTAACATCATTATGTATGCAGTCATTCTTGCAGTGCTGCAAATGAAGATGTCTAATGGGGTCAGATTTAATATGGTCTTTAATGCTCTGGTGGACGCCGAGTACATTGCACCTGTGATACACAGGCAGGCTAGATTTTGCAGACTACCCAGACTTCACAGTTCTCTGTTCTACTTTACACTACCAGATCACAGAGGCATAAGGGATCATAGGTCTGATGACTGCTGAGTACATCCAAAACATTATTTTTGGCTGTAGACCCCAGTTTTTTCCAAGCATGCGCACATGTCATAATGCATTTTTTTTTGCTTGATTTATTTTGTAGTCAACATGTTTATTCCATGTGAGTTTTTGGTGAAGATACCACCCTAAATACTTCACCTCCATAGCCACGTTGATTTCAACTTCAAAAAGTTTAGGGATGAAAGAACCATACCATTTTCTTTTGCGAATGAATGGCACAAGATTGGTTTTCTGTGGACTGACCTTCAGATCCCTCTCTGCGCACCAGTTTCTTACATAACTTAGTGCATTCTGCATAAGTGAGCAAGTTATGTTAAAATCTTTACCAAGGATTAGGATGACAATGTAATTCGCATTACCTTGCGTATAATAGCTTATTTTATTAGGGTGTTTAATAAGGTTATTTGCTACCAGGTTCTAAAGTAATAGTGATAAAACACCTCCTTGAGGGCAACCTCTGGTAGCTTTTTTTTTCAAGTGATTCATCAAAGATGTTAATTTGAATAGTTTTATCTGATAGCAGGTTCACAATCCATGTACATAGTATATGGTTTATCCCTGTGTCCTATAAGGAATTAAGGATAAATAGATAGATGTGGGGTATTATCAAAAGCACCCTGTATGTCAAGAAAAGTAGCAAGAGCAATTTACTTTCTTTCCAGAATGTCTTCTATCTCGGAAACAAGCTTATGAAGTGCTGTTTCTGTAGATTTCCCAGGTTGATTGGCTTACTGTAGATCATACAAGGAACTATTACTACCCATGTATTCTCTAACATGCCTGTTAATAATTTTCTCCATGATTTTAAGAAGGGATGAAGAAAGGCTGATTGGCCTGAAGGATTTTCCCTGGTCATAGCTATTTATGCCAGGCTTAGGGATGAATACAACCCTTGTCTTCTGCCATATCTTCGGGATTTATCCCAGGGCTAGACTAGCTCTATAAATTCTAATCAATACTGGGACAATTAGTTCTTCTGCCTTCTGTATCATGATGGGCATTATTCCATCTGGTCTAGGGCTTTTGAGTGGTTGAAAAGTGGATATAGCCCATCTAACGCTATTGTGATTAAAGATATTCTTCGCATAGGCCCATTGACTTCTTCCAACTTTATTATTTGAGCCAATGAGCTCTATTGAAGAGTTTTTTGACTTCTGCTTTTTCGGTTGCTAGAGAGTTGTTCCACCAAGAACACTGGTGTTTTGCTCTCTTAGTGCGAATTGGGCAGTTATTATTGTATGATTCCAAAATGTTACTATGCAGACTCTCTGCTGTAATTTCTAGATCATATGTATCTCTAATTGATTTGTTCCCCAGCTCAGTTAGCCCCTTAAGCTCCTCCTGGAACTTTTTTCCAGTCTGCGCTCAAAGGGTCTCTGAAGCTTCGATCAAGTTTAATATTAGAGTTAATTTCAAAATGGATATTCTGATGGTCTACTATCTACATTCCATTTATTGATATTTTTACTAATAGTCTGTGTAGCAATAGTAATGTCAATTACTTCAGATATGTTAGAAGTAATAAAAGTCGGATCGTTGCCTTTATTTAGGATATCAAGGTTATAATTAAGAATGCATTCTAAAAGGCACTAACCTCTTTTTTTCGTGTCTGTACTGTTCCAGACAACGTGATGTACATTGCAGTCTAGTCCAAGGACTGCCTGCATTTTGTTAGCTGCACAAAATTGCATAAGTTTGCGCAGAGATTGATCAGGTGGAGTCTTCTCTTCATCGGAAAAGTAGACAGAGCCTATAACAATTTCTCGGTCTCTTCTCTCTATATTGAGTCTGACCTTCACTACTGTTAGATCCTATTACTAAATTCAGTAAGGGGTAAAACTTCGATGTTTTTGTCTATAAGGATACAGGCTCTAGTATTACTATTATAATCATAAATTAATTTACCCTTGGTTCCTTTTAGGCCGCTGATTCTACCCCTGACAAGCCAGGGTTCTTGAATCAGAGCCAAGTGTATGTCCTCAGTAAGAAATTTCTTTCTGAGGTTAGCTGTACCTACTCTATTGTGGTGGAGGTTGGCTTGAAGAAGCTTCACCATCAGCCTTTGCGGTTTTATCAAGGACTTTGGCTTGTACTTGGTGAAGTCCGATATAAAATTTATACCCTCTTCTGCCAAGCGTAGCCGCGTACAATTCATGAACATTGAGGACGACTGTCTGTTCGGATGGATCGTTCTTCATATTTCATATGATCCACTCCGTAGGAGTGAGCCCATCGTTCTGCACCTCAATTTTCTTCAGGATGTCTTTCGCATCCAGTTTGTAGCAAACTTTTGGAAGTTTAGCAATAATTTTGGTGGTTCTGACAAGTTTCCTTGCCTCACCCACTAAAAGTTTTTGGTCTTGCCAGGAGGTTATCATAGTTGATGATAAGATCCCCATTCTCAAGTCTGCACGGTAGGAAGGTAGGGGCGGGGTGCTTATCATTCCTTTCTATCTTGTTCGTTATCAAGAGTTCTAGGTGTGTGGCCTGCTCCTCTGAAAAACGTTTTTCAGGATGTCCTTCTTGGTGTATAGTTCTCTAGACTGCCGTAAGAGCCTCCCTGTAGGTTTCACCTCCAGGCCTGTCGCTCTTGGCAGTCTTCTTGGATACAACCTGATCCATCCTGTCGCTCAGCCTTTTCTTTGAGGTTTTTCAACCCAAGTGCCAGCAGTGATCTCTTTCCCCCGGCTAAGCTTCTTCTTTTGCTCTGAAATTCGTTTTTTCAATTTTATTTTATCCAGAAAGGCAGTCATGCTGGTTATAGCTTTCTGTCCTTCTCCGGATGTCGATGGTGGCTGGAGGTCATTTTTACCTCCATTGAAGAATTCATAGCTACTCCTTCGGATGGCTCCTTCTGTGTTTCCTTGTCTACCGACGAGTCTACCCCAGAAGTTCCATCTGTAAAAACAGAGATTTTGAATTATTGTCTTTTTCAGCCATATAGTTCATAAAAATATCTCAGAGATATAAGGTCCACCCAGTATTGCCTGAGTTACTGGGTAAGGCAAAATACTCTAAGAAGTTTTCCAGGCTTACTAGAGGCTCAGTTAAGACATTATAACTGCAGTGTCATTCACCCTAGTCACGGGTCGCATAGCACCAGGATTACGGGAGTTGGTTCGCGGCCACTTTTTTAATATTCGAGGCTGTCCCATTACAGGCCGTTCGGCTATCCACCACCTGCCCACGCGCCTGGTAGCCACTCATGCCTCAGGTTAGTAATATATATATACACAGAAGTCTTTCCTTATGTATATTATGGAGGGGGGGGGGGGGTATGCAATGCATGTTTTTATATAGGAAGCCACAGTTTTATTACCATCTTGAAATTTAGATCTTTGAAAGACACAGTTCAATTTTATCTTACACAGTTCAATTTTGTCTTATCCAGAAAGGCAGTCATGCTGGTTATAGCTTTCTGTCCTTCTCCGGATGTCGATGGTTGGCTGGGGGTCATTTTTACCTCCATTGAAGGATTCATAGCTACTCCTTCGGATGGCTCCTTCTGGGTTTCCTTGTTTACTGCAGAAGTTTCATCTGTAAAAACAGAGATTTTGAATTATTGTCTTTTTCAGCCATATAGTTCATAAAAAAAATCTCAGGGAAATAAGGTCCACTCAGTATTGCCTGAGTTACTGGGTAAGGCAAAATACTTTAAGAAGTTTTCCAGGCTTACTAGAGGCTCCGTTAAGACATTATAACCTCAGTGTCATTCCCCCTAGTCTCGGGTCGCATAACACCAGGATTACGGGAGTTGGTTCGCGACCACTTTTTTAATATTCGAGATTGCCCCATTACAGGACGATCGGCTATCCACCACCTGCCGACGCGCCTGGTAGCCACTCATGCCTCAGGTTAGTAATATATGTATACACAGAAGTCTTTCCTTATGTATATTATGGGATGGGGATGCATGTTTTTATATAGGAAGCCACAGTTTTATTACCAACTTGAAATTTAGATCTTTGAAAGAAAAGAAAGATTCCTGGCTATACTTCAAGTATTGAAAAACCCTCCTCCGCCAAATTTTTCATCCTTTAATCTTGATCATTACTTGATCAATTTGAGCCTAGTTTCTTTTTCTATAGGAAACTAATTCAGATTATAGGAACACAATTTTATTCTGATATTTTTTAAGCAAATAGTGAAATCAAAGATAGGGTTGAAAGTCGACCTAATAATTTGAGAACATCTGAACCATTTTGAAATGGATTATTTATAAAGATATGTTAACTGTTGCAAAATATTGAGAGCACAATTTCATTCCAATATTTTATTGCTAAAGTGGTGAAATCGGGGATGGGGGTTAATAGGGTAGGGAAGGGAAAGGGGAAGACAGCATAATTTGCAATTATAGAACATATTTACAGCAGTCACACCTGTTTGAACCAGGAAATACCGAGCAATTCGGCTATTAAAATATATAAGTAATAGCATAGATTAGTGTATATTAGTATTAATATTTATTATTATTAATCTATACTAATATTAATAATTGAATTTATAACAAATATACATACTACCCATCATTTAAAAAAAAAAAAAAATGTAGTCTTGGTATATTTATTAAAATCTAAAACGCTATTTTTGGGTAAAAATTTTCTTTTCTTGTTTTATGAGTAAAAATACTAAAAATGATGGTAAAAGGATATCAACTTCTTAAAAATGCAAATTTTGGTACAAAAACGAGGTTATCAAAACCCTGGTGGTTCGTTAAAGGGAATATTTTTTTTCCATCCCACGTAATATACAGCATGCATTTTGTGACAACAATAAAAATTATTTGAGGATAAGAAATAATTATACTGTCAAAAAATTGCTTTAAAGTATATTAGCATCTTTACCTGTGAAATCATTTTGTATAAAAATACATCATTAAAAATCGTGGAAGAAGAAACTGGAGAATTGGAATAGAAATTCGAAAATGTTAAAAAATAAAAAAAATAAATAAAAATAAATAAAGAAATTAAATAAATAAAAAGAAGTTGAAAGAAATTTTTAGAAGTTGTCTCTATCAATTCCATTTTTTTTCTTCTTCTATCTAATAAAAGAGGGGAGAGAGGTAAGACAAAAATGAACTTGTAGGAGAAAGAGGATGACATTATTTTCCTTTAAAATGTCTAATGAATGAGATTTCGCTGTGTAAGAAAACGTCCCTTATTCTTTAGAATAAATATGGTCTTTGTTGCATACTTATCGTTTGGCATTGAAATTATTTGCTTTTTGGCGAGAATTAATTTGTTACATAAATTGAAAGTATGTTCATCTGTCAGTATAATTTTGTTACTTTTGAATAAAACTTGTTGTTGAATTGTAGATTTAATGTACTTTCTGTTTACCTGAAGGCTATTAAGTTTATGTTTTGTGGATTTTAAATATAATTTGTAGCTATTTTAGAACGATTTTATCTTTTTGTTGCTGTAGAAGAATTTAAACTCTCGAATTCTTTAAATCTTTTATATTATCTTCGATTTTATTTGCGTGTGCGTGTTTGTGTCTGACAAATCTTTGGAATGGTAATTTACCCACTTTTAGTCATCCAATGGACCTGAAACGTGACAAGAAAACTTGTTGCCAATGAAAATGCATTTCTTCAAGTTTTGAGGTGCGTCACTAAAAGAGTGCTTCTACAAACGTTTTCATTTCCGTATATCATATCCAGATACTGAACCATATTCAAGCAGATATAATATGGCGATATTTAATGACTGAAATCATCCCTTGTTAAGCTTGATGGCATAAGATAAAAGATACCTGCCATTTTGAGGTTCTTAAACCTTTTATTCTAACTTCGAAATTGTTTGTGGTGAGCAAAATCTTCGGAGGGCTTCTAACTCCAATTGCCATCATCCAATCAAGCTAAAACTTTGCAAATAGATTCGTTGACAATGACAATGCATTCTTCGAAGTTTTAGGGACAACAGAAAATTAGTCAATAACACGGAATGAATATTTCCTGGTCACACACTAAGAAAACTCGATTTAGGTTCGAAATCTCTTAGGTAGTTAAAATTGCACATAAAAGTTAAGAATGCATTTAAAGTATTTATTGTGAACACTTTTTTTAAATGCTTTCTTTTTAATGTTTTCTTAAAGTAAAAACCTTTTAATAAATAGATTATATCATTTTCCGTGATAAAGATTAAACTAAATGGAAATAAATTCTTTACCATGGGTGTTTTAGGATTTCTGAATGGTGTGATTAAGATTCAAAATCATTAAAGTACACTTATACATATTTTAGACTCTTTCAGCATGCACTTAAATGGATGATGTTTTAAACGTGCTTTATTACATTGATCTTTCTATGGAATTGAATATACGAAGATGATTAATTTATGGTTACAGTTTAACTTTCTGTGAAAGACACTCTCAAAATAATGTATTACAGTTTATAAGGACATTTTGAAAAGTTGCAATTAATCATGACTTTGAATGCGTCATAACATAAGTATCATTACTCAATGGATGTAGGAATATATTAAGGAATGTAATGTTGAATATATATCACAATTTAGAATTCTTATTTTAAAAGATTAAACAGTAGATTTTAACTTCTAACTAAAAAGTTTTTTTTTTTTTTTTACTTGTTAACTGAAAACATATTTACTAAAAAGCCGATTTTTAATTAAAACAACTGTTGTATTTAACTAAAAATTTATTTAAAGCGTATTTTCTAAAAATTATTTATTACTATCATCTAAAGAGTCAAAGGCACGGTGTCTCTTCGAACAAAGTGGAAGATGGTGAATATTTAAATGTCAAATATAGAACCTCGATTGATACCAAGGCACCAATATAACACTGAACAAATATTTTTTTTTAAATTTTTGGGCTAGACTCACACTTTTTTTCACACTTAAAGAGTGATAGAAAAAAAACGTGTTTGAATAAAAAAATTCTTCATTTGATCATATTCATTTGTTAATTAAAACTTAATTTTCTAATTAGGCTCTATTTGCCCCAATCATAACTTAATTTGAAATTTATTTAAAATTTTAAGGAGAATGATAAAAAGATGGTTTGTCACAGTAATTTATTAGAATTATAAATACAGCTTAAACAGCTTTTTTTTTTTTCTAAATACAATTATTTTGTTTTGAAAGTACTTCAAATTATACACTTTCTATAAAAACATCGTGATTCGAAATTAAGTTAAAAATAAATTATTGAATAGATGAATTATATTTTAGTAAGTTTCTTGACCTTCAGTATACACTTTAAATTACATTAATTTTTTATTTTGTTCTTACAAACTGAAGTTATCTTTAGTGAAAAAAAAACAAAAAACAATCCTCCACTTACAAAAAGCACTTCCCACAAATGAATTTTAAGTAAGTTAAGTTGAGATAGTTATATTTTTCACTCTGTTTATCACTTAAAAATGAACGATATGTGAAAAGAAGTTTTAATATTGTAATGAACATAGTATTATTTTAAAGCGGCCAAGTTCGAGAATATATTAGAGTAAAATACAAAATGTATACCAATTTTCAATGGATACTGGTACCTTAAATTCAAAGTTTGAGGTTCAATAATATTTTTTGGGATTATTCTATTTATTTACTTGCTGCGTTAGTGAAAGTTAAAAAGAAAAAAAAAAATAGAAGGGGAAAAAAAATAGAAAAAAAAAAATAGAAAAAAAAAAAAAAAAAAAATAGGGGAAAAAAAAATCAAAAGATGGAAAAGTTACATTTCCATTTTATTATGATTAAATATTTCAAAAGTTTAATTTTAAATTCCACATATTTTTTGATTTTTTTAATAAACTAGAAAAACATGTCCTTGTAGATTTTGCTAAACGAAGTTTATTTTCTTAGAATTATTGGATTTTTTAGAGTTTCTTTTCTTTATATTGTAGTTACATTATCTTTATTTTTATAAAACGGCACAAAATCTGTGCATTTTATACCATACTCTCAAAAATATTGTGTACATAAACTCTACATGTATTGTAAGTGAAATTATTACATACTCCAAAAAGAAATGATTCCATAAAAAATAAGGCACCAATAAAAGTAGTTTAAGTGTTTTCACTAAGCGAACTTTAATCTACGAATGAATGAATGAATGAATGAATAAATAAATAAATAAATAAATAAATAAATAAATAAATAAATAAATAAATAAATAAATAAATAAATAAATAAATAAATAAATAAATAAATAAATAAATAAATAAATAAATAAATAAATAAATAAATAAATAAATAAATAAATAAATAAATAAATAAATAAATAAATAAATAAATGTCGTTGCCATTCCAAGAATTTTTTTTCGTGTCAATAAATTTTAATGAAAGCAACTTTTAATCGAATTTAAAAATCGTTCTCTACAATCTCCATGTACTAAAGCTTCTATATACCAGATTTTGTACCTCTAGGTGCAAAACTGTGGATTTGTATCGAATATATATATATATATGGAGTTTTCACGCTTCAATGCTCTTTCTTGGTTGTGAGCAATTTAGAATATTATAGTTTTTTGTAACTTAACGTGTAATTAAAAAGACTTCAACAATAAACAATGGTAAGATAAATGTATTCCAAAATAAGTAGTATATTCGATTGATTAGAGTGAGTAGCATCATAGGAAAGCCTGAGTTCGGTAGTACATCGTTTTAAAGTAACTCAGTATTTCGAGTAATATTTTAGTAGTCGTATCCTTAAATCTACAGGTTAAACAAATAAACTAGTTGCTTCTTCCGAGGAATAACAATGAAAAAAGAAAAGAAAAGGGATCTATCCTATC
Source organism: Linyphia triangularis (assembly GCA_963978545.1). Lineage (NCBI taxonomy): Eukaryota > Metazoa > Arthropoda > Arachnida > Araneae > Linyphiidae > Linyphia > Linyphia triangularis. The sequence goes on along the minus strand of OZ021725.1, from coordinate 31,809,284 downwards.
TATAACCTTCAGTTTCACGCACCGCCTTCCATCATCTGTAAGTAATGAGCTGAGACAACCCAAGATTTAAGGCAAGTTACAAGCATTCCTTCCCATGGAGGGTTAAGGATTTCAGATTAGTTTTGTTGTTGCGGTATACAATATCAATGGTGGTGCAAAGTAACCTCGAGGTGTTGCTTTCTGTGTCTTTTTGATCATCGATCTTGCGAGCTGTCACAAGTTCGGACACGCCGAAAGCTGGCCGAAAGGGTTTAACGGAGAGGCTTGATCAAGATGGAGGGGTTGTGAAGGTGTAGTAAATTGAATAGGCGCGAGGTTGTCTTTTGAGGGAGTTAGGGTTAGTAATTAATGTTCGACTTAAAGGTGGGAGCTTGTTGGGTGGAAAATGTTTTGGAGGCATTTAGGGATTAGTTGCTTGTACTCGTTGGTATGTTGTCGATAAAAGAAGTAGTGTGTGTAATAGAGCATAAGACCTGTTGCAGACAGTAACAAGAGGCAGTTTATCTATAATATTAAAACAAAGAGTCAGTCTGTGAATCTATAAAAAACTACTTAAAATAAGCGTAGTTTTGGTTTTCTAATTGTACCTTTGACAAACAGAATTTTAAAATTTTAATTACTTTTTTAATTAATTACTTGTTTTTACAAACCAATTTCAAATAGGGGTACAGCTCTGAAATGTTCAACACAAGTAGCTTTCGCCTTCTAATTGGACTTTTGACAAACAAAATGTTAAAATTTTAATTAGTTTTTTAATTAATTTTATCATAAAGCGACTTCGAATGGGAATAAAGCCCTGAAAATTTAAAAAAAAAAAAAAAAAAATTTTGGCCATCTAATTGGACTTTTGACAGACAAAATGTTACAATTTTAAATAATGTTTTTTATTAATTATTTTACAAATCAAATTCTAATAGGTTTGCAGGTCTGAAATTTTCTACATAAGTAGTTTTGGCCTTCTAATTTTGCTTTTTACAAATACATATTAAAATATTCTTAGAGGGTGGGGAGGGTTGAGTTATTGCATTAATAGAAAAAAATTGTTTAACGATAGGTGAAGGAGTTCTTATGTAAAGGGTTTACTTAGCAATTTAATTTTAGCGAACTTATGCTTGCGTAACAAGTAAGAATTCATAATTAAGAATAGAATCCACACAAAAGCCAAAGTCATACATTAAACATCAAAGGAATATTGGTAAAGAAGCAGTAAAAGATCCCAATTGCACATATAAAACAATAAAAATTCATAATTAAGAACAGAATTCACAACCAAAGGCATCAATTCAATAAAAATTATTCCTAATTAACAATAGAAGTAACGCAAAAACCAAACTGTTGACACGGAAAAACAAATTGCAAGTGTAAATAGAATTGACATTCGTCTATAATTTCCACGGCCCCCTCCCCTAGGAGGCAATTTAGAAAACCATTTACTAATTAACATTCTCTACAAATTACTAATGGATTCAAGACTGAATGAACACATAATAACCACAAAAAACTTACTCAGATGTACAGTTTAAGAATCCAAACTGTTCTTACCTGAAAGCACAACCAACCCACAAAAGAAATAACTGGAAAGCGATTGTGTGTCATGACTCGAGACTTGGATAGAATAACCAATTTAAAAAAATAATAATTGAATGTAACTATTGTGTGGCTCCATTTAAAAAAATTTCAGGGATGAAAATACTTTTGTTTAAAATTGGCAAACGGGAAATTTTGCCTATTTAAAAATACAAAAGAATCCACGTTAAGCTGTAGGTTCCAGCCTGATTAGCCGTCATTGTGCATAAGAATTGGTTGTTGAACCTTATAAACATTTTGTGTTATAAAGCAATTTTGTCTGCTATATCACCAATGTACCCCAACCTTCTCTAAATTCCATTTTTACATGAAAAATATCATACACTAAATGAACAAATCAATTTAGGTTGTAAAAAGAAAAACTTTACAACCGACCCCATTTCTCATTCTCAAATAAAAATAATAAAAATACAATATAAATAATAAAAATACAATAGAAATAATAAAAATACAATAGAAATAATAAAAATACAATAGAAATAATGAAAATATGCTAAATAACAAAAAAAAAAAAAAAAAAAAAAAAAAAAAAAACACTGTGGACACTGAAAAACAGATTATATCAAATGAATCTTTCGCTCTAAAATTAAGATTAAATTAATTGAAACGTAGGTGGTACAAAAGCAATAAGAGACCCTATTTGCATATATAAGAATTAAACATGTGAAAATATAGAATAAATCGCAAAACTTACTAACAAAACTAAACTATTCCAAACAATTCATTGATAAAATGATTCGATTTCAAAATATCTGATCGTTGCCAATTAAATTTTTTTACAGTTTCCTGCGTTATTGAAATATGAATGAAAATTTCAATTCCCATTTACATACCTTTAAAATTAGATTAAAAAATGTAAAATGTAAAAAAGATAACGAAAATGAAAATTACCGTAAAATGGAGTCTATCGGAACACTTTTCAACTTTCACGTACTTACAAATTATTCCTTTTTTCCAATTTTGACAAAAATGAAACTGTCACCAAAATGTAGATGTAGCAGTAGTTATTCATAACAGTGTGATAAAGCTTCTTTTTGGAAAAAGTTACAGTTTTGAAAAGTATAATATTTGTTGGCAGACCCCACTTTCAAAGAGGAACCGTGAAGAAACAAAACCGAAAGTGCCCCCAAAATGCAGCTTTAGCAGAAATTATTAATAACAGTGTGCTAAAGCTTATTTTTGGCAAAACTTTTGGTTTTAAAAGTATATTATTAGTTGGCAGACCATTCAAACAATAATCGTGAAAAAATTCAAAATGTAAACATAATGTGAATAAACTTACCAGATATCCTAGCTCAATTAAACACTCTGTGTAAAATGCAACGTCTGTGTGTATGTAGGTTCATACTGAAATTATTTACAGAACAGTCGCGACTTCCAAACATCACAACACTGATTAAAAAATCTCATTTACAAATAATTCGTTGATATCTCGAATAAAGCGCCAACGAATCGAATTGTGAAAGGAAAACACTGAAATCCCCCAAAAAACACTTTTGAAAAGTAGAAAAACTACCAACCTCAAAAACAAAGAAAAAAAATTTCTTGCCATACAAAAATCACAAGTATGATGAATATCTTCAGCTACAAACACAGTGATATCAAAAATGGCCAACCTCTGATTACAGATCTCGGTTATGATTCGCTTAAGAATGTATGTTTACTTATTTTATTTTTAAAATTTAAGTTCCGCTACCATAAAAATTTACGCTGCTTGAGGTTGGCACCCGTCATAGGAATATTAACAATGCTTGCATTTAAACTAATTTATGGCTGTTTGCACGAATATTTGAGGAGATATGATTTCATTAGGATGGGTAGGAAATACAAAGTAGTGTAAATCTTCATGTTCATGTAGATATAATTTTCAAAATAGTACAGAGAAACTGTGCTCAAACACTCGCATTTGAATCCGTATTAAGAATTTTTTAAGTAGGAAACTGAAGTGTTTGTGGTAAGCTTTTGTTTGGTTGATACATGCATTTTAGAAAGTTTTTATTGTGTGGGGGCTTTTGGTTAGTGATTAAGACGGGTGCCAACCTCAAACAGCGTAAATTTTTATGGGAGTGGAACTTAAATTTTAAAAATAAACTAAGTAAGCATACATTCTTAAGAGAGTCACAACCGAGATCTGTAATCAGAGGTTGGCCATTTTTGATATCACTGTGTTTGTAGCTGAAGATATTCATCATATTTGTGATTTTTGTATGGCAAGAAATTTTTTGTTTGTTTTTGAGGTTGGTGGTTTTTCTACTTTTCAAAAGTGTTTTTTGGGGGTTATCAGAACTTTTTTTAAAACATTGGCAACTTCTATTTTTTGAATTTGTCCCTTTCATCGTTTTTCTCTTTATCCGCGATGCCTTTTCCATTTTACACCAGGTCACTTACCAGAGTTTCATCATTATCCCTAGCCATACGTATGTCCTGCAATTTTTTTATTATGCATGGCGAATTCAATGACATCCAACATGCTATAGTTATCTTGAAATTGGACTCTCCATGGTACCACTAACAGTCATAATTTTTCAAGACAAGTCCAACGACATCCAACATGATATATTTATCTTGAAAATTGACAAATCAGAGGTGATAACACCTGTGGTATACCTGGTATCTCAAACATTCATAATTCTTCAAGACAAGCCTAACGACATCCAACATGCCATATTTATCTTAAAAATTGACAAACTAGAAGTGCCCCTATGGTACACCTGGTATCTTAAACATTCATAATTCTACAAGACAAGTCCAACGACATCCAACATGACATATTTATCTTCAAAATTGATAAACCAGACATAGTACCACCTATGGTACACCTGGTACCATGAATATTCATAATTCTTCAAGAGGAGTTCAATGATATCTTACATGTCATAATCTTCTGGAAAATTGACTAACCGGTTTAATGGGGACGGTAGTAACCATCAAAATCGACCACAAACGAGTAATAGAAACTTGTGTATGCAACTCAACCCTCAAAATTTAATGGAATATATTACCATCGACAAAGAGCCTGTCTGCCAAGTTTCAGCTCGATTGGTTAGATTGTACCCACAACGACCTATTTTTTGCATAATAGCGACTAATCAGTCCGGGACCTATATCTTAAAGTAGATTCCGAATCACGACGAACATCTCTAACCCAGGAATCAAATCCGGCACCTTTAACATACAAGGCCAGAGCGTTCATCCAATTGAAAATTTATTCTAATAAATTGTTACAAATAAATATTGCAAGTTTTTTAAAGTCTAATTATTGCAATAAAATTTATTTTGATTATACCAAGCATTATTTTGGGTTCACATAATAATCCATTGTTATTTGAAAAAATTAAAAATACTTTCTTAATAACAATTTTAAAATTCACTATGAAGTTATAATTTTGATGATATTCGATTCTAGGATTTCATTTTAAACGGAAATTAAACAAAATCAACAACATTTTTAAAAACGAATGACATTTTTGAAAATTCCATTAGCCAATCGCAATGCGTGTTTCATTTAGTCCCGCTGTAATGAATTGAATGTGACGTCAGCTCGCATAACCTCCACAGTTATACTTTATATTCAGCCCATATTGTCTTGCAACAAAATATGATTATTTTCATTTTTCAACTGAGATTTCCCGAAATTAAAATGTTTTTGAAAGTTAACTCATTCTAAATTGACATACAGTTCAAATAACACATGCAATTTGAAGAACAAATATTTCTCTTTAATTCTGTTTCTTCAAAAATTAAATAATTTCAATTTTAAAGATGCTATTAGCCATATAATTATAGTCCGATTCGTTCTGCCTATACTTTAACAGTACGTTCATTCTTACTTAAGCCTAACATGTCGGGCAAGCTAACTTCGAAATTATAGCAAACCTGTTCGGCAACTTTTGGCATATATATTTGAACCTCAATTACATTTTGATCGCCTTTATCTGTTGCCAAATTATGAAATGAAAAAAAGTGGTTTTAAATTAATTAAAAATAGAAAGAATTATTTGATGAAGTTCAAACCAGAGTAGGATTTTAAGTTGAAACATTCCGCATCTTATAATTCAATCCGTTTGAAGATCTATAGCTTAGTTAGTGCTGGACGTTTTTCTAAATTTTTACATCAAAATCGGGTTAGAAATCGTTTTTTTATTTCGTTTTGGAAATTTCAATATTTTTTTCTTCGTTGTTTTTTATCCTAGGAACTCAAATGTATTTTCTTTAAAAGTTATCACCGAGACAAATCTATGGTATTTTTTGTATAATTAAGCGAAGTTCCGTGAGCACGCTAGAAAATAGTCAATTTCAGCTTTTTCGCTGGAAGTTGTGCAGATAATAGATACTGTCATTTCTGCCTTTTTAAGGTTGGTGGCGAAACGACCGTTTTGTCTGATTATAGCGATTCAACTAATCTAATAATTGTTACTTTTCAAAACCTCCGTAATGGCAGAGGGATGATTTTCTCGAGAAGGTCCATTTCCTCACTGCGTTCTTGAAATACGAATGTCAATTTTGATTACCATTTATTAATTGTATACAAAACAATTATTGACTCACCCAAGCTCAAACAATTCAATAAAAAGCATTTGCTGATCGAAAGTGAACGTGGACTGCCACCTAAATGTCAAAACAGATAATCTTTATCAGTAAAAATTTTGCCGTTTCCTGCATCATTGAAATATAAATGAAAATTTCGATTACCTTTTACATACCTTTAAAATTAGATAAAAAAAATAAAAAATGTGAAAAAAGATAAAAAAATTAAAAAAAAAAAAAAAAAAAACTTTTTTCCCACGTAAATACTGTTTTTGGCTACTGGTGTTATTTTAAGTTATAATTCTATTTAGTTTATTGTTTATAATATTTTAATTTTATTTCAGTGTTTTAAGTTGTGGCATATTTTCTAAACGCCAAATGAAAGAAATTGCCAAATGCCTTATACTACATCTGTTCCTTACCTTCTGTTATAAGGATCAACACCCTAATAATTGAGAAACACATAGCTTGTATTTATTTTTATTTTTAATTTTCATGGTGTTCCAACGGAACACTAGTTAAATTTTTTTCCCCATTTAAACATTTAGAGAGTGAATAGAAATAACAAATAATACATTATGGTAAACCATATGCAAAATTTAAAAAAAAAATAAAAAATTATTTAATATGACAGAAAAGTATTTTTTTTGTCAAAATAAATTATAGGTTTGAAGCTCTGAATTAAAATCTTTGTAGGCTTAGTTTATTTATTGTGACAATTCCTCATCTGATAAAATGCTTTGAAATGCAATAAATAGTCAGATTATTAAACGTAATTTCAATTCCAAACTTTTGGTTTGAAAAAAAATAATCTAACACAATACACTAATATAGATTGAAAAATTTATGATAACGAAATAAGCAAAGGAAATCTTATCCAAATATCTTGTACTAAACAACTAAACTCTAGTAAACTGTAGTGTAAACTAACTGCACATCATTCATCTGGTTTTGTTTTGTTTTGTTTTGAAACCACCGACTGTCTATTTCTGCCACTTATAAAGTGCTTAACACAGCCAAATACGTCTCGTAATTTTGAGCATCTAGAAGAATACGAGATCGAAATCTTCTAGTGTAAACCCCTCTCTCCGACCCCACCACACCAACGAGAGGACATTGAGGCCACGACAGATTTAATGTGCACCAGCCCCCATTAGGTACACACCGATATTTGGCGGACGGAGGCCCGAACCCACAACCCTCCGGTTACGAGCTCGTTACTCTACCGCCTGGGCTATCGGTGCCCTATTCATCTGGTATTAAAATTTGGGAATGAGGCAAGTTGTCTATTTACATTCAAGTCATCTGACTAAAAAAAATGGCTGACGCGCAATCGTTGCCAATTCAAAAATACCAAAGTGCCCAAGGACGTTAATAATAAAAGAATGCACCTAAATTATGCAAAATTTTAAAATGTGTAGATGAAAATTCAACCAAGTAAAAGCCGAAATTAATTTTTTTGCAGAAAGTCAATTAAAACAATAATCAGACTTTAAACCTCAATGACGTCACACTTGGAGTTTATGCATTGCATCCGGTCGAAATGACGTAATTATCCGCTCCCCTCCTACTCGGTACCTTTTAGAAAGGGGGAAAGTGCTATCGCCTGAGTGAATAATAATAATAATAAAAAAAAATGAGTTTAGTTTCACTAAAACATGATGTATTTAATTTTTTTTTAATCATCCAAAGAAATTTTTAATGTCACCAGCAAGAGAAGATTTCAAAGATTCTAACCATATTTTTTCAGTGAAACAAAGTAAATATTTCAAGTATTTATCGCGATAGAAAAGTAGGGGGAAATTTTTTCCCACTCGATTACCATTACGGCCAAATTTTAAATTTAACTAAAAAAAATAAATAAATAATATTTTTTCTTTTCTTTTGGAACTAAATTAATGCAGAAACACTTATGTTTAAATTTCCCAGTTTTCCTTGCAGTAGAAATTGAGATGCACGTGATACAAAATCTGATTCCTTACTTTTTTAATGTAGAGAGATTTGCGAGAATGGTTTTGCGTAGAAATGAAACTTTCTGCGAGCAAAGCGATCCCGTTCGCAAAGCGCCAAAAGCTAGGACCTATACACCGATGACAGATCTCGGCAACGCAGAGCCACGTAGCTAGTTTAAACATGTATTAAAAAAAAAAAAAAAATTCTCAGTGATTTTTAATACAATTTGGTTTATCTATGATAAATGTAATCTAGGAGAAATTTAAATGTGCTTAGATACACTTAAAACGAACAATAATTGAAATTTCGACACTTAAAAATATTTCGAAGCACTTTTGGATACAACGAGAAATGTTACTAAGTATATTTTAACCTTTTTATTTTTACTTACTTTTGTTAAGAAATCTGTCGTAAAAGTATAAAATATGTTTGAAATAAAATATTTTTTTTAAAAAGCTACTGATATTCAGTTTAAATAGAAACTTTTTACTAACATTCTTAAAAATACTGCAGGTATAATGTACTGGCACCACAAAATTCTTTGGTATTTTTCTTATGATGTTAATAATTTGAATAGTCTAAACCTATAATGCCAATTAATATTTCAGGGGTTATATTGTTTTTGTAGCAAGGATTTTTGAAAGCTATGACATTTGATTGGGCTATTAGGAATTTCAATTATGATTTAAATATTTTTTAGATATCCTAAGGATTTTATGCAATTGATTTTGGAACTAACTGTAGCATTGCCCATTAAAAACTTCGCCCTAGCAAAGATCAAAACGCAGCAAGAAAATCCGCTTTTGGTGAACTGAATGCAAATAAGTGAAAATCCTTAAAAAAGCTTTTTTTTCTTCTCATCACAAACGCTGAACAAATTTAGAGAAAGAAAACAAACTGTGTAAAAAGTGTCTTCATTTACTAAAGCGGATCAGGCATTGACTGCTAAATACATTACAAAATCCACGTTAAATGCTGACCAAACAAAGTTCTTTCGATTCTTTGGCGTTTTTTCTTATCTTTTATTTTTTCTCCCTACTTTTTTAAAACTGTGAAAGTGCCTCAGTAGTAAGGACAACACTTGCTAAAAAAAAAACTTGCTTAAAAAAAGAAAAGAAAACTGGCGCATGTCCTGATTTAGTTTCTGTTTAAAATTTGTACCGAAAAAATTCTTTAAAGGACTTTCAAAATAAACCTTCGTGTGGCTGTTTGGAAGTCAGCTTTTAAATAGAATTCAATGAGTGATCTTTAAGATTTTTTTACCTCATTGTTCAGTACAATTTTTAATATTTTAAACATTAATAACGTTTTTAATTTCTTAAAAACAATTACGCTTGAAGACTTCAAGTGATTTCGATTAAGCAACTTTGGTTTGTTTCTTTAAATTTATGTATTTTTGTAAACGGTCTAATTCATATGAATTACAACACTCTCATGGCAAATATTTTTGAAACATTAAAATTTTGTAATTGTTAAAATTTTTTAATTATTACATAAGACTCATGTGAAATCAAATCAATCGTTTCTGGCATTTTAATAGTTATAGATAATATATTCCTTTGACATATAGGTGGTATATCATTTTAAATTTAAAAACATGACGCGAACAAAGAAATTAAATTATGAATAGACTAATACCAAGAAAGTGCATTGTATGAGAATCTTTTGTGATCCATAATGTTGATAATTATTGAAAATTGAATCAATTAGAATATGTTTAATAGAATCAATTCATAAATATTTTCTTATGATTTTTATTTTTAAAGAAAGTTAATTTAAAAATATTTAACAATAAAGTTACAAGCAATAATTTTGTGACGTAGGATGTCCACAATTAAAGTTCAAGTTGCAAAAAAAAACTGCAAAAAAAAACCAGTCAGTATGATCTGAAATTTGATTTGTTTGTACTTGACTAAGGCAAAACGGTATATGTCAATATATATATATATAAATATATATATTCAAATTATGTTTTTTTTCCTTATATCATACCATTACTTTTTGAAAGACATGGTAAGGCATAAGAAAAATGTCGTGGTTTTGAAATCGTGCTTTTCCAAAGGTAAATTTTAAGTATAATCACCCCAAAGTAATTATAATTAAACTTTTAAAAACTTGTAAAAAAAAGAAACACTCATCAAAATGACCTAAAATTTTAGTTGAATATATGCGAAAAGGGAACAAGGGGTACGTTTTATAAAAAAAGTGTTCAAAATAGTTCTTCTTTCATATGCCATGAAACTTTTACTTTATCGAGTATACATAGGCCAAATGTCAATTCTTTCAGACCAGTGTTTTTTTCACAACTTATTAAAATTTTAAACTGTAACTGTGCGAACCCTATACATAGATAGTTTGTTTTATTTATATCTTCTTGAAAAAAAAAACAAGTTTCTTTAATTATATAATAAAATTAGATTAACTAGGTTTTAATGGGAAAACTTAACAAACATTTGCACAGGAAAACCATACAATTAAATTGGAAAGTCTTTTTTACTTTTCAAGGAAACTACGAGTTAAATCATAAAATTTAAGTTAACATAATGTAACAAGAAAAATATGTTGCTACGAGTTCATTTTGACTCGCACCTTCATACAAATTTCATTTGTCATAAACCAGAGTTCTACTACGAGTTAAGTTTTAAGTGAAGTATATTTAAAAGGAAAACATTTGATCTTATAATCTGGTAAGAACTCCATACAATACCTTAAATAACAACATAAAATCGTAGCATTAAGAATCCCGTATAACAACATCTTACAGATCATATCCACAAATTTTTTTATGAGAATCATAAAAACCTTATAGTTCAATTCTTTTTATACAAAGCTTCTGAATTAGATTCTGGATATAAGGTACTCAGTAAGAAAGAATCAATTGGAAGATAGTGTACTTTAATATATTTTTTTATGATTTGCCATCAGTTGAACTCAGCTAAGGCAAACATATAACAGTTTGATCATGAAACAATAATTAGGATCATCCTGTGGGAAGCTGAAATATATAGGGCAATAAAACGAGGCATTAATTATTTTTTAAGGCATTGACTCTTTTTTTTTCTTCCAGGAAATTTTGATAGTGCTGAGAAACAGGTTTTTTTTTTTTTTTTTTTTTAATTACAAATTACAAAGAATCCGTTTTATGATAGTATGATTATCATTGACCTAAAATAATAATTGTTTGTTTAGTCAAAAATTTATTCATATACTTCTTCCAATTAGTTATGTGGAACATTGCATAACTTTCAACTACGGTATAATACTGATCACTATATTGAAATTTGATATGTATTGATGCAGTTTACCGTAATTGTTTTCAAATTTTCATTAATTTGAAAAACATGACCAGTTTGGCGATATGTTTTTCAATAATTATTACATTATCCTTTCGGGAACGTGAAGCAGAGGAGAAACAGTAGTTTATGGAAATACTCAAGGAAAGAAAAATTTGTTTTTAAAGCATATGTTTTAAAACATTTTTCACCTTTATAGAATTTCTGCGGGAATTTTGAAAATGAAAATGCTTGTAACACCTTAAAAGACATTGCAGTCGTTTTTTTTTTTTTTTTTTTTTTTTTTTTTTTTTTTTTTTTGCAATCGCTGAAAAACATTCATTTTTAATGGTAGCAACCTTGTGCGGATGCGAAACTAAGACGAAAACCTTAATGACAGGTCCCATGGCCCCCACAAATATGTATGCAAAGTTGAACATCGTAGATCATTCCATTCAAGTGATATGTTGACCACAGACTAACAGACATGTAAATTTTTTCTTTATCACTTTTTGAACTCAGTGCGTTCTAAACGCGAAGAAACGCAAGAAAAAAAAAAAAAAAGAAAAGGAAAAAAAAAAAGAAAGAAAAAAGAATGTTTTACATCGAATAAAATACTCTCATTATCCTATGTACCCTTTCATTACCCTATGTAAAATAAAAGAAATGCATAATATAGGTAGGACATTAATAACAGCACCTATTGAGAACCATCTCGACTCAGATGAAATGAACATCTCATATCCATATATTATTGATGTAATCTTATAAAGTGAAATAATAAATTCCTAATTAAATCTCGCGTGTTGATGTAACATTCTAGTAGGGACAAAACTTCATTTATTTATTTATTTAATACACAGAAAATACACATCTTATGCTTATTTGAATCTTATTTGTCATTATTATTAGTGTTGAATAACTTCACAGGAATGAATTTGGTTTATCAATTTGATTTGTTAAATAATTAATTTTGACAGTTTGCTTTCCTTATTATGTTGTATTTTTTAGTATTGTGTTTCAAGTATTTTCAAATGTTTCAATGATAATAGTTCTACGAATAAATGTTAAACATAGATATTTGATATTGCATCGGAAAATATTATTTTGTTTCATATAGAGGGGTGTTCATAAATATTGGCATGCGTACTATTAATGCATAGAAAACTGATTTCTGAAGGAAAAAGTAAACATGAGATCAAGTTTTGTTTATCAAATAGAAATATGGTCCTTTCAGGATTTTTAAGGAAGCTAACTTTACAGCATTTAACCTACCGGAAAAGTCGTGGATAAAGTTTTAGTCCAAAATAAAAACCATGAAACAGAGTTCTGACTATCTGTCATATAATTGGTGTCTGTTAGGAATCTCTTATAAAAATGCGAAATATTCTTTGTAGTATGTTTAAATGTTTTGTTTGATTTTTTATAACTAAAAATCTCTTCTTGTTTTTATTGGTACACATGAACAAAAGTTTTATGACCTGTTACAACACTAAAAACAAAGTTAGTTTATGTGTGTAATGCATGCAATAAAAGGACTTGAAAATACTCTACTATTTCATGGTGGGTTGAGAAAAACATTAGTACACATTTTTCATTGCAACTATTTTTGTTGCTTCTTTGTTATTAAACTTAATTCTGTTTAATTATTCTAACTATTCTTACATCTAAACAAACTTAGATTATTGTTTATACATTTCCTAATAAAACTGTAGCTTTTCTTAAGCAGAGTAATAATTTTAGAAAATAAAAAACAAATCATTTTTTTATAAGTTTTAAATGTATTCAAAATTATGTTTATTTCATTATTTGTTAGATTTTTATATGTTATTAGTGGACCTATGCACAGCCTGCCCATTTAAAATTGCTTAAAAGAATTACTTTTTAGGAAGTTTATCAGAATCATAAATTGTATTCTATTGATGATAGATATAATTTCATTTCATTTAGAAAGCAGAGCTCTGCACAGCACGGCTCACATAGCTGGACGGTCAGGTGATATATTTTATCCCATACATGCTTTTCAGAGTCCCTAATAGATATTTTTTTTTTAACATCTAAGTATTATTTATCAACAAATATGAGATAATTTGTTTAAATTGAAGATGATCATTTTTTGTACAGTAAAATCTTAAATAGTTTTTTTTTTTTTTTTTTTTTTAATGTAATGTACGACAGGAAAAGATAGGAACAATGCCGAGCTGAATCTATCTATATCCCACCATCGATATAGATAAACAACTGGATAGACTGCTTAAAATTGGGGAAACGAGCCGTTGCCACCGCGAAAGCTAGATGCTTGGATGGAGGAATTTGTTTGGCCGATGTAGATTTTCTTCGGTCTTTATGGCATATTCGCGTTACTTTTGATATATGGCATGCAAAAAAAACAAAAAAAAAAATAAGAATAAAACATATTTGAAGAAAATAGTTTAACCAATAAATGAAACTGATCAAAATAATTCTTAGTATAGGATTTGTATATTTGGAACAAACATTTGAGATCAGTTACTGTAAATATCTGTAAACGTGTTTTATCTTTATTGATTTGAATTTAATTTTTTAAATTTTAAGTTACATAAATTAAATTATTATCATCAAGTTATGAGAATACAGTAAACAAATTAAATAGACTTTAAAAATAGATTTATTTTAGAAGTATAAATTAAAGATAATTGAAGTAATGCAGTAAACCAGTTGAAAAAAAGTAATAATAAGATTGCAAAATGCAAATTCATTTATAATGCAATACAAAAAATAATTTAAGTTTCAAAGACATAAATTTGACCCATTATATCTGAAGTGGGTCTTTGAAAAATCTTAACTGTAATGACAACTATACAACTAATTAATAAAATTTTTTTTTTTTTTTTTGTAAAATAAAATTGACCAACTGGATTACTTTTGGTACCATTTTACCTTAAAAACTAAATCAAAATTATTTGCCAATGAAACAAATTAAATCAGTTTAACATTTACACAATAAATCCGTCTAACATACAACGATTAATTTAATTAAGTATAGAGTAAAATCCGAATGCGTTTTACAATAAATTATAAAGTGTATTCTAAGAGATGACATTTCATAATTAGAAAACTAAGAAGAAACCCGTGCCTTCCTGATACATAAACACTTCCCTTTCTGCTAATTTAATAAAACATTTAAATAAATAAAAATAAAATAAACTTCTTTAATTTAGTTCAAGCATTTGTAAACGATTACAAGAGGATAGACGATTTCTCTATAAAATTCAAGGGTTACATTTTTAAACAGAAATAAAACTGAATTACAAATTGCTTTCGACAGTTTGATGGGACTTCGAATTCCAGCAAACAGTTAAAAAAGACTTAGATTTTAAAATAAATAAATAATAAAGAAACTGATAAACTTTGCAGTTTGCAGTCCGCAGTTTCATTATTAAATAAATTTAGAACAGAACACTAGCATTTTAAGTTAGTGTTTTAATTTCCATTCCATCCTTTTTTTTTAATAAAATACAATTACAAAATGTTTATGAAAACGTATAAAAACATACATTACATAAAACATACCTAAAACAAATTATCCAATTATAAATAAACAGAGAAATTATTTTAATTATTAAAGAAGTAAACAAGTAGAGTTTTAATTTCGTTTTATTTTCTTAGTTCTTTTCCAAATGCAATAAAAACAAGGATTAAATAAATATAAATCAAGTATTTTATTCTAGATCATAATATACTATTTGTTCTGAATTTAAAATACATTATTTATGATATGAATTGCCATATAAGAGATCAATCATTAACCACGAACAATCAAAGTTAGAAGGGTCATTTTAGATATTTTTCAAAAAAAAAAAAAAAAAATGCATCAACATGTTTGTTTGAATGACTATTTTTTACTTGCCGGTGAAAACTATTGTTTATATTTTTCCGATTTGCGCTGTTGTTGCAATTATATACAACACAGTAATAAACCATGATTCAGGAAATCATCCCACCACTGACAGGAAAGCAAATATTTCTGCCGGCGTGTTTTTCGCCTTGCGTTGCCATTGAAGCAGTCTATCCAGTTGTTTATCTATATCGATGTACACCAAATACGATACATAGAGTGCCCCCTCATACAGCTGTAAAATCAAATTTAATTTTTTAGGTTTTAAAATCAATAACACACTGTGCAATTGTAAATAAACTTTTCAGAGGCGAAGGTCCTAGCCTTTAAATTGTTATATCATTCATAATTTGTTTTGTAAAGAAAAATATGGAATTGTCACAAAAATAATTCATAAAATGGTACATACCATGGCTATTTTTAGACTTTTTATTTTTAATTTAATATTATTTGTATTTTAGTAAACTTTGAATGTTTTGAAATAGTTTTAATTGCTTGTGACACTAAGATTGGATTGCCAAACTTTCATATTGGAGGATAAATATATAAGGTTTGTTGTCGTTTAGCATTTTATTAATATTAAATTATTAGCAAGATATGATGCTGTTTTACTATTAATCTAATTATTTATTGCTATCTAATTACTAAGAAATTATTCGTCATGATACTTTGAGTAAATTATTCAAACTAATATATCATAAGTAAAAAAATATTAAGGACAGTTTCTTAATCAAATAAAAGTTTAATATTGTTTGTTTATAAAATATTCAAGGATTAGATATGGCAATTTAAATTCATCTTCGCTAGCTAATTATCTCAGAAGTGATGTTATTTTGATTTAATGAGAAGCTTGAAACTTTCATTTTGGAACTAATTAGTTTTCTGATGAATAAGTATTCGTATATATTTTGTATTTTAATCATCGAATATAGTTCAAATTTATTGAAATTTTTTTCAATTAGGTTTACTTTAGTTGACTTTTTTTTCTTAATAGAAACATGCATTTTCATAAAAGTTTATTTTTTTGTAATAAAACTTTATGGAATTTTTGAAAGTAATAAAAGGAAATAATAATTAAAAAAATAATAATAATAATAATAATAATAATAATAATAATAATAATAATAATAATAATAATAAAATGAAATAACAATTTAACTAATTCCTATGAGTATAAAACATGATATTAAGTTTCAAACAATTTTGAAGATAATAAACTTATTTTACAAAAATATGTTTCAACTGATGTTTCACATGCATTTAATAAATGATATCTATTAGAAACATATCCTCAAATAGCTTAAATTTAGTGTTGAAGCTTTTTGAACTTCTTATTTACATATCTTAAATTATTTGAAATATTCCTTATAAATTACAGAATCTTTTGAATAACACCAGTATCGCTGTCATCAACTTTTAATTGATAGGTTCGTGCTAACAAAATATAACTGCATCTACATAATTCTTACTCATCGTCAAAACTTGCAACACGACAGCTAAGCCAACAATTATCTCTAAATAACGGGGAATAAGAATCTATCCTTTCTATGTCAAGGATGTTTTTTATCATCTTAGAGCTAAATGAAATTGATTAATGAAGACTTGCCTTTCCGTGACAAGGGAGTAATTGAAGGGAATGCTGTTGATGAGTCTCTTAGATGCATCTTGAGAATTGGACTTGAGCAAGACTCATTCTTGTATCAATGAATTAAGTCACTTTCTCTAAACCTTTTGCACGATATGTTCAATGTAAATATTGTTCAAACTAATTAGTAATAAAATTTGGCGAATATTTAAAAACAAGTATGATTTAGAGGATCTCATAATTATTTGAAATGATTATTTAGCTCGGTATGAAGGAACTATAATAAAACACAGTACATCACGAGAATATAAGGCGGAGGGGATGAAAAATATTTAATTTTTTCCCCTTCTTTTTGAAAAAACACTAAATTTATTTCTTGATGAGGTAATTAAATTCTCATTGAAACTATCCATTGTCTATTAAAATATACTCACTTCCAAAAGTTAAGCACGGGGCGGTAAAATGCAAAAAAAAAAAAAAAAAAAAAAAAAAAAAAAAAAAAAAAATAGACATGTACTGCTTTGATTGACACGAAATGCCTCAAAGTAAGTAGCTCTATGTTTATTCATCAAACAAAATTAAAGAATTACAAACAGAGATAAAAAAATTAAAATTAAATTTCATAAATTATAAGATGACGTCATGTTTGCGTTCATAACAAAATGTTGTTTAAATTCAAAACAAACAATAAAACCAACATTAATAGAGTATGTGAGCACCCCTCACCTGCATACAAAGTGAACAGCGTGTGATCATGCTTGTTACGAAGTGATCAACCACCGCAGAGTCCAATAATCGCTAATCCTCCTGTAGGATAGTTTCTATATCTCTGAGAGTGGCTGGAGGTGGGAAACGTCGACATACAGCATGGCCGAGGGCATCCCAAAGATTTTCAATTGGATTAAGATCCGGGGAGTAAGCCGGCCACTCCATACGCATCATCCCCTCACTCTCCAGAAAGTCGTCAATGATGGCAGCTCTATGGGGACGCGCATTATCATCTATTAAAATGAAAGAAGGACCAATTTCTGCAGCGTAAAGTTTCACAATGGGGTCTAAGATTTCATATCGATACAGTACAGTCGTCACAGAACATCGCCTGAAGATGTGCAGGTCGGTGTGATGTCCCAATGAAATCCCTGCACAGACCACGATGTTAAAGTTTTTAATATAAATCCATTATACTATGCATTGTCATTTTTTAGTTCGAATTTAGTTGAGTTCGAAGTCATAGCTGCCAACTCTTAAATGGCTG
This sequence comes from Linyphia triangularis, assembly GCA_963978545.1. NCBI lineage: Eukaryota > Metazoa > Arthropoda > Arachnida > Araneae > Linyphiidae > Linyphia > Linyphia triangularis. The sequence goes on along the minus strand of OZ021725.1, from coordinate 31,791,228 downwards.
AAATCGTTATAAGCCCATTACAAAATCATCAAATCTAAAGTTTAAGAAAATTCTCGAAAAGGAAATATATCATCAAACAGTAATCTCTCTCAGAAAAAAATATTTTTACCAATAGTTTAATGTATGTATGGCTGCTTTCGATAAAAATTTTCTCCCTTTCTTGTGTGATTGCCCTGTCGCCTGTCCTCGAGTAAAAACAATTCCTCCAAGTTAAATTTGTGATTGTATCCACGCCGGTGGCATAACGTAGTTGGCCGGGGTCCTCCCACAAATTATTTTTCGAGCCCTCTACCTACTCAATATTTTCTTCAAAATAAAATAAAAAGTACTTTCATGCTTAGGAATACTAAAAAATAGGAAATCAAATGTTGAATTGTGTAATGAAACTTAGTGGTAGACCACCATCTGTTGATGGAATCCTCATTAAATTTTTAATTGTTAATTTTACACAGTAAGTACAAAAGAGTTATTCAAATCAAATATGTTTATATCTTTTACTTTTTTAATATTTTTTGAAAATAGGGGACTATGTTGATCGACGAAAATACTCAAAGGCTTTTATTATACACCCAATGATCTGACAAAGACTTCATTTTCTTAGCTTTTAGCAATTTATGCAGTTACTTCTAATATACATGTTGACGGTAATTTTATCACACATTAAGAGCGTATTGATTTCGATCTAGAAAAAAACACTGTCACTCGTTTTAAAAACATGCCAAGCAAAAAATCAGTTAACAAACTATGAAACCACAAATGTAAACGAACAATTGGCCGTGTTTCATTTCATTAGGATACTTTTCAAATGTTGCACTGAAAAGAGATACTTAAAAAAAAAAATAAAAAAAATACTGTAATTAATGGATTTTCACAGCAATTGCAGTACAGTTCCGTGAGTTCCATGCAACCCAAAGAAATAAATCGTGGTCATTTGGCAGTTTACAATAATTACTATCAACTTTGCCTCTACTATCACAATTTTTTAAATAAGACTGGGCACGTTTTACTTCAGATAACTCACACACATTTAAACATTCGAAAACATATCTGATTCTGGTAATTCATTTGAAAATCTTATCATATAACGCTATTTCAACTTCGTATATAATTTTTCCTCCAACATCACCTTTTCTACATATTTTCCTCGGTATACTAAAAGGCCCTCTTTGTTATTTACTTCTCGAGCAATTATTGATTTATCTGTTTCTAAAATAGAAATTAACTCTTTGTGACATTAAACATCTCGGTTACTTCAAACGATACCTTCTAACCTCAATAGAAATTCAGCACAATTTTAACTGTTTCAGAAAAGTAAAATCCTCTCCAATTTCAAAAGAACCATTCATCAAAGTAAAGAGTAACGGTTTTACAAGGCTTCAAGGAACTTGTGGTAAAAGCGAATGAGTTCCTTACAACACAACTTCATTCTTCTTAAACCAGTCAATAATAACACATACAAATCTGTCTTTGTTACTAGCTTATACATGGCCAAAATATGTTACATATTAATACTGTATAAGTTTGTTACACATTGATTTTTTAAATGCTTTCATATAACTTAGATAAGTTTTAACTTTCTTTTTCAAGCCGTAGGACTTATTCTCCAATTCTCAGATTACCTTTCATCCACAGATGGGTCTTCTTTAAAATAAGAAATCGATTTAATCATAGTCACTTTTCTAACCTTTTGTTAGACCATACAAATTTTTGTTATGTCTTGCAATGCTATATTGCCTAAGAGCATGATGTTTTATACATGATAACGTTTGAAGCATACCAATATTATCAAAATGGGGGGGGGGGGGGCTAAACTAAGACCCCCCCCCCCAACTAAGACCTTTCTGAGCCATATCATTTTAAGACAAACAACATCTGTAACTACTAATCGTAATTTTTACTTCGTTAGTTCATAAAAATGCGTATATTGGAGAATGAACACAGTGAAATTATTTTTATGCTAACTTTTTACCAGAGGATCAAAATTCAGAAAATTTCAAGCTCAATTTCCGATTGAATTTTGATATTCATTAACAATCATTACGATTTTTATGTGAACTATGCCACTGTTTCGAGTCAATAAACAATACTGTTTGGTTAATTAAATTTATTTTATTAAGTGCGTATGTATGTGGAATTTTTTCGAAATGTGTATTTGGAAGACCGAGCAAAAATTCCCTCAAAGAATTTCAGTATCTTTTTGAAATGAAAGATTCTCTTTATATAATAAATAATTGATAATTATCTGTAATAATGGAAGAAAGACTTTGCGTGCATGTGACTCTATAAAAAATAACTTCCAATACACTTTGAACTCTGATATTTTAAACAACTATTATGTGACCTCTAATTTTGCTTTTTACAACCAGAGTGTAATAGTTTTAAATAATTTACATTTCTTTCATTTTTACACCTAAATTACTTGATAATTGAAATTCCAAATCCAAATCATGTGATCAAATTGAAATATACACCACATCTTATTGCCAGCGTATGAACCATTTACTACTTAAAAGCAATATGTTGTTACGAATTTTCTTCTCAGAGGTATGATGGTATTGGATTACAAAAGTAAACTCTTTTATTCTTCATAAAGAAATACACTACTCTTTAAACTGAAGCAGTAAAGTACATTCAAACTCAAACTAGAGCTACCAGTCGTCCTGATTCACCAGCAGTGAAAACACAAGCTTCCTGCCGTTTGGAAAAACCCAGAACAGTATCCATAGCAGTTCAATTCAAAAACATCCTCAGACTGAACTGGACTAAACTGACTGATTCTCACGCGAGCCTTATATAGGTTGGCGATATTCTCTAAAATTCTAGAAATATCCAGATAAACCTAACCATTGGCACTATTTCAAAGCTTGTATTTCCGATACTATTTAAAATGTTCCTATTAATAAAAAGCTATAGTTAAAAGTGATTGCAAAACTAAAATAGAATTAGAATTCACCAAATATTTGCATTATATACAATTGTTTACAACTTCTAATTCGTAACGCTATTTTTTTAAAATCTGTGATTTCTAACTCGCCTTTTTTGTTATCCGATTTATGAAAGCACTTTTGTCCTAGGGTTTAGTTTGTTTAGTAAAATAACACCAAATGATTTGTACTTGTAAAACTTCGTGAAAGAACAATAAACAAAATTAACTTTTTAAAGGTATTAATATAGGATAAATGAAGGTACAAAGGATTCTCTAAATTTTCTTTAAAGTCTTCAAGTGTCTATAAAACATCTGAACCAAACTTTTAGTTGTTAGATGGCTTGTGCACTTCAATATTAAAAAAATAAGTTCGGAGTTTGTGATTTATTAAAATAACCAATATTAATTAACAGCTTGTGCAATCGAAGGTTTATAGTGGATTTTAATCGTTTTCTGGTAAGGAAAGGAAAAAATGATATATTTGTATGGTTATCATTCAATCTCAGTCACCGTAAACTGAGTTTAATTTGTCTATTTAAAAAAAAAAAAAAAAAATCTATTTGGTGTACAAGGTATCAGGGCATCTTCAGGATTAATTTTTTTTTTTTTTTCAAATGAGTGAAATTAAAATTATTTAATTTTTTTCTCTAACGTTTTTTCAAATATTATTCACGCAGTTTGCTTCCTGCTGTGTAAGTCATATCATAAAAAAATTTCATAAAATGAGTATTTAGAAATTATAAATATATATTTTTTATTTTGAAAATTCTAGAATTTTTTTTCAAAAAGGGCAAAATTGTGGTGTTATCGATAAATGTGATTTTTAAAAACTTATTATGATTTTAAAGAACAGTAAATAAATATAAATTAAAGAACTTGAAGGTCTAAAAACTTCTTGGTTTATAAGGCGCAACATCTTTTTTCTTACTACAACTAATTTTCTTTTTCCTTAGGGTCACGACATCTTTAGTGAGAAAAATCAATCAATCAAATAGTGAGAAATGACGTATTGCGTTTTCACCCCACGACTGGATAATGGACTGGACTTATTCAGCTTCTCATAACTTTATCTCATGTTAAGTGTCTGAAAAATTGCTAAGCAACCTTGAAAACCATCATTAAATTAAATGATAACATTATATGCCTCAAACTTAAACTTATTTTGGTGTTACGAGAACTTCCTCAAGAGCTCGTGGCCAAATGCTTCAGTTGAAATTATTATTTGTTATATTAGTTTTTCTATACAGACATTTCGACAAAAGTTCTCTATCACAAAGCTTCATAAAAATAGGCTTTATAGGTTATAGAACGTCTGAGGGTAAGCCTCACTTCAAGTTGAGTTTCCACTTTGATTGTAAATGCACTAGAAACAATTATAAACTGTTCTTTAATAAGATAACATTTTTCGGAGAATTACAAAATATAAATAAATAAAAATCAACGTTTGGATGAAAATAGCAATTTTCCAACTATCCGCGTGCCTTTAGTCGTTCTGAAATCTGAACACAGAAGCAATGTTTAACTTACTGAAATGACCACTGTTACATTGACTGAAAATAAATAATTCTAATTATCCTGGTAAACGGCCAAGGTAATTTTGATATAGTTCCAAATAAGTTTAATTTGAAATGGCTAGTATATTTCTCATTGGTGTATTATTGTTGAATATTAATTATTGCAGCGATACTAACTGGTATGTGAAGTTACAGTGAATTATATTATCTTAACTTGGAGAGCAGAGAAAGAAACGTTAAAATTGCTTTTATGAAACCAATATACTTTTAAAGATATATGTATATTTTAACTTAAATAAGGTTCTGTATCAACATGTTCAATTTTAAATTATAAAACTGCTGTATTATTAACTGTGATTCAAAATATTTGTTGAAAAAATATTATGATTTGGACACCTTTTTTCATATTACATAAAAATGCCTATTAAAACCTGAAATTGAATATCATAAAAAAATATCTGAGAGCATGAAATTGTGGGTTAAAAACCAATTAAGTATCAATGATAAAGAAACAACAAAATTTTGGATCTGGGTAGCATTCTTATAAACAAGAATATTATAATTGAGAAATACCTAGTTTTTCTTATATGAAACAAGATATTATTAAATATTATTATTTAATTTTTTTTCTCACATATGTGGAATTAACGCTTTTTAAAACACAAGTATTAGCAGTGCTGACTTACATTGGTGAAATATGATACTTGTATCTAAAACACTTAAAAAATTTATGTTAAAAAGGTTGCAACTAAAAAATTACCTTTGTATTCTTTAATTCTAATATAGGATCATATTGTTAACTATTTTTTCTTTTTTCTCAGAGGAATGATGGAACATGATAAAAAAAAAAAAAAAAAAAAAAAAAAAAACCCTTTTATTCTTTACAAATAATTATGCAATTCTTTATACTGCAACATAAAAACACATTCAGTCTCAAATCAGAGCTTTCAGTCATCCTGACTCAACAACAGCGAAAATGCAAGCTTCCTGCGATTCAAAAAAACTCAGAACTGCATCCATAGCAATTCAATTTCAAAACATCCACAGGCGGAACTGGACTAGACTGACTGATTCTCACAGAACTCACTGGAGGCTTTTCTAGGTTGGTGACATTTAATAAATTTTAGAAATATCCAGATATACCTAACGGATGGCACTGCTTTAAAGCTTGTATCTCTAATGCTATTTACAATTTCTTCTTTAATAAAAACTATAATTAAAAGCGATTGCTGAACTAAAATAGAACAAGAATTTATCACACATTTGCATTATATACACTTATTTACAAATTCTCGAACGTAAAAATTAACATTCTTTTGCAAATAATTTATGATTCAAATCAATATTCTTTACCCAACTAAAATTAAAAACATTATGGTAAATGAAGGTCTGAGAAGCAAAGGAGACTAATTGAATTCTCTTAACTGTTGAGAAAATACACTTTAAAGTTTCTTATGTATATTAAATTGTGTGAAAACTAGTGATATCTTCATTCCAGAAGTTAGTATTTGAACAACAAATAATTTAATATAAATAAGAAACCTTAAAGTGTATTTTCTCAAAAATTAAGAAAAGTCACTTGGACCCCTTTGCTTCTCAGGCCCTCATATACATTACAAAATCATTAAATTAATAAAAAATAAATTAAAAATTTTGTCTCTTATTATTATAAGCCATTCAAATGATAAATAATAAATCAAATTCATTTCTAACAAAGTTACACTTAATACAGCTTTCGGGTATAAGACTATCATCAAATTTATTAGCAACATTTTCCTAAAAAAAGTTGTAAAAATACTTTTGGAAATAATTAATTTCATTTGATAGTACCGGAATAATTTTCAAAATGATAATGCACAAAATGTGATTGACAAAATAAAAACTTATAATTTTTTGTAGCACTCGTCTTTTTACACAATTTAAATTTGTAAAATTACATGATCATTTACAAATGATTATTATTACACGGTAGAAAAACATTGATAGAATAGAATGTGATGCAACCTGCAATGAATTGCAAATAACAACGAGTGAATAAACGAATGCAATGGATCCGAATGTATCGTTACTTCAACTTCATTGAAATTAATAAGCTTTTCCGACTCGCTCGAGGAATTAGTTAATTGGATGCTCGCTCGAGATGTTGTACTAATGAAACATACCCATTGCCTTAGAAGAGCTATTTTATTCTGCACTAAGGTATAAAACTAATTGTAATCAAATAAATAAAGATGATTGAGCCTTGCCTGTACCAATGTATCTACCTGGTTATTTTGTTTTGGGTTATGGAATACATTAAATTAGATTGGTTAAATTGCATGCAATAAGTGTAGGCAGAAAAATAAAAAGTAAATATTACGAAATAACTAATTTACTAAGTAATGTTTGAATTGTGTAGTTCCTTTAATTACCAATAAAGGTATATATTTAGAAATTGTTTCATTGCGCATAATTATGCACTTAATTATGAACACAAATATAGGTAAAATTACTCATAAGTAGTTTGTTGATTTAAATATGAATCCACACATTAACTATCATTGATTATAATATTTCATTTCATTACGTATTAACAGATGGGGCTTTTGCATTGATCTTTAACTGAAACTTCTGGATAGAAATAAGTGAATTTTGCTCTGCAATCATATAAAGTCAATGGCATTGCTGCCATACTGACCCCATCTAATACTATGTAATAATTTTCCCTTGGTTACCAATAGGCTCGATTTAGTTTGGGAGAGAGTTCGTAATATAGATATCTATGGGAATTGTTAAACCTTGTTTCCTTCGTATTCATTTCAATAATCTAGCAATCACTATCCATTAGTTGAGGTCAGTAGATTTTAATTTGAATTTAGTTAAGGAAGAACATTTTAACACGCATATGTAGTGACATTTACAAATTTAACAACTATAATTTGTTTATTGTACATAATTTAATTCTTTCTAACCATTTCTTTTACTCATAAAATGACAAATGCTACTTTACCAGCTATGACGTCAATATTACAGTTCTTAAATTCACATTTATCATTATAATGACACCCCACAATAAAAAAAATAACCGACAAAAATCTTATTTATCTTTGTGACTTATAGGAAATGCCGATTATAAATTCTTCGAGAAATACAAAACCTTCATTACAGAAGAAATCCACCAGATATCTGCATTTCCTTTGCAAAGGATTATTATCGTGGTTTTCTATATGATCAAAAATCCAATGGACGCAAATAAAATCTTAAGGCGCTTTAATACGATCTACGAATTCGAAATCGAAAATATTGTTCCTATTTATCTTCGACTTCGAATTGTTTCCGAGCGAAGAATTACACGACGCTGTGCACATATTGAAATAGAATGGCGGCAATTGAATGTCTAGAAAATTCTATCCATATTTCCACTCAAGAACAATAAATAGAATAAAAGTCCTTGGTAGTAGCCATTATATGCGAAGAAAAATGATTTTATCCAATTTTTATTCTTAGAATTTGATTACCAAACAATTCTGAAAAGTGAGTGTTGTGTAAATAAAATTTAACTAGTTACATGAAATGTTTTATTAAATTATGCGAATTATTATGAATTGCATAGGAAATGAAAGATGGAATGTGAAAATAAATGAGTGATAATTTAAAATTAAAAGTTAATAAAAATTAATAGTTTAAATGTTTTGGGTTTATCTTTGACTGGCTTTAAGTTAAACCAGTATCATTTGGAAATAACAATTTTAGGCAATTTTTTTTTAAAGGAAAGGAAATTAATCAGTTTAAGTTATTTAGTTAATAACATAAATATTATTAAAAGGATTTTCTTAAAAATTATTATCTAACTATTAAAAGAAGTCATTGTTTTTTGTATAAGGTTATGAAAATCTTGGTATACATGCAACATATTCTAATTGCATTAATATTATTATTATTATTATTATTATTATTATTATTATTATTATTATTATTATTATTATTATTATTATTATTATTATTATTATTATTATTATTATTATTATTATTATTATTATTATTATTATTATTATTATTATTATTATTATTATTATTATTATTATTATTATTATTATTATTATTATTATTATTATTATTATTATTATTATTATTTTGTATAATGTTAATATTATTGTTAATATTTTCGTAGTTATTATTATAACTATTATTAACATTATTTGCATTTTTAAGCTTTTAATTGGATCCTATGAAATATATTTTTTTTATTCAAGTTGGAATTCATTTTTCAAGGTTTTTAGTTTCTTAGCTAAATACATAGGCAGGGGTAGATTCTTGGTGTTTTTATGATTGCACATAGGGCAACCATACTGAACCGAACATTACTGAACTGATATTGTTTGTCCTCAAGTAAAGTTTGTTAATCTTTTATTTTTCAATGTTACAGAATATGAAAGCTAAAAATTACTTTTATTGTTGTTTGAATTACTTAATGAACATTTAGTAATAAAATAATTGTAATATTTACTTGCAAAGTCCACGGCAAGAAAAGAAAATGAAGTTTCAGATTGTGGATCTATACCTTTATTTCTGCAAACGTGTTACTCACCTAAAATGGAGAACTTTTAATCATCACCATCAGTAGTATCATTTTCATTTATTGACCCCCCCCCCTCCCTTTGGTTGCCCAGAGGACAGCTGAAATTTTTGTCAAAATTGCCCTATTAAAAATCTGGTTGCCTTGGGCAACCGCGAAACCGCAAATGTCGACCCCAGTACATTGGTATTTCTTATATCACCCATTATGTCAGAAAACCTAAAAAGTGTTTTGAAATAATTCTTTTTAAAATAAAATTTGATATTGTTTGGGAGCAAATGCAAAATGACAATAACACTTTTTCATTGTTTTATTGCCACTCTTTTTCCAATCCAGTTTGAGGATAGATATGGTCATCAGTTTATCATTATTTTCATTTCCATGAGTAGAATTGAAAGATACCTCCACCAGGAAAAATATTTCACCAAGATATTTTGTCAGCACCATTCTGGACTATCGTTTTTTTTTTTTTTTTTTCCTTCTTTTTTTTTTTTTTTTTTTTTTTTTTTTCATACCGTGGGGCTTAGAGAAGTATTCAATATCACCTCGAGGTATACATAAGTTTCCCAACTGTAAACACTTGGGGAATCTATATACTGGTTTAGTAAATTATTCCTTTAGTTATTAAACATGAACATTTTAATTTCATTAAATAAAACAATATTTATTTCTGAATGTCATTTATTATGCACTCAATGATCAATGAGTAATCCATAGGTACAGTTATTAAAATATGAGGGTAGTTATAAAACACTGTCTATAACGCGAGTAACAGCTCACTAATATGCGAATCAACACATCAAAACCTTTTTTACTTCTTACTAATTTACGATTGAATAGCACATTAATAATATATGGACCAAGTTTATAAACACCACCTTGTATGGGTTTCAAACGCTAATAGCTGAAAGCTTAAACTTTGCATCGCATCTTTTTAGTGATGGGGATTATTTAATTCATGGGCTTTCTATCAGCTTAATTCAGTATAACCTGTCACTTTTCAATGTATCAGTGTTTCTAAAAGCTTAATATTATGTATTTCATCTTAATAAAGCATCTGGATATTTGCATTTCCAAACTGATTAAATCTTTAACTTCTCAGTTAAACTTTTTAAAGTACTTTCTATTGCAATGTAGAAAGATCCAACATTTACTTTTTCTTCATATTTTCTATTAATATATATTGTCTTTCAATGTACTGTTACTTCAACGGAAGGTATTTTATAAACCTTGTTGGGAATTAGCACAATTCCTCGTTAGTTAATAAGCTTTATATTATTAAGGATTTTATCTTAAATATTTTATTCCGAATGTTATTTGTGAATCTGTAATGTCTTTGTAAAGGGGAATTCCTCTCGAGCCATTTTTGATTGAAATTCTTCCTTGCAAAATATTTTACTTTAGATTTTGTTCTTGATTAAGTTCTGTGTTCTTAATTGAAGATTCTTTTATTTCATGACATTGAGTTAAATTTTCCAATATTATATTTTGGTTTTTTTTTTTGTGTAAAATATATTTTATGGAAAAGGTTTAAGTAACTAATCAGTAATTTCAGGTGACAATGAAGCTTATTTAATTTGTTTTATGATTACAATAATAAATATTTCTCTAGAAAATACTTAATTATTCTAGTTCATTCAATATTTCATTTTAATAGAAGTTCTTCATTGACTTAAAATTGTGATAAAAATCATCAACATTTCTTACTTTAGCATTATGTGTTTATCAATTTTCTAGAAGCTTTCAATTTTCACATGTCCCTTGAAACAAGACCAATCACAAAAAAAGTTTTTTTAAAAAAGTAAAAAAATAAAAGAAAAAAAAAAAAGTTTCCAACGTTTGTGGATTCTCAAATTTTAAAGTTTTTACCAGATCAATCTAAGTTAAAAGTAAATTTTGAAATTAATTAAAATTTGCATGTTTTACGCACTTTATTTAGAAAGAATCTTATACAAGGGCTCTGTTCGTCTGTTTACTAAAGATCATCATTTCTAAACAAAACTTTAATTCTAAAGACACGAGCGATATATTAAATAAAACGTCTGATTGTGACTAATTTTTATATCAAAACAAATCTGTTACATTGGGATATACAGAAAAAAAGCAATTGAAAGTCAATTTGAAATTACTTAAGACTGAACTATAAAAGCAACAGACGTGGGTTACGTATTAATTTAAAAGTTTTGATTGCATTAGTAGGATTAGCATTAATAAGTTTATTATTGAAATTGTAGGAATCATTAGTAAGATTATAGAAAGTTCAACCATATGCATTTTAAAATTCGACCAGAAAAGTTCTACATATTTACTCTAGAAATTCCCATCTTGGCTGAAAATAATGGAGTCGTTTTGGATCTTAGATGACAAGTTTTCTCACCAAGTTGATTTACAAACTCACAAACTTGGTGCCATTCTTTTATATAAAAACTTTCAATTTGGAAGTATTTTGATTTTAAATGTTGTCAATTTTGACAGGGAAAGATTGTCAGATTGTGCTCTTTTGATTTCTGGACAGAATGTACAGAAATAAAAGCATGGTGTAGAAGTGATATTTAACAACAGTGCTGTCATAATCCAATTTGTTATAGCACACAACTAAAAAATTAAAAATGTGTTGTCTGGTTCATATTGTACGTTACCAGAAAATGCAATGGCTTTTCCCAAAATTCCACATAAAGCTCTACATAGTGCAGACCTGTCTCCTCCAAAGTGTTCTTAATTGTTCCCACGATCAACCAAGCGGATACTTCTAAATAGCGATAAGGATCATGACATGACGTGGCAACCGTTCAAATACCCGATGGAATTGAAGCTAGGGACGTCACAAAACACGTGATCTGGATATGACAACCCCTTGACGATCGAAAAGCGATGTCATTGGTCAACCGAAATGATAAATGTAATCGGATAACGTCTAAGGAGGTTTTAGTTTGCGGATAAGTTTAACCTTGTTGTGGACGCGTGTCTCAAAGGGGCTTTATTCTTGACCAAAACATATAAAAAAAGCCTCTTCGACTTACATTTTGTTCCATTAATAAGAAATTGCAGCATAGAATGCAATGGAAATGCCTGTTTTATATTGGACTAACATCAATAAAGATTAAATATATTCTTCTATAATTACTAAAACACATCAACGCATACACCGATACTAATTAATAATTTATTTGATTAGTTTTCTATATATTGTACATTAAATAGCATTCTAAGTATAAATCAATGAGTAAATGATATTGATTATTAATTATTATTTTTTTTTTTAAATTTATTGTTAAATAAATCGTATTTTACATGTACTTTACCTTTTGGTAAAATTTTGGGTCAAATTTGGTCTTTTGACCTCATTTTGAATTTGTTTTACAAAAAATGAAATAGCTTACTTTTTCTCTTATTGCCCTTGTTGATTTTTGTAGCAAATTTCAAAGTTGCGGGTGCATTAGATGTGAAACATTGAGATATTCCTTGTTTGGAGCATTTGACTCATTTTCGATTGCTCGAAATTAATTAATCGTCTAATAGTTATCGGAATTGCTTACTTTTTCTACGTTCGTTCTTGATGATATTTGCACCAAACTTTAAAGTTGGGATTATATAGGGTGGGAGAATTAGTGATGAATCAGTCAGTTAAAGCTTTGACTTTTATGTATAGATATTTAAAAGCATTCTCGTGTACGCTTACTTAAATAGTCCCAGTATAATTTATTTACTAAGACCAATGTGTTTCGCTTATTTCCATATAAAAATCTGTAATTTATTATTGATAACACTTCACCGATACGATTTTTACCTAAGCCCCAACAACTCTCAGTCCCCTTCCTCCACTTGATGAAATGATGAAACTTTCGAATGCAGTGCACCTCGTTAAGAAGTTGAATAAAGTAGGTAAACAACCCACGCGCTTCGTTAGCCATCATCTGAGAGCTTTCTCAACTCCCGCAATCATCCAGACCCAATTTTGGGCAGCTCAAGTGTTTTTATTCAATTTTTTTTAATTTTTTTCTTATTAGTTTTTACTGCACCACGATCAAAATTACGAGAGAGTAGTGTCACAAGGCAGAGCTGGTTCATCTTAAATTGAAAAATACCAGGAGAAAATGTGTTTGAAAGACGAATATCATCGAATCTAATGTTCAATTCCTTGAATCTCATTAGGCCTATCATCAGATTGTAAAGAAACTGTTGGGGAGTGAGTGTATTTCTAATATTTATCCACGTAGTTGAAACGTATGAAATAATTCAAGATATTTTCTCTTATTCATTTGGTTTCGTCGATGAAATGCTAGAAGTAGGTTTATGATTTCTATGATGGATGGTGTTAAGATTCAGTTGCAAAGTATATTTTTCAGACTACAGTATACTTTTTACTGTTTTTCTGTTACCTGGAATTAAATTACAATTTATTAAATAGCAGAAATTTTGAGATTGTTGATTTTATGATGTCATTGAATTGCAAAAGTGATGTAGCTTGAAAGTACATAATTATTACTATTTATATTCTCATAAATGTCCTTAGTGTTATCATTAAAATCACATTCATGATCACCAACATTAATATTATTGCCGTAATTATTTTTTTTTATCACTAGTATTATCACCATTATTATTTTTTTATTTTCCACAAAGTGTGCTTCATCATCCTCTATGTTTTTCTGTACTTGGAATTAAATTACAATTTATGAAATTACAGAAATTTTGAGATTGTTGATTTTATGATGAGCTTGAATTGCAAAAGTGACGAAGCTTCAAAGTACATAATTATTACTATTTATATTCTCATCAATGTCCTTAGTGTTATCATTAAAATCGCATTCATGATCACCAACATTAATATTATCGCAGTAATTTTTTTTTATCACTAATATTATCACCATTATTATTTTTTATTTTTCACAAAGTGTGCTTCATATCATTCTCTGTAGTAATATTGCATTCTAATTTATTGCATTTATAGATGTTGTTACGTATAGGAAACTAACCCTAGTGATGTTCCAAAATATGTCTTAGATTAGTAATTGAGTCTAATGATTGGATTTCATAAGTAAAAATATCATCTTTTAGCGAAAATAATAAGGAATCTAAATAAATAAGGAATCTATCCCAAGACAAATCATCCTTCATGTTAGGACAGTCTAACAAAAGCGACACTTATTGTCAAAAGAAGATACGAAAGTTTATTTCTAGTGTCCGTAGTAATTTTGCCAAATGATTTTACTTCCAATTTGTAATCAATTTAGTTTCCAATGCAGACATTTAGCTTTTACATTTACTCCACATACATGCATCCTTTTTATCCGAATTTTTTCGGGATTAATTGCATACTATGACGTATTATCTGATTATTTAAATATTATATGTTTTCAGTCGTTGTTTAATTTTAACGACCTTGTGAATCAATCGCCATCTTGATGAGAGTCAGATAATAGTAATTTTGGGGCTTTGTGGCCAACTTTTCATAATCCCGCTAAACTCTACCAAGTAATTTAGAAACTTGTCGTTTCGAGCTTTTGAAGTGGCAACCATCACTTTTGAAAGGTTGCGTGCAGCTCATTCTACTATCTTACAAATGATAGTTATATTGTATACAGCACAGTTTACGGCCGTACAATATTACTATAATGATGAAATATCTTTAAAAACTGTTAAATATTATCACACATAGCTATATTAAACAAAGTTAATGCATTTTCTAAACATAAACAACTGAATAATTAATTAAAGCTAGATGTTATTTAGCTTTCTTTGTTATGTGAAAGTGAAAATTATTTTGTTTACTGATTCGAACACCAAGCACTGAATAAATATTGTAAAATAAAAATAAACGAAATAAACATTCTCAAATATAAATTAAATGCGGGAAACATGTAGTAAATATGTTTGAATTTGAATGGTACCATTATTTGAAACAAGTTTATGTCTGATTTATATATTTTGCACAACCAATTTCAAAACTCGATTTCTCGCTTTAATCCGAAATAAATACGTGGATATACATAATTGTGACTCTCACATCTATATCCTATACATAGTCTATTTTGAAGTCCGAATGGGAATTCCTGTCACGTTTTTCTCTCTCCTTTTATTATTAGAATCAGAATTTACGATTCAAAGCAAAAGTGGATTCCACACATTTAGGGGGTAGCATGACACTTTAATTCTGATGTGCTTCCTTTGGGAGAGCCAAAGTAGAGATTAAGAGGCTCAACATGTCAATGTTAATGATAAGGGAAGGTGATTATGTACAATATACTAGTATAAGTTAGAAGGAAATAATTTATTGGAAATGCCAAATGTACCCAAAGACAGAGTTTGTTTTCGTACGATTTTTTGTTAGAGTTTCCTTTGAAGCTTTGAAGGAAAGTGAATGTGACGTCAGACTTAAATGGTCATAAGTTAGTTAATTATGTTTATTTTTGAAACTTCTGTGAGGTTTCAGAGAATAAGTTTCTTCTGAAATCTAGCTGATGATCCTCTGTTGTTGTTGTTGTTGTTCCATACTTTAGTAGAAAAGAAATTAGGGCTATTGTTTCTCTTGTCAGTACAGCCTTTTGAAATTTAAAAATTGGATAACTTTGAAGTTATTAAGCGACTTGAAAATGGAGTTCTGTACAGAAATATTCATGAATAAGAAAGAATAATATCCGAAAATATTCTCCTAAATTAAAATGAGCTATAGGAAATTCGTCACTTTTATTCATGGGATCACTTATGTCCTGCAAGTATTCAACAAACTGAACTAGCCAATGCCTTTTAATTTCTAAATGAACATGTAGGTGGTAATCAGATTCAGATTTAGTGCATATGCTGACTCATTAGAATATAGTAGTGAGCCTATGAATAGCCGGCGTATTTAAGATTGTTTATAAGACATACTTTTTGGTAGTTTATCAGAGTTAAGTATTGTATCCTTTTACTATGATACATGTTGACTTAAATATATGATTCCTTAGATTTTCCCAACTTATATTTAAATTGCAATTTAGTATTTTCTACAGTGCTGCCCTCTACTGTATACTAACATAATTTCAAAATTATTTGGCATTTTATCTATCTCTATTTCTGAGGGTTTTTTAACTTCGATTTTCAGACAATTAACATAACATGCCATTGTAAATTAACCAGTCGTTAAATGCGAGTCGTAGCTTTTAAGTAGGTCATCAATAATTCATCAATTTTGGTTAAGTACCGAGAAAAAAAAAGAATCGTTACAAAAAAATCCTGCCAGAACTAATATATAAGATGTCAAAATCAGAATCAGGTTCAAAGCATACTTGCAGCAGTAGACAATAAATACTGATAAATTGTCAGCAGTTTCACTACGCCTAGAGAATTTCTTTGCTACCCAGAATGCCAAACATGTTTGGTATTGTTTATAAATTGATGAATTTAGTTCTTTCAATTCACATATGACGAGATCATCAAGCAACTTACAACGGCTAAACTTATACTCTAAATTTACAATAATTTAAAAGCTCTTTTTGTAACTCTATATATAAAGTGAATAATGATACTTGCTTTTATTTCATTATGAACTTTGCACAACTGCTTTTCTAAATAAAAGCATAGCATATTATTAAGGAAAAGTCTATAAAAAGCATAGTTCGCGGAAAGAATATAATGGAAAAGTGATGATAATTTGTTGAAAATGGCTTATACTAAAATTCACACAACTATTCCGTTTCAAACTATTTTAAAAGATTTTTTTTTTGACAGCTACCATTGAAGTTTGATAACACCAGTTCAGAATTTGATTACGTTCCATTCGAATCCGGAAGTTGTCTTGGAATCCTTTATTGTGCAGTCGAAAATAATGAAAACTTCTTCAAGGAATTTTTCTTAGAAGTCCTTTTATTCTTCTAGTTCAATTTTTTGTCCTGCATTTAAAAAGGGAATTGGCTGCTTAAGAATAAATTGTTAGGAATTTGTCAGAAATATTTCACGTTTTTAGGAGAAGTTTTGTAAGATTTTTTTTCACGCAAGGAGCAAATTCATGCCACAAGAAGCTATAAGAATTTTTGTGTTTTGAAAAAGGAACGAAAGAAAAAATCCTGAGTACTACTGAGCAATTAAAAAAAATCAAGTGACATTCTAAAGTTAAAGCTTTACTATCTATTCTAACAACGGACGTAAATGAAAGCATTTTTTTAACTTTATTGATTCCTTGATTAAATGTCATAGCTGAAATATAACAGTACTGGATGGTTATCAAAACGAGGACTCTTTTGGTTGATTGAAAATATTAGGTTTCCCATTAATGCTGTAATGCCAAAAAGTTTTTGTTGCGCTTGTCATGCTTCTTTATGCGCAATTAACCACCTTTCCCATCAGGGTTATCGTTACTTCGACTAAAATATTATCCTGTATTAAAAATATACGACCAATATGGCAGAATGGTGTAAAATTTAACCAAACGAATTTGAATCAGTAACCATGCCATAACCAATTGTCTAGAAAGCTCACTCTTTCCCACAAATGAAAGCACTTCCCTCTCAAACTTCGCTTAAAAGAATAAGAATCGATAAATCGTGTCTTTTCAGTTGATATTTTCAAAGGATGGTTCATTGGAATTATGATTACATTATTATAGCTGGAGAGGTACAAGTGTCCTACGATGCCCAAATAAAGGCAACTATTGTGATTTCCTCCACATACATTCTTAGGATTTAGCCAGTTAAGAGCCATCTTCTGTTTTTTATTTATCAATTCATCTTAATTTTGCTTTATACAAAGCCTTTCATTTGAAATGGTATTGAACCAAAAAATTCGTAATTATTCTTAAACGTTTATTTAGGAAGACATTAAGGTTTTTTTTTTTTTTTTTTGCTATCTTAGCGAAAGTTTTCATGTTAGTATTTCTGTATATTCCATAAAAATTTTCAGAATGATGTTTGACGGTGTCCTAAACTTTTCAGTCACCTCTTATCTAATTATGCGACCAGAATTGATTAGATATACCAACAATACATTATTTCCTCACCAGCAACCATTACCTATAAGAGACCAACTACATTCCTTCTAAGTAAGCAATCCCATATCTTAAATTTTAACCTGATGAATTTGCAAAGAGATCTCCCTTACTCAAAAGGAAGCAAACCCCATCCACAAATTAATTCAGAAGAATCATAACCGACAAGTCAGCAAGCGACTCTTCACTCCTTGCAACAACGAAGAGTGAAATTTGTGGCTTTCGACACAAATGGGTTATCTTGAAGCACAGCACGAAAGAGCCCCATTATGTGTAACGACACATTTTGAATCCGAGTGTTCGAAGTCCGGATCTCCGCCCTGCCACACTCTGAACAACAAAGGAGGTCCCGGATCCATTGTGTGGCTTTGAAGAGGGAGAATGGATTTACATTCTATGGAAGAAAATAAAACTCAAACTGAATGGAGAAGGGGGGTGCCTAGTGAAATTTTCGCTTGGCGGGTCCTTTGTCGAATTACAAATCTTGTTCTCTTTAGCTAATTCTGTGGTGGCTGCGCTTTCAACAAGTTCATTTTGTACGGGATCAAATACTAATGTAATGCGAATGATCGAGGGTAATTGTTTTAATTATCTGATAGGGATATGTTTATCGATTGGTTAACACTGAGACATTTTACAGTCTAGAGGAATTTTGTAATTAGATGTGGGTTGTAATTTTAAATTGCTGTTGTTTGTTCCGTTCGAAATCGAATTTTAAGCTATTATAAATAACCGATAGTAATGGTTTTCATTATCTTGTTGTAGTTTGGTTTCTATTAAAGTTGGTTAAGTTTGAGGATTTATGGAATATAAATATTTATTCCGTGGCCACTTAGGTGAAAAGAATTTGTTTTCTTAAGTTGGACGAAATTGTTTCCTTGGAAATATTTTGTCATTTCATTATTATTCAATATGAAATTACAAAACGTTTCATTAGTTCGTTTAATGAGTACGTTTCATTAATTCGTTCAAAAATGCAGTTGACTGACATATATACCAATGGTAAGTTAATATTTATGCTATATAAGGGAAAATTTTTAAGTAGAAACTTAATGTTTCATATAAAATAATAATAAATTCAAAGGACATTATAGTATTGAAAACTATAACTTTCAGATATATATGCACAAAAAATCTAGGTTTCAATAAGAATAAATGACATAACGTATAAAATAGCATCTAAAACTTTTTTAATGTTTAAAGATAAAGAGGAGGATGAGTATATGAGCACAAATTAGTTTTTAGTTTCATAATTTAATCAGCGAATACTTTCTTTTGTTACAAAATTCTAATATTGTACCTATACAATTCATACTCAAAATTTGCATTGTAGGCATCCTTATATTACTGATTTCTTTAAATAGAAAAAGCATTAGTAGAATTCAAAAGCAGTTATCGTATATTTTCGCGTATAACTTACATAAATCAGCACTCCTTGGATATAATTTTGCGTTAAATTTTAAAACCCACAAGTATTAAAATGTACACACAGTGCATAACAACAAATAACTATTAGAAAGTAAGTAAAATGAGCTAAATTTAAAAAAAAAATTCGCAAAATTCATGTTTAGCAGGCTTTAAACGCCACACAAACTAGATAGTATTATATTTTTATGTTTTGTAAAAAAAAATGCATCGCATATTGTAATCAATCTTACTATTTTCCTGTACATCACAATGGAGAGGAGACTTGAGCAAAGACGCTTTCAATTCTGGCGTATTGTGCTTTTAAATTACGTGTTCAACGCTTCATAAGTTCGGGAAAGAATACCAATTTCGAGTTTCGGATTCCTTTTTGCTTGAAACAGAGACACTTGATTGAAAACTATAATTGTCTTTTCCAAAATGATGTCATGCCTAAAATGAAGGATGAAGAAAATAATTCAATTTCGGAAAAGATGAGAAATTTCATTTCTGTTTCGTTCTCTTCTTCGATGAAGTAGCAAGAGATCAAGGAAAACGGATTCTGGAAGTAAAAATAAGTAAAATAAATGTATAGTATCCTCTTTCCTTCTGTACCACCTGCGACTAAGTAATTTAATTTCACTTTTTCCTATTTATTCTATTGGATTTTTCAATGTACTTACGATATATATTTATTTCCTGAGATTCTTAATGTATTCTATCAGTTTGTAAAAGTGTGTTTCAATTTCTTAAAGAGGTTTTGTAAGACAAAAGAGATGGTCACAGATTGTCCATTTTGATTTTGCAATTTTTGGAATGTGATATTTAAGTGTTCTGCTTCTTCTTTTAGATAAATATGAAATTGAATCTTTTATGTTGTACTAATGCAATTGTAGACAAGTTTATAACATAAAATAGCATTTTGTTATATAAAATAGCCTAAAATAGCATTTTGTGTGGGTAGTAAAACAATTATTGAGATCAAGGACTCTCTTATATTCTTGCAGTGTCTTCAAAAGGCAATGTTTCAGTAGTTTGAATACAATAGCTCACACCAAATTAGAAATATCAGTGTTTCTTTCTATCGCAATTAGTCAGTACAACACAATAGGAAATGTTTTCATAAAAATATGAAAAAAAAAGTATTACATAGTTATACTTATTTTTTAACTCATATATATGACAAGCTGAATATTCGTGCTTCGCTACGAAATTAAATGCATTTCAGAAATCAAAGACATTCATTCATTCTACATTTTGAACATGTGATTATGTTTCGACACCTGAAAATTGATTTATCAAAATCGGAATACTTTACTTTATCTATACTTGCCCTTGACATATGTTTAAAATTTTATAATTTTGACTTTATTAGAAGTGGGGCATTGGGATATTTCTCGTATGTGACGTTTCGATCCTTTAAAATAAGTTTATCAAGATAGGAATAGCCAATTTATCTGTGCTTTACTTTGGTTTCAATTTTCAGAGATGCGATTATATTAGAAGTAATGCATTTGAATATCCTTCGTTTTGAACGTTTAGACTCACTTCTACCCTTTAAACAACATATTGATTTCGAATTAACTTGAAACAATTAGTTGAGATTAGAATAGCTTATCTTATTGACGTATTGTATCAAATTTCAGAGTTGTGACTATATTAGAAGTAGGTCATTTGGATATTCCTCGTTTGAAACGTTTTGACCCCTTTTCGACCTTTAAAATTGTTTTATCGATATAGGACTTGTTGACATTTTCTATGCTTGACTTTGTGGACATTTATACCGACTATCAGAGTTGTGAATATAATGGTAGTGAGGCATTTGAATTCCCTTCGTTTGGAATATTTGAATACTTTTCGATCACTTGAAATTGGTAAATCGAGATCAGAATAGCTTACTTTTTTTTTTTTTTTTTTTTTTTTTAAATTTGTACCAATTTTCAGAGTTGGGACTATATGGGAAGTGGAATAATTATTGATGAGTGAGTCAGTCAGTCAATCAGTGAGTGAGTGAGGGCTTTGCCTTTTACAAATAGAGATTTACTGGCTGTATGGTTCTGCGCTCCTCCGGACCTGTTCAAATATATGTTTTTATTTCGGAAAGAAGTATTTCAAAGAATTCAAGAAGACTTCCAAAGAATTCAAAAGTTTAGATGAATGATCGTTAAAAAAAATTCTGTACCTCTTGCCAACTTCACAGCTTCCAAATGACGTCTAAGATAAAGGACCAATGAAATGAAGTCTCAAGTGGGGTTAGAGCTTAGCCTAACTCCATTTCTGGTGTAAATAATAAAACATATACAATACAAATAATAAAATATGTATTCTTAGCAAGATTGATTTTTTTTCTGTAACGGATGCACTGTAACGTTTATAATGATAGACTCAATTATTTCCCAATTTATGTTGTTTTTTGTAATTTTTCGGTATTTCCCTTAACAGCAGATGCGCTACACATATATGTCAAATTTTCTTTGGTGGTATTTTTACGAACATACTAAAATGACATTACTGATCAGAATACAATTTTTCGTTTTAATAAAACTTATCTCTATCTGTTCAGTTCACATTCATCTTCCAATCAGAACACTTCAAGTATTACATTTTAAAACTGCGCATAAACACAATTGGTTTGTGGTGGCGATTGACCCTAAATACATGGAACTTTTACAATAAAAAGATCAAACTGCTCATCTAACAGAAGATTATAATCAGTAAAAGTAAATGGTTGATTATAAAGGGATATAAATGGTAAAAAATAAGGGGGTACATTAGAATAATTTTTGTTTTTATTTTGATGTATTATAAAAATGCTGTTACCATTCCATGGATTTTGAAAAATGTCAGTTGATTTTAATATAAATATCTTGATTCGAATTTAAAAGTTGATATCAACCCTCTCGATGTAGTAATACTGCTATGTATTAAATTTCATCTCTTAAAGTACAAAATTGGAGATTTGCATTTGGCGCAGACGGACAGAAACTCAGTTTTATAAACATAGATGAATATGGAAAATATCATATAGTAAAAGAAATTGATTAAAATTGAAAACAATCCTCAAATTCATATATTATGTAATATTTTTTTTAAGTATGAACTGAGCGTTGTACAAGAACTTCTGTATCTCAGAGATAGAGGATACAATCTCCATTTTTCTTAGTTTTACAAGAGAGCTGGTCAAGTTAAGATACTGCTCTAGTCTTACTGCTATTTCTACTGTTTAATAATGAATATCTCCATCAATAGAGACGAGTTTTTATCTAGTGTTTTACTCCTCATGAAGAACTCGAAATACCTAAAATATAACAATCACAACCTGAAAATAAAAAATGGTAGTTTTCACTTTTTGGATTCAGACTTTTTTTCAATCCGATCTTTAAACTGCAATATTTCAGATACGAAGAAAAACAAAATTAAAAATAATAATAATTTTTAAATTTACATTTAAAATCAGAATTTGTAAACACAATTTCACACCATAGCCTACAATATATTAATTCATACCTAAGTATTGTAACTGAAATGTGAATTTCGAACGAATTTACTAAAAGGTTGGCTTGTATTCATCTGGTGCATGACGTCTGTTCAGGCAGTTATACTCAGAACTCTTCTCATGGCTCAGTTGACTGCTACCACACTTTTTACAAGGAAACTTTTTAACTAAATAGAAACGTCTTAAAATGTTCAATTACTCTATAATACTGATAACTGCATCGTAACTTGATTTGGATTACATAAATGTGTTGCTTTCATTTTTATATTTTTATTTCTTTAAAAAAGATTTTAGTTTTGTGATATTTTTTGTTATAATTATTATATGAATCTCTCCAAATTGGTGAGGCTGGAGAAATGATAATACGTGTAAATGTTTAGTTTTTGCTGTAAAATTTTTTCTCGAGGAGACTGACAGAAGGAGATAGTCTTTAAATAAAAGCAGTGCAGAAGCTACAGTTCAAACAAAATATTTTAATTTCAATGGAACCAATTATTAGACGTTTATCTTATCTTATTAGACACGCGTGTATATTTCTTCAAGGAGCTGTCTTATTTATGATTAAATAATGAAGTTAATATTAAAAACATACATTTTTCACTGCTGAGAGACTAAAAAAAAACAAAAAAACATTTAAGCTTTTAGCTCTATTATATGTGCATATTAACAGAGCAACTTTGGTAAAAACTATTTCAATGATACAAGTCTTCTGAAGATGTACGATTTTAATGAAATCTTTATTGTAACGCTCCATAGACGCTGTTAACTTGTATACCAACTTTGAACATCGTATTACAAATAATCCTGAAAGATGCTGCTCACAGATAAACACTATTTCTAAAAAAAAACAACACACACACACACACATATATATATATATATACATTTACAATACTTACTTTTTCCAAAATTATGTATTGATTGTATTTTTGTTTTTGTAATTTTTAATTTTATGTTGGCATAATAATATAATTAGTAAGCAGTGTTTCATATATCCTTGATTTCAGCTTTTGTTTATTTTTTTAAATAATTTATAAAGCGCACGTAATAAAGGAACAGCAGTATATTGCAATTCTATGAACATATGTAAACTCGCAATTAACATCTTCACGTAAAAAACTTTTGTCAAAGACAAGATATATTTTACTTAAAAAAAAATTAAACAATTAATCGATTTATAATTTGGCAGCAGTATTAAGTATTTTTGTTTAGTTATCTGTCATATTGTGATTTTCTAATTTAAAATAATGAAAGATACACATTGTAAGGCACTTACACCCTCTAACATGTATGGTTGCTTATTCTACATACTGATTGAATTGTGGATTATTTTATTGAGCTTACTTCATGAAATAAAAATCACTCATGGAGTAAAATACGTATGCATATATATAATACGTGACATGTAAACTTATGTGAAAACACATTTGAAAAGGTTTAAATGCAAATTATAACACGATAATCCCTTATCGGTGACTTACATAGAAAATACTACTTTATTTTTCCACCAAGAAATTCAATTATGTACAAAATCCTTCGAATCTTTAAGTAAAAAAATTCTAAATCAAGATTTTCAGCCACTACATTATTCCACTTCATATCATCCTTTCATATTTTATACGCTTTCATCGATTGGAAGCCGAAAGTTTTACATTAACTATTACACCAAGTTTGTAACTCTGAAAACTGAAATTTTAAAAAAGAAAAAACAACATGTTAAAGAAAAAATAAATAAATTAGAAAGCAGTTAAAAATTTACCAACTATCTCATGATAAAATATAATCTTCTGAGAACAACGTGATGATATTCGTTTATACTGCAACCTTTGTGCAACGAACTTTTTTTTCTTTTTTTAACAATATCCACTACTTTAAAATATTAAACATACTATGCATTCTGTAAGTTATACCTTATGTATATATTTAAAAAAAACTTTACTAAAAATAATATTACATTTTAAAAAAAGTATGCTATTCATAAATCTATAAACACAATTTACTCTTCAATTTTTTTTACCAAACAAATATCACAATGGTATATTTTCAAGAGAAATCTAATGTAAATCTTTTGAAATTGGTTCTCAACTGTTGTTTTGAAATACTCGCTGAAAAAATGCAGCACTTAATTCAATGCAAAATTCCATCTGAAAGAGAAATGTATTTTCTACATAACATGTGTTTGCGAACTACTTCCAAGAAAGATCGATAGAAATTGAAATCAATAGTATACAGAAAACGAGCCATTCCCAGAAGAATATTTAAAATGAATTCCTTCTGAAATAGGTATTTTTTAATTTAAGAATGAAAATTCGTAGCTGAATAATATTCTTAATTTTTCAAAGAGTATAAGTTGTACAAATTGTTGATTTTGAAATACCTTTTAAAGAAACACAAATTTATTTTATGATAAAATAAACTGTTTTCAAAATATTGCTAGCATATAATTACAATATATATTTAAAGTTATGTAGGCAATTCTATGCATATCAAATGTTTAAAAAATAATTCTTTTAAATTATAATAATTCAAATTGGCACTTGTAAAATAAATACAGATGTAGACAAATGCCTAAAGAAACTATATCTCAACGAAATAAAATTAAAAATTGAAAAACTATTTAAATGATGAAATAACAAATTTCTACTATTCTTGCCATATTAGCTTGTGTTACAAGCATAAATAAATTATTTCAAAATTACTTTCTCATGTTCTTGCGCTTTCCTAAAAACGTAACCATATAAAATTTATTAAAAGAGTTGTATAAAAATTTAATTTAATTGAATAATTATTATGTGAGGATTTTTTCTATGAGCCTATCGCAAATATTTACCAAACTAAATACATTTAACCTTGAGTTCTCGATGCTGAAAAAACAAACAAATGCTAAAAAATAAAGCACACTTAATAAAATTCTCACAGTCAGTCAGTAATCTTTCCTTCGATTTCATATTTATATAAACAATTTTCTTGAGTCTGTTGAAAGCTAAGTCCTATTACACTCTTGGATGAATTTTATAAAAATTTGTGACAATTTTTCCTACCAATATTATTTTTCATTTAAAAACTTTCCATTGTCTTTTCCTTTTAAACAAGCAAATCATACATTTAGACCCCCAAACAACCCCCACTTTCTTTATTAAATCAACCTCAAAAACAAGCACCATCAGGGGGTAAACAATTATTGTACTCGAAACCCCACACACCACAAATCACAACAGAAAGTCCCGATTCCCACCAGCATTCGATAACGATTTCGAATAAATAAAATTCGCATTAAGGAATTCCCTTCTCTACTTCTCCTCATTAATTTCGATGCGGACTCATAATTCCCTGCCACGGAAAATCAATTAAATTACACACCCGACTCGAATAAAATTCCCAATAAAAAGAAAACACAACACGGAAAAGCAACACATCACCCAGAGATCAAACAGATGGCTGATCTAATGGTGAAGACCACCATGTCTCCGTTCCATTAGAGTAACAAATTTAAGACGGAGGAAAAACTTCTTCTCTTTTGAATTCCCTTGCCGACGAATCTTTTACTTTATTCTTTCTTTTCGATGGGTCGAGGAGGTTCTTTTGCTTTCAACCCCCTATCGAAGAGCCATTCTAATAGATAAAAAAAAAAAAGACGAAAGGTAAATTTCCAGTTGTGGAAAAGCGTCCTCTTATTTCTTGTCTCTGTAGTAGTAGTTCTTAAATATACTTCTTCTTAAATACCATGGGAGCTGAAAAAAAGTAAATAAAGTGTGTCCGTTGGGAATTTTATATATTGAAATTTGATGGAGATTTGGGTTTGCTGAATGTGGGGAAAAGAGTAAACAAATGATGAGGAAGATTAGTTGTCTTAATTACTGCTTTCGTCAGAGTTATTTTATAAGGCAGTCTGGATTGCACTCGAGAGAAATACTTGGACTATAACGCTCAGTTTATGTACACTCCATCGCAAAAAGATTTATAAGAAGAATATTTTATGAGCTTGTAAGGGTTTTTATGTAGATATATGCTTGTTGTAGTATTTTTATGCTAAGTTCTATGATTTGAATTTATCAGTCTATTACTTTTGAGGTCATTGTAATTTTTCATGTAGATAATGAACATAAAATAAATACGATTTAGTTTTATACCGTTCATGCACTTTTATTCCTGAAATAATTTACATACTAAATCATTTTATAATTTACAAAAACAAAGTCAAGCTAGCACTAGATAGTTTCTTGGTTATTATTTAGGTATTATTCAGCAATATATATAAAATCAAAATGATTGTCATAATTTAGTAGTTTTCCTCGAAATTAAATAAGAGATTTAGAAGTATGATTCACTTCAAACATTTGTTGTCTTAAGATATGTAAATAAAATGCCTAAATAAAAAAAGTAAAGTTTTTAAATTTTATTAATTTGAGTTACGTACTTGTCGTTTCTGAATATCTAAATTATTAGATTGCAGCTAGTTTTAAAACATTTCATAAAAACTGAATTCGAAGACATTTATATACTTATAGTTATTATTAGACGATCATTTGAGTAGATTATGTTTTTTGGAATATATTTAAAAGATATACCAAATATTTATTCTGAACTTAATTGATTGTTATGCCATACTATAATGTACGCTAAGCATAGTTTATTTGGAAATTTGGCAAATGAAGTATTTTGCTGAATTTATTCTCTGTGAGAAAATTCTACTGTTTGAAACTCAGCACATTAAGGATATCATATACATATTTCCTGACATGAAATAATTACTTGGAAGGAGAATATTAACTAACGTTCTCTTTATTAATGTGGACGTAGAAAAGAAAGATGGCATTGCTGTATAACTGTTTCTCTGCAGTATGTATAGATTAATGGAAAATATAGTTTTACAGAGAACTTTCGACTCCAGCTTACTGTTGATACAGTGTGAGGAGCAAAATGCTATTAGTAGGTATTAATTCTTTATAATTTTAAGAGCTGTGACGGAACCATTGCCGAAAAAATAGTGAAATTTTCATAGTTTAAATGTATTTAAAAACATGTGTTTGTAAATTTTTTATTTTGACTATATTATCTTGAGCATTTTTATTAAAGTGCAGATGTTCGAACATTATTTTAGAATGACTGATGCATCATTTAGAACCCAATATAGCACATTTTCCCTTTGGAAGGTTGATTTTGAAGATGCTTACCTAAGAATTTTCTTTCCAAATAACTCTGACCACAGTACATCTATCCTTTTCACTTCAATAGCTTCACATTCCTGGGTAAGCATAGGCTGCTTACCTTGTTTTACTTTTCTACTCTTTTTGAATTGCTTTTTAATACGTAGAAACCTTAATATTTGCATTACTTAATACTTTAAATATTTAGAAATGCTTTAGGTTATTTCTTCCAAATTGGCTGGAACGTAATTTCTTCTTCTTTTTATGGCGACGCTTGTCGGTATTAAGATACCATCGTATTTGAAATTTGAAGATAAAACGTTACTTTTAAAATAAGTACATGCGATACTGAAGAAAATGTCCTGAAAGTTGTTGAAACTCAGTTATCTATAAGGTTTAGACTTCACTTTTACTCTGATCGTATTTTGCAATAAAATTTGTATATTATTGTAGAAAGAATTGAGGCACTTTATTTAAAAAATTTAAAAAGCCTTCAATAATTAAATAATACGATATTTTAATCAACGAAAAATGCACTTATCTGTTGATGTTTGAAGATAAATTTTATTACCAGAAAAACATCTTATTTTTAATAATATAGAGATTAGGGAAACTGAATAATTCAAAATTAAATTTTTAAAAATTAGTTATTAATAACAGATTGAACTTTAATTTTACTCTCTGTCATGATCATTGGAAGATTAGCATAGTTTTACAGTGAATAACGAACATTGCTTCTTTGAAATGTTAAATGGGGCTACATAATTTAACCTTTTGAGATCTTTTAAATATAATTTTGATGTAAAATTTTGCGCAAAACCTCAATTTTATACTGTTTTAGAATATCTTTGATTTATTTATCAGATAGTCCAAAACAAGAACAATGCAAATATATTTTAATTATAAATTTTCCTTCTCTTAATAGTATTTGATACTTTAATTTGTAATTAATAATCATATAATATATTTGTAATATTATGTAAAGCTGCAATCGTATCGCTAAATGTAAAATGTTGTCATTTCTGAAGTTTTCAGGAGAGCGAAAATACACTTGTTTTGACAATAGTAGGATTTTGTAAAACAAATGTAATTGTAGTGTCTGTAAAATAAGTTTAATGAAGTCCCGATGCAAAATTTTGAATTTTACTTGCTTAACAATAACCACCGGCGGGTTAAGTTTTAAATGAACATGATTCTCTTTTACAATAAAACATCCGATTTCCCAATAAAAAATTCTCAGAAAAACTCCTAAAAAGCAAATGTACACAGTAGAACAAACTGTATAAGCTTTGCATATTATGCAAACTGTCTTATTGGGCAAGAATCAAAAGTAATTTTTTTAATAAATTAATGGTTGGTACACCAATATTCGTTGTTTATTTTTCTTTTGTTTTTGAAAGTTATGTCGATAAATAAGTTTTGTTTTAGGAGATTAACAGTGGTAGACCAGTTTTTCTCAGTAGGAAGATTTGTCAGCTAATACCATTGATGTTTTGTGTACTATTTTAACTCTGAACATACAGTCTCTTCTTTTCTTCTCAGCCTTTTGGGGCGACTCTTCACTGTTTTTAATTTAAAACGTTGGGGTTTTCATTACACAAATCCATCAAAACTTAAAAAAAAGTATTAAAAAATAAAAAATGTGACAGGACTGCATTTTGAATTTACCTATTCATTTGCCATGTGAAGCGAGGTTTGGAAATATTTGTAGTTTGAACTCAATTTCTACAAGTGTTATTGAAAGAAAGAAATGGAAATTAGACTTAGATTATTCTTGTCAATTGGCCTTTTTTGTCACGCGAGTTGATTTCCTTAAATAAGAAAATTTTATGAGGAATATTTTACTTTATTTTAAAAAAATTTCCAATGCTTATTGAACTTCCATTATGATTACACATAATTCATTCAATAAAAATACTAAATACAATAAAATAATATACAAATGCTTTTGCCATTATTCAACATCTAGTTATTTAACTTACTGGTTCAAAATTACTCACCTCCTAGCTCGGATTCACAATCAATTCTACTCCAATTTTACACATATATAATGAATTAAAATTTAAGTATAACAATATAGTAGTCTGATATTCTAATTTCATTATTATTTTTACACTGTAGATTCTAACGTATTATTTAATGGTACATATCTTATTGACATTTCTTGTGGAAATACTATAAGTTAACTGAAAAGTAATTTCTAAAATTCCGTAGATGGATACAAGTTATCTTGCATAG
The DNA here is from genome assembly GCA_963978545.1 of Linyphia triangularis. Classification (NCBI taxonomy): domain Eukaryota; kingdom Metazoa; phylum Arthropoda; class Arachnida; order Araneae; family Linyphiidae; genus Linyphia; species Linyphia triangularis. Next base: position 31,760,986 of record OZ021725.1, on the reverse strand, counting down.
TTAAAATCAGTGTTATTAAGAATTTACTCAAATATTCACACACACTTTGATAGAATGTTATATTTATCTTCTAAACTTATTTATCTTCTAAACTTATTTTTCTTTTAAAAATTTGTTAAATAAAGTTTCTTTCTCGAAATATCACTTTGGGAACAATTTTCATCTGTTATAAATTTTATTATTATTTTCACTCATTTAAATAAACCAGTCTGATAATTAAACTAATGTTTAATCTCATTTCCAGATTATTTGAATATGAGATCTTCGTGTATTATTTATCCATGCTTCAAGTAAAAGTAATTTATATTTTCAATGACTAATATGGTCGCTTTTACAAATCCTCTTTGTGGTTTTCTGCGTACATCTATGTTTAAATAGAAAAGTAATGCTAACGTAAATAGGCATTAAACTACTTGAAAACGTGGTAAACATTTGACTCTGTTGCCATTATTCGCTTGCGGGGTTTATCAAAAGTTTGTTTTCCAAACCAAATAATATATCTATCTTTACATTATGCATTTGAATAAGATTTTCATTTATGTTTCATGTCAACCCGCATTCATTTTCGGAAGCATTTTCAGTATATATACAGCCTCAAATATTGCTCTAGGTTAAGTCTGACTTAAAATCAACATAATTGCAAAGTTTCACTAGAAGTACAATAGATTTTTTCAATGTAAGTATGCTTATAATTAAATAAAAATTAATAAGTAAAATTAAATAAATGCAATGCGTTAAATAATAAATACAAATAAATTAAAATTAATAATAATAAATGCATCCATATGTTTATAGTTAATTTTAGCATATATAATTAATTATCCATTTATAATTAATTAATTGTATATGAAATTGAAAAAAGAAATCCTCAAAATGAAACAATGAAGAATTAATTATCTTACTTTCTTTCAATATTCATTCGGATATATATATATATATATATATATATATATATATATATATATATATATATATATATATATAATAATAATAAATTGGAGTTTCGAAACTGAAACTTGTATACTAATTAACGAAAATTTCTCGTAATTTAAAATACATTAGACTCGATACCCTTGAATTAAAAAAAAATTAGATATATTGCAAAAAAAGCGATATGGATATAAGTAAGAGAAACTTTAAACTATTTTCTATACTTTGAAGTGTTTTAGAGTTGCGTGATAAATAAAATTGAAATAAGTTTTTTAATTGTGATATAATCGTATGTAATACCAAGCATACTCAAAAGTTTTCATACGGCTTTAATACTATCTCATTAACCAAATCACTTAATCTCCAATAACTAAGTTTTTAATGTCTTGGTATTTTTTTGATTAACACAAAATTATAAATCACTAGACTAGAGATAGACTAAAAGAGTTACATATTTAAAAAAAAAAAAAAGTTTTTACAAAGTTACATTTCTCCGTAACTATTTTATTTACTAAAAATTCGATCTTAAAAATTATAGTTTCTTTCTTAGAAATACTTCTAAATCATTAAAAAACGTATTGTAAGGGCTACAATAATAAACTTAGATTCAGACACAACGAGTAATCTAAAAATTATTGTATCCAATTATATAATGAGATGCTCGACTGTTAAATTCGAATCATTGTTGCTCTGTTTTATAACATCTCATTTCGCTGTATTAAAAAAATGAGAATTTATATTTTAATGGAAATTTTATCTATAAATTGGATGACGATTCTATAAAACCTTCGGCGTAGAAATTTTCATACGCTGAATCCATGTAATTATTTTAAATAAAAACAAACAGATATTTTTTTTAATATTTAATTCCAGCTATGAACTGAGTTGAAAATCTCATAAAATTAACAGGCCATGCATAGTTTTCTTTAATTATCTCAATTAAATTTTGCTTCCTGACATAAAATTATCATACTTCAATTTTATTAATTAAACAATATTCAAAACTGTAGTTTAAAAAAATGTTCTATGAATATCTTTATAGTATCTATAGTTTTTCTAAAATAGTTACTGCTTTCTGTGTTTCATTTTTTAATTTATTAACAGTATATATTTTTAAATAGTTTGGAAGAAAATCTTACTTTCATATATATTTCCAATTACTACCAATACTATCCAATTTATTTTTAATGTTTAAATAGACACCACTTCTTCTTTTGAGTTAAAAGAAATTCTAACCTTGGCACTTCTTTTTTGCCTCAGATCTACAGCATTTAAGCCACCGCCTCGCCCACATTTGGACCTCTCCATGACATATCATCACCATCACTTCGGATATTCACAAAAAATATGACGTTGCCAAATATCATCGCAAGATAAATAAACCCAAGAAAACCGATCCATTTTAACCCCGTGGCACTCCTTGATGATCCCAGAAAACCGGCATATAAACAAAATAGTTTTTCCACTTCACCAAAGCCACTGGATATGAAAATTCAGCTTACATCATACCAGCTCTGAAAAACTCACAGACTTCAAATCTAGATTTACTGTATGCCTGTGGATCTATCGCAATAAAGGCAAGCCGAAGGAAAACATAGCGGAATAAATTCAACCTGCAATTTTTCTTTTTCCAAATCTCAACTCGTTGGCATTTTATTATACATTTCGATGATATGTTCGAAGAAATTCAATGCCGTTTATAAGGGGATTGGAGTTATTCAGGCGGAAGCAATATTCGCGGCAGTTTGATTTCCTTTAGCCATCAGTATTTTCGAAACTGTGCTGTACCCTGAACAGGCAAGAATACTCAGATGATATGAAATAAATGCAATTCAATCGAAATGACTTTTTAAGTGCAAAAGCATATCTAAGGAAGCAAACAGTCACGGATCTATGAACTTGCTTTTGAAAATCAAACTTATTTGGTATTCCATTTGAGACTACACTCTTGCCTGTGTACGAAGATAGAAATATACCTTTAGAAAAGTTATTTCCTGTGTACAGTAGAATGTTCAAAAACATCGTGATACTTTTTTTCTGTTTTTATTTCATTGGTCTTTAAAACACCATAATAAACCTGTCCTAATCAGTTACCTTGCTATAAAAAAATTAGGTAATCCAATATTCAAGTATTTATAGAATTGTGTGCAAAATATCTGAAAAATATTTTTTTTCGAGTGGCAAATACGACGTTTCCTTAAAATACGGCTTCAACTCATGTTTACCTAATGTTACACTTCTTTAAACCATAAATGCTACAGAAATTGATTTAAATTATTTGCGTGTTATGTAAATATATATATATATATATATATATATGTATTGTTTTTCTACGTTTTAATTTCATTCTGTTTTTATTTACATTTTATGTTGTCATCAAAGATGTTTTGTGCTTAGCGGGTTTATTTTATTTAATGAGTATTAATAACATTTAAACAAAATAAATTTATTAAAACTCTTTTGTATTTTATTAGCAAATATCTTCTGCATTGCAGTTATATATATATCTAACATCTAAAAGTTTGTTTATTAACATAATTTACCATTATATGTTCGTGCCGTTATAGGATGTTTTCAGTCGAATTTTGGTCAACTTAATAATAAATCCATGATATCTTTTTTACAGGATATGTCCATTTCATTCGGTTGGGGAACAATTTGGTAGATAACGCTATCGTTTCCTTGCCTGCTAATTTTTGTCTTAGTACGGATTTTATTTTAAAGTTAAAATTAGGAACTTGGTACAATATATTTTCTTAATTATTTTTAAAACAGGGGCTAGAGCTGCATTATAGACACCTGTCATACTTTGTCACATTTCTGAAGATTTTGAAGACGTATGGTTGCAAAAATCTTACCAATTTCTGTATATTAATTTAAAAGAATGTCACATGATTGGCGAGTTAAAAAATAAAATTTTCGAGTAATTTTTTACAATTTAATCAAGCTTTTGGTATTTTCAGATAAGATTTTGTGTATTTTTTAAATTGCATAAAGACATTTAAATTGAGACATGACACAGTGTCATACATTATTTTAAACTTATTCTTGAGCTTCTTTTAACTAGCACAGTTTTAACTAGAAATTCTGAGATTTATCAAAAGGACTTTTCAACCTATGCTATTGTCTACACTTATTTCGAGCTATTCTTTCGACCTATTCTATGGCATCTGTCTGTAGCACTTATACCTGTCGTGGCTAGCTTTATACTTGCAATCAATACAATTAAATAAAATGACCGAACATTGCGATTAATAGGTTCATTTGCATAATAGGTCATGGGTACAAGAAAGAAAAATATGAAAGATGTAAATACAATAGTTATTCACAAATCAGTACTGACTGTTAAAGGCAGTAATCTTAAAATTCTATGAATTTCATTTAGAGAAGTGTCGACTTCATTTAATGATAAACAGAGGAGAGTTCAATGAGGTCATTGAGAGATCGTAGAGCGTGTCGTTGATACTTTCAGGAAGGTCTTGGAATCAATTTGGGCTGTGGAATGCTTGGGTTCAATGTGACTGTCCGACATCCTTCAGAAATGGGTTGGAATACATTTGTGGATGTCGGCTGCTTCTCCGGAAATCTCTATAGTTTTTCCCTTGACTTATAGCTAGGCCTTATACATGTCTTCTTGTCCGTGATCTCCGTTCCAACGTGGAAATCAATAGCTGAAACCATCTTACTTGTCAAATCATGATATTCAGAAATAGTGAAGAGATGTCCCCTCCGAGAACATGCTCAGCCTTTTTACTCTCATAAGGAGATGTTTGCTACTTTTTAGTACCATCCTATAGTACTCAGTCCATGCTGGTTTTTTGCCGGTATGAAGTGCTTAACACAGTAATTTAAGCCTCGTAATTTTGAACTACGATAAGATTAAGAAGTTGAAACCTTATCAAGCATACTTCTATCTCCAATCCTACCAATCAACAAAATGATATTGAGGCCACGACCTATTTAATGTACACCAGCCCCCATTATCGTACGCACCAGGATTTTTCGAAGAAAGGTCCAAACCCAAGATCTATCGCTCATAAGCTCGTTGCCTGTAACTATTACAAGTTGTCCACTAGGGTGGTTCGAAAAAAAATAATTTTTAGTTTTTGAAACGCATGAGGTGAAAAAAGTTGATACACATCTTGATAATAAAAACTGTAAAAAAAAATTTGAAAAAAAAAAATAATATCTTCCGATCGCGCATTCACCTCAAAGTTTGGAGAAAATACAAGAAATAACTATTTTTCCTAAATTTTTAAAAAATTCTAAACGTTATATATTTGAAAGGCAATAGTTTGCAATGTGTACTGAAAGGGTGGTATAACACAGGAAAACACTATTTTATGCATTTTCAAAACATATATTAATAATAAAAAATACTCAAAAGTCACATTATTTGTAAGAAATAATGATTTTTCTGTAAAATGGGTACTAATGTTATTTCTTACATTTTTTTTTATTTTAAACATGCTATTATTCATTTGGTTCACTTTTTTCTTGAGCTTTCTATCCCAGTGATGCACTTTGAAGGAAATTTTTGTTGAAAAGTCGGGCATTATGGATCTTTAAAAAAAAGTGCTGTCCTAACGTCTTTTTCGTCAGCGCTACCTACTTTTGTCTTGTCTCTCTACATTAGCGTTCCACAGCTTGTGAGTGACAAGGAAACGAGTTGAAGTCTGATTTCAATGGTCCATAGTAACATACAGTCAATCACAAAAGTCGACATACATCCGCTAATTTTCGCAGATCTAGCACTTTACTCATATTTTTGAATATACAACTTTATTTTCGTTAACATCTTGGATAATAACTCATATCTAACAAAAAAATTATGAACAAATTCGTTAAAATATAACAAAAATTAACAACATATTAAATTATATAGTCACAAAAGTCTACATACAGAGACAGAACAAGACAAACTTTCAGAATTAAATGCCAAAAAATGTAACATTAATACTTTGTAGGACCTCCCTTTGAAGTAACAACTGCCTGAATTCGGTTTGGCATCGACATAACCATATTTTTTGTCGTCTCAGGTGTAATTTGATACTATGCAAGCTCTATTGCCTTCTTTAGGGTTTCCTTGCTTGTTACCGATTGCTCCCGAACTCTCCTATCAACTTCCTCCCAAAGATGCTCGATGGGATTAAGGTCTGGGGACTGTGGCGGCGAATGGAGCTGTTTAGGCGTTTTACAGAGTAGCCATTCCTTAACAATCTTAGCTATATGTTTTGGATCGTTGTCTTGCTGGAAGACAAAGTTGTTCCCAAGTCCCAATTTTCGAACCGATGGAAGTAGATTGTCTTGCAAAATCTTCAGGTATTCAAATCGATTCATTATGCCATCGATAAATACTAAATTGCCCACTCCAGTGGCCGCCATTGCTCCCCAAACCATAACACTGCCTCCACCGTGTTTCAAAATTGGAGTCAAATTCTCGGGATTCATTTCTGTGTTTTTTTTCCTCCAGATTTTTCCGCGGCCATCACTCCCGAACACAACACGTTGAACTTACTCTCGTCTGTAAAAACAACTGTTTTCCAAAAATTAAAATCTTGGTCAATATGTGTAGAAGCAAAATCAAGTCTCTTTTGTTTGTTAGTAGATGAAATGAACGGCTTTCGTCTAGAAACTTTACCATTGTAACCGGCTGATCGAAGAATTCAACGAACAGTTTCTGGATGCACTTTCTTTCCACTAGCTGTTGCAATTTGATTCGCTAATTTTGGAGCACTAATTTTCGGATTTTTCTTCACTTTTTTTCCTATGGTTCTTGCATCACGATCATTAAGCTTCCTTGGACGACCACATCGATATTTGTTAAGCACATTTTAACGCATAACATAATTTCTGTAGATTGTTTGAACAGTTGACCGACTTTTTTTTACAATTTTTGCAATTTCTGCATGAGATTTCTTTTCACATTTCATTCTTATTATCATATTTCTTATATAGTTCTAAAGATGTTTCCTTTCCCTGACTCATTTTGTTGAAGTTACAATGTCAAAAAATCTCGGGAAATGAAGATTAGAATAGATAACGAAACATGTAACCTCAAACTAAGACAATCTTCCAAAATAACTTCGTATGCAAATTTTTCCCCGTCCGCCAATCAGGTGTATGCAGACTTTTGCGACTTGATAATTACTATACAAATCACAAAATTACCTAAAAATTATTATTTCTGAATATTTTTATTATGGAAGACAATTTTTTTAGAGAAAACTGAGGGAGTGATATGATATTTAAAATTGAAATTTAATTGCTTTTTGCGAAACATTTATTTTGATCAGTGTATGTAGATTTTTGTGACTGACTGTAGATACGCTGACCAATTTCCCCAGACATAGGCCAATCCCGATGTGAATCGGTCGTTGGAAACAATATTAGCCAATCTCGCCCAATTCTGGATAAAATATAGAAGAGGTTTTGATAAGCCGATGTACAGTTTTAAACTTGGGATATTGTATTTATGAGAAACAAAACTATGTGGTGGTTTTTACTTGTTTGCTAAAAAATCGTGTATTTTGGAATTATGCTCGGTCAGACTAGTCAATCTTATAGTCTCTCCCTGTTTCCACCAATACAGCTGTGCTACCTAGGGTGCGCCAGTCTTTGCTAACTAATGTCCGTTTGTTTCTCTTAACAAAGGAGGGGTCCTATTACGACAATTCCAATTAATTATGCCCACTCAATGCAGTCAGAATACCTACAATAAACTTAAGTTTAGTTGTCTTGAAATGCCTGATAGTCTTTCTCTAGGAAAGTTCTCGCGATTTCAGAACCTGATGCCTTTGATCTCTAACATCTCTCCTTGCGTACAAAATCATTGCCGAAATAAAAATTTTTGAGTAAGGGAAGGAAGCATTTCATCCAATAACTGAGTTTAAAACTTGCAGTAAATATTCAGGGAGGTATCGAGGCAATCAAATTGTCACATATATGTTCTTAGGTCCTTCAGAATTTTTTTTTTAATGTAATAATACCAAGAAGATATAACTGAGTTATGTTCAGTACTTTCATCTCAAGTTGAGGAATTAAACATTCAACACGTAAAAAATCAGTCAGGGGAAATTTTTCAAGGTTCTTCAATTTTTTTATCTCACTGAAAGATGTTGTTCACTTGTAATACTATCTACGTGTTTAAATATGTGTCTGAACGGTAGTTCATTGGAGTATAGGAGGCATATATCCCAATGTAGTGGTCACCCAGCGTGCAATTTGGTCTGTCAGGTTATTTCCAGCCAGTATTCATGGCTGACCCAATCAGAGCCACGTGCGTTATGATCCAATGAATAAGTTAGGATGCGTTTTGATCCAAGTAAGTTTATGAGCTTCAAAGGAAGAGAAAGCACCACGAGAAAGGCCACACAGATTAAATCCCACCAAAACACAATTTTTATCAATGTTTCAAAGGTTATGCGAGAATAATTATTATTAAATAATTACTAATTTGATTTTTTTCCATTTTCTATCTATTTCATTCCACACAATACAAACTAATGTACCTCGATAATTTAGTGATTAGCGTATTCTACAAATTGATGGAAAAAGGGTGTTTTTTGTATTTATTCCAAACTTTGAAGTGAATGCTTGAAGTAAATAAAACAATTTTAACAAAAATATGTAAAAAGTAACGTTAGTATTCATTTTATAGAAACATCATTTTTTTAATAAAAAAATGTATTTTTGAATATTTCTAATTATTAATATACGTTTTAAAAATGCACGAAATAGTGTTTCGCTGTGTTATACCACCTTTTCACTATACATTGCAAACTATTGCCTTTCAAATATATAACGTTTAGAATTATAAAAAAATTTAGGAAAATAGTTATTTTTTGTATTTTCTTCAAACTTTGAGGTGAATGCACGATCGGAAGATATTATTTTTTTTTCAAATTTTTTTTTACAGTTTTTCTTATCAAGACGTGTATCAACTTTTTTCACCTCATGCGTTTCAAAAATAAAAAATTATTTTTTTTCGAACCACCCTATTGTCCACCCAGCAGTGTCGAAGAAACTGAAATCAAGCTGCATAATTCAAAACAAAACAATAAAAATCAAATATTGTAGATACTGGTACAGAATTATTCAATTGAATAAGACTTTTAATTTTTTTAGAAAGCAAATTTATCTTTTTTTTTTTTTTTTTTTTTTTTTTTTTTTTTTTTTTTGCATTAAAACTTTCTTATAATGACAAATACTTTTTTTTTTTTTTTTAAATATCAAAGCATGTGACTATTAAACATTAATTATTGTGTTAGTCCTTTTGGTGTAGAAAGCATTAATACATCATCAAAGTAAATATCTTCATAGCATTACTTACCCATAAATATACTCCATCCATTTAAAAAAAAAATCTTTCCTTTAATATCTATTTGTCCATTAAATAACTTGTGAAGAGTTACTTTGTTACATGCCACTCAAACAGTTTCAAACCGAAATCTCTAAGGTTTACTCCGATACTTGCATAATTGATCCAAAAGCAATGGTTCGTCGGGGTTGACTTAACATTTCCTTTTGATTAAACAAAGTGGACAAATGTCTACGAAGAAGGATGTTGGGAGCATTGTATTTTGACAGTAATGCCTTTGCTCCGTAAAGGAGTAGAGTTAATGATAACAGTCGACAAAAGATGTGGAACTTTCCGGGTGACTTTCAATATCCGGTACATTCTCTCAAATCTAGAAACATCTTGTAGGGTGTTAGTAGATTTATCAGATTATGGTTTATTTACGTGCGTATAACATCCGTTAGGCTAAAATGTTCTCAAATTTGCATTTTATTTATTGCCTATCTACTTCTATATAAGTGTATTTTTGTAAAACAAAGTAAAAGGAGATGTTAAAATTTAAAATAAAATTAAGATAATGATTAAATTTGTAACATGGATAAATTTGGATTCATATTTCACTAGATTTTGAGATGTATATTTTTATAGTAATATACAAGAAAATATCATTTGGGACACTATTTGATTTGCTGTTTAAAAGCCACACTATCAAAGATGTAATTTTGTTCATTTAGTATCGATGATATGCATAGTAAAAACAAAATATATGAAAAAAATATTAAATGAACATTTTTATTTGAAAAATAAATGGTTATCTGGTACTTCATTTATAAACTTTCTATGAACAAATTCTGAATACGTCTGACAAATGATGCGTCGACCAAATGATAAAACGTTAACGAAAGTTTATTGCGACTTACCAACGAAATGCACGTAATGAAAAATAGAAAGAATTATCTTATTAATATTATTTTATTAATATTTTTAGAAAACGAGGTGTTGGTTGATTGACAGGTCTTGTTTAAATTTCTCACTATTTTCATTTCAATACCAATTTGAAGCGAAACGGATTTGAACTTGTGAATAATATTCTCAACTATTTATAAGCTTATAAAAAGTGCCTTAAAATATTGTTTAAGAATCAACTGCACATTCTAGGCCCATTTTAGACGTTCGATAATCAGTGTCACTCAATTCACAGAAAATTCCGTGACACGCATAAAACAGCCAAATAGAAAAATATTTAAAAAAAAATAAATTACAAAACATACTAAAAAAGTTTCTAAATGAATAACTATGCCAAAATATAATTTTGTAAGGTGTAAAAGACATCAAACTATCCGTAAAAGTATCTCAAAAATGAGTTTTCTATACGGCAAAACGTCACCCAAATGATCTTTCACTATTTCTGCATTTAAAAATAAGATAAAAAAAATATTATTTGATACAAAATTATGAAAAAGAACATGGCATTTTAAGTTATTATGAAAAAATATATCCTCAAAATATGATTTTAGAATATTTAAAGTGCTGGTGAGAGCTTTTAACCAGTTAAGAAAATTTCACTCATATAATTATTTTATAAAAATTGTATAAAATACTACAACTAAATAAAATTAAATTCATAAATTTGTTCAGTGTAAAATAAATATTGTACATAGGATCGAAATCTTATATTTAGGATTTTTATGTAAATTTTTAGATATTTGCTCACTTCCATCTTAGCGGCATTATCATTGTCTAACATGTGAGAGGTCTACTATTCAAGCCTCTATGGTGGTCTGCAATCTTGGTTTTAACATAGTTTATTGTTCAATTGCCGGGCATTATGAAGGTCTTTTTTTAATTTAATATATTCATTCTGGAAGCAAATGTAAAGCAGTTTCCTTGTAAGAACTCTTCCAAAAATTTCTCTCCAACTCTCACTAAGACTGTCACTTTAGTTAAATTACTTTTCCTGCTCAACATAGATCTTTCCACAGAAAATCTTCAGTACAACAAAACATTTTCTTATTGATATTTTGCATTAAATTTCCTAATGAAACTATTTGTTTCCAGTATTTTCCCTTAAATTTGTGAAATGCAGGTTAAAATGTTAGTGAATTTCTAGTCAGTCTGTTTAAGAATATACTGATTCAGGGTAGTAAACTATAATTCTAAAGTTTTCAAAAGCTATTTCTACTGTTTATTTTATATTTTCACGTACACACTTATTTTATTAATAAAATCGTATACATTTCCAAATATATATTCCCTCAAACCTTATACTTATGTAATAGAAGTAGATTTAATCTTAAAATGGTGCTCCCTTCTATAAATAAAATGGTTTGAGGAAGTATGCAGTACATGTTTCTCTAAAGAAAGGAATATTCTCTACGCTTCTTGAAGTACTCATACCACCACTACAATAATCTATAAAAATTTAAACAAAAGCTCGAAGTTTGGACATTAGATTTGACGTCACACTTTCTCAATTTATCGTAAAATACAATATGCTAAAAATGCAAGACTTCATCGACTCCAAGAAGTGAAAATCGCATCCGCGAGATAGCTTTTCTTGAAGAGTAAACACATGGCACGTGTGCTCTATCTAAGTTGATGCATTTAAAATTCAGTCTCCACTGTGGCATGAGATAAAAACCATCAACAATCGGAAGAAATAGCAGCCGTCGCTCTTCAGAGGATGGTTACAGACTGCAGAAGGGGAAGCAAAAAGTAAAAATGAATATCTTGAGATTTTATTCCAGACGTCTGCCACTGGAACGGTTAGACCTGCATTCGAAATCTGGAGATTCAATGGAAATAAGAAATAGCTCTTTTTTTCTGGAATGTTCTGGGGGTAAATGTAGCGTGGTAAAGGAATGAACTTGTCAACTGTGATGTCCCCATTTATTGTGTTTACTGCTGGGATGGTGAAAAAGAAATGTATCGTTTTACTCAGTCTGTCGAATGAGTAGTGAAGCCAGGCGTATTGTACTTCTCAAGGAATAAAATTGGATTTCTAAGCTGATATGCAAACGGACATTAATCAAATATTGTTGAAAAGACACAATTTATTTACTGCTGTCAGTCAGCATAAATATTTCAATACTTTACAAATCAACGCTGCTAAATTTAAAGTCGCAAACTAATTTTAAATTGATGCATTGAAAACACTATTTAGCTTTTGAAATTTCAACAAGATCGAAAATTTTGAACTTTATATTCACCAAATTATAATAAAATGTCTTATATATTATAAACCAAATTTCCATTACAGAATAAAATGTCGTATATTTTATAAACCAAATTCCAATATAGTTTTGTTATAGTATTAATTGCAGCGATGGCCTAGTGCACTAAAGTTTTATGGGTATGCCACTTAACATGTTTGTGTCCTAAGCTGTCGTTGTTATGATTAAAGGTAATAATTACATTTTTACACATCCATCTATTTCCTTAGTGGCAGCCCAATTTATACTATTCATTCGTTACATAGTACAAAACATGAAAAATGCCTATTATTTAAATATTTATAATATTATTTAATTTATATTTGATATATTTTTAATACATTTATAAATAATTACTTCTATATTTTATCTCAGTATTATGATACAATTTTAAGAAAAGAGTTTTCAAAGTTGCCACTTGAGATATTAAACCTTTAAGCAACAGTATTTTGAAACCCTTTATACGGTTTTCGATAGAAATATTCTTAGAAAACATAAAGCAATCAGGGAGTAAATGGAGTTTGGAGGTAGAATCATCGATAGTTGAACAGGAATTTCGGATCATGCTAAAAGGGCGAGTATGCATTTTAACATGTATTCCATTATATACATAGTCAAAGGTTTTACATGAAAGCTAGCGTGAAATGAAAACTTCAAACATTATTTCTCGTAAGTGAACTAGAGAAATGCACTTCTGAATTGAAACTCGCAAATCTTATTTTTACATTATAAATCAAAGGAATCGAAAACATTAGAATGTATTAATCTTAGAAAAATTGCGTAATTTATCTTGCCATGATTTATAGCTTAGAAGAAATATAGGAAATGAGAAAATTTGAATAATACAGAATTGTATAGTTAAAACATGTACAGCTAAATTGGGTATTGTAAAAAATATCTCATGCTTTTAAAATTTCAGAAATATCATAAATACATTACATACATAAAAACTTTAGACAATTAATAATATAATGTTAAAATGCAATATTATTTGATATATTTCAGCGAAACAATAAAAATAAATATGAGTACGGCAATTTTATAAGTTTTAAAGTGAAGCATAGTACGATGTAAGTTATTTATTTTTGTGCAATTTATTAAATACTTCAAATCAATCAATTGAAATCACTTATTCAAACAATTCACTTGTTATTTAACAATTTATATATTATTCTTTCTGTCAACATCAATATTATTTTAAAACTTTGTAATTTTAATTATTCATATTTATCTTTAATTCAGTGATTTAACATAAGGTATATACAGGGTTATTCAGAATTCCCTCCCGGGTTTCGAAGCAAGGACTGGACTTTTCGGCAGGAGCTGGACTATCGCATTGATGTATGCCATGTGACCAAGGGTTCACACATAATACACCTGTAAGCTATGTAAATAAAACTTATATTGTTTTCAAATGTTCTTATTTGTTGTGTTAGTCTTAGTTTTTTTACTATAGTGCTTTGAAACCAGGGAAGGAATTCTGAATAACTCTGTATAACATTAACGTTACAAATTTTTTGGGATTAGGAAATGTTAAATCAATATTTGAAATTTAAAAATTCCGCAATGAAATCTGAAAGTATATAAGATAGTCATCCAATGAATAAACATTTTCTACTTTAACAAAAAAATAATTAAATATGTGCTGCTTTGTTCACATTGCAATAATTCATAAGTTAAAATGAAACCTGTATATGTAAAAAGGTAATTGTCTTCTTTTCTTATGAAAGCTAAAATTATGCAGTCAATACTCAGCCTGTAGGACCTACAATTTGAGTGAAGGTTGTTCAGCACATAATAGACATCTACTTATAGTGTAAGTGTTCATATTGTGCTGAATATTTTCCAAAGTTTAAAAGTTGCAGGAGCATTTTTAAAAATGTTTCCTAAAGTTTACTTCACTTTAGAAATGTTAATGAAGAAAATATATAGTAGTGTTAACAAAACTATAGTGAACACGTGTTCATTTATTATGTCTTCATGCATTATATAGATGAAATTGGAGATGTCCCAAAGTGTGAATTTGCAATTGTTTGTATTATCTCTGTATAAGCTACCAGTACAATAAACATGGAAGTCCATTTAGGAAGTCTTCCCGGGAAAAATACTTTTAAGTTATAACTGGCCACGTATTGAAAAGATATCTTTATCGTTAAGATGAAACCCAATAGTTTCAAAGAGTGAAAAAACATATGCGAATGTATAAGCTTTGCAGATGTAACACAGGATAATATTATGCAGTGATTTGCAGAGTTGAGGTTTTCTTTTTACAAATTAAGCTAATAAACTATACTGCAATATTCGAATATTGTAGGTGAATACTGAATTGGGACGAAGAATAGTAAACCTAAGTAGTACCATGGCGTGATAAATGACGTCATTTGAAGGTCATAAGATCAAAAATTGGTCCTTTTGTCCATTTTGAAAACGACATCTGGACGTCATTAACGATACTAAAAATGACATGATTCAATGACGCCCGAATCACTAATGTTAAAATGACGCTTTTAATGCCCTAATATTGATGTCACCCAATTGGTCACCTGAACAGCAATTAATGACGATTTTTTCCCCCTTCATTATATTTTTTATTGTTTGTCCTTATCATAGGGCAATTATTTCACTTTATTTTTCTTATTTCCGTAATACAAGACTCCCTTTAAATTCGAGTTTAACTCTTTTCCTTTTAAATCATAAATTACATTGCAGAATTCGTATCAAAGTATTAGTTTTAAAAATAAAACCAATTTGTAATTTTATACAAGGATATGCATTTTTTAATGCATATTTATTAAATATATTTAAATAAAGTTAGTAAGACAACAAACTGTATAGCTAAGAATATTTTATTAAAATTCATTAAGTAACAAGTTATTCCAGATTCCAGTATAACAACATTCATAGTATATATATATATATATAAACTACTTCAATACACCTACACACAATTATTTACAATTAATCCAAATATAAAAAGGTAGCATATGCTGAATAGAACTTCAAATGATTTTCAGTGAAGATGAGAGGTGCTTTCAACATTGGCTTTTTTAAAATATGATTCAATAATAAAATCAGTTAACAGTAAATTCAAAATATAAAATACACCATTTATCCACTACTTGACAAATATTTTGTTTTCATATAGTTCTCACATTATCACATTATATATTAATAAGAACAAAATAGGTTGTCCCTGATTTTACACCACTTAAATTTAAAACCGGGGATATTGGACTGACAATGTGGATAAGACATAATTTACGGTCCTAACTAGTAAAGGTTATAACGCATTTAAGAATAACTCGATTGCCATCAATAATTATATGAATTCTGAAATTGGTAAGAAATTGTATATGGCTACCAGATACTACTATATTTCGAAAAACCGTGATAAAAAAACAAATTTTCACACAAAATTTAATTCCTATACAACTTTAATAAGGCCTCAATTTTCACAATACATATTTTTGGATACAATAAAACAAATCAAACTAGGACATTTTTACTGAGAGGACCTTAGCCTGGATCTTTGCTCCTCAGGTTTAGTGCGAAAAGAATACTGTTTACTTTAATGACAGTATCATTTAGGTGAAACAGTTTTGGCTAGGTTAAAAGGAGGTATCTTGGAGCAGGAGATAAAATTTCTTTTAATCGGTAAAAGGATTCTAGACAAAAATCGTGGTGCGAATTCAACTTTTTTCTCTTTTGTGGATAGATGAGTTTCGGGTACTATTCCGTTAGCCACAGTTAAAAACCATCAAATTGCAAACTAAAATCCTTCAAATCATTTATAATTCCGAAAACAAACTGTTATAGGGTTACCATAGGATGGGCTTGCGATATGTTGTTTAAACATGTTAATTTATTAATTTATGGCTTGGTGAGTAATCGTACCTGGCTAACGGAAGAGTACCGATTTTGCAAATTCATATCAGAAAGTGTTTACAGAGAAATAAATTTATTATAGAGTAGTTAATTTCAAGGCGTCCATATAAAAATGATGAATAACACCAAACACTTTAATTAAATATACATAAAATTATTTGTTGACAGTGTTAGATTTCCATGAAGTTTCTAGAGTCATTATCCCGAAACACACCACACAACATTGAATTGATTGGACAACATTCCATAATGAATTTATGAATTCATATCCAATTATCTTTTATTTATTCTGATTAACCTAATTTTGCCAACAGACAAGAGTTTCACCAATGATTTAAAATTCTTTCTTTTTACTGTTACAGAATCAGTGATAAGCATAATTCTTACAGTAATTTTCAAAATGTATATTTTTGTCTTTTGATGGTAGTCATTTTGTGGGTTTGCGCTTACTGTTGATATGATTTTGCAAATATAGAACTTATTGACAGTGAAACAATGGTAAACACGCGAAATAGCTACTGAGGAAAGAAAAAAGCTCATATTTGGAAGTTCTTTCATGATATTTCTGTGGTATACATTCTCTAAGAATCTTACAAGAAACACATTGATTGTTCAAGATAAAAATGGCTATTTATAAAAGTATTTTTTTTTCCTGTGAATTTGGTACCAAAAACACAATTATCATCTTTCACAAGCAAATTGTGTCCTAGAATTACAGAGTTAAAATAATTACTAGCTATTGCTCTTGTTATTTAATACAAAGAATCAATAATTAAGAAACTTTTAATAATAAAATTATTACAAATTTTAAAAAAGCTATTTTATATCAAATGTCAACAATATAAGTACTTTTTCCCTTTCAGGTTGGTGACAAATTTCAAGATCGCTGACTTAGAAAGATTAAGGTGCATTCTTCGACTTCTAACAGGAGCGGAGGCCTAATAACCTACTAAAAGCTATACTCTTTTTTAAAAACTAAGTTTCTTCTTCTACATTACATTAACTTTTAGTAATATTTACCCTTTTTAAATATACCTATCAAAACAGCATTACAAAACAACATTCTATGAAACAAACTGTTTATGACAAAAGTTTCAAATTGCATTGTATTCTTTGATGTTGATTATTCCACCCAAAAAACATTCATTATTGAAAGTATGAACAAGAATAAAACATGCGTTCAAAAACAAATGTAATTTAGTAACAGAATGGTTGATCAACATTTAGTTTATTATGCATCGGTACTATTCCGTAAGCCGTATACCAAATTGCAAACCAAACTTATCTAAACAAAAAACCTTCAAATCGGAACAGAAGCAGTATGATACCCCATTGGCGACTTTTACCGGTTTGAACTGGTCGGATTATTTTTAGTTGCCAAAAACTTGAGTGACATTACGGAAGGTATTTTCGATCAAAAATGTTAAGCTAAAAATTGAAAAAAATAAATAAATAAATAAAAAAAAAGGGGACGATTGCCAAGCAATTAAGTGGCTGAAAGATTACGGTAAACAACCAAAACTCCATTGGTGACTTTTTCTTGGCGCTTTCTTGTGGTCGCCAAGCAAAAAGTCGCTAATGGAGTCCTGTACTGCTTCTATACCCTTCAAAGCATATATAATACCTATAACAAACAGTAAACATTTAGGGTTGAAAATACATTTAAGCATCTTTTAAACATGTTAACATTTGTACTTGGTGACAACTGCTATTCAGCTAACCAAATAGTACCCAAGCATCTCTTTTGTCTCATTTCCACACAAAAAATCACAAGAAAAAACACCCAAAATAATGTTAATTAAAAGCATAGCAAAATCCTTTCGAACAAGTTATGAAAGAAGCGACTGCATTTGTATTTACTAAGAGGGATATAGTTAGGGATAAATATTAACATTAAGTTTGTGATGTTTAAGAAGAATCAGTTGGCTTACATTCTTAGTACTAAACTTTAACACTGACTAACCATGTATAGAAATGAACATAAAATTGTAAACATTAGAATTTGTGATAATTGAAAAGCAAACAAAAGAGCATAATAAGCGAAACCTGACTAAAAATAATTTCTTGTATGTATTTCTTAAAGCTATGTTAAATTAAAAATGTGCATTACATATTTTTTTTCTGCTCAAACATAGACTGGAATTATTTTTCATTTACTTTAGAGTCTCCACACTTCATATGTTCAAGCTACAAACATGAGATTTACTTTACCAGAAAACATTAAATACAGATCAATTACTTAATTACTCACCTATTAGTTATACTTGCTTTTATCCATTTTCCGGTTTTTGGTAGTACATTACAAGTGATCTGAGCATCACAAGTAGAAGTGTGTATTCTGTTGTGGACCCCGTACAAAAAAAAATAATCTTAAGTTAAACTCGTGTCTTACGATGATTAAAAAATGACGGCATATTGTGACCCAAAATTATTTGAGTCATTTAATATTTAGAAAAAGACGTCATTTCCTGACCCAAAAAAATTTGCGTCATATGATGACCAAAAAATTGACGTGATTTTAGGAACGTCAGTTTGTATGACCATTAGATGACGTCAAAACTGACGTGATTTTTTAATGAATAACGTCATTCAAGAAAAGATGCCATAAAAAATCAAGTCATTGATCACGTCATGCTACTACTTGGGAACTGTGTTAGCCCCGTAAGGTTTTCGGACCGAAATGGTATTAAAACTTTTAAGAAAATAACCATAGATATCGAAAAATAATCTCTTTTTGTATTACATTCACATACATGATTTTGCTACCTAGCTTAAACACATTTTCAAACAAGTCTCCAG
Organism: Linyphia triangularis; assembly: GCA_963978545.1. Lineage (NCBI taxonomy): Eukaryota > Metazoa > Arthropoda > Arachnida > Araneae > Linyphiidae > Linyphia > Linyphia triangularis. Next base: position 31,741,861 of record OZ021725.1, on the reverse strand, counting down.
AAGGTTACACACGTCAAACTGATTCTGGTTGAATTGTATCTTGCACCTTCTAGGTGTATGGGTAAAAAGACACTGATAAAAATAGAGTAGTTTCTTTCCTTTTAATCGTATTCTTGAATGGGCTCAAAAGTTAATGTTGCCTGCATTTACTCAGATTAAGTGCAGAAAACGAATATAGGCTAATTTATTTATTTCCAAAGAATCTTTTGCTGCCTGTGGGGGAAAGCCCAAGAGAAAAGATCGGAAGAGAAAGGAAAAAGAAAATGTGCTGGAAAGAAGTGACATATTTCAGAATATTGAGTAGTAGGAAATTAAAGATGATAGAAAAAAAAATTAAGTCTGAATGGAAGAAAAAGATTACAGAAAATGTATGAAAAAATATAATAGAAAAAACAGAAGACAAAAAATAAAGGAAATGTGTCGATAGTAATGATCTCTCCAAAGACTCACCCAGAAAAGACCATTTAAAAGAATACAATATAAATTTTATATTTTCCATGAATCTTATTCCACTTATGACGCAAAATGATAGATTAGGATAAACCTTAATTTTTTAGAGTTCTACATTGTTATTTTTATTATGATTTTAAAATTATTTCAATGTTTCTATAAATTATGTTTTATAAATTTACCAACATTCTAAATTCGTAATATTGTTTTTAAAGTTTTTTTTAAAGTTTTAATTCACGTGAAAGATGCTTTTTGTAAAACACTTTTTATATGAGTACCTTTTAGTTTGATTTTGAAGTACTTGTTAAGTAGTTCTTCTAATTTTTCATCTTTAAATTGTTCGAACTCAAACTTAAATAGATGTGAGATAATTAATTTAACAATTGATAAGTCGTTCAATTTCTGTGTTACTGAATATTTTCCCTACATATAGATGCATGCGTTTAATTAATGGCTTTTTATTTTCGTAATTTACTAAAACTATTTTAAAAATGAAAAATTTTCTATATTTACTACACTTAATTACAATTTTCTTATGGAAGTTGACGAATGAAACGATACACGTTCATTTAATGATTGATGATAATACTCATTATAATTGTCAATTTCTGTTAAGGTAAACTTTCTGATTCTAAAATGATTTTAATACTTTATCTATACCAAAAGTTCCTTTAAATTCTGATGTAATGTGAAACCAAGAACTCATCAATGGCATGAACGACGAATAAAATAGAAGTATCTTTAAAATAAAACATACTCACATTTATTTTAAAACCTCAATATTTGGTTATTATTCTCTGAGTCTTAACTAAAAGAACATCTTGCTGGTTTTCAATTTCAATAAAACTTTGGCTTGAACTATTTTACTACCATATCAGTTAAAAAAAATAAACATAACAGGAATTTGAAACTACATCCACTAAATAACAGACAAAACATGCGAAAGAAATACTCAATAGTGGTGTTCCCAGTAATTAAAATGCATCTGGTATTTTTAACATAATTTTAAAAGCACCGCTGCAAACAGAAGTCTTTTAAAAGAAAGGAACTAAGAATTTCTCTTTTTACGACCACACATGTTTTAATCTCATTTAAGAACGCACTTTTCCTATCACTTTTTTTTAAAGATATCAGGACAGGGCTAAGACTAAAAATAATCCTCTTATTCAACTCCAAAATGAGTCCTAACAAATATCGACTACACGCTGGGACACACATCTCTTTCTATCGAGAAAATGAAAAATTCAAAAAAATCAGTAAAAAAATCAACCTTAAAACTGAAACAAAAATCCGTTGCGTCGAACGGAATTTAATTACCATGCAGATTCCCATAAAAAAGGAGGTTTAAGCTTTTTGTAATGCCTAAGAAAACTCGATACCTCCATAACCCAATACGGGGGTCTGGATTTTTCTTTCTTCCCATTCGCTTCTGTCTCAACCACAAAGAATAAACGTCGCAGTACGAAGCTTCTTTATTATTTCTATTCCTTACTCTGTCCACTTCGAGTTTTTCTGTTTGCTTCGTTACATACCAAACGTAATTTGTTTCGCTTTCACATGGAAAAAGAAGAGATGCAGGTTTGGAGAGGTAAGAAAAAATCCAGGACAACTAGTTTGCTACTTTAATTGTGTTTCCAGTGCACTAAAAACAGATTTTATTGTCTCCTTTAGTAGTTTAGCTAAGTACATTGATATCTTAAGACAAGAGTATATTTTATTTGCTATTCGGACCTGAAAGTGAATTAGGTTGTTTCTTATACTCGGATTTGGGTCGTTTTTAACTGATTCGTGGGATGATTCAAAGTTCGCAATAAAATGCTGGGTTGCACACTGTAAATTTAATATTGTAAGAGCATATTTTTTTATTACGCAATAACAAGATAAGAGAAGAATTTGTAGAATAGTTAAGCTTTTAAGTAAAATGGCTTTACCTAAAATAAAAATTTTTATGAAGAGTTTGAGATTTTTAAAGTCTAAAACTTTCTTAAATGAAATCAGTTTATGTAAACATATGGTAATTTATGAAACGTTATTATTAAGTGTAAGGATGAATAAAAACGCTTGACTCCTCTTGAAGATGTTTAAAAATGTTATACAGACGAAAGTCACCAAACCTAAGATACTTTCTTCTTTCTTCTGAGACTTTCTGACTCTAAGATTCAAGTCACGATCTCTTTCATATCTGTAGAAATTAAACAAAGTAATTTATTTGCAAAATGTGTATTTGTACTCTTTTATTTTTACAAATAAAATCAATAACTTCGTTTTACTGTTCATTTGTAAGAAAAAATTTAAATTGTATAAATAAATGTTTATGTGATATTTAATTGGCATTTAGTTTATTAAAAACATTACAAAATTTTATAACGTTTAAATAGTTAATAAATAACCTATAACTGAGATTATATATAAGTAATGTATGTTATAATGAACAAATTTGTATTTAAAATATTTAACTCTGATTAAATACAATATTAAAAGAATAATTATTTGTAAGACCACTATCTAAAAAGTGATCCAATTAAATGTAAAACTTTCTGCAAGAAAAATACTTAAAAGTATTACTATTGTTAATTTTATAAAATATATAGACATATTTAAAAATATAGTGCAACAATCTGAATAAATTTTTTGTTTAAAACTTAGAATTGACTATGATAATAAATATAACTGCATACATAAGACAAAAAGGTCTAGTGGAGATTTTCTTCAGTCGTTTAAATTTATCAAATAAAATGATTTCAAGAGTTTTGGGTAAAACTCAAAGGATTGGGCAAGAAGCCATGCATACAAGTAATATAAATTGCATAAATAAAATAAACTTTATTTATTTTACAATGGAGTGGTTGTTAAAAGAGATAATTTTCTAAACCAAATTTTAAAATGTGCATGAATTAATTTATTTAAATACAACTAGATCTGAATTAAGAGATTGTCAAGCAGGTTTTAACTAACCAACCTAACATGGTTCGTGTTCCAGTGGTTGGTCGTAATTTTTTTTATTTAAATTTGAATATGTCTGTTGGTATATTTTAAACACCACTCGATTTAGCCCATTTTATTCAACTTATTATTTCTATCAGAGTAAAGACAAGAACATTTTTGACAGACCCACTATTCCAAATTTTTTAATCCAATATATCTCAAACTGCACAAACGCGCCATCCAAACCCGAAGACATCCCACACGGAATGTCCTACTTACAGCCTAATTTCCACTTCTGAAAGTTAACTTAAAACTTTTCTAAACACATACGTCTTAATTTGCAGAGTCATCGCCAAAGCTCAGGTATTCTCGTCCATTCCAGCCAATAGCGTAACCCCATTCCCAAGTATTCATACCCCTGTCTACTTCATAGACCAAGAGATAAATACGCATGGAATCTTGAGCCCGCCAACTACTATAAGACCACATTGCTGTAATGACTTGTCTGTTTTATGGTTGCTTCCTCTGGTCTGCTTTAAGATTTATAATAGGAATTTGCCAAGATGCGCAGGATATTCAGTTTGCTGGAAATGAGCTGTTACTTACGACTGTGTCTAGTACTCAAAATGGAGTTACATTCGTAGATTAAGGAATAGGAGTTATTGCGGCCATATCTCTGCAGAAGAGACTTGTGTTGTAAAAGTTGAATAGCAAGGTCGTGAAAATCTAATTCGCCGATTATTTGTAGTGAGGGAGAATAGTTAGTTTAGTTAGATATTAGTGATTATTTAGAGTGGTAGATTATTTGAAAGAAATAGTTTCTTAGGTTGAAATATTAAACATAGAAAATAAATAAATGCTTTATATTCTAGAAATAACATTAATTCATACTTGTAAATTTAGATCTGTTATAAAGTAGTTGTATATTATTTTTAAATAAGGATGTTTTCGTATCCACAATTTTATTTTGATTCACTTTGAGTATATGAGCTGCTATTGTTGGAATTATTTTTTACTAATTTTTTTGCCAGTATTTTTTCTTTGAAACTATTAATAAAACAGTTATATTTACTTTGATATAATAGCCTTCAACACTTATTTACATTGACTATTTTATTGGCAAAATAGTTGTTTTCCAATTTCTTTTATGTATATTCTGTTGCAAATATTTTTAATGAAAGTTGATCTTAAACACTATATTTGAAAAGTTCTTAAACTGAAATTGGTTCAAAATAATTTGAGAAGTTTTTATTTTAATAATCTATACAATTTAGGATTAAATGTGTCAATTTAATTACTTATTCATTGTTCAAAAGAAAAAATGAAAGAACAATTATTTAGTTAATTTTTATCTATTTAAGTGCTGTCATACACATAAGAAAGCCAAATTTATGCATTCAGAATTATAAGTGACTACTTTGTAAGTTGTGCGATGAATTAAATAAATTTTGAAGGGGTATATTTTATCAGTAAATACTCATTCATCCGAGTCTTTCTTTTCCGGTGGAGAATAGTTTCCTTGAGTGTTCAAGGACTTCATTTGAGTACAGTTTAGAAATCCCTGAACAAACTGTGTTCAAATTTCAGGCAAGTTTGATATTTGTCAAGTAAAAAAGTATAGTGTTAAGAAAATATTTGGCATGGTTGTATATTCTTCTTTCTCTCAAGATGCTTAGAAATTCACGCCTTAGTCCAAGCTTAATAAGGAAATTTTTTTGAAAGTGGAAGATCTGCAGACTATTGCTTTTGACACAGCACTGATCAATCCATAAGTGTTTACAGGTTCGTACTATGACTACGAAGTATCAAAATGCAACATTTTAAGCATCTTCAAGATTATGCTATATCAGAATATAGCTTAACGGATTTAACTGTGGCTCAAATACATTTAAGAAATATCGTTAATTGGTATTGAGTTAATGTTTTTTGCTCATTTTTTTTTCTGCACTGCCGTCGCCTTGTAAATTGCTAAGACTCAATTAAAATATCTCTTCTCTCCAAATATTTTCAAGAAGTTGAAAAATAATTTTGTACATAAATTTTAGTTATGGACCTTTAATGCACTAAACCTACTGAATGAAGCTGTTATAACAGCTATAGAAGGCAATATTTAAAATAAAGTTTGCTTGGTTGGTTTAAATAGCACGCACACCAGACTATTTATGAATAAATTAATGTACTCATGTAAGAACGTTATGGAATCAAATTTATTCTCAAATATTTTCTTTCTCCTGTTTAAATATTCAACTCTCTCAACTGAATACATTTATATAAGTTAGAATTTGATCAATGTGAAACATACTGATTTTTTTATTAAGCAAAATGTTCATATCAAAACCCTTTTTCGGATTTTTCAACCACATTAAGAATATCAAAAGTATGTCAAATAATAAGAATATATTTTCTACTACAAATTTTTAGAGATTTATAGGATCCGACTGCCAACTTTTTATTTCTCTTAATTCTGAAAATAATTTTTTTCGCACGTACTATTGTTGCATAACATAGTTTCGTGTTGAAATATACGAATTTTGAATTTAAAACAGGTGAAATTTGATGTAGATTAATAACACTCATTCTTCAAATATACTCAATATGTTGTCGAATATATTATCGTTTTTAGTAGAGTAAGCACTATAAAATATATAAGTTTCTTAAACATTTTAAAATTTAAACTGATGCTTGTCCGAACTAACTGATATTGTTTTCATAAATAAATTTGAATAAAGTGTAAGTACAAGGGTATTTAAATAAGTAGGATAAATACTTAATAACATTATTATACTTTTAAATTTTGTAATGTTTTATAACTATTATAGCTTTATATAAAGAAAAGAATAAACTTATCATAGTATTACAAATAGGTAAGAATGTATAAATCAAAATCTTTCTTCTAAACCAAATTTGCTTAAATGGAACAAGACATGCATGTATTCTAACATCGTAATTTATTCAAATATTCAACCTTTTGTCAAACATCGTAATCATCAAGACTATTCAAATATTCATTTCTCTGTACTCGGTATTCAAATAGCCAAAGATTCAATGTTTCAGTTTGGAATGACAAAAGAATTCAGAACAATTCTGGAAAAAGACAAAAGTTGCATGGAAACAATATTTCTGAGCTTAACTTTTTCCCAATTTTTTTTAAAGAACACTGAAAAGTAAATATGATAATCTATTTAAATTGAATCGTATTAAAATAATTAATTAGTTCATTGAATCAACTAATTAACTATAATTTATTTTAATACTTAAATATATACGATAATCAATATTTAATAACAAATATATTATTTGTTTTAAATACTCTGTAAGCAATATGAAGCACAAATACACAGGCCAATTTGGCTCAACACCAGCCAATCCCGATGTAGACCGTTGAAGACTGGTCGTTGCAACGGATTTTGATAAATCTCACCCTGTGCAGGGTAAAATATACTGAAAAAATTGAAAAGTTGAGGCAGAGTTTCAAAAATGAAATTTAATGTTATAAAAATGACGAAGGGGTTAAAAAAAATATGTTTTTTTTATGGTTTTGACAGCGAGATTGTCCAAGATCCGAAGCAACAGCTAGTCTACAATGGTCTACAAAGGGATTGGCCAGTGTTGTGCCGATATTGGTCCTCTTGTTCGTACAACTGGAGTAAGGACTTTTTAAAATTTGTATTTTATTTAAAGTTTATTTCAAACTAGTTTATACAGATTACCAATTGAATACTATTTATTTTAATGTGTACATTTATGCATTTAAAGAAAAAGTTCCGAACTGTTATCTCAGATTTCAAAATAACACGATAGAGCGTTAAGTGGAATTAAAACTTAGTGTCTTTCTAAATTTTCAGACATTTATTTTAGTTAGTGTTCAGTAGGTTAAAATTGGGTTTACTCAGTCATAATAAGATTGTGAGTATCTCGTTTTCTTGACATTTTAGTGAAAACGCAAGCTGTTATTTTTAAGTCATTGTGAAAACCAGAAACTTAAAGTATTAAAAGATAACTTTTAAACTTATAATTATAATTTTGATTTTCAAATAAAAGTTAACTTTATATTTAAAAAAAAAAAAAAAAAAAAAAAAAAAAAAAGCGCCTCTGTATTCCAAACAATTTTTTTTTTACCGAAAACCCAAAATTTAATCAAACGAATTTATTAAAAATATTTATAGATGTATTGCAATGGTAGTTTGTAATGTGGGACAACAGTATGGATTTTTTTTTTCATTAAATGAATGGGCATACGTATAAATTAAAATACTATGCAATTTTAAAAGTTAAGAAACTGGGCTGAAATACATTTATTCGGATAATATTAAACAAATCTTAAAAATAAAAGAATTCTATCTAAAATAAAGTTTTCTCAAATATTGACATCAAATGCTGTATTTGTAATTAAATATTGGTTCTCTCGTGTATTTTCCTTCGCAATTATAATCACTTATTCTTAGATGTCATGAATATAAAATGTTTCCTTTGTTGCCCGCTTACAGAGTAGAATACTACTTTTGCTTAATTACATTATTGTGCTACACATCCTTTTTAAAATTATAATTTTAATATATATTCTAATGAATACTTAATACAATATAAGTTAAAATATATAAAACCTGTATTAATTTTAGAAATGAGTATAAGCATCGAAAACCCTTTTTTCCTAATCTTCCCTTTTATTCTTTTGTTTAATTAAGAGAATAGTTTTAATTTTTAACAAATGACTCTAAACATAACAAAACAAAATTAAATGAAAATTCAAATAGCTCCTCTGAACATTCCTCATATAATATTACACAATGCAAACACTTATAGTCCTAATGCCACAGTACAAATCTAACAAGAAGTATAATCAATCACTCAGTACAATCAATCTAACTCCAAACATAAAATTAAAGGAACATTTAAATAACTTCTCCAAACATTCACCGAAAATAACATGTGACCAAACAAACACTTACTGTCACTACTCCACAGTATAAATCTAACCAAATTATATACAGGTAAACAACATTTCGATTCGATCTGTGCTCCGAGTTATAGAAATAAACGTCAATGGAAGTGATGACACCATGGCTTCGGAAACAAAATTGAATATTACATTCTGCTGACGCGACCTTTCACACTTTTGGAGGCATATTCGAACGACAGAATGATAAACAGGGAGAATTATGTTTCAAAACAGGACTGACAGTTCTCGGAAGTTTCCAAATTCAATTTCGAACTGTTTCTCCTCTTCGGCCGCTCGATGCGTTAACGTCTTGAGAATATTCTGGGAGCTTCATTTTCCTTCAAGATCGTGCTTTACTTAAAACATGAAGTTGCTTAACAGAAATCCATAGAATGAAAACTTGGCCTTTTTGGGGTTGGCCTTGCATGGGAAAAATGGGTACACATCACATGAATACTAACAAATATTTGTAAGTAGTATGTAATATTGAGATGTTTAGGAATATATTCTTATGATAAGTTCTGATCAAGTGATGGAAAATGTTGTTATAAGAGTTTTTTTTAAGAGTTTCCTCACCTATTTTTCTGTTTTCTTAATAACTTTTTATACCATTTCTTACATCACTTATTAAAATATGACATTACAGAAATTTTTATTATTTTTTATGAATAGAGCTGTTTTTTTTTTTTTAATGTTAAAGCGTTTTAAAGAAATTAAATCAAACGATAATAAAAAAAAAAAATCGAAAAAAATTCAAAAATCTTTCAAACCAACAACGGAATTCGTAACAAAACTGACACACGTTTCTGCACAAAGTTAACAACCGTGGAATATGAGAACTTCTTTACTTTGCTTCATAAGACCAACATGAGGTAGTGACCATATTACTTTGTCCTCTAGATATTTGGAAACTCTTGAGGTTCATATATGAAATGTAAATGATTTGGAAAAAAAAAAATCTTCTGATATCATTGAAGAGTATTAAATGACCTAGCATATTCAAAAAGTTATTTTATTTTCTACTCGGAAAAAGGGTAAACTTGTTAGAACAAAATAATAACTATTTAGGAAATCAAGACAACAACAAATTCCCTTTACTTCTAATTACCTATTTATTATATAGGGAAATGAAAGTATTGCCTCGAACAACAAGATCTTTATTAAACATTCATGGCTAATTGTAAGTCAAAGGGCTAGCGTCCGTCCATACCTCATAAATATGTTACAAAATATGTATTGAAAAGGCAGAAAACAAAGAATTAAATACAAGCAAGAAGAAAAAAACGTATTGTAGAGGTGAAATTTGAAAGCATCTTCAGTACTTAAATTTTTTTTAAACTCAAACTGATTTTTTTGGAAAGATAAGAAAGAAGGAATACAACATATTTTTCATTCTAATTTCAATTATTTTAAAGAAATTTATGAACTGAAATAAATCTATAACTACCAAAACTATATATTTCTCACACTTTTTAATTAGGTTTTATTTTAAAATTTTTTAAACTATACAAAAATACACCTCCCTCAATAGACATATTTGGGAAATATACAATAATATCCAGTTTATATTTTTCAAAGAATCCATAGAATGAAAACTTGGCAATGACAGGAAAATTATAATATCCTACCAACTTCAACTCACTTAGTGCGTAAACTAGATTTGAACTTAATTATAGGAAACTGTATAATAGGATGGATCGAAAAAAACTTTTTTTTTTCTTTCGAAATTCATTTTGGTACAATTATTCGTTGTCAGAACCAAGACCCTAGAATACGAAGTTCATGAAAAAATATCTCAGGGTTCCTCAAGGCACCTTAAAATTTTTATTTTTCATAAAAAAAATTGCACAAAATCGAAAATTTTAGAAAAAATATTTAAATTACAAAAACATAATTGATAATTGTAACCCTGCGTAATAATTTTTATAAGATACTCTAAACAAGTATGTAAAGTATGAATTATGTGAAGCAATTATTTATAGATCCAAAATTTCCTCGAAAATTGTCATTTTTTCGTGAAAAATTTATAAAATAGGAGATTTATGAAAAAACATTAAAAATATAGAAACATAAATTTTACCATGCTCAATTATTAAAATATTATTTATTTAAAGTGCTAAAATCAATACAGTAAACTTTTAATTGTTTGAGCTGATATTTGAGGGTACTTTAAAACCCTTGACAGTGAGCATTACGCCGTTTATTGGTGATCATGGTAGAGAGCAAGCGATTGTATGATCGGAGTTGCTGGGGTATAATGACTAATGATCTCAACTGGTGCGTCGACTGGTAACGTGTAAATCGTGGGTTTGTTGCAATGATCTCCTTGAAGATGATCTTCTCCTTGAAGATGATCTTCTCCTTGAAGTTATCTCCTCACGCCAACGGATTTCTAATTCTTGGGATACATCAATAATATCTTGTATAGAAAACATGGCATACATCTGTGCTATCTAAAACGTCATATCAAAGATCCACGAATTTCGGAATGAAACTACAGACAATCTTTAGAAGACGTAGTGGGAGATTGATTATCCTTTTGAAGGCGCAATTGTCAAGTGACTAATGGCGATAAAAAATTTAACTTACAATTGCAAGTTTAGTTATTTGTTTAAATATTTTCACCTAACAACCAACTTTTTAAGTGTTGTTTATTATTTCCCCGGCACTGATTTGAAGTTCATGCCTTCTTTTTTGATTACTGGTACATTTCCTAAGTGATAAAAACCTTCTGTTTATCAATATGCCATGTCATCGTTAACTGTTAGAAAATATATCATTACCCTTTTTCCAAATAGAAAATAAGCCAAAAAATAATCGCGTGAGCTATTCTGGATCACCGAAAAGTATAAAGAAGATAGCTAGCTACACTTCCCCTATTGGGTCTTTCGCAATGACTAAAACTTTGATCAATAGACCCCAGTGTCATGTTATGTCAGTAGCATTTCATTCAGGGCACGGGCCTATAAATGAATCACTTGATTTGCAGCAAATACCTCTATCTCTTTTCCTTAGCCCGGACAGTCCGGGAGTCTCCAGTCCATTTTTCCTTTTTCTCGATCTAGAAATCCCAATTTTCTCCTCCCGGATAGCCCGTGAGCATTTCACCATCGAAATAAAATGAGTGATATATATCGGAGGAACCGCTAGTCACGGATTGGTTCGACGCCATCGGAATTTTGAGTTAGCTTTTTCCAATTGAGTTAAAATTCCTCCGCGAAAAATGGACGATAGAGTTTTTGGTGAGGATTAAGGGTGATTTTTATTTTAGTAATTTTGAAATAGTTTTATCTGCCAGGAGAATCGGATGTTTTTCTTTTCCAAAAGCAAGAATGTTTCGATGACAGTTTTCCGATGTTATGAAGATTCTATAATAAAATTCAAATTGTTTAAGTATTGCCATGTGATTTGTTAAGTACTGCAGAAAATCTTATAAGTGGATATATTTGTTTAATTTTAATATATATATATATATATATATATATATATATATATATATATATATATATATATATATATATATATATATATATATATATATATATATATATATATTCTAATTTAATGAAAAAAAAACCCCACATTGTTGGGTTTAAGATAAAAGTATCATCTTAAAGCAGTCTATGGCTTGTTCTAATTAGCATTAAATGAAATTTGTTATGCATACCATTTAGAGCATACAAATATACAAATATGATATACGAAGAAAAAATATACATTATATAAATTTTTCTTCATCAGAAGTTATGTGGAAATTAACTTCACTTAGAGAACAGTATTGGAAAAATTATGAATCAAATTTTAGACGAAAAAGAAAACAACATAAGAAATCTTGAATATCCGGCACATAAAGTCTCGTGCAAAAATTAAATTTTTTTTAATACTTTTTTACAATTTTAAAATATGTTTAATTTTTATAGGAATACAACATCCAGTAAATCAGTAGTACGTATGCAATTCTTAAGAAGATCTGTTAATTCCTACAGGTTTCCAGACTGCTAAATTGGTTAGTTTGATTATGACTTAACTATCTCCCCTATATGAAGACAAATGGAAATTACCTTCTAATCATATAATTTTTATAACATAAGTTGTAAAAAATTATTCAAGAAATAAAGTGTTCGAAGGGGTGCATTAATTTTTAATCGTCCTACACGTATTTATAAGTAGCTTTCTGAAAGTGTTACAATATTTAGCAATATCTGAATAAAAATATTCCGAAGTTGTCAATGTGGAAACTAAATTGAAGTATTGCATTAATTTAAATCTCACCATTGTTATTTGAATCGGTTATTTGAGAAATCCTATAAGTCAGGCGACAGCAACTTTTCGGAAGCAAGTTTGGAGCTAAATGCAATCTTTTTGCTAAATGGAGAATTCGAAAGTTAAATAATTGAACTATTACGGATTTTTAAATTCAGTTAACTTATGAGCTTTCTCAAATAAATGCCCTTTTGGCAAAAAGCAATTGCATTCTAAACTGTATAAAATAAAAAGTTCACTTAGTACACCTCCAAAACATATTCTAAAACACATAGAAATATTAACTAAGTATGAAACGCAAATAAGATTATTTAGTTCTATGAATAAGAATGATAAAAATGGCAAAATAAAGTTTATTCATTCAATGCAGTTCTCGGGCAAAATCAGATGTAGGCCACTGGTAAACAATCTCTTTATAGAATGCTTGGATTTTTCCTTCATCTGGAATGTATTTCATCAGTTTATTTATGTCGTTAATTTTTTTTTATATTCATGGATACGTTGCACTGGTTCATTTGGGAATGACATAAGCAGTTTCGTATTGTTGTTTAATCAAAAAGTGTGACTGTACTATCCATTAATATAAGGATTGCTGATGACAACATCCTTATGATTGAAACGGCATGAAAACTACATGAACTGCGAGATCTTAAAAGTGAATTTCTCTTTCTTTGGAACTTTAAGCCTATTTATTAGAAAGCATTGTATTTTTATATTAAAAAAAAATTTAAATATTAGGGTATGTAGCTTGAAACACTTAACTAACTCCTCTTGATATGAACGATTTTTCCTTTCCGGTTTTTGTAAGTGAAACTTTTACCTCTAGCTTTCTTAATAATGTTGCACTTGTAGGCAAAGGATATCTTAAGCCCTTACTTTCGTTTCTTTGGTATTTTATTATCATTTATATCGAAGCTAGAATCATTTTCCAATCAGCGAACTATACGATAAAATGAATAAACATTAAGATTTACTAAGCAAGAAGAACAAACACCGTAATAGCAAAACACGTGTAATGAATGTACACTGGACAGAAACCGAAAAACCTCTGCTGATAGTGAAAGCGAAACTATGCTCATCTTCTCGGTTCCAGCGTTGTGGCTTGTATTTGAGAAACCTCATAAGTCACTGCCTTATGGGCTTTCTTGAATAAATGTAAACATTCATATGAGATAATCCAGTGTAAAATGACCCGTCTCATTATGTTTTGCTTCCGAAAGATGCATCTACCTCTGAAGAATTGATTTTTTACCGAAAACTCGATTTCGACAAAAAAGTTACTTATGGAGTATTTTAAGCAACCGATTCATTTAATAAAACATTATTTTATTTTGCATGATGGTAAACTATTATACAGAAGTATCTCAAAAACTATTAATTCAATTCAATTTTATTAATTGATAAAATCTCTATATCTCTGTTAGATTTTTATCAACTCTTAGTATTTCACACGAATTTTATTTTAATCATATTTATTTCACATGAATCATAAGAAGTAAATTACACTCCAGAGATTAGACTAAATTAGTAATTAACATTGTCGATCAAGATCTATTGACTTATTATTTAGTGTTCGAAGCTTTGCTACTTCCACAAACTAACTAATTGATAATTGAAAATAATAAGCTACAAAGCGGGAGTGTTTGCATTAATCCTATAAAAATGTTACCGCTAAAAATCCTTTAGAAAGAGGAAGAGTATGCATTTTCTGAAACGCCCGCTATGAGTAAAATTATTTACTTTAATTAAAAGAAAAATATGAATAATCCTGGAAAGTATTTTAAATAAATGATAAGATGATTCGAGACAGTGATTCACGTTTTTAAAGATTTTTCTTTTGAACTTATGTGAAGTAAATTGCACTCCAAATAGTTTTAAAGAATCAATCTCTCGTAGTTATGCGAAAACGTAATTCTTCCTAAACAATGTTGGACAGGAATTCTAAAGTTTAGAAAGGAGCAACGAAAGGAATGGAATCTATGAGAGTAACTTGAAATTTATAAGCTTAAGGTTGCGAATTAAATCCGTTCATGCTACGTAATATTTTCTTAACGTTTAAAACGACTTTAAATTACATATTTCATAACTGTAAATTAAATATGTTTTGTTTTGAAATTACGTTACTAAGTGTGCAGTTTATTCATGCATGATTTTCCGTTTTAAACTATTTGAACATTTTTCTGAACAAAACTTCGTTAATGTGATTAAACTGTGAATATGTATGTGCACACATTGTAGAATAGTTTAATAGTCATGTTTTTCATAAGTGTTTTCTTATATTATGTGCATTAAATGCTTAATATGAATGAAATAATATCTATATATATATATATATTTAATTTATGTGTTGCTGTATCAATTTAGTTTTATCACACATTTTCAATGACATTTACTACAAAAACTTTAATTTTGCCGATTTGATTTTTATGAAAAAAAATGCTTCATTCAAAAAGAAAACTTATAATAAAAATATGTATCGTCGGTGCTTTGAAATTGTGTTTTTTTTACGTAATCAAGTATAAATGTAATAGAAAGGAAAAGTAGTCAAACCTACGAAATATAAAAATACTAAATAGTATTTTAACTTTTAATAAAAAAACAATAATTCATCGTTAATAAATACAAATAATTTTGATGTATAAGTACTGGGAAAAAAACAATACATTTTCGAAATCCAATTGCAAGATTGATAATTGTTCTTTATTGATTGAATGTTTTTGTAACATGACTTGACGGGTCGGATACTAAAATAATTAACTAAATAACATTTAAGAAAGAAATTAAATTACTCAGCAGAAAAATGAAAAAATTGCTTTTTATTTCAAATTTTAAAGTATAAAAAAATATTGTTTATAAAGAAAGCAATCACTATATATTTTCTGTTCTTAAAAAAATTGGACAAAGAAATGTTTATTAAATTGATAAAAGAAGAAAACTATTCTTTAAATTTATTTACCTCGAGGATAGCATTTGTTATCTATTTTTTATTATAATGAAAATAAATTAATCAAAGTTAATAAAGTAGAAATAAAATTTAAATAAGTAATTAACAAGAAAATTATAGAAAATGCTATCGTGGCATTTCAAAAACCTGTGTCGTTTACCTATGATATGTACAAATTTATACTACTTCCCCCCCCCCCCCATCACTAAAATAACATTCTAATAAAGAGCAAGATTCTACGATTAATAAAGAATATTCGTCAAAATGAATGTGCATTACCGATTTCATTCAACAATCTTCTTTTCTACTAAAACTTCTCACATCATCCTAGAAAACGAGTCAAAAAGAGTGATTTGAAGCATCATTCAGATAGCTTAAACCTTTTTGAAACATCGATTTTAGAATCCTTTCTTTTAATAGCCCTCACTTGAATTACTGAACGATCAGCGCTCGTAACTCTTTTCTTAGGATTACCCAAATCCGATACCATAAATCTCGCAGAATTCGATCCAAACTAAGATTTAAAAGTACTTAATTGGCGATTCTTAAAGAATAAGTTTAGATCAATAGACACAGAAAACTTAATGGACTGATAAAAGCGGTAAAACTTAATAGAAGGAACAAAGGGCAGTGTTCACCAACTTACGCTTTTAATGAATGATGTCGGAACAGAGGCTAACAAAAGGCCGCCTCATTACAGCTCAATGCAACGACATCTTCAGTAAAGTTTAGAAGTAAGAGCTGTTAATTATGAAGCGTTTGCGTAATCATCATTTATATACTGTCCACGGTATATTCAATGGAGGGTGACTTTGCAGTCGGCGTGTCTTAACTAATAGCGTTTTAAAATCCCCGCGAGTCCATACATCGTCAGAAATTGCAAAACTAACTGGAATCCATTGATCAATTTATGGTGATCGGGCTTGGAGGATTTAAATTAAGCGATGGGAACAGCTTAGGAAAATTGCGATGAAAAATGAAGATTGGTGAAACTTGGTTATTGCCGGAAAGTATCAGTTAATTTCGTTCGTTTTGAACAGTACTGTTAGTTGAAAAGTGGGTAGGGGTTGCTGGACTGATTTCTGTAGTAAAGGTTTGGAAAAATCAAGAATTTTCTGTGACCTTCAAATTTTTTTATTCGTCTTGTCAAAGAGATCATTATAGGTAACTTTATTTAAGTTAGTTATCTTATCAGTTACTATGAAATTGGAGTGCTGTTAGGAAAAACATCAACTTACGTAAAAATGTTATCCCGAAAGGAAAATTTTGAATATGTTCAGCATTTAAAAAATATGGAGATTCTTTTTTATTGGGTTGAACGTGTTAGTTTTTTAAGTTATTAATTGTGACATGTTAAGTTTACAAGCTTACTCGAATTAAATAATAAGATATAAAATTATCCATATATCATTAAGAGTACGATTTGTTAATCTTTTTTATGAATTAACATATGATCCCAGTAAAAACACGGACGATGGCCGCTTCACGGCTAGTTGCCGGCAGTACTGGGTGGGTGATGGCCACGTAATGCCATCAATGGCACACTCGCGGTTCGTTACTGGGATACCATCAGCTTATTTTTTCTAGGCCAACCTCTTCTTGTCCGTTGATGGCCATCCAGCACTTTAGTAATATAACTGGTGGCAACGGTTACGTCATCGTATCGTGGCTTCTGCGCATGCGCATGATTGTTTTGAACTTTCGTAAACACGACTTTTTTTTCACTTGATTTTCTAGTAGCCATTGCATGCAGACAAAATTGCTGCGTTTGTGATATCTTCTGGTTTGGTTGTTGTTTTATGGCGCAAAGGCAACACAAGGGTCAGTGATATCTTCTGCGTCATTATTTTTCTTTTATTTCATTGAAAACGTGAACATCGAACGATTGTTTTTATTTCATTGAAGAAAAAGATCGGGAAATATTCCTCATGGAAGGAAATTGACGTGTAAGTAATACATTTTTTTATATTTTCCCTTATGTTGTATTCAATTGTATGTTACATAGTTATACGATATGTCGTATATACATGAGGACAACATTTATGCACGATATAATGTATATGTGGTTCAGTATGCATCGTGTTGAACGAACATTAACTAATATTCTAGCCTTCAACTGCTGTATGCGGTCTGACAGAGTCATTTTTTGTGGAATGCTTCCATCCCCTAAAATATTTCATCTTTGACTTTAAAATTATTTTCCCGATACTATGTTTCTTAAATTTTAATCTGGTGTTCATTAAATTGTTTGGTGCTGTAGAGACCACATGTTGCCCTTGGGCCAAAAATATCAAATTACCCAACCCCAGCAGTTAAGGGCTAGTTTTGTTTCGAATGTTTTGATATATTTAATGTAAGTGTATAGGTGCATAACCCAAACCACGATTCCTTCCGAATACTAGCTTTTAATTCTTTCCCTCCTTCGTGTTACTTATTTCCTATGTATAACGATTTTTGTACTGCAGATTAGAGCCAAAGATATTTAAAGTAATGTATATAGTCCTTGTATAAATGATTTGAGTATTGTTAGTCAGATTTTTGGTTTTGCTTATACGCTTAACGACTTATTTTTGGGCATAATAACGGGTAATCATGCCGGGAACTACAGCTTAATGTGGATTCCGAACCACAACGAACATCCATGTCTTATCCAGGATTCGAACCCGGCAGCTTTGGCATGCGAGGCCAGAGCGCTAACCACACAGCCACCAGGTCTACGTTGTTAGTTTGGATTAGTTGGTTTTCAATTTGGAAGTTTTTATCTTGTATCCATCTAATGGAACAGTTTCGAAGTTGCTTACTAAAGAGTAAGAACTAATGTTACAGACCACCTAAGCAAGATACTTTTGTCCATCGGTTAGCTGTGGGGATAGTGCTCTCGCCTCGCATGCTAAAGGTGCCGGGTTCGAATCCCGCGTTAGGCATGGATGTTTGTTGTGATTCGGAATCCACGTTAAGCTGTAGGTCCCGGTCTGATTAGCCTGTCACTGTGCATAAAAATAAGGCGTTGAGCGTACAAACCAACCAACTAATGTTACAGAATAATTCCTGTAATAAAATATTACTGATTTTTGCACAAAATGCATTATGTTGTATGCTTATAATAATTTTAGGGGATGTTTCACTACTTGTTTAACATTTGAAGCTAGCAACTTAGTGGAAGAAATTTTGTTAGAGTAAACAAAAACTAGATAGGTATGTTTGTAAGGTGTCGAAAGACATTGCTTGGTGAAGTTACTCAAAATTGAAAACATTATTAATATTTGTATGTATAGGAATGATTTTTTTTCAAAGTTTTAATTATAGTAGAGAATTGAATAACAAATGGGAAAATAACTGGTTGGTTGTTTTTAGATTATCTGGCGTCGTCAGCAACACGAGGGTTATATTGCGCCAAAACATTAGTCATTTGACAAGCCAACATACATTTACAAACATCCATGCCTTACACGAGACTCGAACCCACAATCTCGTTGTCTAGAAGCTAGTATGCTAACCACTATACCATTTGGTTGGCGGAAATATAACTGGAAAAGGTATATTTCTCTATTATAGTAACTTCGTCAGGGGGTGACTACTATAATCAACGCCAAAATACGAGAATTTCTCTGTATATGTCATGGCAAAACTTAGTTGGTTTTAACTTAAATTTGTTTACAGAGGTCTTTTTTTTTTTTTAATTTGAATTTAGATTCATTTGGCATGTGTTTCAAATGCTATAATGCAAAAGCATAATAATTAGTGGTGCTATTAAAACACCTAATGAAATAACTGTGAAGCTGATAAAATAGTTCCAAGTTCCTGACTTTCCTTACAAGTCATTTCTTTAATTGAATTAAATAAAAAGTTAATATTTTCAAAACTCATTTTAAGTAAGCAAAATTATATTGCAGAATCAATATATGTTTTATATTTTCAAAGCATTAGTGGAGTTGCACTTTGTTTTTCAAAGGGTATTTTATTACCTATTTGGTAAAATTAAAATCCAACCTACTTAAATCAGTGGAAACTTTTCCATTATTCTTCCATTCGAGCCCCTTCCGAACCAACACTTCAAGTCCCCCCCCCCCCCCAAAAAAAAAGCGCGCGAAAATTAGTGGATCGTTCCTGTCTTTCTTTCCACTCCTCTCCTTGCCTTCCCTCAGCGTAATTTGCTGCAAAACGCTCTTTTCAAATCGTTAAGAAAAAAAAGTTTTAGTCTTTCTGACAACTGTTCTTTTCAGCTACGCTATTTGGACGCTATTTTTTAAATGCATACAGATCATTGACATCTTTGAACTTGGGTCTCTTGTCAACTTGCTTTCCGGGAGTTCCGAACCTTTCATTAGGAACATTAAGATTAAAAATCAAACTAAACATTAATTATTGCATTGCATGAATGTATTTTATCCTAGTGGGCTCCCTGCCCTGTATGTAGCTTCACAAATATGAGTATAATATCATTTTAAAGCTACTAAGTTTGAAAAAGCTGGTATTTTCAATCAGCACAAAATTTGAAATAGAAAGTTTTAAATGAATTACCTGAGATACATATGTTTTAAATACAGAGTTAAATCTCATACAAATCTGTTTTATTTAAAAGAAGTTAATAATAATTGCATGATTTGATTTTGTAAAAGAACTTTTGACTTGGAGAAGTCATTGATACTCTGTTTCTTTTATGCAAACTTACTATTGAATGTTTAAATTAATAACATTTGTGAAATCGCTATCATGAGTATGTACTTAATATAATAGTATATTTCTATTTCAGCTGCTATCAGCCAAACACAAGCTACGATTTGTTGGTTAGTTTATACGCTCAACGACCTATTTTTCTGCACAATGACAACTAATCAGGCTGGGACCTACAGCTTTACGTGGATTCCGAACCACAACGAACATCCATGCCTAATCCAGGATTCGAACCCGGCAGCTTTGGCATGCGTGGCCAGAGCGCTAATCGTACAGTCATCAGATGGGCCACAAGCTACATAAATGACTAAACAGGCTGAGATGGAAGAGATACCTAGTTAAAAGTGGTGGCTTACAACAGCGCTTGACAGGAACGGGAGAAGGTTACTGTCGCAACAAATCGAATAAATGACATTTTACCCTAATTTATAATAAATAACAATAAATTTAATCCACGAATTGAGAGCAAAGTGTCCTTGTTTTGTCTTTATTTTACAATTGCTGTTTTGTTAAGGTTCTTTCAATAATTGTTGAAATAATGGGATTTGCGTGGGAGATTATGTTGATACATAACATGATGTAAATTACTTGTAATTCTGACCAAAATTCATGATATAAGTTATTAATAATTGTATCACTACACATTTTCTACCCTTGATGTTTTGAATTATACTTTAAAAATTTGGATAATCTTTATGCAGGAGAACTTCTGAAAAAATTAAGTGGAGGCTGAACATAAATTGGAAAATTATTTGGTTGCAAAAAAAACCTTATAGATAGTGCTTGAAAAGAATAGTGTAGAAGTAAATGGAAGATATTTAAACATGGTGTGTTTGTTTAAAGAATTGACAAGTTTCTTCCAATAATTACAGCAATTAATGTAATTTGAATTGTAGATCAACATAATGCAAATTTTCTAGTTTCATAATTCTATTATTCAAGATAATTATTATAAGTAACTGGTAAAAATAAAAGTTACAAAAATCTTATAATCCATGCCACTTATTTAATTTGGATTATATATTTTAACTTTCTGTAATGAGATTTTTTGTGTTGTGTTAACTAAATCTCTTAATGCTTATCTTTTTCAAGCCCAATTGATGTTCACTTCCCATTTAGTGCATTTTGCATGAGCATCATCTTTTTGTTCCCATGTGGATAAAAGTAGGGAACAAAAAGATGATGCTCATGCAAAATGCACTAAATGGGAAGTGAATATCAATTGAGCTTAAAAAGCAGCCTGTGGAAAGCGAACCATTATTAGTTTGTCGTGGGACTGCTAATTTCAAATTAATAATATAATGCGAATCTTTAGCTGCTCGTTGTAGTGTTGTAAAGGGCAATCGACATTATAAGGCGAACTTTCATCGAGTCGATGTGGGATTGCGGACGGCAGACAGAAAACTGATATTGGGGCACTGTTGGGCCGTTGAAGGCAACAGCAATGTTTATGTTTTGCCTAAGCGGCGGCTCAGACAAAATTTTCTTCCACTTAAGGCTGTCAATTGTAGGGCCACTGCTGTACACTTGCGGTTTGGCCAGTAGTTGATGCAGGGGAAGCAGTGGGTAAGTGAAGGCTGGCCATTAAGGCTGGCCAGACATCAATTAGTAAGTCATCATCAGTAAGGGCCAATTTCCGGCCCTTACTGCTGGCCCAAGTGTAGGC
Source organism: Linyphia triangularis (assembly GCA_963978545.1). Lineage (NCBI taxonomy): Eukaryota > Metazoa > Arthropoda > Arachnida > Araneae > Linyphiidae > Linyphia > Linyphia triangularis. Next base: position 31,720,000 of record OZ021725.1, on the reverse strand, counting down.
CAGACGGTCACTTTTATGCACTGAAAAGTAAAGGCAATCCGCTAATGGTCCAGAAGTTTAGGTGATGGCCACAGTCAGTCGTCCACTGCTGGCCCAGATGATTTTTTTTACTGGGATATTAATTCGTGTAATCTGCATTATCATGAATTGCATGAACTGGACACTAAATACTAAAATGAAACTATTTATACAAATGTATAATCTGTGATGTTCCACTAGTACAATTTATTTATTACTATAATGCCAACACTCTATTTTGTTATGAAGCTAAGTAAGTGATGTTCAATCCATTATGTGTCTTGTTGTTCTAGCTAATAACACTGGGAGAATTCATGACCTAAAATACCTATAGTTAAGAAATTTTGTAATAATTCCACTCAAACTTTCAATGTTCAAAAATCACATTTTGGCGCAGTTGCTCTTGTGTTAATAAATTTCAAGAAACTAGTCAAAAAGTAAATTATGCATTAATATTACTTTTCAATTTGATATTGACCAACAGTTATAATATTTGGGGGTCGGAATACTAATTTTTTCTCTCCTAATACACAACGCTCTCTAGTATAAAATAGTTGTATTTATACATTTTTGTTTTACTTCTATGCTAACAAAGAATCAGTTTACATTATTTTGGTATGCTCTTCAAAGCGCATTGAAGTTAAACTTCGTTTTATTAGAAACAAAACAAAATATTTTAAATAAATAAAAAGTAGGTAAACAAGTTTTTTATTTAATCGCAAAGAGTACACTTCGGATAAAAATTATTGGTAAGTTATTATTTATTATATCATTATTATATAATTATCAAAATGTTTTTATTAACAATCGGGTATCCATTTGGATGATTGATTACTTCACGAAGTTTTCTTAAAAATGGGAAGTGGATCTCCGTATGTATTTAATGACAGTTCACTGAAATAAAAGACCTTTACAATAACTTTGAGTGAATTCCAAGCAAAACGACACTGACATGTCACGAAATATGAAAGGTTCCACAACTATGCTATTATATCTTCGGTAAGCTTAACTAATGAATTTTCGATTTCTGATAAAATTCTTTTCAAAATAACTATTTGTTAAAGTTGACAACGGTCTATTGCAAAGATAGCTGGCTTTATCTTTGTGAAGGAAAACCCATAATTATCAATATAATTTAATCGAAAATACTGTTTTTAAACAGTAAATTTTCTTTGAAGTAAGCTAATGGTTAAGCTCAATTTTTCAGTATAAAATTCAAAAGTTAAGTAATAATATTTAAAATTACATTTTTTTTTTTGCTCTTCATTTTATGTGAATTTGTATCCTTATTTGTACTTTATTCCATGTGAATAAGTGAATTAAAAAATACACAAAAAAACTTGGTAAAGAAACAAAAATGCAAATTTCTTTTGATAAACACAAATGTATTTGTGGTTCCTTCACTGAATACCATTCTAAAACTATTCTTGAAGCATATTTTGTTTTGGGTCTATTACAGCTATTAGTTTTAGTTTTGACTTGTAATAAAACTTCAGTAACATTTAATATTCGACTTTAAAGAATCTCATAAATTCATATACTTTTAGAATACAAAAGTTGATAGTACTGATTGAGTCTTTAGTTTTGTAAACATACTTTTGTTTTAAATTGTTTTTTCATGTACAGTGTGGCCCTAAGTAAACTATATTTTTTAAAGTCGATTAGTGCTTGTTCTATTGAATATATTTTCATAAAATTTGATATGCATGAGATTAATAATATGATTAAATATTACCTGTAAAAAAAAAAAAAAAAAAAAAAAAAAAAAAACGATTGCATTTTTGCCAGCATATGAAAATGTAGCTCTTCAAGTACATTTATGGAAGTTAAATTTTCAGGCTCTTATATTTACCACCAGGACTACTGCTATTGAAATTTTGCACCGAAATGAAAATAATTCACTAAATTTTAATTTTTTTACTTTCGATTACTATATGTTAACATAGGGCAATGAGAGTATTGTTTTCCATCCGAATTTTTTTATTTTATTTCTACACGTTTTGGAATAACCTGAGTTCCAAAAACTGGTTTAGAATTTTTTTTTTGTCGGTATGTCTGTGTGTACGTGGTAAGCATTACTCCCTAACAAATTTCATTACAATGTTCACATTTGATGTGCGGGTTAGTGAAGGCCATGGGACCTACCATTAAGGTTTTCATCACAACTGCGCATGCGCAATGCTCATAAGGTTGAAATCATGAAAAAATCACTGTTTTCAGTAATTTCTCAAAATTGACTCGAATGATTGTGTTTAAAATAAATCTTCTACTGCCTCTTAAGGTGTTCTAAACGTCCCCAACTCCGAAATTTTTGTAATAATGCGATAAAAGCATACAAAGTTGAAAAAAGAGTACCTTTAACACTGAGTTCTCTACCTTTAAACATCGTCCATCAATGATCGATTTTTTCTGTTTCACGCTTAAGAAAAGACAATATAATGTCTATCGAATAACATCGCCAATTTTGCCATTATGGTGGTTTTTTTTCCTCTTGTAAAAATATTGCCAAAAATATAGCCAAACTGACCAATGTTTGTGTGAGGTTGACCACAATAACAGATGAATAAAAGCCAAACCCACTCAATATCTCAATATTTACACACCAACAAGAATGAAGTTTGAGAGCCGAGTGCTGCCACAACAGTTTCAACGTTCATACGTAATCACTGGGATGTTCCATTACATAATGAGTTGTAAAAAAAAAACCAGACGTTGATTTACAACATTTTAAAATGAGGGAAAATATGAATGTGGTAAATAATACTATATGAAATTTGAATGCAATGACCAATATTGTAATGCATTTGAAAGTTGTACATTGTTCCATACCCCTAGTTATTATAGCATTATTGTCCTAGAATCAAAATTTTCAAAAATAAAAGTATTTTAGGTTTATTAAAAGACAGTAATTCTTTTTTATCTTATAAAGATACTTTCCTTTAGCTCAGTAGTACGCATTCAAAGTTTTTCACAGATATTTGTATTTCTATACATACTCCACTCTGCTCTAAACAGTCTCACTCATCCTGTATTTCATGATATATATATATATATATATATATATATATATATATATATATATATATATATATATATATATATATATATATATATATATACTGTAAATTACCAATATTGTTCAGTGTTAGTCACACAAAGATAAACTGTTACGATGAAATTACAACAAAAATATTACTACATTTTAAACTAATTATCATTACTTAAATATAAATGAAACTATACATCGCAGCTACAGTATTATTTATCATCATAATAGAAATTTAAAAATTAAGACTGCTTTAGACTAATCCAAAACCAATAACTTTGATGTAGAGTAAGTAACCAACTGACTAAATAAACTAATATTTTTCTGACATAACAAATTTAAATAAATCGCTTGGGGAGATATTCTGCCTATAGTTTATTATTTAATGCCTATAGTCTATTGTATGCCTATAGTTTATTATTTAAAATTTAGCTTTTAAAGTTATTTTAAAAAGATAATTTTTAGCTTTTTTTCTAAAGTTATTTTTAACTTTTAAAGTTATTATTTCATCAAAGCAAACACAGAAAATTTCCTCGTTTTCGAGTGAGTCAATGCATAGATTTCGCCTTTGCTTACTATAGCCATAAAATCTTTACATATGTAATTATATTTAACATTTCTCATTCTAAACTTTATTTCTTAAACAATCAAATGACGTTTTACTTTAAATATTATTTTTTTATACGTGATTAATGCAGGGATTAACACAAATTAAATAAATAGATCAAAAATGCTTATTTTTATCGATTTTCAGTAACAAAAGAAGATTATTTAGAAAGGAAGAGACAAATAAAAATAATCGACATTTCACCCACACATATCAGCTTCATATTTTTATTTTCCTTAGCATGGCTTTCTTTCAGAAATTTGGTTAAGAAGATTTTTGTAATTTGACAAGGAAATTCTCTCAGTGCAAATGTTAGAAGTGCGAGCTCTCTTAAGGTAATCTTTTAATCTCTCCCCGTTGTAATTACTGAAAAGACCATAACAGTAATCTTTTCACTTGATGGGAAGCCTGGAAGTGATTTTATGCTGCAGTTTTCTGAATTGTGAATCTTGGCTCTTTGCATCAAATTAATTTCCTTTAATATGTTAAACATTGCTTAAAGAAATATTTTTCATTACTGATCGAGTTGAAGTATAATTTTGTAAATTCAAAATAAATATTCGAAATAAATAATTGTTATGTTTTAATTTGAGCGACGCATGCTTTTAACGAAAAACTAATACTTTTAAGTTAAGGATTAAATGCTAATGTATGGATATCTCTCAATAATATCTCAAACATACTGTCAAATTTTTTAAAGTTTTTAGGTATGTAAATAAAAGTTGATTAGTATTGCAGTTTAAAAACATAACTTTTTTAACTTTAAACTTCTTACAAATACGAATAAATATAGTTAGCCATTGAATTAATACAAATAAAAAAATTATTTAATTTATTTTTAAATGTTTATTTTCTACGCACGATTCAATTTATTACTTGTAGAAAAAAAAAAAATTGCAAATGTGTCTTCATTATGTGGTCTATATATAATGTGTGTTTGTGCCTTTTATTGCAGGTGAGAAATTTCTACATTTTTTAAAAATTGAAATCAAAGAAAAGTGTAGGATAATTGATGAATAGGATTTTTTTTTTTTAATTTTTTTTTTTTAATCGAGGTAATTTTATTCAAAGTAAAAGCTTTCTGCAATACTTATGTATATGTAAAAAAAAAAAAAAAAAAAAGATTGCATGCACAGATTTGTGAAAATAAAATAGAAAATGTATAAAAAAAATTATCAAAGGTAAAACTTTGATATTTTTTTATGTTGTCATATATGATGTTATATATTGAAATAATACTAGAAAATAGAATTCTGTGAATGTTTTTTTATAAGTATGGAAATTAAATTCGTTACAAATTTAAATAGCTGATTCAAAATGGTTCTGGAGATAAATCATTTAGAATTAGCAAAATCTCTGAAAAACACTAATACACGAAAGAGTCTTTAAAGTTCCTTGAAAGTTTTACAATTACGTAATATTCGACAAAAATAACGTTTAAAACAATGCACAACAATATTACTATTAAAAATATTTTTGACCATTGGAGGAAAAAGATAAAAGCTTCATTCTATTTCGAAATGTATTGACTTTTTTTAAAGCAGTAAATGTATGCTTCTTGATGAAATTTTGCTGCGAACGGCCAACAGAAACACGATAGGGCACACGGAGGGAATTTGCACATAGAAAACATATAAAATTGCCTGTGATGGCATCCATGTGAAATTTAGCCTCTGTCATAAGCAAATTTCCACACTGCACCGCGATTGCGTTTTTGTTGGCCGTTCGCAGAGCTGTTTTTGCACGTGCACAACGCCGTTTTTTTGTGATACACGTAACGTTCCAACTCTCTTTGGGGTTTTCGTATGCCCTGAGCATTTTGTGACAGGGAAAGTAGGTGTTTCGATTCGAAAATTTCAAATTTCTGTTACTATAACCGTAACTGTGAGCAACCATTTCGTTGCCATTCACAGAATCCAAAGCTCATATAGCTGAATAATTATACATGAAATCTATTCTCGATCTGTTGAATGGAACGGAAGCTAGAGGTCCATATATTGGCAAAGTTTCTATATGACCTCCCTGTATTTTAATAGCAGTAAGAGTTAGATAGCAAAGATTATAAATGTTGAAATTGTTCTAGTTATGCATTGAAAACTTAAACACGTTAATTAGGTAATGGTTTTATAAAATTAAAAATTAATTATTTTGCAGTAGTCAAGTAAAAATATTTTAATGGCACTTACAAAAATATTCCATATTAAAAAATTACCTTTGCAAGGGTTAAATTACAAACTTTCGTTGTTGGACGTCTATTAAATTACAAACTTTCGTTGTTGGACGTCTATTAAATTACAATTTCACATTTTCATTAATGTCATAAATTTATTTTTATTTGAAAGTACAAAAAAATTAACGCATGAAAATGAGATCTCAATTTCTTTCCTTTTTGTTTTTAATATTTAAATATTTGCTTTTTTTAAAGCCGAGTTTTTGAATATATTAGGAGCAAGCTCCATTTGAACTCATTGTCAAAGCGCGAATAATTTGCAAGTCTTTCCTTTTATTTGCCTTATAAAGTAAATCTTTGGAAATGCTTTCAATTAAGTCATTAATTAATGGATGTATTAAATATGTTTTGTTTTAAGAAAGAAGTTTTTTCTATATCTAATCTGCATATTCTTTCGCTGCTCAAAGAAATTGTGATTAAAATCTTTCACGTGGAATTAATTTCTTGTACCATCACTTAACATGTGCATATATTATTGTCAAACTAGGTGTAAACTAATTTAAAATCTTGTTGACAAGTTATAAAAAATTTAATTGCTTGGAATTTTTCCCAGGGTTAATAATTTTTCAAGTTTCTGCTAGTAGTGTTTGAAAATGGGATGAAAGAGTTATTTAATTATAAGCTTTCACTGTTTAGCCTTCAAAACACTACAAAGGAACTCAAACTGTGATGAATAGCTAAAAAATTTTAAGATTACCATTGCCACTAAGAATCAATATACTAAAACAAAGAATTATAAATTTAATTATTGAGCTATAACTTATTTTATCTCCTCTTGTCTCCTATTAAACAATTAAAACGTTTGGAATGTATAACTAGTTTTCATATTAATTTAACGAATTTATACTTGCAATATCATTGTTCCCCTAAGAATTTCAAATTTGAAACTCATTCTTGACTAAGAATCAAAGACACTTCTACTACTAGTAATATTGAAATAGTAGTACCTAGTTTAATAGAAAAAGGTTTTTGGAAACGCGTTTTTCGAACAAAAAAGAGGTTTAAGGCTACATCATTTAGGCAGTGTAAAACATAACACTAATTGTGTATTGTTTTTATATATTAAAATTATACTTTTCAATCAGTTTTTTAAAACAAAATTTATACCTGTGTATTGATTGTTTAAAGAAGTACTTATGAAACGAAAGTAATAAAGCTTGTTTCATAAGAAAACCATTGCTTAAAATTATTTGACTTAAAATATATTCCACTCTAGGAACAAATGCACAATGTACATAATAATCAAATAAATATTATATTTTGTGTTAATATATTTGATAGATAAAATTATTAATTTCATTGGGAGATGAAGTTCGTAATTAAAAAAACTCCATTGAGGAGTTAATAACTAATGGTTAAAAAAAAGTTTTCGATTTTTTAAAAAAATGGACAGAAATATATTTAACACGGTATATAAAGAAAGCAAACGTTTATTACTAGCTAGATGCGTGGTCCTGCTTTACAGAGACCCGTCATTGTGTATAAGGTCTCAGTGTTTGACCTCTGGAACCAGCCTAGCTTCGCTCAATAAAATTTTCATTGCTATACAAGCATAAGCTTGTCAAAATGTTCATTATTATTATTATTAGTTCCAATTTATTAGAAGAACACTGTCGAGAAATATAGAAGTTTTCCCTGTCAATACAATAATACAATACCACTTATGCTTCTCAACCCATTTCAAGAAAACCAATAATACTAATTCCTTGAAACCAATTTTAACATTCTGTTTGTAAATAGCAAAATTAGTAAACCAAAACCACTTGTTTTTAAAATTTCAGAACTCTAAGCGTATTGGAAGTTACTTCATAAAAAAAAGAGTAAACAATGGAAAAAATAATTAACAAACCAAATTAAAATTTTAGCTATCTGTTTGTCAAATATACAGATAGTAGACCAAAACTTCTTGTGTTGAAAATCTTATAGCTACGCTTCTTTGAAGTCGCTTTCTATGGATCCACAATCAAGCAGAGATACACAGAGGTTCTTTGATTTTTGATTACTAATATAGTAACCTGAAAGTTATAACGCTTGAATAAAAAATAAACAAAAAATAATTGTTTCATATGTTCTTGAAATCAACGAAATATTGACAATTCATATAAGAAATTGCGATTTTTAATGAAACATGTTTGTTTAATTGTGTTCAAGTTTTTATGTTAGTTTCTTTTTGTATAATCTGCATTGGTTTGTCAAAGGTTAAGCTGCTATCGTAAACGAATAAACAATTACGTTTCTTTGTTTCTGAAATAGGTTTATTTTAATATTAAATGTATGTCTATTCAAAACCATGTAGGATATAGTAACGTAACTAGAATGATGAGCAGTCATTGTAGAATCTTTAATAATTACTGTAAGTACTGGTGTGATGGCCTCTCCTAATAGCATTGCCCTACTACGAAACATATTTTATAACTAATATTTATGTGCTTCATACCTCCAAAAAAATCTAAGATTTGTTATACTAAATTTAATATAGATACTGCATATTGAATAATAAATATGTCTAATATCAATATATAGATCTTTCACTTAGTTGCTACAAATTAAATTATTAGCATCATTATTGCTAAAATAATTTTCAAGAAATGCCCTAATCTTTCCAAATTTTTTCGTTCATTGAAAAAAAAAACGAAAAAAATTGCCCTATAAAACTATTTTACGAAGATAATATATATAGTATAGTAATTTATTTAATCCAAACAGCATTTTAAATTAATCCAATGTTTATTAATCTAATTTTTTTAAATGTATAACATTAAATAAAAACAAAACACCTTTCTTCAAAAGCCTGTTTTACATTCGCTCCTTAAAATGTATCTTTAGAATTGGAAACAATGCTTAAAATAATCTTTCTTGGCAATTAACTCCAACATTTGAAATAATATACGTTATATAGTTTCTAATCAGTGACTTTAAAAGATTTAATATTTCTGCTAGTTAAAATATATGATTTTGATAGAATTTTTGTGCTCTAATTTACAAGTTGATAATTTTCCATTGCACCACAATCAGTTAAAAAGAAAGAAAAGTTAAATATAGTTATTTATTTGAAATCAAAATAGAATTGAGCGTTCTTAATTTTATGTACATTTTGTTCTCAACATAGGTCAATATTAAATATTATAACCTAGTTTCCAGAATAATGAATAAATTGTAGAAAGAAATTGTTGCCATTTCTATCTTTCTGACGAACTTCTACCTAGACAAAATATTTATATCGAGATAGGTGTTTACTCAGTTAAGTGAAAAAAATATGAAATTGACATATAAATAAGCATATTATGTTAACCCTAACAATTAAAAACAAGTATTATTTTATATTCCCTTTATTTATTTCAAAAAAATTAGTGTATCATAAGAAAAGCATTATAATATTTTAATTAATAAACAGAAATGTGCGAACGTTAACGTTACGGTAAGTAAAAAGGAGTTAGGGCCATAAGAACATTTGTAATCCTAGTAGTCTATTAGTATTAGATAATATAAGAATGTTTAGTTGTCTATGGTTAATGCAAATAAAATACTTCTAAATAATATTTAGAATGATACCTTAAAAATTCAAAGTTTGTATGATCAATTAGTAATTTAAAAATTTATTTCATATAATTGTAAATAAGTTTGATATTTAAAGCTCTTTTCTCGTATAATAAAATTATACATAAACGAAATATTTTCATTTATAAAATTGAAAAATAAAAAAAAGTAAAATAAAATACATAACCAATTTCTATACAAAGATATTTATTGATCTTTTTTGTTATTTTCACTGAACATCTGCGAAATTATTTACACTCATGAAATTTAGTAATTGATACATAAATGCATGAATATACAGCTGTCCAGTTGAGCACATAATATTTGATATGGCTATCAAGAAGCAACATTTAGTTAACAGTCACTTTATCCAACAAACATTGCTATTAGATACAATTATTAACGACATTATTAAATGAACGATATGTATATGTGCATAATTATCCTGTTTAATTTTTTGAAAGAATAGCATTTACTCTGAAGAGTTTTTTTCTATACCTCGTGGATTAAAGGAAAATGGCGACCTATGACTTAAAAATTAATGCGAAATATTTATAATTTATTTCAAAATGAATCTTTGACACAAAGTGATAGCTGATAAATAGAAATTCTAATCATTTTACAAATAAATATTCTATTGAACAACAATATATTTTGTTGCTCTTACTATAATTATAAGCTCTGTTCCCTTAAATAGCAAATGAAGGGCTTTGTGGGAAATCATCTTAATAGTAATAATTTAGTGATTTTGAAACAATCAGCTTAAACTCTTCTTTTAAGTTACTTAATTCAATCACTGTTTGCAAAGAAATAGTGTTGGGATTTTATTGACTCGATATATCCAATGATGGTTATGATGGGGAAGAGGGGTGGGCAAGGAGGCGAAGGACCCCTCACATTATTTAAACTTTTATTGATTTTATCAGTGATATTCTCAATAATTCTTAACTTTCTGCCGCCAACCACTTTTACAATTTTTGATACTCATGATCACCACAAGAATATAGTTAGTCCAGAAGCAATGCACAACTTGTTCCTTAGTGTCATTTAAGATACTTCGTGTATGTCCGATATCTAATCATACTTTTCGACCAAATTTGAACATTTTCACTTTTTATCTGAAGTGAAAATTGATTTTTGTCTGCACAAAATGATATAAGATTTATTATTGTTAGCTTTCTTGAAATGTTTTTACTATATATTTTTAAATATTAGTCACTTTCTGTAAAAGTCGTTAAGTGTTCACTTTGGATCTAATTTATCTAAAAACAATGTTTTACAATAAAAAGAACACTTTCTCAAAACTCACTTGCCTAATTATTTTCAAATCTTTTTAAAAATACTTTGTTTTAAATTTACAATGTGAAAAAATTGAAAAAAAAAATGTGAAAAAATTATACTGAAATTTTAGAAAGTGCTTTATAGCAACAGTTATAATTCTATAATTCATAAAAGCTCATGTTGAATTTTTTAAAACCTTTGAATTAACACTTCTAAAAATAAATACATTTTGTTGAATATATGTTTTAGAGAACGTTCCTTATATAAATGTTATTTTAATATTACCTTTTAAATTACCTATCTAAAAACACGAATAAATATTATTATATGAATAAAACTTAAAGGTAGAACATCAATATCATGTTATCATGAACAAAAGTGATCATAAAACAATGTAATACAATTAATTATTATTATTATTATATTTTTTCAAATAGTGATTTACATAAAAAAAATATACCTACACTCATATTTTAAGTATGGAAGCTGTCACTCAAAGTTTTAAACTTGTTCTTCTAGTATCTTCGCTCCAGTGTCTGTTGTCCATTTTGTTTTTTATTATCCAACTGGGACGGAACTTTTTTCAGTACGATTATGTCTGGGACTCTTTTTAAGAGGTGATTTCGAATCTCAACATTTCTTGCACATTTTCGAATTGAATTCTTTCATCCAATGCAATTTTTTAACTCAACTATTAATGTCACATGCTGCCTCAATGAGTCCTTACTCGGAGACGACATTAAGTATACGTGTAATAATAGCTTCTTCTACAGAAAACTGAATTATTAGAAGAAGGAATTTATTGTAAATTCTTTAGGTAAAGCAGGTCATGTTATGTCTTTCTAGAATCTAACAATCCCTTTTAAATCTCGTTTTTTTTTTTTTTTTTTTTTTTTTTTTTTTTAAATATATCACTTAACACAATCTTTTGCTATGTTTTTCAAATATGCAACACTAATATTTAAATGAAGTTATCATTAATTTGTGCCGTATAATAACATTTAGCTGTTGCTAATATTTTTATGTCAACTATTGATGCGAAATATTTATTTTAATGCGCTGATGATACTTAGGGAAATATTATTATGTAATTTAAATTAATTTTTTACTCCTGAATTTAAGAGAAGTATCTGTTGGTCTAAAGATACATTCATTATTGCTCAGAATTTAAAACAATAATGGTATAGTATGTCCACTATTTACTATACCCATAAAAAGTCTACATATGTACTTAACTTTCTAAATTTAAAACATTAATAAATTTACTATTTTATTAGTTGTAATACATGTAAAATCTCAAAAAAGTATAGTGATTATTCTTTATAGAAAACAAGTTTTGTTAAATAAGTTAAATAATTAATTTTACTTTTGCTTCTGATATTACACTACTAGTATAAATAAACCAAAGTTATATCCTCTGTATGCGAAATAAATTTTATATATTATGATAAATCTTGACATAATGCAAGGAAATTTTATTCGCAATAATCAAACATATGAAAACTTAGAACATAAATTATCATATAGTCTCACCACTTGCAGGATGGAATCTAACATAATTCCCAAGATTTTACAAAATACGTTATTTAACATTATAACTCTTAAACACTCTTTTCTGTTTTATTTTTAGAGAAATTTTGAAAAAGAAAAATTTAAATAACCACCACATTGCAGAGTTATTTTAAATGCCACCAAGCAAAATTGGAAGTGCAAAATATCCCTTAGCAAAGATACAATAGCAAAAGTATCCTAAGAAAGCAAGTCTTACTGATTTACCCCCTTTAAGTCTATACAATGTTTGCTCTTTCTTAAAAGATCAAACGGAGCTCATACTGTTACAAGGCATTCAATATTTGCTCAATTCATTCTTTGCTATCAGATTAAGTCAAGTCTAAAGAAGAAAGAGGGCTTTAAGAGTTGCATTGTATCCACATGGAGCCAAGAAAGTTCGATATTTGGGATTTTTGCAAAGGAAATCTTATTTCGGAATAGTAAAATAAAAGAAACGTCATCATTTTCAGATTACCAATTCCTAATATTTATACGCGATAAAGCATTTATTTAATTATATCAAGTATATATCTGTATAACATGATGACACATTGCAGTTTTATATTCTTAATATTTGAGAAGTTCCGGAACAATATTTTTTAAAGTTTAAAATAAAAAATGGCAAGGCCTACTTCGTAACATGTACTTATTTCAGGTCGATTTCAAGTAATTTGAGTATTGCATAGGTTAATTGTATTAAATAGGTTTGAATACATTTCCACTTTGAATTTTGTCAAAATAATCAATGAGAATAAAAAAATAACATTTTCTAAAAGTTATTTATTGTTTTATTTTTTTCAATCTTAAGCTCCTTCCCTTTATATTATAAGTTTGAGATTTTCTAATTTCTCATTTAGCTAATTCAGTTAACTCATTACTGAGTTTACATCTGAATCGTTAGTTTGACCAACAACTGCTTAATTAAGGAAATTGTAATATGTTTGAAATAGCATTTAATGCAATGTATTTTATAATCCTTATGTTAAATAATATTCCATTGTCATTCTAAGAATATATATCATCAATGAATGAGGAGTTGTGGATACGAATAGCGACTACAACAAAAAGTTGTCAGAAAAACGGGTTTGAAAAGTTTTCTACTTTTTAATTTTCCAATGATTGGTATCATTCTCTGGGTATTTTGAGAAGAAAAGAAGGACGAACCTATCATGGAAATATACCTGTAGAATCTATGAAGAGTCTGCATTTTAATGGTGAAATTGTGTTTGACCTGATTTTGAGTTTGCGCTTTGTGTGCCCAAAGCCTTAAATTTATCCGTAGAGTATCATTTTACATTATAGCTGGTAACAGATTCTTAACTATATTCTGTGCATACAATACAAATTTTAATTTTGAAAACCACACATATTTAATTAATATTTTTGCAAATGAAATTAAAATTCACATTCTAGAAGGTTCTAGTGACATTGTAATTGCACCTGACTTTTATTCATATCAATGATATCTGAAATGAAATAATGGAGTAGTTTCTGATTCATCAGTATGAGAAAAAAAATTTTAGTGTGTCAATTTTAGTTTTTAATATAAATGTACTTAAACTCTATTACAATTCTTCAGTAATAAATTTTCAACCATACCATATCAACCATACATTAATCCCCTCTTTGTAAACGTGAATGAAACATTTTGCAGTGGCATAGGCATTTAATTATATAGTTATAAATCAGTGCTAAACCTAATATTTTTCATGTTTTTATTCTTTATTCTATTAAATACATACCTTTGGTGCAAACACTGAAAACACTAGTCGAAAATACAAATGGAACCGTATATTATCCACTCATGGCTTTGTTATTATTGTTTATACAGTTCAATAAGAGATTCTGATTACATTATATTAGGTAAAGGGTTTTATTTTTCATCGTTCTTTTTTCAGAAATAAATTTTATAGTTTTGTTCATGATATGTAACCTTAGGGTTTAAAACTTCAAATAACCACTTAAATGGTAACAAACACCCACAATCTCGACTCTTAATTAGGGAAAAGTAGCTGGAATTTAAAAAGGATTATAGCTAATCCATTTTAGTTAAATGAATTATATTTTTATTTGGATTTTTCTTTCCTTTTAGAACGCTTTATATATTTTTAAAAGATAGTCTCTGCTTAAAATACTTTCGAGATCATACAATTATTTTTATTCCAAGCATTTTTTTTAATCATGTTCAGTTTCTTTTTTTAAGCCATACCATTTCAAATCTTCATTAAATTTTTATTCAAAAAGTAATTATACAATTTTATTTTTGATTGAATACAGTTAGGAATTATAATACTGATAATCGAAAGATATCTATGCACGGAGAAGTTTAAATAATCCCACAAATTGTTAATTTAACTGTATTCTGTCCATACATAAAAGATATTGCAAATATAAACTATAGCAACTATTTTATTGACGAATTAATTTATTTTTAAAAATTATGTTTCCCAAAGAACGGAAAATAAACAATCTAGAAAATTCTTAAGTTAAGAGGACCAATAATCGCTTACACTAAAAACAGATTTATATCTTCTTAAAGCTTTTATCTCAAAACAAGTCACAAGAGTCCGCTTTCTCGCGAAAGCTCAAATTGTTCCATTGAAAACCGGAAATGAAAACTTACCGGTAATGGCTGGAAACTTAAACAGTGAGAATAGTTGGATTTATCATCCATGGCATTACTTACTTCATTGGACAAATGTCTAAAGCAATGATGGTACTGTTTCCTTAGATGTGTGCTGACACTCGATTTCATTTGTTTTTCCTGAGATAAAGTAAGCATCGTTTCAAATGCATCCTCAGGAGAATTCCTGGAAAAGAGCTTTCAGGAGTGACTAATGATTTTGCCTTTTGGGACAATTGGAAGTAGTATTCTTGAAGTTGCGTTTCTAAATATGATTTGTTTTTGTCTTTGTATGGTGTAGACAGTAGTAAAGAATAAATAAAATGAAGCGTTTAAAAGGCCATTCGTACGACGCCTGCTATAATAAATTAAAGTGTTTTCTTTGGGAGGTTTTTTTTGTGAGAAGTGGGAAAATAATCTTCCTAGAATAACTTTTAGGTTTTTAAGAAAGTGTTATTTTGGATTTTATAATTATCATTGTTATCTATAATTATTCAATGCCACATATTCTTCTTTGGGGAATGATTTAAGTTAATAAAATTGAATAATAAATATGAAGTTCATCAAAAATATCTGATTTTTAAAAAAAATAATAATAATATAAAATCAATAGATTGAAGTACGAAAACAAAGTTTAGTAGTAAAAACTTGTAATTAAAAAATTTTTGCTATCGATTTAAAAATTAATTTAAAATTCACTCCTTGGTTAAAATGAATGCAATTTTAATCAATTGCATTTACTATATAAATATTTGCATCACAGAAGAAGTCCATTTAAGGGCTGCTAACTTTGATGTGGTACACTCTTTATGTTTAAATATAAATAAGAGTAACGAATTTCATACAAGAGTTGCAATTAGATTCATTAAAATTATTGCGAGGCATTTTGAACTATTTTGTACATTTTTTTTCTTATCGAGCATTCCGCTACAAATATCATTTTCCTGCACAATTTTTTTTGTTGTTGCTAGTTTTGAATATTTGTCACTTGCTCACTCAAATACATCTAAAGGATATTTCAAATTTATATTTTGAAAAACTAATCACATAAATCATAACTATTAACTACTGTTACAAAGAAATAGCTGAAGGAATAATTATAACCATAATTTTCTTTCGTTTAAAAAGCATTAATATTTATTCACATATATTTAGCAAAACTTATATTGATCTTACTTGGCTTAAAAGCATCTTGTTTTTGTTAGCTAATGTTAGAACTAAACTTTGTTGCTCATCGAAAAAAAATGAATGTACCGTATAGTATAGTGCCTTTCACATATGTAACATAAGGGAAGCTAGAAAAAAAGTTAAAGTATAAAGTTAACTTCGAAGTTATCTCTTCTAAATTTTCACGTTTGTAGAATACATTTCCGAACACATTTTGGCCATGCCACCTCTCCATATCATCCGACATATAACTAAGCAATTAAATCCCTTTTAGTATATTAATCAGATTGGTTACACATGAATGTGTTTCTATATTATAATACATAATTTTCTACTCATAGTTCTCAACATCTAAATCTCTAAAAATGAAAAAAGGGGTCATATCTCTTTTGAAAACCATAAAACCAGATCCCCTTTTACACTTAGTAAATCATTTGAAAACTTATTAATTGATCAGCATTTAAAAAACCCGGATATTATTTTGGCACTTGTGCAATATCATAAATTAAATTAAATTTTACTAAAGCATTATATATAATAGTCAATGTGCACTATCGCCCCCGTATATACTTAGTGGATCTTTAATTATCGCAAATAGAAACAAATATTTTTTTCTCCGTCAGTTATAATTCGAAAAACTTAGAAATTTATGAAACAGAAAAATTCAATCTTACATGAAGAACTTAGAAGTTGAGTGGTTTAGCTAAAAAAGTCACACATTTTGTGCTAAACCACAAGCGATTCAGAAAAACTTGTTCTATCATTATGGCATAGTGGTCTAATTTTTTGTGTATACTAGTTTCCTTGGTAATGAGAAGAAAGTTAGACTATTCGTACCAAACAGAAAGTATCCATAACTTTGGATACAGTTTTCTGAAAACCACAAAACTGTCAGTTTGCTCACTCTGCTTCTAAGTACTTAATATGTTGTAATACATAAGACTTCCAAATAGTCCTATTTACCACATATTACTTCCCCTCACCCATATTAATCTTAATAAAGTTCGGTAACTGTCACTTAGTTACTTAAAATTTTGGCATTTTAATATAAAATTACTGCTAAAAAACTAACGTAAAACAACATAGTTGTCGTAAAAAATTTCATATATGTATTGCCAACTTTCATGTGTATTTTTATCTTATTTAGCGACTTTGAGTGCAGATCGAGTTTTCATTGTACCTTACCTCTACGGTGAAACATCTATTCCGTATCATTGATAAATTCTTTTTTAGTCCTCCCCTAAATCTTGACAAAATGCATTTTTTTTCCTATCATGTAAGAATCCATCTTCCAACTTTTAACTCAATTGGACAACATCAAATGGATTTCTCCTTCATTGTTCCTATCCACAAACAAATAAATTCGAAGCAAATATACACGGTTTAAATAACTTTTAAGTTTAAAATTAACTAAATACCTTTTAATTAAAGAAAAAATCTACTGTTTGAATAAATTAATACTTTAAAGAATGAATAAATTAGACATATTTACAAATTATTTGAAGCCTGCGAGTACATTATCTGAACTGCAATCTAATAGGGATTCGTTCCCTTTAAGAGGATAAATAATACATTTTGAAAATTCTATTCTCAAATTCTATTCTGAAACTACCTAGTATGGCTAAATATACTATGTACAAATCCAGGTTTACTTGGTGAAAAGAAATGGCAATGTGATGTAAGACGTACCGCTAATTTCAAGTATATAAATTTTAACCAATTTTATGATTTGCAAACAAATGCTGCAAAGTATAACTCAGTTTCTTTTATTAGAAAAATATTTACCAATACATTGATACACATATGAATACGGAAGCACATAATAATGCATGACTGTATGAGAACCATATTAATTTTTTGGAAGATGTGGAATGAAATCCAATTATATTATATTATACATGTTACTATACCACACATTCAGTGCTGTGATAGTTATTTGTGAATTATAAAAAAGGATGCAAGCGGTTGGGAAGTTTGAGCTGCAGGATTGAATATAAAAATCCATAATGGGAAAGTTTGCTTTATCACTTTCGGGACATATACATTGTGCTTTTTGGGAACACCGCATACTTTCTTTACATAAGCATCACATTAAACGCAACATCGATAACCATCTGTACATACTCTCCAAAATCTTTCAAAGAAAGTTGTGTATGATATAATCCGATTTCACTTGAGAAAAATACTTTGTCAGTTGTTCATCCGTAGTCCACATTCAGGAGTAATTTTTCCTCGCCACACACTTTATAGTAAATAGACACTCTATTCTTTTTTTCAGCGACACATGAAATTGCTGAACCCGAAAAGCAACGAAAGCACAACTTGCAGGTAATTTACTTGCAGAGAAGATATCATAGCAGAGTTATAAGAGGAAGACATGCTGCTACCGTCGACTACTGTTTCGGCTACTAGACCTTTAGTTCTTTGGACTACTTCCTGTGAGTAGTTACTGTAACCAACTGTGTTTCTGGCTGCTACTCGAATCACATAGTCACTTTCGAAGCTCAGATCGTGCAATACAAATTCATCTCCTGAAAAAGAAGTTAAGTTTAATTGAAAATTAACTGAGTTAGAATTGGTGCTTTATTGTTCATCCATTTAATTCAATTCAGTGTAAATAATACACGTTTCCTCAAGCACAGATAAGTTAAAAACTAAATTTAAGAGACTGTAGTATTTAAAAATATATATTTTTGATAACTTTGTAATCTTTCAAAAAGTAATTTAAGATAAACTGCTAGTGAACTAGGTTGATAAGAAAAAAAGTTAAATGAGTAGATATTCTATACATTTTTAAATACATCGTTCTTCTGTTTAAATATTTTTCAAATGCCATGCTCATTCACGTTCTAAGAGGTAGATAAATTTAATTATAATTTTACATTAAGAATTTTACTCCATAATAAATAAATGGAATTCATGGATGTTGGTTATATATAAAGCAAAACCAACTAAATAAAAATGGTATTCTGGAATGTTCAACACATTGTCTTTCCAAAATTTTTTTAAACATAGTGATTGCCCACATTCAATAAAAATTTGTTTGAATGTAATGCTAAGTGGTCTCTTGTTTTTTGCAGTTGTAAAATAAGCACATTTTATTATTCGTCAAAGAATTAAAAAAACGTGTTTTATAAAAAAGAAAATAAGGACTTTTTTCATTTAAACTTACCATCATTTGCTTGGTGATATCTTGCCTGGTGCCAATCACTGTCTGTTGTCAGTTTCCATTCTATCCTGTAGCCTAAGACCGGCAGGATAGCCTTAGGAACTGTTACGAATTTTATTATCATTATCCCTGGTTCATCACTCCAAACGCTGAACTCTGGAGGATTAGGAACGACTGCAAAAACGGGATAAATAAGGAGTAAATATGATGGTAGAGGAAAATAATTTGACCTAATCTTGAATAGTACAGTTTCTGACACTCAAAGTTCGGATAAATATACACTTTTATGAACTATTTCCAACAAAATATCTACGTACGATACTCAAGTTTTTCTGATCATCTATTATTTCAAAATGAATAATTAAATAATCAATAAAGCAAAAATTACCACAAAAGAAATAAAAATGGAAAAACGATGTGGAATGGGCATATTTTGAGAATGCCTGCCACCGAATTTCTCTCCGTAGCTCTTACCTGGACACCTGATGGAAGAAAAATACGCGAAAGGTCTAAACTAGATAAAGAAATAAACATAATGTGATTGCAATGTTAATCCAATAGCACTTATGGCAGTTGACTTCTGAGATACAGATATGAAAACTTAAATTTTATACAATAGTTTATCGCATTATACTTAAATCTTGTTTATTTCAAGGACGACCAAACGGTATAGTGGTTAGCGTGCTAGCTTCTAGACCGCAAGGTTGCGGGTTCGAGTCCCGCGTAAGGCATGGGTGTTCGTAAATGTATGTTGGCTTGTCAAATGACGAATGTTTCGGCTCATTATAGCCCTCGTGTTACTGACGGCGCCAGATAATCTAAAAACAACCAACCAACCTGAGTTTGGTTCGGCAGTTAGAAAAAAAATAGATAGAAACATTATAGCCCTCGTGTTGCTATAGATAATCTGAAAGACAACCAAAGTCCAGATAATCTAAAAACTACCAACCAACTTGTTTGTTTCAAAGTTAAAAGAATAATTATAAGGATTTAATTATTGCCTTCGTGTCTTTATTCTTTCATGAGTATTCTTTCATTATGCTGATCCATATTTATAATTTTTTATCGATATGTAATGAATAAATTAATATTAAAACTTCAATTTTCGCACCGTATAGTGAGAAAATGGCTTCGTATCATAATATTTCGTAACTGATCTCTCCATGTTATCATACCAAGTTTTGGTATCATAACATCTTTAAAAGATTGAAACATAGTTATAAGAATTTGATAGTTTTATGTCTAGTATAATCCTTTTCAAAATGGAAGCCAAAGATTTTGATTGAGTATAGACACTAGTCACGTGGCAGTTAGGGCCCGATAACATAAGTTGAGTAGGATTTTATAAAATTCAAACGGAAGTTGCAGCTCGAAAGTTAGATAATAGGTGACAAGTTTTCTCATCAAGACTTTTTGCTTATGCAAAAAACAAGAATCTTCATTTTACCAGAGTTTTTATCATTTATCCTCAATTTTAAGTTTCATGTTTTTTTATTTTTTTATTTTAATTTTAATTAAAGTGATAGAGAGTTGAAGTCATCATATGTCAATTTTTAAGTCTTATCTTTCTTAGAAGAATCATTTTTCTTAACGATGACCAAAGAGTACGTGCAACTTTTTTTCGTTAACTGACATTTTAAGCAAGTTTTTTTTTTTTTTTTTAATTCTATACATTTATGAAATCTTTCAAGATAAAATCTTCAAATTTGGTTTAGTGATCAAAAATTGACCTATTAAAGAAAGTTTATAATACAAATCTTTTATATGCGTGGCCGACTTTTATATGCTATTGTAATTTGTTTAAGTGATATGAGATCAAATTGAATTTTTATACTGGCTGACCACTATTTAGAAAACCATCTATTCCGAAATATGGACTAACTATTCCACCCCCACCCAACCCTTGATGGGATTATTTACATAAAACGTTTCATAATTCCCAGTTATTTTAATAATTTAACAAGTTTGTATTAATATGAAAATATACACAAAGTTTAAAAAATAATAATAATAATAATATTGATTGTATAAATTAAATACTTTTTTTTAACATTTTTACCTTAGATTAATGAATTATATAAGAAATAAGAGTGACTTTAATGGCATAATTTGCATTAAGTATTTTACCAATGTCAGATAAAATCCTAACGCAGCAGTTTTATATTTGTTATTTTTATTATCAAGATTAATATACGTTAAGTTTTGTTTCCGACCTTAATTGTACTACGTATAAAGTTAGTCTATCTTCAACTGTGTTAATTAATTACCTTGCAGTAAATTTCATTTCTAAATTTTAAATAAAAAATTAACTTTACAAATTGTATAATCATGCTAAAATATATAAGCAGTTTCCAAGTAATTTAGACTAACAACGGTAAAGTATTGAATCACGTGTTTATTCGCTTGCGCTCATGAGGAAAACTTAAAAAATTACGCTTCTTAATACTGAGATTTGCCATTATCTCATACGTGGTGCGTTTTGCAATATAGAGAATTTAAATTTTATATTTTGGATAAACAAAGTATTCTAAATCGAATAAAAGGTATAAAATAAGGGTTCATATCGAAATTTTCAAAGTTCAAGTAAATTAATAAACATCTCCTCAAGAAAAACTAGAGGTTTGGAACATCATTCAATTGAACTATGATATTGGACATTGCATTAATACTTGATAAGGTGTTATTTACCGTTTTCATATTGTTGGGTGGGTTCGAAAGATATGAAGCCAAAACAGATCAATACATGCAGAAATTTATTCCGATATAACTCCAGAACTTATCGTTCTAGTAGACTCAATATAACTCTTCACACAACAATAGAGCACAAAACTGCAGTTAAAAACTTGATACACAACTGCTACAAATTACCGCAAAAGACAATGCAATACAGTTCGCTTTAGAACTACTCTGAATGCTCACTGAGAGACAGCTAACTCAGTAACTCAACTCAGTAATTCCAGTCAACTAACTTCATCCCCCGCTCTCTTGGGTTCATATAGGCAAGTTAAACCTTCGTGAATCTTCTAGAGATAGAAATTTGGAGAACTTCCCAGATCGTAGTTGAAAAGCCCTATCCAGGTACATGGGGACCGAAAAATGTCGCCAAATGGTTGCCAAGTTTGACGGCATTTGGCAATTTCTCCCCAAATTTGGCGACCAAAATTAGTCGCCAAAACTGTCACCAACTTGGCGAGATTGCCATTAACCATAATGTTAAATGATCTGCTCTTTGTAAAACTCGCTTCTCAGCATTATCTCTGTAAAACTCGTTTTCAAGCATTAAGGGTCATATTGCAGGAAAAGAAAGTAAGACAAACTATTGCACTGTCTAATGCGAAATGTACATAAATTTATCTTTTTACATAATTAATGCTACGAAATATTTACCAATATACAGAAATTCGTAACAATATTTTCACTAACTTAAATAAAAATGGCCAGCTCAGCAATATTTTTGGCAATCCATTTTAAACACTCAAAAATGGTGAAATTGGCAATGTTATTCGATAGACAATACATTGTACTTTCTTGTGTGTCAAACAAAAAACAAATCTGTCGTTGATTGGCGATGCTGAAGGGCAGAGAGTTTTGTGTTAAAGGCACTCGTTTTTCAACTTTTTACACTTTCATCGCATTTCTTCGAGAATTTCGGAGGTGAGGACTTTTAAAACACCTTAATAGGTATTAGCCCTGAGATTTAATTAAAATCAATAGAGCCGTTTTTAGCAATTGCTAAAAAACATGATTTCAACCTTATTAGATAGCGCGATTTTGACGAAAACCTTAATAGTAAGTCCCATGGTCACAACTAACCCGCACATTAAATTTGAACATCGTAGGTCGATTTGTTTGGAAGTTATATTGAACAGGTACACACAGATACATAGACATACAGACACACTGACAGACATTTTTTCTAAATATATATATTTTTAACCTGGATGTTCCAAAACGTAGAGAAATGAGAAAAACTAATCAATTTTTTTTCTTGACTGAATGATATACTTTCATTATCCTATGCAAACAGGTAATAGAGTAGTTCGGATTTTTTTTTTTTTTTTTTTTTTTTTTTTTTTTTTTAAGGTATACGTATAGGTTTCAATATATTTTTTTTAATTTTCAATTTATAAATTAGACCTTTGCACCTTGAAAAGTACATTATTTGTTAAACTGTTTCCAATATTTTTTTTTTTTTTTAATTTCTCCAATTTTAATAATTAATTAACATTTAATCAACTAATTAGGCTAATTTCGAATGGTAATGACAAAAATTCTAATTAACCCACAAATACAATTTTGGTGTTCAATAATGTGGAATATCCTGCTCTATGTTTTGACCCTATTAACAGAATTTTACAGTGTGTATATTTTGTGATATCTTGCTTTAACTGAATCTATTAGAAAAATCCAAGTTTTTTATACAGAATCTTATCTTTAAAATTCAATTAAAAAATATTTAATTACAAATCAATTAGTATTTAGGGTCAAAACATTCAACAATGTATGCAGATCATATAGCAAAAAACAAATTTCAAAAAATATTATTTAAACTGGAGTTATTACTGTTTGAATGAAGTGCCAAATAGAAAAAAACTACAATCTGAGAATAACTTTTAAAAAAGTCTTCGGGAATTATGGATCTTTAAAAAAAAGTTTGTTGTCCTAGCGTCTTTTGTGTCAGCGCCACCCACTTTTTGTCTTGTCTCTCTACATAAACGTTCCACAGCTTGTGAGTGATAAGCAAACGAGTTGAAGTCTGATTTCAATGGTCCCTAGTAAACAGAAACGCTGGCCAATTTCACCAGACATAGGTCAATCCCGATGCTGGAAGTTGTGAATCGATCGTTGGAAACAATATTAGCCAATCTCGCCTGATTCTCGATAAAATATAGAAGAGGTTATGATACACCGATGCACAGTTTTTAAACTTAGGATATTGTGTTCATGAGAAACAAAACTGTATGGTGGTTTTGACTTGTATGTTTGTTGAAAAAATCGTGTATTTTGGAACTATGCTCGGCCAGACTATCCAATCTTAGTCTTCCCCGGTTTCCTCTAATACAGCTGTGCTACCTCGGATGCGCCAGTCTTTACTAACTAATATTCGTTTGTTACTCTTAACTAACCTATTACAAGCATTCCAATTAATTATGCCCACGTAATCAGTGGCAATAAAGTTAAGTTTGGTTGCCTTGAAATGCCTATTTGTCTTTCTCTTGGAAAGTTCTCGAGATTTCAGAACCCGACGCCTCAGTTCTCTTACATATCTCCTTTCGTACAAATCCTTTCCTTCTGAAATCAAATTTTTTAGGTGAGGGAAGGAAGCATTTCATTCAAAAACTGAGTTTAAAACGTCCAGTAAATATTCAGAGAGGCATCGAAACAATTGAATTGCCTCATATAAGTTCTTAGGTCCTTCAGAAAATTAACTTTTTTTAAAATTCGAAATCAATGTGGCATGTAACAATTTAAAATAAAGAATACCACTTGCTTGAATTCATCCGATGGTTTACATTCACTCGCATATACTCTAAGTGCTCTGCTTACTGTTGTTAGCCATCTGGAATGTGAAAGGGGATTAGGTTTGAGAGCTACCAAGTCATTGGTTTCATCTAATCGCTGCAAAAATATCAAGAAGATATAACTGATCTCTACTCAGTACTTTCATCTCAGCTTGAGGAATTGAACATTCATCACGTAAAAATTCAGTCGAAGGAATTTTTTCACACTTCTTTAATTTTTGATCTATGAATCTTCAATTTTTGATCTATGAATCTTCAATTTTTGATCTATGAATCTTCAGTTTTTGATCTCACTGAAAGATGTTGGTCCTGTTGTAGTACTATCTATGTATTTAAATAGGCGTCGGAATGGTAGTTCATTGTAGTATACGAGGCATATATCCCAATGTAGTGGCTTCCCAACGTGCAATTTTATCCGTCAGATTATTTCTAGCCAGTATTAATGGCAGTCCCAATCACAGCCACGTGAGCCAATGAATAAGCAAATAAGTTTATGACCTTCAAAGGAAGAGAAGGCACCACGAGAAAAGCCATCCAGATTGAAACCCGCCAAAACACAGTTTTTATCAATATTTTAAAGGCTATGCACGAACGATTTTCATTGAATAATTACTAATTTTATTTTTTCCATGTTCTGTCTACTATCCTCACAATACAAACCAATGTACTTCGATAATTTAGTTGGTTGGTGTATTCTACAAATTGATGGAAAAAGAGTATTTTTGTATTTATTCAAAACTTCGAAGTGGATTCTTGAAATAAATAAAACAATTTTAACAAAAATCTGTAAAAAATAACGTTAGTATCCATTTTATTGAATTTTTTTTTTTTAACAAAAAATGTATTTTTGAATATTTTTAATTATTAATATATGTTTTAAAAATGTATAGAATAGTGTTTTCCTGTGTTATACCACCCTTTCACTACTCAATGAAAACTATTGCCTTTCAAACTTATAACGTTTAGAAATTTAAAAAAAATGTAGAAAAAATATTTATTTTTTGTATTTTCTCCAAACTTTGAGATGAATGCGCGATCGGAAGATATTATTATTATTATTATTATTATTATTTAATTTTATTTTCTATTTTTCTTATCAAGATGTGTATCAACTTTTTTCACCTCATGCGTTTCAAAAATAAAAAAGTATTTTTTTTCGAACCATCCTAATGGGTAATTGAAAGTAAAACATTGCAACAGGCACATAAAAAACCGCAAACAAATTACTTTAGTGAAAACCGAAATATTCAACTACATTTAGAACTAAAGATATTCATTTGGATGTTTATGCGTACTGTGCAATTCTAACCAAAACATAAATTCACTTAAAATCAACTTTTAGGTAATTTAAGATAATTTAGGTATAATCTTTAGAGGTTATCGAAGTTCAATGCACATTCTTAACACATATCTGTATCCAGTTCTTAATTACGCATAAACTCGAACAGATAACGTTACGTCCGATAATCAATTATTCCAAGAACCCTTTCCGCGTAATTGATTTTTGAAGTTTACCGCATTTAACAGGAGTCACTTTCCCCCCGAAATTCATGGCAAAACATAAACTCGCCGAGAAAACAACGCTTAATCTAATTGCGCATTTTTATCCCATTCCACCACTTATCAGAAACACTAGGATTCATTGCTTAGCTTCCTTCGAAAAAGAAACATAAAAGCGATTTGAGTCGAAATTAAAGTTTGGAGTCAGACGGCGTAAAAGCCACCGTCATTTTCGAGCAGCCTCGCAAATGAGTTCTGCTAAAATAAATAAAGCGCATAGGGATTTATTCCGCAAAAATGTCGCTTGTATACAGAATAAAACTAATAATTCGCATGAAGTAGATAGCGTTTGGTAATCAAGATTCACATTCGGAACTTGAACGAGTAAAAATAATCCTTAGAGAATGTTTGGTGAACGGAAAAGTTGTGTTTTGTAAGGATTTGGAAATTAAAAGCAGTTTAGGGAGAAGATAGAAAATTAATTACGAAATGGGATCGTAATTGGAAGAAAGAGGATTACCTGCAGCCATGGGCGTTGAGCTATGGATAGGTATATAATTAATGGGAGATTAATCGTCAAAAAATTAGCCATATCCACAGACGCAAACCACATTCTCTTTCGAAACAAGCTTAATTTGATCTCATGTTTGCTTAATATTTCTACCGTAAGCATTAGAGACATATTTTCATTCAAGAATAACTTTGAAAATGCAATTTGTTGCACCAATTTATTGGTGTGCGTGATTTCAGATGCAAAATTAATTATACAAATTTAAAACTTTTTAAATAAGGATATATTAATTTACTCTCCGTAGACTTAGTGGTAGAATATTTAATTTTTATTCAGGTTTTGGCTTTGAAAGGAATTTTAGGTCATTGTGATAAGACGGGTTGTTGTATAGAAATATTTAATAATCTTTTTTTAATTGTATGCATCAAAACATTATTTCAAGGTATTTATCTACATAAATTTAAGTTTAAATTGTTTAAAAGAAGTTTCTTAAAATATTTATCATACTATGGAAGAATATAAACACGTTATTACACATGGCAAATATTTGTATGTACTTTTGAATTGGTGAATTGAATATTTGTATAAATCTTTTGTATATCATATTTTATGCTATTTTGTATATTTTGCTGTCATGAAAAAGCCAAAATAAATTATATTTTGAGGAAAAGTCTGCCTTACAGACACAATTTTTTTATTCTTTTGGTCACATTATCTACAAATTTAAAAGAGAAAAAAAAAATGCTCGAAATAGTTTTAATATAGAGTTTCCACCTTCTTCAAGCACATACAGGTCATATTTCAGGTCATTCTGACCAGTGCTTTTTTTTCGCAGCTTTTTGAAATTTTAAATTTAATTGTCTACAACGTAGACGTTTGTGACGATTTGAATCAACTACTGAAAAATTTAAATTGTTAAGTTCGCTACTTACACTTCAAACATTTTGTAAATATAAAATAAATACTTAAACACTTTTATAATGAAATATTTTTTTCTTAAATTAAACTTTAATTATTTAAAAATTTAATCTAAAATACTATACCCTTTTTACATTTTTTCAAATTAAGTACTAAATAATTGTTTATCTTCAAAAGTTGTATGCTATTTCTGTTTGACCTTTAAGAACTATAGTTTGTAACAAAATGTACTAAAATATATTACTCAACTAAAAATTTATAGCTAAATACCATTTTTCTTTTTAACATTAATTTGTTACTTCCTTGCAGTCATTTAAACTACTTCTTTGAAAAATATAAAATTTGGTATTAGACATTATTTTGAATGCTGAATAGAAATATGGCATACTATTATGGGGTTGCTATTGAACTTTTCAAAGTTTGGTTAAGTTTTAATACGTAAATTACCCCTTTTAAAAAAAAAACTATATACAAGTATTAAAAATCTTTCACTCCTTACAAAGGTATTTCTATTTTTTATTTCATTAATTAAAGTGCAAGATATATGCTTAGTTGGGATTTTTTTTTTTTTTTTTAGTAATATATCAAGTATAACAACTGTTATAAAAGTAATAAAAAATAATTTAAAAGGAATATAATATTTTTTTTTTCTTCTTTTTCATTATTCTATATAGCGCATACAAATTTGTTTCAAGTACAAAAACCCAACATCAATACCCAGATATTTTCCTTTCACATTTTATTATTTATTACTGTTTCTATATCTGGTATTAAAATTCATAATTTTAAATATTTTGTCAGACATCATGGTCAAACATATAAAAACATGATGTGTATTAGGCAGGGACTACCTGAAGATACCATTTAAAACCATTTGATTTATTATAAGATTTTTTACTTTCTATTACCCATATATATACATAGGGTAATAAAAGTATAGAATTCGGTCAAAAAAAAAAAAAAAACATTTTGGAACATCCCGATTTCAAAAAAGTGATCTAGAATTTTTTTGTCTGTGTGTGTCTGTGGTCAGCATAACTCCCAAACAAATTGACCTACGACGTTCAAATTTGATATGAGGGTTAGTAGGAGCCATGGGACTTACCATTAAGGTTTTCGTCAAAATCACGCATGCGCATAAGGTAGCTACCATTGAAAAAATCCTGTTTTTCAATGATTGCTAAAAAGATGGCGCTAACGATTTTGATAAAAATTGCTGTGGTAATGCTTCTTAAGCTGTTCTAAACATCCTCACCTTCGATTGCCGTAAAAATGTTTCATTGGCGTAAAAAATTGAAAAATGAATGCCTTCAACCCAGAGTTCTCTTTCGTTGAGCATACCTCATCAACGACCATCTTTTCTTTTTCTCTCAGTTTCGCTTATAGTAAAGGATAATATAAGGATTATCAAAAAGTATATCGCCAAAATACCTTTTTTTTTTTTCTTCTTTTTTTTTTTTTTTAAAAGACCCATACAAGATTTATCGTAAAAAAATATCGTCAAACTGGCCATTTATTCTAAATGAAGGATTAAAACATACAAATGGTAAATGACATGAATACACGTCAGTATTGTAGTGTAATTGAAAGTTGAGCGATGTTCAACACCCCTAGTTAAATTAATTTTACACCCTCAAATTTCAGTCTCTTTGGGTTCAATGAAATTAGCACCTAATTAATTTGGAAAAGGGACTTGGTGGCAGCAATGAATCGGCCTTTCTTCTTTTTTGACAGCTGTCACTGACACCCCAAGATCCGCTGACACCCCGATCAAAACAATATCAAGGAATCAGTGAACTTCTTTTTAAGCGCCACTAGTCCATGGTTCAGACATTTTTTTAACTAACTTAACATAAATAAGATCAAATCTAATTATAAAAATTTTCTTGAAACACTTATATAACTTTAAACATGAATATTGTATCTTACGAGGAAATCTATTATTTTAGTATAAATTATATTAAAATAAAAATATTTGCTTACTTCCTTCGACTAGAGTAATGGTCCTCTCTACTTCACCCATACTATTACTGACAACGCAGTAGTAGTTTCCAAACACAGACGCATCTTTGATTTTTACCTGCAAAGAGAATACATCTACTAATTCAGTCGTTCAAAGTATTATGTTGTATTTTAATAATTAATTCTTTGAAAGGAATCTATCTGTTGTTGAATTGTGTAAGAGGGAATACTGTACAATATAACTGAGAGAAAATTCTTTAATTTTTCTCTATCTGAAATAATTAGTTGTTTAAGATCAGAGCAAGTAACCAGGAAATGCCGAAGTATGATAAACTCAAAATTCACAAAGTAGGATTTTTAAAGATATATTTGTTAAAATGAATAAGTCAGAGGAAATTAATTAAGAATTCTGTTGAATATATATTTCTTCTCACATAAATATATTTTAAACCTATAATTGTACTCCATGGGGAATATTAAATTAGACTATAAGCCAGTTGCCTGATTAACCCTTTGACTACTTTGGGAAAAAGAAAATAAATTGGCTTCCAATTTATATATGTGACCCAAATAAAACGATGTAGTATATTAAATTGATAATAAACATATGTAGGCATTCATTGCTAAGGTTTTTTTTTTTTTTTTTTCTTTTTTTTTTAAACTTGATGGATTTTCGATGATGGATCGAAGGCCTATTTTAGGCCTTGTACAATTTTCAACAATTACCTTGATACTACTTTGAATATTTTAAATAAATCATTGTACAAAAGTAGATTGAAATGATGGTACGATATATCAAATTTAATAATTAATGAAAACATCCTAATAAAACCCTTACATTCCTCTATCATCATTCCATGTATATACATATAATGATCTATATTTTATATATTTACTAGTTAATCCTAAAATAGTTTTTGTTAATAACATTTTACTTATAATACTAAACAGCGTTGAACAATAAATGCATTAAAATAAGCTAAATTCTAATCAAGTAAATAAACAACGATTTTTAGCTGGTATAAAGGATTGACCTTTCCCGAACAGAAATTTATCACATAGTACATAAACATGAAAGCAATTGAGATTCCACAAGGCTCCAAGTTAAATTTATGCCTTCGGATTTTGTAGGAATTGGTGGTATTGTCTTACCAGTTCGTGCGGGGTTACTTTGCATAATATAAATATTTAGGTTGGATTTATTCAACCGTATCTCCTTCGCCTCTTGATCCGAAAATGTTTATTTAATCCCTAGGGTTATCCACTTTATATCTTAAATCTAACCTCATTTAGGAATTTCAATATTTTCTTAAATATTCTGAATGGTAATTTACTTAAGTAGAAAGATCAACAAATGATGACATAAGACGGCGTTTTAAACTTAATGTCGGTAATATTCATATATTGTCTCCGTTTATTTTGTTTTTGATAATCGCGTGATACTTCATTCAAAGGTTGCTAGAATGCTAGTTTCTGTAGTTGCTTTGATTAAATATCCATAAAAATTGTTTAAATACCTTAAAATTCTTTAAGAAATTCGTAAAACACTCATTATTCATATTTAAGTAAATAAAGGTATTAAATTAATTTGCATAACTTACTGATTACATTTCTTCTTATTTTTTGGGTATTACACAATATCTAACATTTATCTATAGATTTATTTTACCTTCATTCAAATTTTGTCAAAATTTAATTGGTAACATATTTTAAACTAGTAAAATAGAGTATAATTAAGAAATTAATTTATTAGCTTTTAATTAATATAAATATATGTATTTCATTGAGCCAGGAAAGAAATCACCACTATATTTTATGTTACTACAATTTGTTTTCTAAATAAGACACTGATAATATTTTAGATAGGTTTTATTTCATAGGTTAGATAGATGTATAGTTAATTAGATAAATATATAGTTAAATAAGGGAATTAAGTATATAAAGTTGTCTTCATGTATATTCAGCATGAATTGCCGTTTACGACTATCGTGTTTTACGGTATGCATAGAAGTTTAACAATCTTATTTCTATAATAACAACCGATTTCTTAACTTTCTTAAGTACTAAGTTTTCTAAATGCAAGGCCCACAAAGATTCAAACTTTTCTAAGAATAACGCTACGCTTATTGCAGCTAACTTTGCAAATTTCTTTTAGTCTATACCATAAACTAACATTAGATTTCTTGAACGAATAATCATAAAAACTACTCTACAAAACATTTGTGAAAACTTCCTCACTTACCAGATTTCACTTATTTTTTTATTTTTTAAAGAATAGTTTTATCTTTGTACAGTGAGTCGATTGACATAAAAAAGCGGCAAGTATCGATTTAAAAAAGAGCACTTTATGTATAAAGCTGACTTCTTCCCCATGAAATTCAGTATTCTTTAAAACCACACTTCGATCTCGCATTCCTAATGATGATAGATGTATAACAAATAATGTCTTTTCCCGTTGTTTTTTTTGGCTAGTTTCTTCGAGAGGCAGAAGTCTAGACACCCTTTTTATGTCCTTTCCGTTAAGCAATGGTAATGGTGGTTCACTTTGCAAATTGGTCTAGTTTGTTTCAGCCCTCTAATCATACTTTCATTCTTACTTTAATTGCAACTCTAAGTATGGAAACTTTGAATTGCCCCAGAAGAGTAATTGTATTATAGATAGTAATTCTTCTTAATTTTTTAGTACTGTTTTCTATATCTACAAGTAACCAATTAATGTTGGTAAGGATAATATTAAATTTTAAAAAACGTAAGGTTTGTAGCGAGTTTATTTTAACTATAATTTATATAGGGAGATGATGGAAGGCACGTAATAATACAAAAATACATTGTTTCGCACTTTGCGTTGCTATATTTCTTTCAGACAAACCTCAATATTATAAATAACAACTCTTAGATCAGACTACCTCATCTTAAGCTTATTAAGGTAAACTAATTTTAATGCTCATCCTAAGCCATTTAAGATAAACTAGTTTAATCAAGGTAGTTCATCCTAGAATCATGCCTAACCTATAACGTATCAAACTCAATATTAATTTAGCTCTTAATTAGATTTCCCCTGTGACATATTATTGGAGTTGGATTTAACCTGCAAAATACGCAATAATATAAACATTAAACAATTTTTACAAAATTGTATAAAAGTTAAATCATATGGTGTAATGTTTATAATTAAAGTTCGTCTTTCAAAAAGCTGTGAAAAAAAATATTCAGAATGATCTGCAATTGGAACTGTAAATACTCGAAGAAGGAAATGGTATGGCATAAGAAACGAAAAACTGTTTCGTACAGGTGTTTTTTTGTTTTTTTTTAATTTTTTTTTTAATTTTTTTTTTTTTATTTTTTTATTTTTTTATATATTATACCACTTTCACCATTCTTCGCGTAAATTCAGATCAAATTTTAGAATATTCGGACAAGTGAATATATTTTACAAATTCGAACTTAAATTAGACTCACCCCACGGGATTATAACTAAAGTTTAACTTTTAAAACACATGCTCTGAAAAATTACCTGCAGAATGCTTTTCCATTTCTGGTTTGTAATTTTATATATTTTACTGTTTCCAAGTAAAGTTCTTTCTCTGAACCACTCGAAGACTGGTGGTGGTTGCGAATGAGCAGCGCATGTCAGGTTGGCACTAGCACCAATTATCCCATGAGCCAACTCCATGTGAGGATTGTGCCAAACAGGCCTATCTGTAATTAAAATATCGTTTGTTAGACTCCCTTATTGTAAAGCATAATCAAACGACATTGAAGACATTCTACACATGTGTAACGCAATAAAACGGGACGAAGTTAGATATACGCTGTGGAAATTGAATACACACTGTAAGAAAAAGAATACACTCTATAAGATTGGTAAGATACACACTGTAGGAATGAGAAGTATTCAAAAGAAGATCAATTGTAGTATTTAACCTTTGTAGAAAAATTCTTCAGACTTGCCTATTTATGAAAAAAATAAAAATATTTTTAAGATAAAATTGTTGTACTACTTCAAAAATTTATAAAAGACGAAAGGAAGTTAAATACATTGTCAAAAAAAAAAAAAATAATGTATCAGAAAGTATTTTTAGCTCTCAACCCTTTCCAGGAACAACTTGACTCGTTCAAAAAAGTAATACTTTGAATTATTTTATATAAGAGTCTCAGTCAAGTCATATAGGAACTTTCATTTCTTTATTAACTGAATATTACCGTATTCATATGTTATTGTTTGAATAATAATGTAAAAGTAGCAGTACATGTGACTAAAACTGTGGATATTAAATGTAAGCAACAAATACGTATCTTCAATAGTTTAGATTTTAAATAACATTCCAAATGTCTCTTTACAGAATAGTTTTGTATCACTAATTACTTTCTAATTATAGACTTTAAACAGTACCTTATTAATTTCTTATTGTTTTACTTTTAACTTTTATTAATTTTAAAATGCAGTTTATGTTGCTAAAAGGATCTGCTAAGCTAACTTATATCATTATTATACAACTACTTCTAAATATATTGTTTAACATAATTTTACTTACCATGGTTTGATTTTAAACAAATTCTAATAATACTTTTTTAATAAAATGTTCATTTTGAAACATATTGAAATCTACATAACTATTCAACTTACTATAATGATTAACCCTAGTGAGCTAATTCTATCCCCCAAAACTACCTTTTCAAAATTTGTCACTAAAACATAAAACCATTTTAAACCACCAACAACTAATACATATTTTGAATCCAAAGTTCTAACATCAAATAATGACAGTATCTATTATTAAAAAATTTCACGTTTTACTCAATTACTTGAATATTAATTATTCTTTACATTTTATTTCAAGGAATGATACTACAAATCTCATGTTCTGTCCCTCTACTTTTCGGTTTTGACGAGCAGATGGACATTGAAGGTTTCCTGAAATAAAATTAGGTCGTTAAAAGGAATATCTGACCTAGATAATAGCAAAGAAAGTGCAACACGCACATGGGAACGCAGCACGAAAGGCTTTAGAAGTGCCGAAAGGTTTCATCCTCAAGTATGGAATACTTCATTATGTCAAACTGGAATGGCAGGCATTAGAAATAAATTGCCACATCAGGTACTTGCTCACGTGACTTATGAACTAGTCTTAAACTAAGTATGTAGTATATATTTAGGGAACTCTATGGGAAATGAGAAGCATTGAATTAGGCGTGTGGAACATCGCACAACTTTCAATTACGCAATTATAGAGACGTAGATCGGTGTTATTTACCGTTTTTATATTTTCAGCATTTATCCAGAAAAAGTTGTCAGTATGAGGATAGACGTTTTTTGCGATAATTCTCTATGAGCCTTTAAACAAAAACATTCCAAAATGCCGCTCTTGGCGATATACGTTTCGATAATCTTAAATTCTTTTTTGTCACTTACTCTGTTGTAAGTGCAACAGAAATAAACAACAAATTTTTATGAATTATTTTAATGAAATTATTTTCGGCATTTATTCAGAAGAAGTTGTCAGTTTGAGGGTAGACGTTTTTTGTGATAATTCTCTATGGGCCTTTAAACAAATACACGCCAAAATGGCGTTTTTGGCGATATACGTTTCGATAATCTAAAATTCTTTTTTGTCACTTACTCTGTTGTAAGTGCAACAGAAATGAACAACAAATTTTTATGAATTATTTTAATGAAATTATTTTCAGCATTTATTCAGAAAAAGTTGTCAGTTTGAGGATAGACGTTTTTTGCGATAATTCTTTATGAGCCTTTAAACAAAACCCCTCCAAAATGGCGTTTTTGGTGATATACGTTTCGATAATCTGAAACTCTTTTTTATCACTTACTCTGTTGTAAGTGGAACACTCAATGAACAACAAAGGGTCGTTGATGGGCGATACTCAAAGAAAGGAAAATATGTGTTTAGGACATAAAGGCATTAGTTTTTAAACTTTTTACGCCTTTATAGCATTTTACGGGAATATGGGAGAAGGTGAGAATGTTTATATTAAACTCCAACTTAACTTGACATCACTAGACGATAGATCTTCAAAGTGCTCATAGGCAATTAATCCATTTTAGCGGAGTGAAGACATAATTCTCGCCAAACCTTATAGCCTTTTGTTCTCTACAGGCTTGTGGTTTGGCGAACATTATGCTTTCACTCCGCCAAAATGGATTAAATACCTATGAGCACTGTGACGATCTACCGTCTAGTGATGTCAAGTTAAGTTGAAGTTTCAACACCACCTCAAAACACCTTAAGAGGCATTACCATAGCGATTTTGATCGAAATCGTTAGAGTCTTTTTTTTAACACTTACTGAAAAAACATGATTTTCCCCCCTTCATGTTTTTCAGTGACAGCTACCTTACGTACAAACGCAATTCTAACGAAACTTTAAGGGTAAGTCCCATGGCCACCCCTAACCCGTAGACCAAATTTATTCGTATCGATCAGTTCGGTCGTGAGTTATGCTGACTATGTACATACAGACACTCATACAGATTTTTTCTAGACCACTTTTTTGAAATCAGGATGCTTCAAAACGTGGGGGCCGATCAAACGGTATAGTGGTTAGCGTGCTAGCTTCTAGACAGCGAGGTTGCGGGTTCGAGTACCGTGTAAGGCATGGGTGTTTGTAAATGTATGTTGGCTTGTCCAATGACGAATGTTTCCGCGCATTATAGCCTTCGTGTTGCTGGCGGGGTCAGATAATCTGAAAACAACTAACCAAAACGTGGAAAATTTTTAAAAAAAAATGTTTTTCTGTGTGTGATAAAAAACAATACACTATGTTAATAGAAGGGTAATTGAAAGTAAAAAGTGTAAATTTATATCAAAGTAACAATTTTAAATTTATTTTGATCGGTTTTTGATTGATCCACTGTGAGATGGCATACATTTTATAAAGATGTACACCGTGTAGAAATTAAAAATTAAAGCATAATGTAAATTACTTATTTTAATACAAAATGGAGAAAACTGCTCCAGTTTTGCATTTATGTTTCTTCTGTAAGTGTTATAAACTTTTTATGTCAAATATTGATTCGTAAAATTGTTCTTGAATAAAAATCCCAATAACTAAGCCAAAATATATGACATATCATAATGTAACATAAACCTTGCTTGAAAAAGTATTCCCTAAGTATTCTTAAGTATATTAAGAATAGACAAAATTTGTGGTCATGTTATCTATAGAAAATTAGACAATTAAAAGAAATAAAAATACGTACACTTAAAAATATATCAAAATTATACAAATAAAAAAAATGTATTTACATGCTTAGAGATACGTTTCAAATGTAATGAATCATCAATCTTGTTATACGAGAGAAAATAACTCAAAAGTTAAAATTACAAATAAGTCACATGTTTGTAATATTAACGTTATTAAAGTAATTTATTCTATTGTTCAATCAAAATTTATTGCTAAATCTTGAGTGTAGGGTAATTATAATAATCATTTGCCCATAACAATTAAAGTACTAGGTAAGAACTTAGTATTTATTTTTAACTTACAATATCTCATATGTATAAGTTTCCAAGTAGTAGTAATAAAGTGTGCGTTTTTAAATAATTAGCATAATAGCAGAATCAATTAATTACAACGGATAAGAAGGAAAGTAATTAAGATTCGCAAAACTTCACAAATGCTTATTACAGACAATGAACAAACAATTGTGATTTAAACAGTAGCAGAACATATTTATTTCAAAGTGTATATTGACCATAGAAGAATCTAAATAAACACAGTCGTAATTAGCTAGAGAAAAAAATTTAACAAAAACGACCGTTAGAATAAAGAACCCTAATGTTAATGATCTAGGCGTGTGGAATATATGAAAAGATAAAAGGTTAAATTTACGAGAAGAAAAAGTATTAAGAAATATTACATCAATATCGATTATTGAGAATTAACGGAGAAACATTTCCTCCGAAGTTGCCAAATATTTATTGTATTTAGTTGAGATTAATGTTGGATTTCAAAAGCGTTAGATAAAAAGACGAGTACAACATATTTTTTTTTTAAATTGTGTACTAGAATCTGGAGTGAAAATATTGGGTAATAAATTAAATAAGTACTATTTCTGTTTGAGTTTCTTGAGTTTTGAAAATTGTTTTGAAACTTGACTCACAGTAAGTGCAAAGAATTAAAATATCAAAACATATTCCAACAATGATGATAAATGAAGACAAAATATATATTAGAATGCCAACAATTTCAAATTTGTTAATGGATAGGGAGAAGTATCCGTAAATAAATTCTCATATAATGTGCTAATAAGAGAAAATGAAGAAGAATTAGACATGGAATGTGTTTATGTACAGAATTTTCAACTGTTATCTACTATATATCACATTTTGGGATTATATGTTTTCCTTTATTCATTGTATTAAGCAATTAAGAAATTTAGTAACATTATTATAATCACGGTTATTGAGTTTTCCAAAATGGAATTGGTTCTTCAAACGTAGCCAATAGTTAGGTGTGAAAAATCAATTCCATGGATCCAGTTCCAAGAACCAAGGTTTATAAATGTATATTAGGTATAAAATGAAACATTTCAATTCGAAGTATTTTTTTTTTTTTTTTTTTTTTTTTTTTTTTTTTTATTATATCATAACACGAGAAAACTTAAAAATAGATTTAATTATAAAGTTGATGAAGCTGCTCATTTGTTCGTTATTGGAGGTTTCGACATATAAGTAATTGATAGAGTGACAATATCAATCTGAATAAATAAAAAAAAATTTATTCACATTGGGTATAAAGCATTATTATTGAAAATATGGGGGGAAAATAACAACCAGGAAGCTGAAAGAACGCCAAAAAATATAAGTAGTAATGTTGTTTAGACGAACGCATCGAATCGTTATCACATCAACAAATATTAAAATTAAATTAAAGTATTTTTTTTAGCTTTTGTCTTAAAGAAAGTTATTTCAGAAAATGAATGCCGTTATCTTTTCTGACAATTTTATAAAAGTAAAATTCACTTAAAAAAATATTAGAAGTTAACTTTTGGCCTTATTTGAATGATTCTCAAACGGAATTCATTTGATGTGAATTTTTCTTGTCTGGAAGTAATTGTAAAAGTTAGGAGCAATGCTTTGGTGTCACAATAATAAATTGGAATTACATTGAACTAAATTATAAAGTTCCTGAATAATTTTGTTATAAATTTAAAAATTATCTAAAAATGTTTCTTGATCCAATTATTTTTATAAGGGAAATAATAGTTTAATTCTTTATTTAAAAATATTCTTTAGGATGTCTATATGAATTGTTTTGACATAATTTACTTTATTTCTCTACATATATTCTAAGTAAATTCCATATTGCAGCAAATTAACTTAGAATTAGTTGAAAGTTTTCTGATTTTTATTCTTTATGTAAAATTGCTACCAGATTATAAATGTATGTTTGTAAATATAAAACAAGAAAATAACATTGTTATTTTTATAAAATATTGTGGCGAAATGTGCACTATTTTGTGAAATAATACATCTCACATATTAAAATAGTGTTTCCCCCCAAAACAGACAAGATGTCACACATTCCGTATAGTGGTTAGCGCATCAGTCTACCACGTTGGTGGGTCTCGGTTCAAATCCGGAGTAAGACATGGATATAAGGCGTGGATGTCCTATGTTAGGGGCAACGATGGCCTTCCCACTGGGTGACTGTAAATACTTGGCCCCGCCATTAGAAACAAAAAATGTTCAGTCAAGATAAAAAAAAATACTCTATATTAAGAAAGAATTATTTATTTAGAGGAGAAACTGGGCAAAATTAAAATAGCATCCTACCACTAATGAAAAATAATACTATTAAAGTCATATTACTTTAAAGTCATTGCAATTGAAAAATATTCTCATTCAGAAATTAATATATCAATCTATAGATTTTCAAATAATATTTGTTTACTGAATTCATTCTTTCTTGGGTTCTACTAAATTGATAACTATTGCATTTTTTATATTAAGAAGTTTCAGGAATACATTTACAAATATTAATCAATTCACTTATACCCGAGTCTACGATTTTGTTTATTTCATTACACAATTCTTAAATAGTTTAAACTAGAGTGGATGGTTATTTTTAAATGTATTACGCAAGTTGTAAGCTAAAATATATAAATATTGATCAGCAATTTTAAGTTATATTTTTAAACTAGTAATACTTCTTTTCAATACTTATGAGCGACTTCATTTCCTGAGAATTTCCCAGAATTTCTTTTGTTTAATAATCTAAATGGAAAGCATGGAAACTATTTCTCGCATTCGAAGATATTATAAATATATATTTGCAATTGAATTCTACAATTTCTGGATACCGAATAAACGTAAACATTATAATGGGCTTGCATTCCATTGGGAAAATTCAAAAGAAAATTAAATTCTGAGCAAATTTAATTCTGTTAAGAGGTATTGGGTTACATGGAGACTCAAACACGGGGTGGAAGAATTTCGTCGATTTCAATTAAAGGAAGTTATACAACCTTGAGAGTGTATTACGATAAGGAAGATGAATTTCCATCTCAATAAATATTTAAGTTTGTCGGGAAAATTATGTTTATTGTAGTAGAAGAATATTTCTACTATTAGAACGTTCTTTCAACAAGTCAAAACCATGTTAGTTGAATGAAATGACTTATGTTAAGTTTTATGGTCAAAATAAAAAAAAAAA
The DNA here is from genome assembly GCA_963978545.1 of Linyphia triangularis. Classification (NCBI taxonomy): domain Eukaryota; kingdom Metazoa; phylum Arthropoda; class Arachnida; order Araneae; family Linyphiidae; genus Linyphia; species Linyphia triangularis. The sequence continues at coordinate 31,679,682 of OZ021725.1, read as the reverse complement.
ACGTTTAAGTTATTTCATTGTGCTTTAATACATATTATAAAAAGTGATTTAATAACAGGTTTCAACAAACAATATGTTTTTAATCTGATTTGAAAAGTATTATTAAAATTTATTTGAACAAAATGACATTAACTAAATATCGTATAAATTTAATTAATTGTTTAAAAATTCTCATCGCTTTATTTATACATAGATTTATAACCAGTTTTTGAAAAAGCATACACAAATTAACCTAATAAAAATAAATATTGAATTGATTTTTTATACAAAAAAAAAAAAAAAAAAAAAAATAGAACATTTTGCAATTTAATTAAAAAAGATCTTCATATTAAACAAAATCTGAGGCCTCAGTCACGTAAAATCCAATCTCAATTCTTACCCTAATACAAAAAAATCTAATGCACAACTTTCATTTACATTCTACTATATTAGTTTTGGGTTGGTCGTCATTGACAATTACATTCGTAAACGTCATAAGGTAAATTTAGTTTATAACACTATTCAACTCCATTTACGAAACTAGCTTGTGGTAAAATGTGTAACGTTTGATTAAAGTTTAGCTTAAAAAAGTATCTAAAACAGAGAGGAAGCAATGTACAATATCTATTTATGAATTGTTTTCTTAAAATAAATATATATTTTAAATATATATTCATTTCGGAAAAAGGTATTTTATAATATGCTCATAAGGGTGAAAGATAACAATTAACAAGAAACTAATTTTTTTTATTGAAGTAATTGAACTAATTTTTAATTTATTTGTAAAATTTAACTATCCTATCTAATATATTCATTCTTTTCAAATCTGATTTTTTATATAAGAGAAGCAGATTCAATTTCAATAGCTTACTAAAACTGCATTAGTTTCTCTCAGAGATTAATTAACTGTAAAATCAATTAAGTGTTTTACTATATCAAATAATACTGTAATCGACATAACTTACAAACATAACTTATTCGGCAGCTTAAATTAATTAGTCTTGTTAATAGATAAAATTACTATTAATTTTTGTGACATAATCATAGAAGACATGTAAATAGAATTGATAAATTATAATAACAATTATGTAAGAAATTAAAAAAAAAGAAAAGAAGTCCCATGACTAAACAGTGTCCTTTAAATAAATTTGATTGGTACTAGAGAGACCAGGTACTCCCCATTAAATAATAAAAGTGTTGTAAATCAACGCCTATTTTCCCTTCACCCCCATTTTGTAATGGAACATTCTACTGATTACATATAAACGTTAAAAACTGTTGTGGCAACACTCGATTCTAAAACTACGTTCCTGTTGGTGTGTAAATAATCCGTGGGTCAGTATGTGTAGGCGCCCACGTAAATGTTTTCTCTAGTTTTTACCTAAAGTGCTTATTAAATAAGTTTCGTCTAAGAATTGCCTTCTCATTCATCTGTTATTGTGGTCAAATCCCACAATGGTTATGGGCCCAGCACGCTTCCACTGCGCAAAGATTGAAGGTAGTACTAGGCGAAGCTAAGCCTAACAACGTGCACCGTTAAACCAACGGGCAGCCATTTTGAAAGTTTCGTTCCTGCATACCAATTCAGCATTCATATCTACCAAAAAAAAATGTCTTCAAACGCCATGAGCATCGAAAGACTCGGTAAGGAGAATTATGATACCTGGAAACTTCAAATTGAAGCCATATTGGTCAAAAATGACCATTGGATTTATGCATCCGGCACGGAACCGAAACCAACGGATACTGAAGTCAACTTGACAAAATGGACTGTAAATGATCAAAAGGCGAAAGCAGATATAATTTTAGCTATGTCTCCCAGTGAACTTTGCCATGTCAAACATTGCAAAACTTCAAACGAAGTATGGATGAAGTTAAAATCTGTTTACGAGTCAAAAGGTCCGGCTAAAAAAGCAACACTTCTAAAACAGCTATTATTCAAACGCATGACTACCGAGGATATGTCCACGCATCTAAACTCGTTCTTCGATACAGTTGACAAACTGACCGAGATGGAAATCGAGATTGCGGACGATCTATTATCAATTCTATTGTTATATAGTATCCCGGATAGTTTCGAAAATTTTCGGTGTGCAATCGAATCAAGAGACGAACTGCCAAAACCTGATATTCTAAAAATAAAGCTGTTGGAAGAATTCGAGTCCCGACAAGGAAAAGGAAGCCAGGATACACCAAACGCATATTATTCGTCTAAAGGAAACTATAAACAAAAAGCGAAACCGCACAATTCCTGGAATGCAGCTAATCAAAATAAAAGAATGAGTAATAAACCATTTCGAAACATCGTTTGCGGATTCTGTACCAAGAGGGGCCATAAAACCGAAAGCTGTTTCAAGAAAATCGCAGAAAACAGAACAACATCTTCAAAAGATGAAAGAAAATGTTCGACACAACGAAACGAGTGTGCGACAACAGCAATCTGCACAGAAATTTCTATGAAAGCAAGCCAAACTAACACCACTTTTGTGTTTGACAGTGGTGCCAGCTCCCACATGGTAAATGATGAAAATATGTTCTTTGAGTTCCAGAAACAAGTGAACTCGTTCATTAAATTAGCTGTCGACAAAACTGCAGAAATAACTGGAAAAGGTTCAGTTAGAATAACAGTTCCCGACGATCAAGGTACCAAAACAATTCGACTTGAAAATGTACTCTGTGTTCCTGAACTAAAAATGAACTTGTTATCAACTTCAAAATGCACACAAAACAACCGTACTGTAATTTTTGATGCACATGATGCAAAAGTAATTGAAGAAAATGGATCTGTTATGATGCGTGCAAAACGAATTGGGGATTTATACTACATTGAACCAAGCATAGTCGCTATACACCATAGCTGTCGCAACAGAATTTCAAATATGGCATAAAAAATTCGGCCACTTAAATGAAAATGACCTAAAGAAATTAAAATCAGAAGAAATGATACGAGGACTGTCTTTCAAAAACAACAACTGTGACTCTCTAAAGGACTGTAAAATCTGTTTACAAAGCAAACAAAGTGCTACACCTTATCCGAAGAAGTCCAAATTTGTTAGTACAGATTTACTCGATCTAGTGCATTCTGATCTATGTGGACCGATGAAAATACCATCACTTGGAGGATCACGCTATTTTGTGACTTTCATCGACGACAAAAGTCGCTACATAGAAATATTCTTCCTCAAAACTAAGGAAGAAGTAAAAGACGCATTCCTTAAATACAAAGCCTGCATAGAAAATCGTACTGGAAAGAAAATAAAAGTTCTACGTACGGATAACGGTTTGGAGTATGTAGGTCAAGAATTCGACAGATTTTTAATACAAGAAGGAATACGCAGAGAACGTTCCTCTCCATACACTCCACAGCAAAATGGTGTCTCGGAAAGAGCGAACAGATCAATCGTTGAGATGGCACGTTGTTTACTTTTTCAAGCAAACTTGGATTCTACTTTCTGGGCAGAAGCAGTCCGAACGAGCGCCCATCTAAGAAACAGATGCCCTTCACGTAGTATAATGGCAAACAAAACTCCACTCGAGTTATTTTTTGGCAGAAAGCCAACTGCAGCATACTTCAAAATCTTCGGTCAAAAGGCCTTCGTTTTAAACAAACGCCAAAAATCAAAATTCGATCCAAGGTCACAAGAGGTTATATTTATTGGATATTCAGACGGAGTAAAAGCCTATCGTTTCTGGGATCCAAAAACAAGAAAGGTAATCGTCAGTCGCGATGTGAAATTTATAAACGAATTCAACCCTCCTTGTGATAACTCAGAAAAAGAGCTAGATTATTTTTTTTCTTTCGAAGAATCTTCAACAGAAATGGAACCAAGTGTTCTGGTGTCTTCTCCTCCGAGAAATCCACAGTCGGATACGTCATTGCAACCGCAGCCAATAGCAGACGAGAGCCCTTTGGAAGAGGATGATGTAACCATCGATATATATGATGCAACAAGTAGCGAAGGAGAAAATGATTACGCAACCAGTGATGCTATTCCAAAGCGCAAATCTGGCCGACCATATTTTCTCCGATCAGGTCACAGAGGTCGCCCTCGAAAGCTATTTCACTACGCGAATACCACAGCTGATTTTGATGACTCTGATATTTCTCCTAGCGTGTCAGAAGCGCTAAAAAGCAAAAATGCTGATGGATGGATAGACGCCATGAATGAAGAATTTTATTCGTTAGTAAAAGAAAATGCCTGGGAACTTGTTGATCGTCCGATAAATAAGAAGGTGATACCCTCGAAATTTGTTTTGAAGACCAAATTTAATCAAGATGGAACTGTACAAAAATTAAAAGCTAGACTCGTCGCATTAGGATGTGCACAGACCATTGGTGATTTCGATGAAAATTTTTCCCCTGTTGCAAGACTGAGTTCAATCCGAACCGTCTTGGCTCATGCAGTTGAGAATCATCTTATAGCTCATCAATTGGATTTTGTAATGGCCTACATAAATGGAAATTTGACAAAAACTGTTTTCATGGAACTACCTGAAGGTTTCAAAGATACTTCTGTAGGAGACAAAGTTTGTTTACTTAAACGTTCGCTATACGGCTTAAAAGAATCGGGTCGTCGTTGGTACAACAAACTAGATGAAAAGCTAAAATCTTTAGATTTCAAACCTCTTGTGTCAGATCAATGTATCTACAAGTTGAAAACCTCCACCGAAGAAGTGATCATCATTGTTTACGTTGACGACCTCATTGTGTTATCTTCCAATATCTCTTCCTACAAAAAAATTAGAGATAATTTGTCTGCATCTTTTAAAATGAAAGATCTAGGCCCATTGCACTATTGTCTTGGAATTGAATTCAAGCAATGTCAAGATAGCATCGAAATGTCACAGAGCAAATATATTCAGGATACTCTTCGTAAATTTAACATGCAGGATGCTAAGCCTGTTGGATGCCCTATGGACTGTAGTCAAAAGCTCACGAAGGACATGTGTCCTCAAAATGAAGAGGATAAACATGAGATGAATGATATCCCCTATCGCTCCCTTCTCGGTTCCCTTATGTACCTCTCTGTAGCATCTAGGCCTGATATAACGCACGCAGTGAATTTCTTGAGTCAGTTTAACGAAAATCCAGGAAAAGCTCATTGGATAGCTGCCAAAAGAGTACTCCGATATCTTAAAGGCATTCAAAACCTTGGAATAGTTTTTAAACGCACTGGAGAACCTCTCAAGGCGTTCGTCGATGCTGACTGGGCATCTGATCACAACGATAGAAAGTCATATACCGGATTTCTACTGCAATTATCCGGAGGACCAATCAACTGGGAATCCAGAAAACAACGATCGGTTGCTCTTTCTACAACTGAATCGGAATACATAGCCCTTTCCGAAATTTCAAAGGAGATTGTGTACGTTAGAAGATTTCTTTCTGAACTGTCTGCAAATTATGTATCTTCTCCGACCATTATTATGTCTGATAACCAATCAGCACAGAAGCTTGTGCACAATCCGGTTTTCCATAATCGGACCAAGCACATCGATATTAGATACCATTTTGTTCGAGAAGTTTTTGAGCATATTGATATTGATGTCAAATACTTGTGTTCAGGTGATATGCCAGCAGATGTGTTGACCAAAGGATTAAGTGTACCAAAACACAAGAACTGTTGCAACTTAATTGGTTTATCTGATATTTAATTGCTACAAATTTGAAATGTTTTTTTTATGTTTATATATTTCATGTTTGAGAAAATAGCCCTTGAGAGGGGAATTGTTGTAAATCAACGCCTATTTTCCCTTCACCCCCATTTTGTAATGGAACATTCTACTGATTACATATAAACGTTAAAAACTGTTGTGGCAACACTCGATTCTAAAACTACGTTCCTGTTGGTGTGTAAATAATCCGTGGGTCAGTATGTGTAGGCGCCCACGTAAATGTTTTCTCTAGTTTTTACCTAAAGTGCTTATTAAATAAGTTTCGTCTAAGAATTGCCTTCTCATTCATCTGTTATTGTGGTCAAATCCCACAAAAAGACGTATGCATACAGAACATTTCAATGTTGACTATGTTTGTGATTAAGTAAAAATTCTTTCCAAATATCTCATACGAGAAAACAACTGTCTCTGTGTTTATTTTCTCTAGAAAATTCCAATTTTTTCTATTCAAAGTGTTGCATAGACAAATACTATCTTTGTCACCAATTAACTACATTCAAATACCAACTGGCCAATCCATTTGTAGAAGATAATATTCCTAGTTTGTTCTCATTCTTATCAACATCTGTAGGTTACTTTTAAACTAACTGACAAAATTATATATAGGCAAAACCCGTTAACGCGAAATCGCTTTATACGAAATTCGTTTTACACAAAATATATGCAATTTTTCGTCCAATGAGATATGCATTTTACACCAATTTATTCATTTAACTCGAAATTTTATGACATGAAATCCGCTTAAGACAGAAAAATATGTACCATTTTTTAGATGAATTTTTCGTTATTTGAGACGAAATTTAAAGGTGCTATGAAAACATTGCTCAAGTTGAAACCCTATGAAACAGAAAAAATGCTCGAGGAATAAAATTTTAAGGAAATCTCTGTGAATTGTCTGCTTTTGGCTAGAATTTAGATGGCATCCCTCCATAAACTGGTTTGGTGACGCAACCTCTTATGCAACCAAAAGTTAATTTAAAAACTAAACTCAGTCGCATGTTGAATCTTTTCAATATGAATCGGAAGCGGCAATCGTTATTATTAGAAACAAAGCAAAAAATTGAAATAAAATTGATAATAAATTTAAAAAAAAAATTCCAACTAGGTATGCCATCATCAACAGCAGTCTATCAGCTATTTTAGAAAGTCGAGAAAAGATTGAAACGGCTATAAATCAATTGGAACTGCATGGAACGGACGAAAATTGGCAAAATGAAGATGTGAGTTAGAAACAAAAATAATGAATACGCATATAACTAATAGTGTAAATCTGCATTAATTAAATAGAAAATTTTTAGACCGTTAACACAAAATTTGGTTAAAGTGAAAAATGTCGGCTGGGCCATCGACTTCGTGTTATAAAACGGGGAACGTGTATAGATCAGAGCTTGACAGTAACTGAAAAAGACTGAAAAACTAAACAAAGAATATAAAATGGTTTAGCAGAAAGATCAGTGATTGAATTTTTACAAATTGATATTAAAGTAGCAATGACACACTGAAAGTAAAATTCTGGCGTCAAATTGTCTGAATAAACATTATTTAAATAAAATAAATAAACATTGTTTGAAAGAACATCTTGATAATAAGTAATCTTTATAATAAAATCTTAAGTACTTTATTGTAAATTCTTCACATTTGTTATATTTTAAAGCAAATTTGATAACTGAAGATTAAATACCAAATTCATTAATGTAAGTAGATACTCTAATGATGTTATTTAGTTTAAATATAGAATTTTATTTGCATTTGAAAAGTTCTATTTAAGAGTCATTGAAAGCTTTTTTCTGATTTCTATATCGGAAAACGATTAATGCATAGATTGAAGATTACATTAGTGCAATGTCTGCGATTAAAATCATATGAAATTTTTTAAATTCTCTAAAGAATATATTTATTTATAGTTTAGTTTAGCTTTTAATAAATTAAAAAAAAAAACAAAAAAAAAAAAAAAAAAAAAACGTTACTATACATTTTAATAAAAACTATTTATATTAATTAGCAACGTATTACATTTGCATGAATTGTTTGGGGAAATCATAAATAATTAATGTTTAAGAAATGAACCAGGAAAAAGGCTGAACATTAAAATGAGTGATTGTCTGATTTCGAAAGAATAAGTTTTTTACAAGACTGATCTTTAATCTATATAATATGTGATCCATAATAGATGATCCATAGATTGGAACGACATAGTAAATATCCATGAGATAGTACATGTGATCCATAGGTTATTTTTATTCAACTCATACAGCACAATGTGATTCTTAGTAAGTCCGAAATACATTCTTTCAGGATGACGGGATCATCCCTAAAACGTCCTGATTGATCCTACGATATCAAATCGCTATTATCGGCTATTAAAAATCACTCTAAAAAACCAAGAATATATATGCGGATGAATTTTTGATGTGTCAGGGACTATGATGTGTTTCGAAAATTTCAAGGTCAAGTTTGTTACAATAGCGAAAACGAAGAATAATTGTTATCATAAGTATATGTAAATTTTTCATAATACACACTTATCATTATCACTCAATACTACGAGAAAGCTCTCTTCGGAAACCACCTAGAAATTCATTTGACGCATTAGAAAGAAAGATAACGTTTACACCTAATTTATAAAGAGGATTCTCATGAATAAATTAGTATATTAGTACATTATTTAACACATATAAACACATATATTTGGTGTTATTTTACTGTTTGCTTTTCTATTTTGTAATTACTGTTGACTGTGCAAATTCTCATTGCGTTTCTCATTGAAAACTTACTGGAAGGCATTTTCCCCTTCACACACTTACTCTGGTTGCTTTTCCAATTGAGCTGTTATTTCTATGAAATGTGGGAGTTTCTTTCCGCTTTTCATGCTTCCTTTTCCACTGTGAGATGTTACTACAGACCACAAAAATCAATAGGATATTTTTCGCTTCAAAAACCACACAGAAGGCTTCCCCCTTCACATACTCTAACAATGTTGCAGCACAGTATAGCAACTTTTTGATCTTGTGATAGAAAATTTTCAATACGTTGCAATAAAATTGTCAAACGCATAAAATGGCAATATAAAGAAAAGTGTATCTGATATCGAACAGCAGCACATAAATGCAATATCTGCTCATTTTCATAGTTTAACTCACAAAAAACAAACCAATCTCCATATCACTCCCAAGTTAAAATTTCTAGTATAAAATTTTATAAATGAACCCACTCATCTTGGACAGTAAATTTCTTTAATACTATATTTTTATATCCAATCCTAAAATTAATTTCCTTCCCTTAGTTGATTTCCTTTCCATAGTTTCGATTCATTAGTTACCGATCCAAAAAAACAAACATGCGTTACTCTCCCAGGACATTAAATTAGTCCCATCGCTAAATATCATGTATGCCAAAAGTTAGGCTTAATAATGAAAGTAACTAACCATAAAACTCACTATGAAATAGTGTTTTAGGTAGAATGCCATTTGAAACACCTAACGATTTATTACTATTGTAAAAAAGATTTAGTGAAAAATATATGTTTTTTCGCTCAAAAATTACCTCTTCAAAATGGATTCGCTAATATAGTATAGGTAAATTAGGGTTGGAGATGGAAATAATTATTAGAAAGCTGATTCCTGCTGAAATAGGTTCTGTAGGCCTCCCTGAACTTCTCCAGAAATGTCCCAAAAAATCCTCCTTGGGCAACATTCTTAAATTTTGAATTTAAGTCCGCCATCTTGGATTTTTTAAAAAACGCTATAACTCAGCAATGCACAATCATAAACAGGTTCTGTTGGTGTCAAACGTTTCTTTTTAGCAAGAAGAACTTGTTACCGCTTTAAAAAGTCTAAAATAAAGAGTTAATATAATTTCATTAACTTAAAATCGGTTTGAAAACATAAAAAACAGCAATTTTTAGACATTCTACAACAAAAGTTGTTTGGAAACTTATTTTTTAATAGAATTCGTTTAAAAGATTTAGAAATGAGTATGTTTAAAGAAGCATAGATAGTGTTCAGTATATTTGAAAAATGTGTGTCTTTCATTAAACTCGTTTACGCTTTGCACTAATTTCTCCAGTTGAAACACAGGTACGAAATAAAAAAAAATCTTCAAATCACTGGTATCTCGATTCTGTCACGATCTTGATAAAGAAATGTGCTGGTCGGAGGATTCACCTGTCACTCTTGCGTAAGCTTCTACTGCTTCCGTTGCTTGGAGACTTCCTGGCATTAAGCAAATCCAACGCGCTACGACACTATCAGACATACTTCGCCCTTGTGTCAAGACACCGCTAACCTTTATAAAGATTGCGATAGGACCTGCCCTATAATCACGTCCATCCAAACACCGCTCCAAAACTTATCTGATGACCCAATTGGGAAATAACCCTGACTGACGAAACATTCAAACTCTTGATCCGACAAAGTAGTCTTGATTTTAGCCATATTCTAATGAATATGTCCTGCTGCATGGAGGTAAACTAAACATGCGTTGGACAAAGAAGAGATGAAAATACCAGTCACCTGTTCTTTCTGCTTTCATGAAATCATGTATTATAGAAACTTGCTTGAAGTACTGCAGCCATAATTTAGCTGCACGGCTTCTTTTTTCCAGCGCCTTCATCGCGTCGGATACAATCTTCAGTAATGGTTGGACTTTTGACAGAGAAGATTCTTTGGTGGAAAGTTTATCACCTCGTTATGAATTTTCCTGAGAGATTTGACCACAGAAGAGATTAAAAATCTATCTTCCTCACAACTCTTCAAAATCAGATGCGCTATAGCAGCCTGAGAAAGAGAATGAGCTCGTAAAGCTCTTGAATAAGCATGCCCATTAACCATATGCACAACGGTATTCTTAGCAAATACCTCACCCCACATTTCTTCAATATTACCACTGCCATCCATGATTTTGCCCACGGCCCCCATGCAACTCATAAGCAGATGAAATCCACCTAGTCTTACGATTACCTTGGATAGCTCATTAGTTTCATCAGCCGGAGAGACTAAATCTCTAGCCTCAATGAAAAGCAGCTGATCAAATGTTACAATACCCTTTTGTTGTTGCTTCCTACATTCTTCAGCCGTAAAATGAAGGCAGGTGTACATTGAGGTGGGATTAGAATGTTGAATATTGACGAAGGGCAAGGGTATCACTGCTGACTTTTCGTAGCAATTTTTTTCCTGCGGCAATCTCCATGAAGCCACTCCATCCCGTTTGGATTCTTCAGCTTACTTGGGACCCGCCATCCAAATCCAGTGGTATATGTCTCCAATTTCGTCATCCACGGGCCTCAATTTCAGGAAAAAGACGTATTCCAAAACTAGGCGCTTTAATCCATGGTTCTTAAGTCGGTAGTGAGTAATGATCGGGATGAATCCAAACTCTCCAACCATAGTTGCCGTTGGTTGTGGAATACGTGAATTCGTCTGAACAGTTGAAGAAGGCGTCACACACTGTACTCCTCCCATCACGTGGAAAGTCCCATGTCCATCCACAGTTCGAGTGTTGTGATCCGCATTATCAAAGACATACTGCACAAATAAATTATCCTGAACTTCTCCTGAAATGTTCACTGTTACGACCAGCCAAAATTGTGTAGAAGGTTAATTAGAATCTTGATCGGAAACGCCTGTGAAGAAACACTCCAATTCCAACCCTCACAGCTGACACAAATGATCGTGGGAGCACTGAAGAAATGCTAGAGTGCGCAACACTCAACAACTTCTGATTGCAAAGCAAATTTTATTAGTTTCATTTTACCAGAAAGCAGATGAATAAGCATCTCATCAACTTCATTTTCTCCCCTTTTTGATATTTCTTCGCAGGTTGGAAATGCCGAGCAATCATAAACTTGAGATCTTATCTCTTCTTGAAGGTTGCTAATTGCCGCATCTATGATCCTTTTCTTTTCATCAAAGGCGTCTTTTTTAGCGTACCAGTTTTCCGCTAAAATCTTCAATGCAACTGTCCTAAAAGAAATAACTGTCCCGAATTACTTCATGCTTGCTGAAATAAGAACGGTACTGCCCTAGCGTGCTATTAAAAGATCAATCAGACGCTTTTCACTGTATAACTTGGCACTTTCAGTATTAAAATTTGAGAGCATCTCCATAAAATCGGATAGCAGATACTGGCAGTCATTGTTGGTATCCAGAAAGTTGCATAATTTATTGAAAGCATCTAACTTCGACTCACCAACAGGTCTTCAGACCACCCTTTCAGATGGCTCGCCTGACATGCTTGAGACAACGATTGAAAACCATGCATCACAGTTTTTATGACAAGCGCTATCAGATCACATTAGCTGTCAATGTGATGTAGAACTAATTTCCACCAATTATCACCCCTCCTTTCACACTTACTCCAAATACTTGAAATTTTTGCGTAACGATGTGGGTTCTTCTTATAAGCTCCCTATCAACTGTCTCCCAGCAAAAAAAGCAGCATGTTTTAAAATAGAAGGGATATAGATCACTTCTGAGAAGGGGTTTTGTTGCATTACTCCTCCAGGTAGATCTGCTGAAATGTAACTCCCATGTCTGGTATAATTTTTTCTGCACTGTACACACTCGTACATGATTAAGGCCTTCGATTTTTTTTCACAATCCCATCTTTTCTATTTATACTGATATTCCTTAAATTCACCAAACCTCTTATTACATTGACACTGTTGGTTTTAATCATTCCGCCTTCACCGCAGAAAACGCAATTTTCTTCCATTTTTATTCAGCTTTCCAAACTCGTAAACGATCAATAACAGTTGTATAAAAAGAAACTAATTGAAATAGTGGCGATACCTGTTTTTTAGAAAACGAAAGATTTTAATAGAATAAATTCTAAATTTTACAAACCTTTAGTTGGAAAAATACTGTTTTTGCAGGTTTTAGGCCTGTTTTATGTTATTAAAATTATATCAGCTCTATTTTTTAGAATTTTTATTGCAGTAACAAGTTCTTCTTGCTAAAAAGAAACGTTTGACACCAATAGAACCTATTTATGATTGTGCATTGCTGAGTTATAGAGTTTTTTTAAAAATCAAAGATGGCGGACTTAAATTCAAAATTTAAGAATGTTGCCCAAGGAGGATTTTTTGGGACTTTTCTGGAGAAGTTTAGGAAGGCCCAAAGAACCTATTTTAGAAGAATTCAGCTTTCTAATAATTATTTCCGTCAAGACCCAAATTTAGGTCTAATTTGCCTATACTAATAGTGCTAATTAAGTTTTCTTTGTATTGTAGTTTGTAAACTATAAATATGGACTGTTTTTATAGCATAAATAGCAGCAATGAGAGAGAGAGAGAGAGAGAAACTAGAGTACGGTCCAAGGTTCTCTTTTTTCAAGGTAGAACAGCCAATCTTAATTCTAGCCAAAAGAAACAATCTGCGATAAGAAGGAAAAAAAAATATTTCTACAGACTAATCACAATAGTAAACAAACCGTACAATGAACGTGAACTGTTATGTCTCGATCTTTCATCTGCGAACTATGGGTTGTGACGACAAACGCTCGACAAGTATAATTTCCATAGTCAGTTGGCTTAAGGTTGCGTATGTATAGTCCATCTTCTGTTATAGTGTATCGTGCACCTGAAAAAAAAAAGTATTCTCAGATATAAACGCGAATTAGAAGAAAGCTACGAAAATATCCCCACTATCATAACAACGCTCGCCAATATTGCTCGATATTGGACAATCACAATGCTTTGTAAACCGGCGGTTGTTACGATATTGACTAATATTGCTCAATGCTGGATACAAAATGTACTTGAAGTTTTGAATTGTCGATGCAGAGTTTTGAAATTGAAATATTTTATTTATAAGAAAAGTCGGAAAGCAAAAACATGTTTATTTTTAAAAAATCGTGTCTTTTGGAACGCTGTTAAGGTTTCGACCAGAAGAGGCCAATCTTCCAGAACCCAAGTTTTCTACGTTGCCCAGTACTGATAAGGATTAGGGGATGAGATGGTTTTTGATGTGGGTTTGCTGATTCCATAAATGAACTATTTTTACTATTTAGTACTAATACTTACCCAATGTAGTACTCCAATATTTAATTTTATTCTAGTGAAATTTAAATTGAACTATCAGAAAAAAAAAAATTAAAAACAAATTAGAAGACATTCTGATATCGAATTAAATTTTAAGATAATATATAGGAATTTGAACTTGTTTAGAGACATCTTGAGCCTGATATATTTTTATTACATTTGACTGTTGTATGTAAAAATGGAATATGTTAGTAGGTTTGCAATTGGATATGATCTCTTTTTATATTTAACCCTTTGACCCTTTTTTACATTTAGCGACTCATTTATTATGTACATAATATTACGAACAAGGGTAAATAATATCTGAATAAATAATGAATATCCTATCAAATTTTACCAATAGATTCAGATGACTTTTAGGGCTATATGGAAATGTATACCCACTGACGGTCATGCACGTATATATGAATCATTTGATCCCCCTTTTTTCCAGCAATGCACAACATTTTTGAATTTATAAATAAAATTTAAAATAAATTATTTTTTAAGTATTTTTATTAGTATGATAGTTTATAACCTATCTAAAACAAAATAAATAAAAAATAATTCTAAAAAACTATATATTTAAATTAGAAATACATTTTAAAATTATCGCAGGGGAAAAAAACTGTAGAGTTTCGCCCATTTCTTTGACCGTCAGTGGGTTAACAGCCCAACCTTATCTTGAAAGTTGTGCTTTAATATTTGAACCAAAAAGACGGCAGCTAGTAGAGTTGTGAATGCTGTCATATAATTGATTATCATTTAGAAAATTGAACCTGCCTTTTTATAGATATTTTTCCCATGAACTCAATAGTACTTATACAATAAGTTTCATGAACACCTGTTGATTTATACAGACACCAATAATTTTCTTAACACATTCGCTGCCACTGACGCACTGGCGCGTCAGCATGGCGCTACCTCCCATGCCGGCGACGCTCTGGGACGACGATCGAGTATGATAAGTAAACTGCTTTATATTTTTAGTTCGGATTTGGAGGTTGAACGATGAGGTTTTTGAGGCACGTTAGTGAAGCATTATTTTTATATTTTTAGTGCTTGGTTTTTCCCCCTTTTTTCTGGTTTTACTATTAAAATATAAGGAACTTTTTAATCATTAAAACACTTTTTTTAAATTCGGCTTCTGAGGATGGATATATAAATTTTGGTATCCTCGAATGTGTTAACGGAGTTAGTTTAATAATGGCCACCTTATGAAGTTAGATAATCACATAATATGCTTTTGTTCTTTAATTAAAAAAATTAATGATTGGCTGACAACATATTTTATTAAACATCTGAATTTTATAAGTCAATTGATTTTATAGAAAACTGAACTGTTGTGAGAGAGAATTCTGTTGTTGAAATTAAGTAATATAAATGTATGTTCAGAAAGCTCATGATGATTTTTAAAAGATTAAAGTTCTAATAAATGCAATATAAATCATCATTTTATTCGCTTAAAATATGGTATCAAATGAATGTATGCTACTCACCATCCAGTATAAGTGTGTTGTTCACATACCACGATATGATTGGTGACGGATCTGATCTAACATTGCACATTACCATAAAGTCGGTCCCCTCTTTTCCAGTTTGGTGCTCAGGTGTTCCCCAAAAGGTTATTGATTCTGAAATTAGAAAAACCGTATTTCATTTTTTCATTTTAGGATATATTCTTTGTATAAAATCTACAAAACTCATTAAAATAAAACAGTAAAAGGAAAATAAGTCCATTAAAAATATTTAATCCTACAATTTTAACAAAAATTAATTAATGTGAAGTATTAAGAACTATAGGAAACACAATACATTTCATCAATCTGAATTCTTACAATTTTTCAGCAGTATTTTATTATTTTCATAAGAGTTTATTGGCAAGATTGATATCCATAAGGTTTATTTGAAATATTTATAGAGACAGATGTGATTAATATTTAGAGCCGATTTAATTAAATAGAAAATATTTCATTTCAATACCCAAACTCAAATAATTTTTGTAAAATTTGACAACTCAATTGCTTAAATTTGTGTAAGGAAATACCTTATTGAAAGAGTGAAATTGAAACATTTGAGAAATCTTTAAGAATCATTTTATTGTTTAGTGATATTCATCAAATCCTTAAAATAGATTTCACTTCGAGACTCTATAATTTCATATATTACTTTAGAAAATAATGAACATGCTTTATTGATTTGAAAACCATTAATATATACTAGGGGGCTTCGCCCCCTGCTCGCTAACGCTCGCCAACCCCCAAACGCCTCGCTGCGCTCGGATAGAGCGGCTTTGCCGCTCGAATTTGTGGTTAAAACTTCTTGCTGCGCTCGAATAGGTTTGCCAGCCATAAAAAAATGTAACCAAATTTTTATAAATTTAATGTAAGGCCTAATAGAGAAAACACCCAAATTGCAAGTTTCATAATAGAAAGTTAAATATACTATCCGCCAACATTCTGACTTAAAACTTCATTAGCTATGCCCTTACATTGAAGTCCCAATATCTTTTATTTATTCTAATAAGTCGCCCCGTTAGAGAACGACGTCCAATGCGAAGCATTTTCTGGATAGAAATACTTCAAAATAATAATTACTCTAATACAAAAATGCTTCAGAAAAACATAAAAAATCAACTTTGAAACGAAGAGTTTAAAAAGAGCTTTAAAATTAGCAACGGGTTTGTTGTTTACATACGTAAGGATAGCTTTAAAATTAGCAACGGGTTTGTTGTTTACATACGTAAGGGAGAACGACGTCCAACGCGAGGCATTTTCTGGATAGAAATACTTCAAAATAATAATTACTCTAATAAAAAAATGCTTCAGAAAAACAGAAAAAATCAACTTTAAAACGAAGAGTTTAAAAAGAGCTTTAAAATTAGCAACGGGTTTGTTGTTTCCATACGTAAGGATAGCTTTAAAATTAGCAACGGTTTGTTGGTTGGTTGAACCCCCGAGCAGCCGGTTTGTTGTTTACATACGTAAGGATGTTGCCAATCATATATTCAAAATCATTGAGGCTTTGTAGTAGCTTAATGATGAAAAATATTGAAATTTAATTAATTAATAAAGTGTTAATAAATTATTTTGGCACGTTTTGGCAAATCTACAGCTTATTTCCTTTAAAATGACACCTTGATCATTGAAATTGGTTGAGCAGTTTAGGCGGACGGACTAACCCCAAAAAACGTATTGCCTATTAAATATATAGATATCATTATTTGTCAATTAATAATTTAATATAACTTAGAAAATAAGTAAATTGATATAGAAAATAGGAACTATGTTGGTATGTTCCACCCTAATTTAAATCTAAACTGTTTGACTGATATAAATCAAATTTTACACAATTATTATTCCTGCCAAATGTAACTTAATTATGTAAAATGATAAGGCTGAATAAAAATCAATTAATTATAAAAAGCAAAATCCCTATCTCTAACCGCCATGAATTAGTCATAATAGTAAAATAATTATTTATAATTCTTTTCAAAAAAATTTTACTTTCAAAAGAAAAAAATTTTAGTACATTAGAAAATTAGTACTATCACTTTTGCTACTCCATGCAATTAAATGATTTCCAAGGAATAAAATTGCTAACAATAATTAGGGAATTCCGATTGCATAAGTAAAGAGATTTAAATATTTAATTTGATTAGTGATTTAAACCTAATCTTTCATTATAATCACCCCGATCTGATCATATTCACTACGGAATAACTACAATTAAAGTTCAACTTAAAAAAAGTTGTAAAAAAAGAAACATCCCCCAGAATGAGCTAAAACTTTATTTGAATATACGCGAAAAGGGCAAAAGTTGAATTCTGTAAAAAAATGTTTGAACCCGTTTTTTTCTGAAGCCAAACAATTTCCTCTTTCTTCGAGTCAATTTGCAGGTCATTCTGACCTATGATTTTTTCTCTCCAGATTTTCGAAAGTTGAACTTTAATTGAGGTTTGTTTTATGTTTGTGATGATTTGAATATACTACTAAAAATATAAATTAGTAAGTTTAACACCAATGATGCCAAAAATTTGTAAGCATATAATAAATACTTAAAACATTTTTTAATTCAATTTTTTTTTTCTAATGTAATCTAGATTATAGTCCAATAAACTTTTTTTTTTTTTTTTTTTTTAAAAACATTTTGCTGAATTATTTAGAACTAAACATCAAAATAGGATGAAAAACTAAATTCTGGAAGGGAAAGGGTGTTTAAACATAATAAATCTATTAAAGGCAAAAAAAAGCATGCTTCAAACTTAAATATTGAAAAAATTGTTTTGTTAATTAATAATTAATTAAAAAAAATGTTTAATGCAAAAGTTGCATGCTATTTTTGTTTGACATTTAACAAACTGTCGTTTGAAATAAAAATTACAAAAATATATTATTTATTTAAGAATGTTTGGTTAAGAAAACTATTATCTCTTTTCAACATTAAATATATCTTGGTATTGTTATTGATATATTAGTATGAAATATATCTTGGTATTGTTATTATGAAATGTCTTATGGTAATTCATAATATGGTATTATTACTGCACTTTTTAATGTTTGGTTTAGTTTTATTATGTAAATTACCCTCATGGTAAAAAAAATTATAAAACATTTATTAAAAACCTTCCATGAATTACAGCAATCATTTTTTATTTCATCAATTATAATACAAAATATAGCCATTGTTGGGATTTTTTTAAACACGAAAAGTTACCAATTTGAATCAAAGACTATTTTAATGAGTGAAAATTATTTATTTGCATTATAGAGTTTTACTGCCAGATTTCCCTTAGGTGTTTGATCAGATCACTTTCATTACAAGCACTATGTCCAACATATAGTTTAAAATCCTTGCTTGTGAAGAAATTTATTTTATAGAAATATATTTCAAGAAAACTTTTTTTTTCTTAAACGAGAAATCTGTACTACAATTTCTATAAGTTTTGTAACTTTATTTGTGCTAATGTTTGATATTTATGGACTAGCTGTATCCTATATTTAATTTAAATCAACCAATATATTGCCACGTATTTTAACTTTTGATATTCTCACGTTAATACGTTTATGACAATTAGGGATTTGAACTCTAATATAAATATTAGTAAGTTGCATCTTTCTTTTTGGCCTTAAAAACTTTTTTTTACTTTTCAGAGACCACAGTCTTGTTGCAACACACTTAAACATATATGATTTTTTTTAACAAAGATCAACAACTAAAATTAGAAGATAATTGATCGAATATAGAAGAAAACAAAATTAAGTATTTAACAACTTAACAACATTGATCTATATAATTTTCACAATCATTCAAAGAAACCTCTTGTTGGGGGAAACTGAAATGTGTGAGGGAGTTTAATAACTTATTTTTTAAATTTAAAATAGGGAAATTTCATATCTTGTATACACATTTTATGAATTTTTTTATTTTTTTATTTATTAGTAGTAGAGACTGTTATCTAACGATGTTTCAACTTGATACACCACTCATTCAGCTCCTGAGCTATAAAAAATACTACACAAATAACCCACTCTTTGTAGCATTTTTTTTTTTTTTTTTTTTTGTAAATTATTAATTAATACTTTTTAAGATTTTGAGTGAATGAAAATATTTGTTCACGTGTAAGAGAAGTACTAATAATTATCCTTAAAAACTCTTAAATTATGTTCCACACTTAGCTCTTATCCTTTTCAAGAGAGGAAGTATTGTAAATGAGTTTTTTTTTTTTTTTTAATTAAAGGTAGCAAGAAAGAAGATTTGAGGCTGGTGTTGGAAGAGATGGGAGAAACTCCAAATGCTACCGCTAAAGTAGTGGACTTGCGGAAACAAATTGAGAGCAACCAACGCTATATTGAAGATTCGGAATTTTTGGAAGAGTTTTTGATTACAATAATAGAAGAACGAAAGCTGCTGAAATTGAGGAAAGGGAAGAGAAACAGAGAAAAAAGGAGGAAATCGAAGAGAAAAACATAGAAAACATGAACTGCAGGTGGCGCGATTACACCAAGGTCAAGGAACAAGTAACAACGGTGCGGTGAGTGATTATACTAATAGAATTAACAATGAAGGAGAGAGAAATTCAATTGAAACTTTTGTTAAAAGTATTCGTACACTCACAATGCCGGTTCCTGCAAAATCGGATAATTGGGTATTATTCTTTCAGTCATTAGAACGTGCATTTGAAAACAAAATAGTACCACCTGAATTTCGCTCAGAACTTTTAATTAACTTATTAGGTGAGAAGGCGTTGAATGTACTGACTTTATTACTGACACTTTAGTACTGATATTAAGGACTATGATACTGTGAAAGAAATGGTGTTTCGAGAAAACGAACAGTCTCTACAAGCGTGTTTGTAGAACTATAAAGAGACTAGGCGATATGCTAATGAAACGTTCTTGCAATTTGTGTCAATGTTAAATGCTTTGTGGCTATACTATTGTGAACGAATAAAGGCCCAAGAATTACAGATTGTAAATGACTTAATCGTTACAGATCAACTTTTCAAAACTCTAGACCCAGAAACAGCAACTTTCATCAGGATTCAGCAAGGAGAGAATTGGTTTAAACCTTCGAAGTTAGGTAAGGAGTGTGACATCTTCTTTGAGTCAAGGGGGAAGCCGTTAATGGTTGATGGAAATCAATATCACATGAACAGAAATCGTAATAAGGTAAGTTTTGAGAGTAGTAATGTAAGATACAGCCCACAATCGCATCGTCTGGGTAGTTATAGAAATGAAGATTTCAGAGGAACAAGACAACAAGCATGCTTTATATGTGGACAAATATCACACCTAACCAGGAATTGTTTCTAGAAATTTGGCTTTGGCAAGAGAGTAAAAGAAGCGATACCAAAGAAGATAAAAAAGCCAGTACGGAAGTAGTCACAGCAAAAGTCAGTGGGGAATTAGTGCCAATAAAATCAAAACTAACAAGCAGAAGACTAAAAATGGCACCGGTGAATATAGTGAAGATTAAATATGGGCAAAAGATATTAGACGCAATATTGGATTCAGGAACAAAAATTACAGTTTTTAGAGAAGACTTGTTGCAAGGACAAAATGATAGAGTTAAAGGAAAATTTCGGTCGCAACCTGCATTTGGAGAAGCAAATCTAGCAGAAATCAAAATTAGCTTAGTAGAAGAAGGTGAGGAAGAATCACTCTAACTATCAAAGCTTTAGTGGAGATGTGTACAGATTTGAATACTGACGTTTTGCTGGATATGGAAACTTATAAAGCGTTATTGAATCAAGCCAAAAATTATACGACAGGGTGCCCAGTAAATATGACGGGATTGAATGAAGAGGATATAACTGTTGAGGGAACAAATGATGTAGACTTCCAAGAAGAACAGATAAATTCCGAAGAAGAAAGAGGACAAGAATTTAAGAATCGTACGGCTGGAAGTCAAAAGAGGAAAGACGTTAAAAAGAGAAGCTGAATTTCTGGAGAAGATAGAAGCTTGTCTACGATTTTGTACTTCAGGGCATCCGGAAAGTAACGGGGTAGAAGAAAGAAGGAATCAAACAATTAAGAATATGCTACAACATGTAATTTGAGAAGATAAGCGAGATTGGTATCGTCATATTCCTTTCCTATTATGAGCATATAGACAGGTTCCAAATTCTACTAACGGAATACCACCTTTTCTTTTGATGTTTGGAAGGGAACTAAAAGGACCTCTAGCTATTATAAATTCTACATGGGCAGGACAAATTGCTGTACCTTATAATCTAAGTAAGTTAGCACCGCATACCTTCAGGAGATAAAGGCAAGACTTGAAATAGCAACTCAACGAGCGGAACTAATTACAAAGTGGCAACAGGACAGCTATGTGCATCATTACAATCTTCGAAAACGGTACAAGGAATTCAAAGATGGAGATCTTGTAGTGACTTTGATCCTTGATTCCACCAACAAATTATACTCTAGATGGACTGGTCCAATTGAAATTGTGAAGAGGAAATATCCAGACTCGTATTACGTGAGGATTCCAGAGAATAACTTGAGACTTCTACAGGCCAATAAACTCAGGGAATACGTAGTTAGAATGCAAACAGTGGGAATTGTGTTCGAAAATGAGAAAGAATTTAGAGAACTGTATGAAACCCACATATTTAAAAAATCCAACAAAAACAATTATCTAAAGGAAATGGAGCAGAGTCATTTGGCAAAGAGCAACGAAGTACATTGATTAGATTAATCGCGGAAAATGAAGATTTGTTTTCTGGTGAGATTCGGAGAGCTAAAGTAGGAAAGCATACTATTCGGATTAAAAGTTATAAAGAAGCTATCAAACCCAATGCTTACCGAGTTCCAGAAGCGTTGAAGCAGAAAGTAAAAGTGCAAATCAAAGAATTATTGAATTTACATCTAATTGAAGCTACACAAAGTGAGATTGCACTTCGTATAGAATGCGTTAACAAAAAGGATGGGATCCCTGAGATTATCGATTGACTTTCGAAGTTTGAACAATGTGTCAATTCCAAACGTCTATCCAATGCAAAATATATATGAGTTAACATTTCTGGTGGGTAAGAAAATTTTTATAACACTTTTAGATATGCTGAAGGGTTTCTGAACGATACCAATGGAGGAAAACAGCAAGGATCTTTCAGCTTTTAGAACACACAGAGGCCGTTACCGCTGGAAAGTAATGCCATTTGGTCTCAGAAATGTGGCAGCCACATACCAACGAGTGATATCAGAGGCCATGCAAGATTACTCTGACTTTTCATGTGCCTACATAGATGACCTGGCAATATTTTCGGACAGCTGGGAGGAACATATTGGACATCTAAAACTCATTTTCAGAAGGCTAAATAACTTAAACTTAAAAAAAATACAGCTTTGCAAAGTATCAAATGAAACATTTGGAACATTTAGTAGGGACTGGTAAGCATTCACTAGATCCTGAAAGGATCCAAAGGGTAAGCATTCTGCAAACACCCAAAACCAAGAAACAGTTACAAATCGCGTTAGGACTTGGCAAATATTATCGGCAATATATAACCGATTTTGCAGCCATTGCATTGCCGTTAATAGAACTTACTAGAAAATGGGCTTCCAATGAGCTACCATGGAATAAAGATGCAGATTCAGCTTTTCGGCAGTTAAAGGAGTCATTGTGTGCAGCATCTCAACTGAAAGTGCTTGAAATTTGCAAGACTTTCTATTTATACACTGATGTCTCACAGTATGCTGTAGGGAGCTGTTTAAGCCAGTCTGATGAAGAAGGTAATCTCCATCCTATAATATTTGGTAGCCAAAAGTTTAATGAAACTCAAAAGAAATGGTCTACTATTGAACGAGAGACCTTTGCCATCATTTAGGCTCTAAAGTGATTTGAAACAATACTTTTTAAAGCGGAGATATCCCTAATGAGTGACCATAATCCATTTATATTCCTGTCAGACTCGGTTCCTCAAAGCTCTAGACTCCAACGTTAGACTGCGTCCTATCTTCTAGACCGCGAGGTTGCGGGTTCGAGTCCCGTGTTAGGCATGGGTGTTTGTAAATGTATGTTGGCTTGTCTAATGACGAATGTTTCGGCGCATTATAGCCTTCGTGTTGCTGACGGCGCCAGATAATCTGAAAACAACCAACCAACGTTGGACTTTAGCTCTTCAACGTTTTAACCTTCAGATAACTTATGTCAAAGGTCAAAAGTTGTACAATGCTGATGTTCTATAGAGACTGTGAACTAGAAACAATATCTCATATAATGACTTTGAAGATGAGCTAATTGTGCTGTTTCATTTGATGTTGCAATTCAATTTGTTTAAATTTCTTTTTACATAATTTTCTCTTATCAATATTTTATGGGTATTCAGTGGTTATTTTTGATTTTATGTAACTCTTTTTATGACAACAAAATAAGTTCTAATATGAATATATTTTTATTTATAATTCTTTTAATTTATGATTCCTTGAATGAAAAATACTTATCCCTTTTCTTTGAATTCAAATAATTAGTTAAAAACAAATAATATTCCATACTTGCTTGTATGAAGCAAGCACATTTATAATTTATGAACATCTATGGTCTGCATAAATAAATATAATATCTGATAATATATATATATATATATATATATATATATATATATATATATATATATATATATATATATATATATATATATATATATATATATATATGTGTGTGCATATATATGTGTGCATTGAACAAACAACGATAGTGACTTGAATCAAAAATTTTAATGATTCAAATATTGGTAGCAAATGCATGCCAGATGTTAACGGGACTTTTTTTTCTCATTTGTTTAAACTACCAAATTGGCAAAGGTTTTTTTTTTTTTTTTTTTTTTTCTATAGAAGACGCAGTGCATTGATAGTAAGAAAAACTGATTTCAATTAGAAGCTATTTAGAAATATTAACTATACTTATGTTTTATTATAGCATATGTTTTTTAAATAAACATTACTTTCTTAAACAGTTGTGTATGATATCGATTTTTACTAACTGAATATGTAAAAATCTTATTTCTTTTTTATTAGAAAAAAGATACAAATATAAGTTCAAAATATATTTCATTGTTTTATTTGAGAAACATTTATCATGATTTTTCCCTATATTTCAAGAACTATTTGAATTCAATTTTTTTTTTCAGAAAGTAAAAATGATAACAAAACACTTTTCAGCCTTATATTCCTTTTCTCAAAAGAGGTGAGTTAAAATAAAATACTTACAATATAGTTTTGTTTCCCAATTATTTCTCTCATAAGTGTTTTAAATGTTATAAGGCAACAGTATATCAAGAAAATAGCAAATTCTGTAAAAATATACATTTTTGATTCAGCATTCTCATAACTATAATTTTACACTGTTGTATTAAAATGATACCTTTTGTTTTATAATATTCAGTATACTTTTTAAATTACGTCCATGTTTATGCAGATGCACAACAATAAAAGATATATATCACTCTAAATTAGATTTAAGTAGAACTAATTTTTGTTACTATAACACTACTAATTTTGTTAAAAGTAACTAAAAAATTTTATTAATCAATCAACAGCGGATTCATTAGAAATAATTTATCAGTGGAATAATTAATTTTAACTTAAGTTGGAGTATTGCTGTTTTTGTTTAAAAAAAAAGTGTTTTTTCTATGCTTGAAAATAAAATTGTGTTTAAATTCTAAAGTTAGGCTCTCAATACTAGTAGTTCCTATGGTATTTATCCGTTTCTAGCATTTGAAAATATAATTAAATTCTTATCAATTACGAATTAAGTAAGGACTGGTTCCAAAATACTTAAATTATATAATTAAATTTGAAGTAGTTATTTAAATGTGATCAAAATAAGATATTAAACAGATATATGTTTTATTTTATTATAACAATTGCGGTGTAGAAAGAAAGAGATCTCTATCAAAAGAATAATTATAAGATCTAGATTTATGTTACATTTTATACATTTCTTAAGTGTAATAATTATTTGGTTTATATCCATATTATTTCTAATTATGTCAACGTTTTGGGAATTCTGATTTATTTTATACAGATATTCAAACAAAAAAATAAAATAAAATAAGTTAATAGAGTTGTATAATTAAATTTTTATAGTACAATACATAATTTCAGAATGGAATATTAGTTATCATTTTAATTTGGTATGTATCTGTTAAAAATACAGAACATACGTGGTGACCATGTCTTGGTTTTGGTCGTCCTGATCGGACTGCAATCTTGACTGGCTTTGAAGGACTTTTAATCGCAAACTGTAGCCGAACTGAATTGCAGCTTATGCCTAAGAAATATTGTAACAGTTACTGTTTGCTGTATTGTTAAAAAAAAAAAAAAAAAAAAAAATGCCAGCAAATCTTACACGCTTGTTGCTTGCTAATTGGACATAAGTTCTTTCGAATGTTTGTTATACAGTTTTTTACTATGTTGAAGAGTTCTTTGGTACACTATCACCTTCTAAACAGAGAGTGTAGATGGTATAAAAGATCGGTCGCACATACAGTTTAACAATTAAAATGTGTGAAGGAGTGAGATAAAATAAACTAAATGTATATAAAAGAGAAAAAAAAATGGTTTCCTCGTATTGAAAATATTTTATAATTATATAACGTAAGTTGAAAAGGTCGTACAATATTTACAATTGATTCTTTCCTCGAATGTGATTATATATATACTTCATCAGTTTTTAACGAATTAGAAAAAAATCAGAAAATGGGAAAGTATTTTAAATCAAGTGGTAATATTAAGTAATTGTATAAGCATGTTAATGAACTATAAATTTTTATGAAAGTCTTTCGATAAAATGAATTCTTATCATAAATTGTCATGAATGTAATTTATTTATTCTATTAAAATGAATAGAACAATTTGTAGCTAACAAAACTCAGAAATTTGACTTAGTATTAGTCATTTTAATTAATGCACTAATAAATAAGTATTAAAAATTTTAATTAAAGCTTCTAAAAGTGTTAAGAATTTTTTCATTTGATTTATTAAAAAAAACATCTGATCTAAAATTAATTCTTCCATACTTTTTTTTTTTTTTAGTTTCGCTATTGAATTACTTCTAAGACAATTTTGTTTTTAAAAAAAAACCAGGATTTTATATTATTTTTTTTCCTTTTGGCTTAAAAACCACAAGCAAGTTCTGCTAATTGGTTGTTCAACTTATTTTTTTTTTCATTATGCCTTGTAATATTCTTACTTTATAAAGCCAATCCTTACCATGTACAAGAATGGAATAGGTAGCTTTTTGCATTTTTTTTAATATTAAATAAGTTTAACAAAACAACACGAATAATGTATTTACTTATCATTAAGAAAACTGTTACGGCCATTTCATAGTCAGTGTATTCAAAGAAAATTATTAATTTGCAAACTGATCATTAAACAACACTTTATTTGTCTGAATATGTATATAGTCACTTTTTAATACTAACAGTAAAAGTAGACATTTCCTCAATAATTACCATTTATAAGGTAGGTCCACCAAATAAGGTCATAAAGTCAATAAAGCAATATTTTTTTCTTTGTCATTAATAACAAATTTTCATAACTTTTTATACTCAGTACGTGTTATAGTGAGCTAAATTTTTTTTATAAAAGATAAAAACAATGAAGAAAATTTCAGCTCAGGATATTAAGCTAACGAAAACGCCATATTTTCAAAACTTCATGTTTCTAAATTTCCAATGTGAGTATGCTCTACTTATAATTGAAAATAAAATTATTGACTAATTTAAGGAGTTTAACGTATACCAGAATTATTTTAATATAGTCTTTTTATGTATTAAACATCAATAATGGTAGTTAGACCTTAGTGAGAGAGAGAGAGAAAGTGAAAGTATGAAAGAATTCAATAAAATACCTTTTCTAAAAATTTTAGAGATAATAGGCACACCTTCGATTTATGTTTATAGTTCACTATTGTTTTTTTCTTTTTCAGTTTTACCATTTATGTTGCTCACATTTTGAAATGAGAAGTAAAACATTTTTGGCATCTATGCCCTCAAATACTGAAAGTCGGGGAAATTGAAAAAAATTATTTGCATTAAATGTTCGACTCAATTTAAATCTTTTTGAAATTTTAAAGATTTTTTTTATTTTTTATCATATTGGCCATTCTCTATGTTTGAGTTGATTTATTGAGGTAAGTTTGATCTTCAAATTTACAATCATATCTACAGTGACACTTTTTAGCTGCTTACAACTTGAGACTACTTTATTCATGTTGTTTTTGTGAGTATAGTTTGAAAATTACAATTAAGAAAAACTAGATTACTTAAAAGATTATACACGGTAGATTTAAATTACAATTTACTGTTTTAGAATGAATAAATTAAAGGGTTTTCTTATAGTCACCCCGGCTCCAAAATTTATTTGTAGCAACTATGTGTAACTACATAAAATGCTAATACGTACTAGTACCTATTTACTCCGAAGCCTAGAGATATTTAACAGGTAAAAATATTATATTCCCAGCTTTTTCCCTCACACACAATAATTGAAAAGAAATTGTAAATGATTGAACAGCTGATTCCTTATAAGCCAGTTAAACCTCACATTGTGCATCAAAGTCAGTGTATCTCATGATTAAAACTGTAATAATGTATTAAAATGCAAAGTTTAAGATTATGTATGTAGTTTTAAAAAATACAAAATACCACAGGTTGTAAAAAAAGTTATATTTTTATTTCTTAATAGTAACAAGGGGTGCTCTTATAACAACCACAGTTGTAACTGGGTTAGTAATTAGCATCAAGAAGTTTTATATATCGATTCAAATTGTAAAATGTACTGATCACGTTAATAAATTACAAATTTACCTCATTATACTTAGTAAAACATTCAAACTAAAAAAAATTTTACGATTCTGATAAAATGGGGATTCAGTTTTTAGGGCATACAAATGCCCTAATTACTTACAAATTAAACCTAAACGCTTGTCGAATTTAGAATATATTTAGTGGTTCCTGAAACAAATTTAAGTCACCTATATTTGGCTCACTTATATTAATGAATAACAATAGAGCCATAGCTTGCTTAAACTTAATATTTTTAATGTAAAAGTTTGAGAACTATATAGAAGATAGCAAATGACTTTCGCATGAACTTTCTTAATTACAATTTTTCATTTACCTTCACAATATAAAAAGCTATTATTCTTTGGAAAATAATAGTTTTTTCTTTTGTTTTATTTTTAGAACTAACATTTTTAGAGAAATGGATACTTTTAAATTTGAAATTTTCAAAAATCCTTTTCAATAAAACTAAGTGAAAAGTGTCAAGTAGGAGATTAGGTCGCTAGTTACAAAAAAGATTTTCAAGTGGAAAATGTTATAAAAATCTTAAAATTTACAGTTCACTAATTAAAAAATTATAATTAGTAAATGATAAGTGTTCAGGATGTGTTCAATAAAAAACATAATTTTTTAATCCCTTCAATTAATTCTATTGCCTTTCACATTTATGTTACTAATATATTTTTTTTTTTTTTCAAATAACTTAATTATACTGTTTTAAATTTTGAATTTTTAAACTTGAAGATAAAATGACTATAATTTTAAAAGAACATATCCAAACAAGTATCTAAGAATCTGGCACAACCTCACTTCTATCATTCTAGCCAATAAGAAGACATCATTGGAAGGATTCTTACACAAAATTATTTGTTCAGCGTATCACAGATGTGTATTTAACTTTTCCAGCTTAAAACAATTGTTGTCTTTGACTTTAAAATGCATACGTTTCAGTCCTATTTCACAGAATGTTGTTTTTAATTTCATTATATTGGAAACATAATTATTGTTTTATTAGATTAAAATATAGCAGTTGATCTTAAATAATTAAATTGGAATATTTTATTTGCATCATTTGTAATTGTATAATTATATTATAGCTACTCAGTTATTTCATTTTTACGACAAAATTTAATTGGTAGTTTATAATTAACTCACACCAAAAATTATTTAAATATCTAAAATTTGATTGTTCAATTTAAATTTGCGTATCACTAACAGAACCAAAGTTGGTATATATTCATTTATATCTTTAAAACTCTTCACTTAATTAAAAAAAAAATACTTTTTACTTAATTTTGCAGATTTTGAATTTATATTTAAAATATTCTATAATAACATCACATGATTGAAATAACATTTAGTTAAACATTTTGTTAACTCGAATATAATTTTTTGTTCTCTATGATAAATAGTTCAGTATCCGCAAATCACTAAAAGTTTCTATCATACGGATATACACCTTGAAAAAAAGCAATTACATTCCAAAGAGTTCCCGTAATAAATATAGCCTCTACAAAGATCTAATGTGAAAATGAAGTTGTAATGAAACATACCTCGAAACAAACAATATAAGGCACTTATCTATAGTTGATTGAACCCTAAAACAATGTTTGGGAACAACAAGAGATGGACGATGATTAATTTCAGGATCCATAGATCCTCTTTTCTTTTCTGCCTCCCATCCTATCTCTTCTTTCACCCCAGAATATTTTCTGCGTGCCACAGAAAGAAAATATTCCTTTTCCTTGAGATAACGAGCGAAGTGCAATCTCATGGTGGCGTTAGATCTTTATCTCACGATATAACGAACAAGATATTCCATTTATAGCCTTATGCTAAAATATGAGCAACAAAGTTTCTGCATTCTCCTGAAGTTATTGTGATTTACATAGTAGAGGTGAAACAATTACAAATTCTAAGTAAAAATATCTTCTTTTTTTTTTAAAGAACTAAGTATCTTTTTCAACAAAATGAAACACTTTTCTTTTTACTGTAATCTTCTCTCAGAATTAAGGTCGATAAAAGCTTTCTTCCCGCCCTAATATATCTAATATATATATATATTATATATATATATATATATATATATATATATATATATATATATATATATATATATATATATATATATATATATATATATATATATATATATATATATATATATATATATATATATATATATATATATATATATATATATATATATATATATATATATATATATATATATATATATATATATATATATATATATATATATATATATATATATATATATATATATATATATATATATATATATATATTAGATATATTATTAATAATAATATACTACAAAAATAACTATCTGAAGGCTTCAGATCACGTTGTAAAATAACCTCCATAATTTTTTAAATCCATTTGCTAAAATAATACCGTTACCTAATATTTAATCCTCTTCAGTTTAGCCTAAAATGCCTCTTTACGTAATGCGCTCAAAACTAATTAATAGAAAACAGATAAATCCTTTTCATTAATTCTCGAACAAATGCTCTCCAAATCTTACTCTAAACTAATATCATTTGACAAAAAATATTTTCAGCTAAATATTATTATTAGCAATACCTACACAGTTAAGTAAAGGACTTAGATATTTATTTAAAAGCACTTTATCTTATTTAATGAAAAGGTAATCAGGTTCTTGTCATAATGAAAAGGTATTCAGGCTAAATAAATGAATTTTACAAGATTATCTCACTAGATTTTAATATTTCGAAGTTGATTATTATGAACTTTGGACAACTACATACTAAATTATAAGAATAAATCGAAAAACATACTTAACACTTTCAATTGAAAAAAAAAATATTCAGCACCAAATTTAAATTATAAATTTCTTTCACTTAAATTAGTCAGCATTTTGTGCAAACACTTCAAATTAAATAACCCACGTTTCTTCATAGAAAACCATTGGAAGGATTAAAATTTCACCGTAGATTTAATTGCGACCATGGCTCCTTTGTTGGAATCTTTACCAATCTTTGAAAGGAAAATGACGTAAACAAAGAAGTCATTTATATGGGCATCGAAAAGAAGAGTAAATGAAAATTTCATTAACTCAGTGGATGAAATATTTTAGGAATAAACAATAGAACTCATTAACTTTACAAACAAGTCCTGGCTTTTAATTAGAATTCTAGATCGTCTTTTGCGCCTCACCATCCATTCATGTGTCTTTAAGCTCTTTTATTTTGCGAGACTGCGTTTTGTTCGCCTAAAATATGCCCTGAAAAATTAGATCGTTTAAATAAACGAGATAAAACCCCAGTAGTTTATTGGAGAACTAATTTCAATTTCATTTTAATTTGGCAATGGTTGACGAAATTTATGAAGGTAAATTGATTAATTTGAAATTGGCTTTTGTGTTAGGCTTCTGTCTCTAGATTAATATTAGAAATTGAAATTATTAAATCACAACCAAATAGCTAAATTGTGTTTGACAGACGTTTAGTTAAAGTCATTTACTATTGTGTCTAAAGCAATTTTCCAATTATTCAAATTATTTATTCAATGTTCTTTACATTGAGTTTCAATTATTCAATGTTATTTACTTTAAATTTTCATAATTAATTTTCCTTATTTTAAGACATTAAAATCTACGATTATCCTGATTCTAGTTGAAACAAGAACTGTCACATGCTTTTTCTGTATTATTATTATTGCATTTTTGATAGTTAAGTTTTATTTTAATACTTGTTCATTAGGGTGGGCCAAAAAACCGAATTTTGGAAATCGGAAAATTAATAGTGCGGAAAAGTTGTCTCTTGACATCCATAGTAAGTGTGCAAAATCTTACCAAAATTAAAAAATATCTTTCGGTGCCACAACGGAAGTAAAGTTTCGGTAAAAGAGTCAAATTATGTAATCAATTGGCTAATTTTAAAGATTTAAAATTTTGAAAGTGGAAACGTCGTAGTTCGAAAAAGGTTGATCTAAGGTACTGTAATAAGTGCAAAAAATTTCAGTTCGATAAAGTATTATCATCAATAGCCACATAGGATCTGAAAATGCCGAAAGTATCGAAAATAAATCATATTTATCCAGACATTACTTGGAACTTTTCTCCTTGATGCAATTCAATTTCTTAGCAACATTCAATTTAACTACAATCTAAATATCTAAACCAATGTGCAATGTTCATAATGTTAAAATCTAACACATCTGAAGTCTTTAGTTTTGTTCTTTATACTCTTAATAATTTTGTCATCTGACATCAGCCCGTTTATCAATAATCATGCATAGTAGTAGTTTTATGAGTGAGTAAATTATGTGCATTTCGATGATTTACAGGATAGACAAGTTTTTTCAAATCATTATCAAGTATCTTGAAAAAAGTATGCCATCCCTAACACGAATGCGTCGTCTTTGCATGATAATTCGGTGGTTATGCAAAACCAAACGCGATCATACACTTTTAATATGAATTTGCTTTAAAAAGGGTTGGTGTTTGTGTTTCGACATAAGAGTGGAGAACTTAATTATAGCCGTGTTTAGTAGAGGCTGGAAATATCGATCAAAATAAATATCGATACTACATCGTTCCATTAGAAAAAAAAAATCGATATATCGATGCATGATTTTTTTTCACTTTTCATAAATTCCTGTCAAAATTGTTTTAATAAATAAATTATAAAAATTGTTATAATAAATAAATCATAAAAATTGTTTTGATAAATAAATTACAAAAATTGTTTTGGTAAATAAATTATAAAAATTGTTTTAACAAATAAAATACATTTGGATGTCAATGCATAAATTCACATTTATTTTTTAAGAAGTAATTTTGAAAAGTAGTTTATCGAAAATTTGCTGATAGATATGTATTTAATATTGAAAATTAGAACAAAATTGTTGTGTTAAAGGCTACTAATAAATGATCTTATCTTTCCATTACGTTATGTTTTATTTTTAGTTAGGGTGCCATTTTAACTGTCTCTCAGCCAAGTACAAACCTTAGTATTGAAGTTTTTGAAAAGGAAAAAAAGAAAATCGAAAAAACACATGTAAGTACAAAACGATCATAAAAAAACTAGAAATGCTTGAAAATATCGATATATTGGGGACTTGTATCGATGTTTTTACTGTCTATATATTTTTTTAAATATCGATAAAAATATCGTCGTATCGATATATCGCCGACCTCTAGTGTTTAGCCATATTGAATGCGAAAACCTACCGTTTTCCCTTTTTGACAAATCTGCGCAGAAAACACCAGTGCAAATCACTTGGCACATTTCTATCTAATATTTTTTATCAATACTTCGATCCTTTACACTGACAGTCATGAATGTAAGTTCACATACTACTTTCTTGAATTGTTAAATTAGTAGGTTCTCTCAGTTTTTCAGAACTTGGTTGATATGGTCAGAATATGTGTATGGTCCATTTATATGCCCAATTCCTCAGGTAAATTTCTTTTTGGAAGCATATTTACATGCAGTTGGCATATGAACCATTGCATGTTCTTTTCAATTTATTCTTCTAGCAATCGCATAACTCCTCTTTTGCGATCAATGATAAAAGTATTTTCACTACATCCAACAACTATTAGTTTTTGGTGATTACATTATTCGGTGAAGTCAGTATTACTATGTTTGTTTCTTACTGCAGAAACCAAACTAAGGTTGGTTGGTTGTTTTCAGATTATCTGTCGCCGTCAGAAACACGAGGGCTATAATGCGCCGAAACATTCGTCATTTGACAAGCCAACATACATGTACAAACATCCATGCCTTACACGGGACTCGAACCCGCAACCTCGTGGTCTAGAAGCTAGTATGCTAACCACTATACCGTTTGGTCGGCACTCCAAACTCGGGATTAACCTTTTCAAAATATTCTAATTCAAGTAGTTGGACCAATGACTCATGTTTCTCAGTAATTGTTCTCTGGTATAATTCCTTACCCGCCTTTTTTGTATCAAATTTCTAACCATGTGGACATCAAAGTATATACCGTTGACGATTGTTGGGGATATTTAAATATTAATGGCAATTTTTAATACCATATTGATCACATTATGGTTAAGATATTAATATTTTAATAGCTATCAAAATATATTTTAGATATTTTATGGTATTGATCAAGTGCACTGAACAGAATATTGATAGTCTCACAATAATTTAGAATTTCTTAGGCATTTGGGGAACCCTGAAATTCGGGTCCCTAAGCCGGGTCTTGTAGGCCTTAGGAGAATAAAGGCCCTGCGTAAGAATACAGCTCTGGTCAGTAAGTCTGTTTATTTGTAGATATCCGCCTTGATTTCTCGCTACTACAGGCTGAGAATTCCCACTTGCATGAAAATCTGCTCGTTTTATCAATATTTAGAGTCAATTCACAGCTCTTGTAGCAATATAAGCTATTACTTCAACGAACCGAAATTTTTTGTAATTATTACAGTACCTTAGAGCAACCTTTCTCGAACGATAACGTTTCCATTTTCACAAATTTTTAAATCCTTAAAATTAACCAATCAAATTCCGAATTTGACTCTTTTTTCAAAACTTTACGTCCGTTGTGGAACCGGAAGATATTTTCTGATTTTGGTAAGATTTTGCATACTTATTATTAATGCCAAGAGACAACTTTTCCACGCTATTACTTTTTGGATTTCAGAAATTCGTTTTTTTCGGCACACCTATTCTTCATACTCTCAAATGCTAGAATTTTTTTAAACTTTTTTTATCTCATAATTTTTTTTTTTTTTACTATAAGGAATACGCTTTTTTATTAGTTGTAAGTACTTACATTTAATTTTTGATGCAAATATTGTTCGAATTGCTTTGAGTAATGTTTAAAAGGATTTAAAATCATAATTTTCAGCCATTTAATGATGGAAATGACATTGGATAGTTTTTAAGTTTTTATCTTTGGAATTAATAGTTTTTTTTTTTCTTCTTTTTTTCCTTTCTGTTTTTTTTTTTTTTTTTTTTTTTTTTTTTCTTTTTTCCTTTCTTCTTTTTTTGATGATTTGTGCAAAAAATAAAAATTTTGAGAGTGTTTACAGAAAACAACAAAGTTCTACCTTCCTACTTTTTAAAGGCACCAGTACTTGGCATACCTAATATACCAGTGTTCAGTTTCTTGTATATTTCTTTAAACAAAATATACGGAAATAAATTTTTTTTTAAAGGGAATGGGGAATTATGTGGTTACGTGAGTATTAATATTTCTCCTAAAAGAAGTCAAATTTAAAAGCGATTGCTAATTTCGTTTTTTGTTTCCCTTATAAAGCCTAAAAGATGCTTCACTTGTAAGCCAATGCTTTTTTGAAGAATCAAAACTATACATTAAACAAATAATGACAAGTTTACATTTATTTAAAAAAAAAAAAAAAAAAAAAACTATTAACTAACAATAGTATGAATCAAGCTCTTTTAAAAAAATTCAAATTTTTATAAATTTTAATTAGGATTCAGTGATTAGCGAAAACAAATAGTTAAATTTTCAAACCTACACCTATTTAAAACATATCAAAAATTAATAAGTTTGATATCACACATAAATTGAAAAAACGTGGAAAAGAATTTTTATATATTCAACTGCAAGATATTTTTCTATTTATTATGGTTAAATTCATAACTATAGAGATAATCAAAGTTAATTTTTAGGGTTAGTCTATGCTGATATACATGATAAATGAGCTTTTTTATTTAATAAACATCTTTTTATACTTGTCACGGAATGAATTTAAGTTTACTTTCGCAATTTTTAGCAAGAGTGCTGAATGAGTTGAAACATTACTCAATATTAGATACCAATGATAGACATAATTTGTTTATACTTTTCTAACCAATTAAAATTGTTTTCAAAAGCAAGGAAACGTTTGCGCAGGAATATTAACTATGGAGGTGACAGAAAAGGAATTTTGAAGTTGATTATTAGTGCTACAAACCGATAAGTGGCGCATGTACCAAAAAAGTTGTATCACAATGTCACTCACTACCTATACACTAAGTCACACCTTCTAAAGATAAGTTTTATGAATTGAAAGAAGCTTTTTTTTTTTTTTTTTTTTTTTTCCAAATCACTGAAAACATAATCTAGACAAATTGATATTAATTGCTTGCACATTTGCATTTGTTTAATTAAAAAGCTTTAACAAATAGCTAAGATAAAAATGCAATACTTCAAACATAAATAAACACTACTTTCTTTTTATCCACTAAAAACTATCGGTCCTCTTCAATCAATGTTTTCGTATAGACTTCTAGTAGTTTTTATCTTCAGCTAATTAATTTCTACAATTTAAACCGTCAAGCGAAAATTTCATCTTAAAACGCTTTCTGTCGCAATTTTTTTTTTTTGCGTTTTTGAGGGGAACAAAATATATTCCACGAAAGTGTTTTTCCCACGTTACAAATGACGCAGTAAAAAATGAAGGAAAAAAAACTTTTATTAATTATCTACGTCAAAATCGACCCAGAACACCGCTTAAGAGATATTTTTAATTTTATCTCCTTTTTATGCTTCTGTGTTTCTGCACAAAACTGAATGCAAATAGGAAAGAATGCATTAAAAGTTGCAGATTGGGAACACTTTAATAATAATGGGTGGATTTAAATGGCATAGGGAGAATTGCTTTTTTTCTTTTTCTGAAAATCGTTTCATCGCTACATGTAATTCTGATTTCTATGGACAACTACTTCTCACAGTTTACCATTTTATGAATAAGTTTTAATTGTTACGATCAAAACCGAAATAGATACGAATTATATTTATTAGAAAAAAATTACAATAGTTCGAACGAAAAATGTATATAAATACGTATATACACAACAAGCATGCTTAAGATATTTAGATTTTCTATTTAAGGCAAGTCATAACCATTTACTGTGGGATAAAACTAAAATAAAAACAAACCTAATCCTTTAAATGAAAACCTGTAATGAATATTATAATAAATACAATGAAATTTTACATGTTTTTTTTATTGCATTGATAACGGTTCAGGATTAAATAAATGAGCACTGATGGAAACTAAAAACAATATTTCTGAGCTTCAAAAAGAATGAGGTTTTTTAATTAACTTTAGGAGATAACTGTTAAATAAGTCATATGAAGTGCAACATTAAATAATTCCGCAATTTCTTAATATCAATTTGATTTCTCATCCTAGGGCTATAAAACTTTCTCATTTCACAAGGATAACATGGTAGGATAATATTATTAAACACATATTCGAGATAATTGATGATTTTTTTTTTATGTTAGGAAGTTAAATTAATTGTAGATACATTTCATAATATAAACTTAATTGCTGGTTTTTGTACGTAAACAAAAATAAACAATTTTTATAGTTAATGTAATATTCTGTCACTGACCATGAAATTTGTTTAAAAACAGTTGCAATTTCAAAGAGGACCGTTACAAATACATTTCTTTAAATGGAAAGTATTAAATCAAATAACAAAAATCACACTTTTGTTCGACAGTAAAAAAAAAAATTCTAGTGAAATAGAGTTTAATCTAACTCTAACTGGTGTACATTTAAAATGTATCACCAGAAAACTATTAATTTCATATTAACTAAACAATTTTTAATATAGCATTTCACCCCAATCGATTATACCATCCAACTTTGAAATATTTTTTTCATAATTTAGTACATCAATAGAGCCTACTTATTTAAATCTATAAAATTAATATTTTGCAATGAGTTCATAGATATTTTAAAAATAGGAATACTTGGATTTCAGGATTTTATAATATATTTCTTAGTTAAGGAAATAATTTTATCATCATA
This sequence comes from Linyphia triangularis, assembly GCA_963978545.1. Classification (NCBI taxonomy): domain Eukaryota; kingdom Metazoa; phylum Arthropoda; class Arachnida; order Araneae; family Linyphiidae; genus Linyphia; species Linyphia triangularis. Next base: position 31,641,927 of record OZ021725.1, on the reverse strand, counting down.
AAAGCTATATTATAAACAAAAAATACCAAACTAGCCGACGAACATATGGGCTCTTCTATTTTATTAGAATATAATCCATATAAAGTGTTTAATATGTTTGATAAAAATGTGATACCATATAATATCAAATATTTAATAAACAGATCATTGTTATAAAATATGTATAAGTATGTTTAATTAAAATACTTTCGCACAATTTGTATAAATTTCTGGAGTAACAGGTACAATTTTGCTTTTAAAGGTGCCAGTATAAGTATGAAATCGGAAAATTTCGTGAAAATACCCCTATTTTTATCTAAAATGTTCTGGAACCTAGTATAAACGTTAAAATGATCTAGAACCTTTGAAATGATACTTTCATAATAATATCAAATACTTTTGAAACTAAGTTAATTTTTACTACGCTAATTTTATACTTATTAACACATCTTTTTAATTTGTAAAGAAGAAGTTTTTGTTAGTGTAAGCCTTTTTTTACCAGAAGCAATTACATCCAATGTAAACTTATACCTTAAATTTATATTTATAAAAAATAATACAGAGAGCTATTACTGTTATCACTTTGTTGTTTGATTTTTTTCCCAACTAAGTGACTTTATATAAGCAACATATAAGTCATTTACAAGTAAAAAAAAAAAATCTCATTAAACAACAAAGTGTTTTCTGAGCATTTTTTCAATAAACTGTATACAATAGCTGAACGAGGCTGTACAAATGATTTTACCATAGGATTGGAAATTAAACATTACCAAAAAAACTCACTATAATCCAGTGGGTAGTCCCCACTACCTATACCAGAGGTAAGAGCGTAATTACAACCCAGTAGATAATTTATTCAAAGACTTTGGCACCGAGGGGGATGTATATATCCGATGTAGTAATTGCCTCAATTACTGTTGATAAAAACCTATCTTAAAGTATTACTAATAATAACCCTAAATCCCATATTTTTGCCATATAGTCATAAGTACAGACTAAGTTTTGTCTATGTCTCGAAGTTTCAGCTATACGTCTTATTTAATATTATTGGGAAAGATTTGATCATTATACTCAATATTCAATTCATCGTAGATAATAAACTTGTCTAGTCTATACTTTTCACGGGCGTAGATATTTTTAAATCCTATTTATATTAACTTCGATTTTGTGTTTGTGTGAAGGGGGGGGGGGGGGAAGGTGATGGTTGTGTACGTCAATGGCGGGTAAATCAGCGGAGGCCTAAATAACTCCCTTGCCGTCATCCAATGGGTATGAAACTTGACAGATAGATTCGATGTCGATGGCAATACACTATATCAATTTTTGTGGCTGTAACTGTCATTAAAAGGTTGCTTTTACGGAATATTATTAAAACAACTTGCAGTCATCCAATCGGGCTAAAATAGTACAACCAAACACCTTTAACACGAAATCGACGGGGCCAGCGAAATTGTTCGCTTTAACCGGAATTTCATGTTAAACGAATAAAGTAATGATAAGTTTCAAGTACGGAGAACTGCTTTTCATCGCGTTAAACGGGATTCATGTTAAGCGATTTCACGTTAACGGGGTTCGACTGTATTTAACCGACAATTGAAGAAACTCTTTTCTGTTGCCAATATTTGTTTAATAAACAAATAGTAACACTGTTTTAATCAGAAAAAAAAAATATTTTTGGATGTGAGTGAATGAATTTAAGTTCATTTTTAATAAAAAAATTTTGAAATGTAGTTTCCTGCACATTTAAAATTAGATACAAACACCAAGCACGCGCTGTTCTGTTTGAATCGGCACTGTGTTAATGAATATAAAAATTGGCAATGCATATGAAGGATTTATATTAAAAACTTTGTTTTTGTAGATATATAATTACCTCTTTATGGATGGATCGAAACCAACTCGGATTTCATAACTCTAGTTTTAGCGATGAGATATACCCATCCATCCTCCTTTCCACCTAAGTTGATCTTTTTAATGCATTTTTCGAAAACATTTCTTTTCAATCACAATATCTACAACATGTGATCAAGCAAAGTCTTATCTCTTCCTCAGAGATAGAATCTAGTTAGAGATGCCACTACCAGTTAGATGTGTTATGCAGTTAACTCTTTCAGCTGAATCAATTTTCAAAGCAGCAAGGTTTGACTCAGTGCTGATTTATTTCCTAACTTCTCGTGACAGACTGACTACTTCTGATAGATTTTCAAATATTTTCTCAATTAGATTAGATTTCTCAAATTGGAAAAGTATGGCACTTGTTAGTGATAAACTAAGAATTTCTTTTCCTGATGTTGGTTGGTTACAAGAAAATGCAATCTTCTAAACTGAAATCGCAATATTTTATTTAAAAAAATAGGGTTCAAACGTTGAAAGCCTTAAGCAAAATGCTCAACAAAACAGTCTCCCACTTTCTTCTAGTTTTTATCCTGTTGTGATTTCTGCAATGAAGAAACATTTTACAAAGTGGAAATATCTTTCTTAACTGTATCATAATGCCGAATTCATAATTAATTTAATTAATAATAAATTTAAAAAAAAACAACAAACGTCGAGGTGGGACTCAAACTTGCACTTTACATTATTTTTACATGTGATTTGTTTTTCTTTCTGAGGCCATATAGAATGTTCAGCAATTTTCCTCTCTATATGCTAGTACACTTTTATAACTAAAGTTAGGTATAAAATTGTTGTAACAGTCAGTTCAATTACCCACACACAGTAACTCAAATTACTTCATAGAGTCAATTCACTAATAACAGTCTTAAAGTTTGTCAATAATATTCACTTAATTAATCCCTTTAAAATATTTATCTCCATATACATATACTCGGTGAAGAACTCCGATTATAGACAAAGAATGACATTAATATGCAGTTTTAATTACTTTTATACCAATTTTGAACTAAATTAAACACAACTTTTAAATAAATTTTATGTAAAATGTAGCCTTCGGATACATTATTTTTAAACGAGGCTGATTGTTTTATTTCGACACTTTTTCTTTCAATTGATACTCCATTACAATTTAAAAAAAAAAAAATTCGTGACAAATATCATTTGGGAACATGAAAAGTAGAATGAACTTAAAACAATGTAGGTTAATCTCTAGGCAAAGAATTTTTTTTTAAAAAGAGCACACTCATATACTTATCACTTTGAATAGAAACTAAAACAAAGTATAATAGTCATAAAATACCTCTAAAAGTATGGACAATGTTTCCAAAGTATACATATATTCAAGGGGACTTAACAGTCATTGACAAAAGCTAGAAGCCAAATTAACATCTAACTTCAATGTTCTATAAATTACTTATTTCTCAACGTATTTGCAAACTTTTTGTGTCAGAATTTGTAGTTTTATATTTGCAAATATATAAACAAGGTAAAAATAATAAAAACAATTCAATATTTTTAGCTTATGAAATTTGTTTGCAATTATCTCAAAACAGTCGTTTTAAACACCTCGGTACACTTTTAAAAAAATCTATTCAATATTTCAATCTAATTTTTGACTAGAATATTATATAAAAGTGAGTTCTATATTGGTGACCTAAAATTTTTATTTTAAATATGCGTCTTTTCATTTTTAATATGCGTTTTATTTAAGTATGCGTTAATATTTGTCTTCCAGTTCATGCAAAACATCTAATTTTTTTTTTCATAAGCATTAAAATCAATATTGTCTAAAAAATAGGTTATCATCGTTAGTCGAAATGTTAGCTTAACATTAGTAATTTTTAAAAAAATATTTATGAACTATTTTGTCATCATCTATTTTGAATCAAGGTGTTAAAAATCACTGTTTTGAGATAATTTAAAAAAAAAAAAAAAAAAAAAAAAAAAAAAAAAAAAAACTTTTTTGTAAACTCAAAGTATTAATTTTTTAAAAATAATCTTTGCAAAATTACTGTTATTATAAATATCTAACAATACTTTGAGCGAAAAAAGTTTGTAAATTTACTGAGAAGTAAATAATTTACAGGACATTTTGAAGTTGGATGAAAATACAACTTTTAAATTTTGTCTGTGACTGACAAGTCCACTTAAAAAAAAAGTATAGAATTTTTCTCACTCAGAAGGCAAAAAAATAGCTTCCTTCATTGAACATATTTTACTTAGTCCTGAGATAATTCATTCTTTAATCATCAATGAATGACTAGATAAAGACTTCGATTCCCTTCCACTTGCATGTTGTACGAGACTTTGCCAAGATAGAAACATCGATAAAAATGAAAACAAAATATCTGATTTCCATCTCACTAGATATGTTCTACATGGAACTTAGTAAAAACACGTACTTACGGTACACTGTTAAAACAAAATTGGTTTTAGTTTCCCTTCCGTCAATAATCGCAGAACATATGTATTTTCCTCTGTCTTCGTACCGTACATCCTCAAATACAATTTCCAAACCGTACGGGTTGTCAGGAGCGGCTTCGACGTGTACCCTGGAAAAAAAAATTATCGTAAAAAGAATGAATTTCTGATTTTGGAAAGAAGATATTAATTTCATACTTTGGAGTTTAAACTACATTTTTTTTGTTGAAGAACAAAAACAAGCTTCGAAGTAATTGTATTGTTAAGGATTTTTTTTCGTAAGACTGGATTTGTAAATGTTGAGTTTACACGTAAGATGAAATTATCCGTAAAAAATATTAGTTTTCTGAAAAAAATTCGATAAAAATCTTGAAACTGAAAATTTCACTTTGTCTATATCTGCAAGGTATTAAATTATTAATTGGGTTATAATACTGAGAAACAATAAAAAAAAATAGTGAATAGCGTGAAAATATAGCTCTTTTTGGGGGATTTTCAGGATTATATAAATGCTTGGTATTTGTTTCTTGTTACTTACAACTCTCACAAAGGCATTTGTAAAAAAAATCAAAATTTTTTTATCAATAATGTAAAAAATATTATTTCTGTACCTAAATAAAATTATTTTTTGACCCATAAACTTAAAAAAAATATCCATTAATTTAAATGCAATTTCTTAAGATTTTGCTGTCGAAGTCAAGCATCTGCACTTTGCCCTGCTATCAGAAAATGTTATATTTGATTTATTAAACATAAAAAATATATATCCCCCCCCCTCTTTAATAGTCTTAAAATAAGTGATCAAGCCAGCAAGAAAACTTTAAGAGAGTTTAAACCAGGGTTTTAACTTTATTGAAAATTCGCGCTAATGATCAAGGAAGGAAATCCTACTAATTAAGAACGGATTATGTAAAGACGAAGCCCAATGTAAAATCAGAAATTCTATAGGCGCCTAGTATTCGAAACAATTTATATTTTTTCTTTCAATATACCCATGATTTTAACTTCTAATTTTAACAATGTATTAGAACGAAGTCTACCCTCAAAACCTGAGCAAATATTTACCATTTTAGAATTTTCTTTTACCAAAATATTATAGAAATTAAAACTCTATCTTCGTTTCAAGCTTAACACCACAAGAGGTTTGAAATTCAACTCTTAAGCTTCAAACACTTAATAAAATAATATTTGGGATGAAAATCTTAAATAATAAAAGTTATGGCTTAAATAAAATTATTCGATTAAATGCATTTCAAAGATACAAATTGATTGGGAAATAGTGCAGTTGTACTAATTTACTAAATTGTTCCCCACCTCTCGTTATTCTCAGACAATTAGCAATGTACATTACGCATTAGTGTAAAGGGATTCATATTAGCCGTTAGCAGAAGCTATTAGCTCTGGTAAGTAAATAAGGTGAACTCTGATGACTCCACTTACACGTTTTCAGTTTTAATTAGGACAATCAAGCGTGAATCCGCTTTGCTGACATATAAGTGACTCGGATGTGTAATTGAAGTTTTAACCGTTGTCTTTTAGCATTGCGACAACTTTAGTGCTCAGCACTTGATTCTCAAATTAGAAAATCCGGTTGGTCACTTGCTGTTTGAAATAAGGCTGATGGTTGATATGTATATTCTGGGGAAATTACTGAAATAATGTATTAGTTGATTATAATAATAGTAACCATTATGGTTGCAATAATGTGTAATTTCCTACGAGATTGAAATGTCCCAATTAAACTATTAATAGTTATTTTCTGATTAGTATTAACCCTCTTATGCATGATTTTTTCCTTTTTAAGAAATAATGGTTTTTCTGTTTTCTATTTTGCTCTGGTCCACAGAAAATCTATACAAAACAATCATTAACTACCTGTTTAATTAAATGATTAATTAAAACCGTTGTGTAGCATATGTGCAACATTATGTACTAACTAAGATATTTTTGTCGTAAGCTTTCTCTTCGATAAGTTGTGTAGCATATATGCTACACTATGCACTAGAGTCTTTAATAAATTATTACGTCCCTAGAATCGATAAAAACAAACATAAATTTAATTTAAACAAACAGTAATGTTTAAAACTGAAATTTGTTTCTTGGATAATTAATAAGATAACTGCAACATGTTAACTACAAAATAAACTGAGAAAGATTGATTTTAAAGTGGAATTTATTTAGTGTTTAACCGAAAAATATAAAAGGATTAATTACATTGAGGGACACATTTCTGATGTCGAAACATCCTTTGGAACTGCATGTAACTTTAGATATAAATTTACTTTTTCAAACAAGTCTTGATCTGTCAAGTAAATGTGCTTGCGGAGAACAAAATAAAAAAAGACAAGTTTTGTTTCCATATTTAACACAAAACACAAATTAAATCTACAGTTTATTATCTGAGCGATAATGACACAGATAATTAGCAAAGCGAAAACTTTAAGTACTATCTCATTTACATATTCCTGATTTTGAATAACAAATAACACATTAATCAGCTCGTTCTAAGTTATTACGTAAAACTAGTTTTTGTTTACCTTTGAACTTCCTAATTGTCCACATCCTGAAGAGGACACTTAAGGTAACAATTCTCAAAAATAACACTGCATGGACTGATTCTTGACTTTTTCTAGGTAAGCTCTAACAGAAACAGAGTGGAGAGTGCTTGCAACCTCGAAGGAAGCTACAACTCAAACCAGTAACAGAAAGAAATCTTCTAAAATATTTATACAAAGGGACTTATAAAGTAATTCGGGCAAAACCTGTTCGGGAGAAGCAACAGTTTCGAAGATAAGAAAAAGGACTACTAGCAAAAGGAAGACAAAACATCAAAGGTGAAGTCGGTATTAGCAATTCCGAAAAGAACAAAGTGCAGCTCGATGACGAAAAAGGTAAAGGAAAAAAAAGAAAACAACTCAACAAGTAAAAGAAAGCAGACTACAAAGGGTTTGAAGAAGTGAGATCTCGCTTAAAGAGATAAGCCAATGAAAGACGTTGCCAGTTCCACTTAGACTTGACGTTCAGGAGATCAAAGCGAGGTATCCTCTATCACGTGGGTTGGGGTTCTTCGCTTTAAAGTAGCTCGGTTTTTTTTCCCTTTTTTCTTTTTTTTTCTTCCAGGAAACCGATTTGTGATTTTGTGTGGATTCATAATAATGAAACTGGGAATAAATTAATAATATACTTAAAATCATAAAGTATGTCGAGTATTGTTTAATGAAGTGTTTTGTTTGTTGAGCATCAAGAGGCACCTGATAAAACGAAGAATGACTGAATGTTGTTATCGTTTTCAAAGAAATGTGGTTGGTTGGTTGAACTCCAGGCTGGGAGTGGAAAGGAAGGACTTTGTGAACTAGCACTTGCCTCCGCGTACATATGTGAGAGAACCAACTCTCTGGGACAGGTTGATACATGTGTTATTTAACTCAAAGAATTATTTTAAGAATGGGTTACCATAGTTGGCTTGGCCAAAAGTTAAAAAATAGTGTCTTATTCAGTTTAATTACAAGTCGATTGACAATTGTGTCCTAAACTGTCAAATAATGATAGTTTTACTTTTAAGGTACATTTTGCATCATCAAATTATCTCTGTTTTTAGAAAGTGGTGCCTATTTTGCAAGGTTATTACGTCTTCGATGACGTAAGCTAATAGGTAAGGTTGACGACTGAAGATGGGCAGTTTACCAGAAAAAAAAGGATGTTCGTTATTCGTCAAGTCATTCTACTTATAGTTATAGTATATAATTTCATTAAAAATAAGCCTGAAAATAGGGGATTGTACGCAAAAAAGGTGACACATTGCTCTTTGAAATTATATATTCAGTTTCTAAATTATTGAGCAAACAGATATTTCATTCTATTTACTTAGGATGACTGGAGAGCAACTGAACAAATATGAGATGGTTTCAGAAGACGGCTATGTCACCACCTAGTGAGAATTTCAGCATTTGGGTTTGAGCAAAGTCTATTTTGATCAAATTCAGCCATTTAATAAGAAGGCTAACCGAAATGTTCTTAAATAATTAATATTTCTCTACAATCTATAAAAATATATCAGAATAAAATGTTCAATGACTTACTAAACTTATGGAATGGACGCCTCTTGCAATGTAGAAATGCTAAATGCAAGTGTAATAAGTAAAAAAAATAACAGGTGCATTATGGATAATATTTGATAATGGGTGCAACATCAAAAATTGAAGGGTACTATCAAAATACAATGAAAACATTGAAAAAGTTGTACACATTACACCCATAGATTACAATTAAAATGCATGTAGAAAATTTGAAACTCATGTTACTGATCTGTTTATATGTTTCAGATATTGAAATATCATATTTAGACTTTCAACAAAAAGTTTTCTTGGTTTTACCAAAATTTCCAAATATTAATCCTATATCTATGAATATAAAAAAAGGAACCTTAATTGTGTGTGTGGGAGGGATTTGACGTTGAATGTGCGTGGGTGTGTTTGTCTTTTACAGAAATCTAAGGTCGGATTTCAATCTTGAAGAATACACTTTATCTCGAAACCAAGATAAAGTTCATCGTTTGTACAAGAAATTTCAAAAATCTCCACCACTTTCCCTTTTCGCTCTTTAAATGATGATCTTCGAAACAATCCTTTTCAACCACCAAGGAGTATGTCAATACTCAACTCAGATAAATTGAATCGATAAAACTGGATTTTATTTATATTTATATCCTTTAAGCCATATGACCAGGAACGCAATTTTGTACCGTTATTTTGAAATTAAGGTGCATTCATTTGCTTTTGATACGTAAATTATTTATTACTTCTTAAAACATTTTTAAATCCATTTTATTAACTTCGATTTTGTTTGTTTGCGTGGCGTACAAATCTGCGGAGGATTAATTAACCCAGTTGCGTCGTCCAATCGAGCTGAAACTTGGCAGATTGATTTGATGTAGATAGCAATGGCATTCTATAAAGTTTTGGGGAATATCACTGTTACTAAAAGATCGCTTTTACACACTCTACTATTGACGCTTCATATTACTAATAAAAAAACCCTTCTTCCCTTCATCTTCTCAGTTTGAAACTTTGAAATTTAGCAGATACACTCTGTGATGTCTAGTTCGATTTTAATTGGTATGTTAAATGCGTAATAAAAGGATATCATGAATAAACAAACGATTTATTGTAACAACAAACAGTCACAATGTCACCTCACAAACTAACTAAAATATAAAAAACTACTAATTTAAATACAATTACAAGACAAAGAACAAAAACCATTTATAAAAACACACCCAACTCACAGATTGGAGGAAAGACACTTCTTCTCCCAATTAGGCCCTGCCTCGCGCTGTCTCATTTTGTTTATACTATAGCCTTATCTCACACAAGATACCCGAATGGGGCCTCTCGGAATGTTTCTTACACTACACACTCGTTGTCGATGACAATGCTTTCTTAGTTATTTGCTTAATTGAATGCTTGTTTAGTGTCTGTCATTAAAATACCGGTTTCATTACCTTACGTCAGACATATTAGTTTTTACACACATACCTCATACTAAGAATAATTAAAACATACATAATTTAGAGATATTTAATGACGGAAACCATCCCCTATTAAGATTGACAAAAAAAAATCTTCGGAGCGCTAATTAATCTACCGCTGAAACTTGTCAGATGGACTCATTGTGGATGACCTTGTATTCGATCAAGTTTAGTGAGAAATGAAACTAGTGAATAGTTGAGAATGGATGTTTTTTTCGTAGTGGTTGAACACTATGAAAACTCTATCACAATGAGTTATATATATATATATATATATATATATATATATATATATATATATATATATATATATATATATATATATATATATATTCCATTCATGATATATATATATATATATATATATATATATATATATATATATATATATATATATATATATATATATATATATATATATATATATATATATCATGAATACTCTTATAAGGCCTTTGATTTAACGATGCGTTAATTAGAAGAAAAGAAACTGATCTAAAACTGTAAATTCTAATCGGAAGTAAAAAAGTTTAAATTCGTTTTTCTCAGAATAGATTTTCCCGCAAACATTGCTAACTTAAATGAATAATAAGATTACAGTTTATTTTTAAATAATTTATTTCCTTGCTTTCCATTCATCTTATTTCAAGTTTTTAAAATATTTCACCAACATTTCATGCAAAATTGCAATTTTTATAAAATAAAATTATATTTGAATTATTCTTATTCTATCACTAATATAAAGATATTACAAAGAGATAATGTAATATATTACTATATAGTAATACAAAATATAAAAAGGCATTTTAAATATTCCCAAATAAAGTATTATTAAAAAAGTCTTCCGAACGTATAAGCATATTTTTAAGTTATAGTCTTTTTGAAAGAAAAAAACTTTAAAAAGTCAGCTCATACCATTCCCAAATATATATAATTCCAGAAACGTCTTCATTAATAACCTCAACTACTACAACTTTAATCTAACATTACTACTTGTAAAGAAATTCTAATGAACCAAAAAGAGCAATTATCAGTTGAAATACAATATCTTCTTCTGTTAAATCGAACCAAAAGTTTTAGATTGAGACCCTTAACTGCAACCGAATGGGTGTGGTGCCACAACCGTTTTCTGTTCTGCAAGCCTTCACCTTTTCACATTTGCATGATGTATTCGGCTTCATTTGCATTTCTTTTTCGGTTCTTTTGTTGGTAGCAGGCAGGAAGAATTTGGGAAACATTAAAAATTCCAGAGGAGTGATAATCGTGAAACTTGCATAGCAAAGGGATTTCTGGCGTATGGCATTTTAAGAAGCATAGGGATCTTGCAACCTGTTGATCTAAAGGGAGTTTCTCTGATGAAAGTAGTAAACAATGTTTATTATTTTTACAAAATGGGAATTACTGTTTGGAATAAGGAAATATTTAAAACAACTGTATTCATGGGGATATTTTTAAACATTAATAGAATCAATTAATATAAGGGTAAATTAGATAGGATCTTATTTTTAAATTTAAGAATAAAAACATATCATATAAATCTAGAGGACCCGCAAGAAGTCAATGCATTAAAGATTGCTTAGAGGAATTACTTTTTTGGAAATTTTATCAGAGCCAGATATTGTATTTTGTTGCTAAGAGTTAAAATATTCTTTAGGTTTCCGTAACGTGTTCAAATATTGACTTTCTATAGTGCTTATATCTGCTGTATATTTCTATAAAATATTTGTATTGTGTCTGATTCATAACTTCGATTTTCAAACAAAAAAACAAACATAATGTGTGATTGTAAATATGCTATTTATCAGAAGACGATGTCTTGGCCTTTAGATAGATGTGTCATTTATCAATTTTGGTATTTTATAAAGTGACAAAAATTATCGTCACCAAAAAATATACCAACCAGAAATTATATATAAGATTAGCTCAAATAAAATGTCGAAAAAGTTAAATTGATGAGTGCATATTTATATTCGGTAAAATTACAGCAATTATATTTTTGCTACAGTGCCTATTTCTTAAAAATTTTAAGGCAAGTGATAGTTTATTCAATAATATCGTACAAAAAATAATAAAAGTTTAGCAAAAAGGTGAAGACTTTATAAGTCTTAGAATTAGGATCGTTTTAAAAAAAAAAACTTCTCTTCCTATTTAAAAAAGTTGTTTGAAATAATTTATTTCTTGTAAATAATCATAACTCTTTAATATCTTGACGAAAAAATTGTTACATTTTTTCGGGACTGTTTCTACACTAATAGGGTATTTTAACAGATGTTTAGTTTGTTCTTAAAAATAGATATGAGCTCTTTAATTTTATAAAATCTGATTTTATTTCATAAAAAATGTCCTAACTAAATTTAATTCAAAAAATTTAAATATATATATATATATATATATATATATATAAATCAGTACATCTCCACTATCGAATCATTTTCACATCTCTAGATATATAAATAGTCCAAAATGTACTCATGTAATTCCCCATTCTTTATCACTAGAATTTATTCCTTATGATAACAAGTTAGTAAAAATATTCACTATAGATTTATCTCAGAGAATATTGGTCAGCATAAAGCTTCCCAAAAATAATAACGAGATAAACTAAATATCATCAATTTTAATGCTGATATAATTTTGTAACTTTTTCATCAAAAGTTTTAGTTAGAGAGTTAAAATATTTAAAAATGATCCGCATTAAAAATGAGGAAATAAAAAATATGAACTCAATGCATAAATGATATATATCATAAAAGACGCTTTTAAATAAATAAATAGAAATACAACGTTGCAGTTACAGTCAGTCAATATGGTGAACTATTTATTTTTATAGCTTTGGCAAATACATCTTGTCATTCTCACCTTATGGGTATCCTAACGCTCTTAAACATCCAATACCGAAACTCCCTTTCTTAATTGGAATTGCAATGCTTCTTTTAAAAATTCATGCATTTTTATACAATTATTTAATTAAAACTTATCTTTTAATAGTAATTCTCTCCTGAACCCATCTTCGAACAGCACTTAAAGCGCTCCCTTAAAAACGAAACAAGCTCAAAGAGGGCTCAAAAATTAATTTCCGTTAGAGATAATTTCATTAATCCTTCCCTTTAATTAAGTAAACTGATATTAGATTCTTAATTAAGAACTCTTTTTTTACTCATACTTAAATATCTAGAAATATTTGTAAAAAACTGAGTCGGTTCTCTTCTTGAAATAAATTTTTAAATCGTAATTAAATAAACAATCTGAATAAGGTTTACTTTCACGACTATTCAAAATAATTTTCTTCCAAAAATGATTTTTTTCCTCAATCTAATATTACCTAATTTAATAAAAAGTAATTTAATTCAGTGCATCATTGGCCATAGTTAACTGGCCTTCAATAGAGTAGTTATAAAGTGGTAATTCTTAATAACTTGAAAATAATATTATAAGGTCAGTTATATTTCAAAGGAAAGAAAATTAAATTACCACTGCATTAATCTTCAAATTCAGCAATTTTTTAAGTGTCTCTCGTCATGAGGGGTAACACAAAACTTCTTCTTGAAAATGGTTGTTTTGAAACTTTTATAAATTAAATATCATGTATTAAATTTAAAATGTAAATAAAACGAAATGCATTGTGTTGAATAACTTGTCTAAAATCATATTTTAAGAAATTTAATTTATGATTATTATTATTATTATTATTTTTAATTCTATTAGTCTTCCATATATTTACAGAATTTTCGAACACAATACCTATTATTCAATAATCGTAATAAGTGTTAGTGGGTTACTTTTTTATTTGGTATTCTTTAATCGGTATATTAAGTTATAGTTGATAAGTTATATTTTAAGTTGTACTAACGCGTTTACATTTTTTACGTAACTCTTGAATAATATAAATATTTTTTAAGGAAATGCAATACACAATAATAAGATTGCTTTTAAAATATAATTCTTCATCGCATGCATTATTATTCATGCAATAAAAGTTTTCACTGAAATGGAAATACTTAGCTACTACAATACAATTGAATGAGATACTCGTAAAAAGCCGTCACGTCTCTCCGTCTAATAACTTTCACAATGCACCTAAACTGCAGACATTTTCGATGCACCAAATAAAACATTTCTATATGAAAAGTACACTGAAATCGAACAAGGAATTATGTCTCGATACATAATTCAACACCTTTAAACCTAAACTACAAATACTGCAAGAACTATAAATCTCTTTACAGTAAGCTTCAGTGACTTATTCAAGTAAGGTGTCTAAGCATCAATTTAATTTATTTATAATGTCAACATTAGGATTCCAAATTTAAGAAGATTTATTCATTCAAATAAGCCCTAAATACAAACAGGAGTACTAAAATTATAACCCTTCTGTATTTATAAAATCGGCCTTTTAGTGGTATTGAATTTCACAATACAATATGTTTGTCTTCAAAAGTATACCCAGCTGAGGTAATCCAGGGTAAGGCCCCGACGCTGGTTTGAGACAAAGCGGACTTCCAGAGGGATCATGTGGGTTAACCAACATTCGCCAACGATTGACGGGATAATATGTAAGTATCCAAGAAGGGAATTAACAGTATGTTTACACAATTTAATCTAATTTAATTAAGATGATAATTTTATTGTTAAAAGAAAAGATACAAAAACGTACCTTCCTGTGCTGATGGTGATGTCTTTTCCGTTTGGGGACTGCCAAGTGAGTCTTGTAGCACCACTATTTGGGCCTGCAGAACAAGTTATGAAGAAACTATCCCCAGTGAAGAACGCATGGAAATGACCGGTAGGTTCCAGCCTTAGATGCCTGTGATGAATACCTGAAATACAATAATAATAATAATAATAATAATAATAATAATAATAATAATAATAATAATAATAATAATAATAATAATAATAATAACAACAACAACAACAACAACAACAACAACAACAACAACAACAATAATAATAATAATAATAATAATAATAATAATAATAATAATAATAATAATAATAATAATAATAATAATAATAATAATAATAATAATAATAATAATAATAATAATGCATTTAACTTTACAAAAAGTCAATGCATGGACATCGGTTAGTGAAAAATAATCTAAGTTGTTAAAAAAATCATCATTTATTTAGAACTAAGTATAACAAACCTAATTAAAATTGGGTATTTTCAATATAATCGCACCGTTAATTTTAAGTTATTACTTTTAACCTTTAACTGTTGCATGCGTTCTTACGGACCACGAGTTATTTTTTGTAGAATGTTTCCGACCCTTAAAATATTTCATCTTTGACTTTTTATATTAATTTTTCTGATACAATGTTTCTTAAATTTTAAACTGATGTTCACCAATTTGATTGGCACAGTATAAACCACGTGTTGTCCTTGCACAAAAATATCAAACCACCCAACCACAATAGTTAAAGGTTAATTTGAAAAATAATTAATATAAGAATTTATTAAGATAATAAAAATAGTAAATTAGTCATCTTTTTCTACTAAACTTATTCTGATATAGTCCTCTTTTTAGAAATTTCTACGTTTTGGAAAGCCAACAGTGCAAATTAGTTGTTTTTTATTGTTCGTATTTGTGTCTTCGGTCATCATTTTCCCAGAAAATATTATGCTACGATGTCTAAATTTGTTACCCACACATAGGGATCCATGAAACACTACAATAAGGTTTCCGTCGAAATCGCACATGCGTAAAACGAACTGCCATCGGAAAATCGTTCTGGTAATTCATTTGAAGATAATTCATCACATCTCCGAAATTCTAGAAGAAATTTACAGTACAGGGGGGAGGAGGAATGTTAAAAACAAACGTTGTATGATAACATTAACTGTCTTTCTACAACCTTCTTTATTAATAATGAAATTGTGATGTGCCGTTAATTGAAAAAATAAAAAGTGCAAGATCATTTAATAAGTAGTAAATTATATTCTTAAAATAAAAATATCATTCATATCTTCTGCGCTATATTACAGATTGATCAGCTTATACAAATTTTAGACTTATAGGTATATTTTTTTGGACTCAATCCTTTTTGACAAAAATAGAAATCGACAACTACTTTTGCCATCAACAGTTGAGCCAAAGTCATCGAATTGGCGAGTGTGTATTTATATATTAAAAAAATTTAAATGCTAGTATAGAAGCGCTAAAAGTAAATTTAGTCAGTAGATTTTAAGTTTGAAAAACGTTTCAAAAACTACAATTTTATTGCAGTTGAAAATTATGCATTGTTTCCCGCCTCTAGATTTTTGTAGCGAAACATAATTCGACTACACATTTATCAAGATTTGTAAAATATACTTTATCATGCCCTTTGCAGATAGACTCTTTCAATGTAAAGCATATAAATTTTTATCGGCATGTATATTATCTTATAAATGTAACATTGTAATAAATATATATTTCATAAAGTATAGTTATACATTACTAACACTGAGAAGTATCACCATTTACTCACTTAGTAAAAAAATCGAGCCTTCTCTTGATTTTGAATGTATTGCTTTTGAAAAATGTTATTAATAGTAAAATCTCAATAAATGCACCAAAAGTTTCAGAGACTTTAAGAGTAAATCTTCTCTATTAATATGACATTTCATCTGTATAATAAAGATTCTAAAAAATTTCAATACGGCTAACTTACATAACCAATAGTTAATTAGAAAGTCTGTAGCATATCATCTAATAGGAATGACATCGAATAATATGCTGAAAGCTTTGCGTCATTGCGTCATTGGTAAGAATGAAGGGGAAATATAGTGTTCAGAAATTATATCTTGTTTTTAAAAATAAGTGTATCTGTATCCAAGAAAATCTTTGCTGTAAAAATGTAGCGTTTAAGGTGATAAGTAAGGGTAAAGATGATCTACTGTAACAAAAAAAAAAAAAAAAATTGTTTCACATTAAATAACCTACGCAAACCTCTAAACCTACATTAATTTCGTTCTTTCTAAAACATTAAATAACATTGTTTAGTAATCATAGGTTAGTAAAATAGCTAATTTTCAATTCGAATATCATTCCCACTGTTGATTTTTTTTCCTTTTGGAAATGACACACGTTAAAGTGGAAAAAATAAATAAAATTTTATTAAATTAAATATGAAACTATAGATGCATTTGTAAAAAAAAAAAAAAAAAAAAAAAAAAAAAATACGCCTTTTCGGTAAGGTGTAGAAATTAAAATATATTTTTATTCAAATGCTAAAAAAAAAGAACAATGTATATTGTGATCTATGCAATTTTGTTACTTATTACTTCTCTTCAAAAATACTTTTCAAGTTCTACCAAATGGATGAAGAAGAAATTTCATAGTTTTTATGAAGAAAATATAGGGCATCTTTTCCGCTTACATTCCTCATTTGGTCAAATTTGATTCCTTGAATTCAGTAAGAAATTCATAACTGGCAATAATGCAACAAAAGAAAAGTTTTAGACTTGCTAAAGAGATAAAAAAAGGGACATTGCAACTTTGAAGAGATGAGTATATTCAGCTGAAACATTTCCCGGTTTCTTTGTAAGAAAGGAATTTCGCTTTCTCGAGAAATTGAGGCAATAACCAAAACTATTTTCAAGAGTGTCCTAGTGATAATGGTCTCCTCCCGCATTATTTCTTTACTTTTTTTAAAAAGTTTTTGTCTTTTTTTCTAGTTCTTAGTTGCTTGGGTAACATCTTATTCTGAGATGAAACGCAATTAGGAGACCGGGCTTTATTTCGAGATAGAAAAATTTCAACTGAATGAAATTCACTGAAATTTATTTTATGCGGGTGACTTTTCCCCCATTCTACAAACTATACCATGTGTATCTTTTTACTTATTTTTCTCATTTTGACTTCTGCTTTTAGAAAGTGCAAAAAGAATTTTATCTTTATTTTTCGCTTTATTTTAAGCGAAAATTGCAATCTTTTTCAGTGACATGGCATTAAATTAAAATTAATATTTCTTTTCATACGGAAATAAGAAAAACTAAAGCCAATACATACAGTTTTCAGAAAAAATCTCGAGGAAATGCGAGTATTATCTGGAAATTGTTGCAAACTTAACAAGATTGCAAACAACTCTTGAAATTATGTTTATATTACTTTGATTGTTCTGTCAGAACTTTATTACAACTGTCGTCAGATGTCATAATCACCATTTGACAATGACTGTGCTTTTATCAAAGTAAAGATTTTGTAAAATATAAACAAAAGCTCTACAGAGAGAGTTTTTTATATTGTAACTAGGTTTTTTTTTTTAATAAAGTTATAGAGAGTTAGAGGTTACTAATTTTGAAAAAAATAAATGTTTCATACCAACTTAGAAGGACACAAGGACATCTTACCATCTAAAAACTTGAATAAAAAACATCTTCAAAACCTCAATCGTCTGTGTTATGCAATCGTTTTTATGAGCATATGCCAAATTTCAAGTCATTCGATTTCTTTCCAAGAAAAGAATCATAATTGAGTTGCATGAATGAAATGTGTCACCCCCAAAGAAAGAAAGTGTGTTTAAATATAATTTTTATAATAATGCGAATTTATATTTTCAAATTCAAAAGTCAACAGCACATTATACCTTTTAATTTTTCTTCATGACACAATCTAATGATGAAGCTAAAGGTAGTGAAAAATAATAAAAATTAACTACAAAAATAAATGTTTTTTAAATTAATACCAATACATAATCTTGCGAAACCCAATAAGTATATCAATACGTCTTTTCTAAAGTTTATGTATCTTTAAATATATTATGCATTCTAATACAAAATATCAAAATAATAAACATTCCATTCACTAAAAAATTAAACTTGCTCATTAAAACTCTAATCATAAAAAAAGTTATTTTATAACGATGCATTATATACGTTAATTCCTTTACAATGAAAATTCTTATTTAAGTTTTTTTGTTATGAAAATAAATTCTTTCTTTTACAAGTTTCTCTCTTGTAAATCAATAAACTCTTTCCTTTGTTCTACTATAGAAAACAGGTATGTATTAAAAATCTTTTTTAACAATGAAATTATTGGAAATTCTTCCAGACTTCTATTTCTGCAAAAGACCATTGTTGATATTATAAGTCAAAAGTCATAAGGTAAATTTTAAATTGGATTCCAGAAAAAAGTTAAGCGTATGTAGAACAAAGCATTTCTTCTTTCATTCCAAACACATTTATGTCTAGACGGTACCTTTTCCGAGAGGTGCAATTAGTTATATTCGTCTGAACTTATCAAATCCCAAAAAAGAATATTTTAAACGTCAAGGAAAGAAAAGTAATTAATCACTTATCAGAAAAGATGATTCCTTATGAGAAGAAGGTATTTCTTTGCATTGCTAAAAATTATCCGGACTCTGCTTTGATTATATAACCTAACCAAATAGCTGTACTTCAGAGCCAATGGGCCCAAGTAAAAAATTTCACAAACTTTGTTTTATTTTAGATTATATATACTAAAAATAAGAAGTAAAAATTAAGAAAAAACTTTTTAATATCTAAAAATGTTTTTAATATATTTTAAAATCGACACTTTTAATGCTTAAACTTTTAAAGTCTACATTTTTAATATACGTACTTTAAATATATCTAAAGACTTTTACATTGGCTGCTCTATTGCTACCAAATACAGTAAGTTAAAAATGTGAAACAGTGTCGAATTAAGAGCAACGAAATATCTCTTAGTTTTACTGCAAATTTAAATATTTTAGCACTTAATTTTTTTTTAAATATTTAAAGTAAAGTACATAAAAAAAACCTAATCTTACAATATTTATAAAATTTTAAAAGTGCAATAAAAATCGAGGTTTTAGTTCAGATAATTTTATTTAGAAAAGTAATCTCTAAAATATAAAAAAGAGAAACGTTCAATTTCCGATAAATTGTTAACAATTTTAACTATTTTTGAAATATATTACTCTAAACTTTAGCATTGGAAAACGTGTAAATTATTCGAATACTTACAATTTTTTTTTTATATTTAGATCCTTTTGAAATGTTAACATATCTTTGCATGCAAATAGTTGTCTTTAAATCATACATTAGTGCATTTAATACAGAAATATTCAGTTTACGATTCACAAAAGCTTGTGACATAATTTTAAGATATGAATTCTGATTTCAAGGTATAAAGTAAATCTATCACTCGAATGCTACACTGTTAAAAATTTTGTTCCACCTTTCACCAAAAATTGGTTCCCATTTAGCTGCCACCAACATTTGGTGCTTAGTTTCACGATTTAATAGTGCAACCTCGGACCGTAAGCACCATTAAATCGCGAAACTAAGCACCAAATGTTGGTGGCAGCTAAATGGGAACCAAATTTTGGTGCATGGTGGACAATTTTTTTTAACAGTGTATTTTTCATAAAATATTTATTCTAGAGGATCCTAACAACTATAAACAAAATGTTTTCTAAGCAGAAAGTTAAATTAATTTAAGAAACTAATCGTAATCAATAACCAATACTATAAAAACATATTAGTGCAATTATTATACAATATTATGAATTAATTATCGAAATCTTTTTAAAATAAAAAAATTAAATACATAATGCCAACTATAGTATGTGATTACCAGTACAAAATGCTAAACATTAAATTAAGTTATAACCTCTCCCTTCTTTTATAATTAACTGAATTTGGGTAAGTAACGGAGCTCAACCTATCCTAGCTAATGTTTCATCCGAAGATATACAATACATGAATAAGATTGATTGTACTTCATATATGACTGAAGATAACTGTTTAGTACGTAAGAGTTTTCCGTTTCTCCTAACCAGCACGCGGTGTTTCTCATGGATTCGGAAAAAGAAAGAGAATTTCATCTTTTATGTATGGATACAATATTGATAGAACAAAAGGGTGGACTAATCGGAAAAGACATAAGAGTGCGTATAAATATTTTCATAGATTTATCTTCTGGAGTATTTAGGTGCAATATGTAAATTTCTGATCTTGTTACTATTTTTGTGTTAGATTTACAATAGCAAAAGAGCATTTTCCTTTTCTTGCAACTCACTGGATGTTACACAACTTTGAATTTATTTCCTAATATTTCTTCTCGGCATAATATTTCACGCTGATAGAGTTTCGTAATATAGGAACGCATAAAATGAAACTAAATTTCATACTTGAAAAACTACCAAATCTTTTTTGCTTGTGAAAGTATGATCAAATTTGGGGTGTTTTTTGGTTTATTGGTTAATATTTCTTTAAAGTTCATTTTCTAACTAATGCAACATACTTAAATAAACTATAAACAATTTATATCGCCGCTTTTATACAAAGATATTTTTAACAGATTTATTAAATATCGAAGGTTATAACAGTTTCTATAAATTGAGAGTCAATCATTGCCATTTTTTTAACATTTGATCAAATGATGGCAGGAGCTGTTTCATTATTTAAATGCTTTTTGAAAAAATCAGAGATATAACTTCAAAGCGATTTTTTTTTTTTTTTTTACAATGAAAAAAGTGAAACGCTTACGGTGGAAACAAGGATTTTGAAGATTGACAAATCGATGCCGAAACTCGGACATCATTTCAAAAATACACGCTTTTTTTTTTAATGTCAATATTAACATAAAACATATTTTTTATCCCTCCATGCTTTCTTATAAACATATATGTCATTTGAAATTTGAGCATCAATATTTCAAAACAGTTCCAGTATATTTTATCCAGGATTTGGCGAGATTGACCAAGACCTTATCAATGGATAGTAGGGTGGGCCGAAAATAGTCCAAATATCTTTTTTCTCGAAATCGGTTTTGCCATAGTCGAAAAAGTTGCCAAATGGATCAGTTAGAACACTTACCAGATTTCGTCAATTTTGCTCAATATCTAGCCACGCCCCTCTGACATTGAAAATATAAAAAGAGAACAAAAAATGCAATTTTAAGACATTGTTTGGAAAATTTTGGAAATTATTTTTAAAAACCGGCATTGGCATAGCATGTAATAGTTGTCTAATGTATCAGTTAGAACAAACAAAACATTTCGTGCATTTTTCTCAATATATATATATGTGTGTGTGTGTGTTTAAAATTGTATGGAAAACTATAATGATTCGTGATTATCTAAACAAATATTTAAATGTCTAACTTTTGAACAATCGACATTTAGAGTAAAAGCACCCATCAGCAAAATATAATATAACTTTCAAAAATCTAAATAAATTTTCTTTCATGTCGCATTTTTCAACTAAACTTTCAACAATAACAAAATTACTTATTTTCGTGAATTTTTTTTTCTTTTCTTTTTTCAAAATGTTATTTTTAATCAGTACAAATTAAACTCATACAATAAAATGCATGCAATGATTAAATTTACACATGACTGACAGTAGTTATATATTTAAAATTAAATTTGGTTTTAAGGAAGTTTTATTGAAAATAATTTTTGATTGTATATCAGATATGCACTCTCGTTTCTAAAATTTTCTACAAAACAAACTTTTAAGTATATACAGGACAATAAATACAGTACTTTGTAAGAAAAGCAATTTGAAAAGCAGAGTAATTTATGGACTTATGTCCATATGCTTCTCAATCACAATGAATCTGCATTTTCAACAATAATAAAATTAAGTTACTTTTTTTTTTATTGTTTTAAATTTTTATTTTCATATTTGCAAATTGGAGCCATATAATGGCATATAAAAAATGATTAAATTTACATATGACTGACCCTAGTTATATATTTCAAAATTAAATTTGGTTTTAGGGATGATTTTATTAAAATTCGTCTTTGAAATATATCATGGTTGTGTGTTCATGATTTCCATATTTTTTTATAATATGAACTTCTAAGCATATGCAGGAGGATAAATACTGTACGCTATAGAAAAATCAAAGAAATTTTGGGACTTATGTCCACATACTTTTCAACTATACAATGAAACGCTTCAACTCATTATGCAAATCAATAAAAATTGAAAATAGACTTGGGATTTGAAACCAAAATAAAAAGACATTCATAGGAATCTTTTATAGAATCTTCTTATTCAAATTCAAACTTCTTTGGAACATAATGAAAATCAAACAATTTTGATTAAAATGTCGTTCTATTTATAAAGTAAAATAGAAAAACAACCAACAAAAGTTTTCCAATACTTTAACAAGTTACTTCTATAAAAAAAAGTAAATACACCTAGTCGGTAAGAAATGTAGCATATAACTTTGTTCAATTTCACTTTAAAAACTATTTTATTTGGTAAAACGCTATGTATTTTGAACTGGTATTTCATGTATAAAAAATATTTTCTTGAGTAACACAGAGGCACAATCCTCAAATTGCACCAAAATTCCTTAATACCACTATTTTAAACTACATATTAACTTACAAACATTACCAAACATTTATTTCAATATCAAAATAATAATCTCTTCAATTTATGAATCATAAAATTTTTATAAGAACCCTTTTGAGTTAGAAACTGGCTTTAATTTCTCCTGAAAAATCTCTTGAAATACCCATTTTAACTTGGACTAATCAGTTGTACAATGTAACCATTGCATATCCCCGTGAGATCCCTGCATAAAAAAATTCTAAAATCATCCCTTCAAACTCAAATTTCAAAAATAAAATTATTTTGTTCTATAAAAAATTAATTTAAGCACATCATACACAACCAGTACTTGCTAAAACCTAAGCTCGTTCGTTTAAGTACTGCTTTATACAGCAAATGCTTTTATGTGCGTACTCAACTATTTGTAGAAGAAGAAAGTAAGTCAAAATATTTTACAGTTTAAATTTAATTTAAATTAAACGTTTCCTTCCAAGTAGGTCTATTAGTGGTAATATATCCAAAATAAGAGATAAATTTAAAGAAAAAATACACGTTTTACATTAAAAAAATTTACAAATTTATTTTTTACAAAAGTGTTATTAGTACAATGTTTATCCTATAATTAATTTATTGAAAATCTTATTTAGTTACAGCATAATTATTTTTAGAAGAAACCTTACAAACAAAACTCTAATACTTAAACACAGGTCTTCAAAAAATAACTGAATTATTAAATTTAAAAAAATTAATTTTTTTGTTTTAATTTATAATTCATATTTTATTATAAAAGTTAATAAATATAGTGATACAGATACAATTTCGGACTTAAACAAATCATAAGCTTTTTGATCATATTCTAATGCCAACTATAAAGGTAAGCTTGATTAAATTGCTCTAATTATATAACGCAAATTTGACTGATTATAACAGTTATCTTAAAATATTGAAAATAAATTAAATAATATGTCCCTTTTTACCTTCATTTTTCATACGTATCTAAATAATAATTCAATGCAATACTCAAAAATTGACTGCAGGTAAAAAGTGAATTTTTTGCAGTTTGTCACCAAACATTAATCAATATTAAAAATAAAATAGTTCACGGCACTTAGTCTGTAAATTGTTTCATGATGGTGAAAGAAACACAAATATACAAAATAATAAAATAAAGATTTTAATTAGGAATAGTTTTACGTACATAGAAACATGTATAGTACATAGAATCGTGATTATGAAATTAAATATTTTACAATTTAAACTTTTATACATAAATATTCAATGTATTTCATCCTCTTGTCTGAAAGTGTACCATGTGACAACTCATTTTATAGAAACTATTAGCACATTGTATACATAAAAAAGAGTAAAGTCTTTTTTACATAAAATACCTAATCAGATTTTCTGTGAGAAAAACAGGTCGTTAAATCTAAAAGCCTTGTACAACTTTTTTTCTCTCGTCCCTAATTACATCTTTTTTCGCAAAGAGATTCAGTAATTTCTACCAGCATTTTCAATAAAATAACTAAATAATTACGTTTTCAAAAACTTGAAGTTTTTCAAGAAGCCAAAAACAACTTTGAGGAAAATGTGTTCATATATTACCTTTAAGTATAAAAAACATTAAAGCTCAAAATAGATTTTTTACTGAATAAATGTTCTATTTTCGATAAGAATTCTTTTTTATTCCTTGTATTAATTCTAAATTGAATCAGTTCGTTAGAGATAAAAACACGTCATGGTGCACTTACAGTTGCATAATCCTGTACAATGACTTAACTTACGACTTTAATTACGTAACAGATTATTACAATAATTACTGATTATTGCACTTAACATTATGCGAATATTTATACAATATCATGCCTCGTCCTAAAGATAGTTCATTTTAATTCAACTACATTAATTATATTCTAAAAACATTAAAGTGTAAAATAAATTTTTAACTAAATAAAAATTCTACTCCAAAAATAATCTTTTTTCTTCTTCGTATTAATTCTAATAATGTATGTGACATATTACATAAATGACAGTACATGACTTCTCCCAAAAATTCGAAACTTTCTGCTAGGATAAACTCTCCCTTAAATAATATAAAACTAGCTTTAAAAATTATTACATGATATTAATATGACACATTAACTGTCTTTCAGAAATGTTCCAAAACTTGAATAAAAAGCAGTATTAAACATCTCAAAGATTTTGAATATAATTTCAAACACACAAACATTACCTTACAGTATTATTGTCATCATTAGTTACATGTTTAGGAATTTATGTTATGCACAACGTTCTGATTAAAAGGAAAAAAGCGGATGATTTGCGAGCGCTGATGATGTCATGTGCGATACTACTGGCGAGCAGTATGCGATTGGCGGCAGACCGGAAGAACGATAGAACGGTGGGGGTTGTTCTGGCTACGATGAGAACGAATACGATATTTTCCATTATATTTACAAGTATTCCTTTATAATTGTCAACATTCGTGAAATGACAAATACAATTATTTTAAAAATAATGTTTTGGTTTTACAGTAATTCCAAAAAGTTTTATTTGGAAATATAATTTGAAATGTTGTTTTTTTATTTTTTTCAAAAAAGTATGTTTATGTCATGTTCTGTAATAGTCTCACAACTCTAAAACAATTTTGGTTTTAGATACTTCATCTTGTATGTGATAATCACTCAAAATGAAGCGTTCAGTTAGTTCACGGGATGACGTCATGTTATGAACTGATTTAAAAAGCAGCCTTTGCTCTTATCGTAATCAGAACAGCCCCACCGTTTTATCGTTAGGTTGGTCTGCTGCCTGTCGCATACCGCTCGCCGCTCGTATTGAACACGAGGCCTAAGAACAACTTCAGTTCACTTTTAATACATTTGAATTACTAGTACCATTTTGATTTCCATGTGGTTAATCTTGGCGGCATGCTTCCGTTTCATTAAAAAGCAACGTCTGCCTACATAAAATTAGCCAAAGATAAAACTTTAACACACCCTTTCTATGATATTATAAAGTTCCATTAGCATTTTTCTCGAAATTATTTCCCATTGGAAAAAGTTTTGTCCCCCTGGACACTTCATATCTGTGAAAGTTGACATATTTGTCGTATATTTTTATGCGGTTAACTAGTCTGAACGGACAACAACATTCTGTAGACATATGAACAATACATAATTGGATAACTTTTAGAATTGCAATTATTTTTTTAAGTATATTTTATATCTATTATAAAATTTTGTTTAAAATAATCGATCAAATTTTAAGAAATTAAGCTTTATGAATGAAAGAAATAATTTAGTCATCCAACAAGTATTATAAGATTTAACTAAACTTTACATTAGTTTTTTTTTTTTTTTTTTTTTTTTTTTTTTTTAATTGGACAAATATAATCTAATTTTTCTCTAGCAATTAAAATTATTCTATAAAATATTAAAATTATATTTTATTTTCTCTCTCTTATTACGTTATCAAATGACATTACGAAAAAATTCTTATTTGGAATTCGCTCTGCATTCTATTTCGATACAGAAACTTGATATAAAATATAATTTTAAACATAATAAAACATCTCACGCATGGCTGGGAGTCAAACTAATGACGAGTGCCTGGTATTAATTTTCGCAGGAACCGGCAGCTCTATTCTTCACAGTGAGTAGACACAGCCGAGTTCTCGCTGGTTGGAAGACATCCTAATTATGGTTCTTTAGAGTTTCATCCATTCGAGTCAAAAATTCGGAAGTTTAGACTTCAAATACTTTTTGGAAAGCACCTGCCTCTACTTGTTACCGAGATGTTCCTGAGTAGAGAATTCTTGCTCAAGAAAATAACTAGTACAACCAACCGGAACAAGAAAAGGTAAAAACCCATTTCTTTCATGTAATTCTTGTTGTAGTCTTAAAAAATAACTATGTTATAGTAAAACTTACTGTGTCTTAGTTCTTAAGTTAAAGTTAACGATTCTTATTAAATTAAATTACTTTTACAAAACTTCGCAATAATATTCCGTACTATATTCTATTAAGATTCCTACACAGGTCATTTAAAAAGTTTCTAATAGTTTTCTTTTGAAGAAAATCTTCCCCAAAGCAAACAAGCATTTCTTCTCAAATGACACCCAACCCTAAATACCCCAAACTAAAATCCTGGTAAGCTCCCTACCCTCCTTCCATCCGCAATCCCCAGGCATATCATTACCGAATTCGAATTCCCTGATTCAACAAACAGTTTCCACCACTCAACTTACAAAAGAGGGTCGAATGGCAGGGACCTAGAAGAACAAAAATAAAAAATAATTCGAAAGCACCACGTAAAGAAATTCCACCCCACTTTGCGATTCAGCGAGGCGGCAGGCGAAATTCTTGCGGAGGGGCATAACTTTCTTCTATAGAACTCTTCCTATCGCCTCATTTGCTATTCCAAGACGCTGCATAGTGTAAAAATTCCTTCGCCACCCTCCCATTCTCCCTGGAGGTCTTTTTATTCACTTTTTATATGAATTGTCTTTCATTTCTGTGTAAACAGCCCATCGATAAGGAGGCTCTTGAGCAGGCTAGTTGGTGGTCCTCTCACGTCCTTCCAGAACAACGCTTGACTTGATGTTATGGGGACTCAAGGGCGGGGGTGGATAATGAGTGGCACTGCCTTCATCCCCCTCTGTTCCATTTTTATTTTTTTTTATTTTTTTATTCCTTCCTTGCTTCCTGACTTCTTTTTCTTCTACTTCTTTTCTGGAGTGTGCCCGGTTTGCCACCTGATCTCATACCCGAAGACTAACGTTTAGCTTTTATTTATTTTTTCTACCCATGAGTTACATAGATATGCGCCTAGAAATGCGCGTTTGAATCATAGGAATATGGTGGAAAATATAAGCTGGATTGTAAATGGTGTGAGTTTGCTGTTCGTTAGTGGAATAGAGTAGCGAAGCAAAAAGGAAGATGCGTTAAGTGTGTCTATTATAATGGTTTGAATTTAGGATATGGGATTATAGCTGTATTATATTGTAATTTAAGTTCAGTTTCTGGATTGATTGATCTTAATATTTATATAATATAGTTTAAATTGTACTCATAGATATAGGAATCTGGTATCATTCGTGTTCATTTAGTATATGGAGTACTGCGTGTTGAAGAATTTATCTTCTCTTGAAAGATAATTTTAGTAGAAATGAACGTTTTTTTTTTCTCCCTACTTGCGTGTATTTCGAACCATTGGAATTTATATTTTCCAAGACAGAGGTAAATCAGATGTAAAGTCTAAAATACAATTCAACTGGGAGTTATAAACAAACTTAAGATAAATATTGTGCATTGCCTCTATAATGGTGACATTGTATACAAAATTTAGAAGTCAATTTGTATCATCCTGCTATATTTAAGAGCAATATCTCGTTAATAAACTTAAGTTGAGCCCGATTACTATATCTATGATTTTATCCTAGTTTAAGCAATATAAAATCGTCTCACAAATATTCCTTCTAACTATATTACAATCAGTTATTGACCATAAGTAAATCGATTTAAACGTCTACAAAATAGCAATAAATATATATGGTTTGAAGATGAATTTTAAGTAGAAGAAACATTTGGTTTGGTGATTTTTTTTTTTTTTTTTTTTTTTATTTTGCAATTTTTTCTTTAAAAATCACAATTAAGTAATTAAATTTTTAAACTTACATTGTTATCCAGTTTAAATTCTATTGCACACTAAACATTCACATCAAAAAGAGTTGTATCATTCGTCATATATTTTGTTGCCATATGATTAAAAGTTTGAAATCATGTGTCATACATGTTTTGTTACCATTGGAAAATTTAAATTTGAATGAAAAAATTCAAAACATATTTTATAAAAGTGTATAGTTAGTGAAAATTTATAAACGTAATTTACTACTTGCTTTATATTAAAAATATAATTAATAAAATTGAATCATTTTTAAACTACCAAATGATTTCATTTATGAGAATTGAAGAATGAAATGCTTTTGAAAAGGAAATTCATTTTTTTATCGTCATATTTAAAATTATAAAATATAAAAAATTAATATGAAATCCACTGTTTGGTTGCAAAATCATAAAAAATAGAATAATGAACACATACATCTTAGCTGTGAATAGAAGATTAAAAATAAGCATTCCTTTTTATTTTTATTTTAATAATAAAAGAAAATCGTACATGAAGTGTCCACGATTTCCTTCGACTTAACATACTTTTAATGTTTGCGTATTTTTAATAACTGTAAGTAAGAAATTAGGAAACAAAAAAGTAATGAAAATTGAATTAGTATTAATGAATTAATACACATTTTAACATGTTTTCTAACATTCCATAACATGGATAATTCATTAATACGTTTAGAAAGTAAAAGGTATGTTTTCTTCGTAATGCAGTCCTTGCAAATGTAAGCTGAAGTTTCAATTCAACCATCATAACATGAAATTAGTAATTTTAAATGAAATTCATGAACTTTTATAAAATAGCATACATCTTTTAAAGCACATTTTGTATCCAAAAATTATATAGCAATTGAATTTTTAAACCGAAACTTCGCCAGTTTTGAGAGTGAAACGTAAACTGTTACCAATTCAACTAAGTAAACCACTTGTAGTAAAAGGTGTGCAACTTTTGAACAAAAATACATTATGCACCTGACCTGCGAGGAATGGTTATCGAATTGGTATTTTTCCCATGAGGTCGGTCAGCATTGAATTATTTATGAGAAAAGAAAAAGCTGCAGTTTTATTACCTATACGATTTCTCCTGGGAATTTCTTCCTTTGTCTGGACATTTATCATAAATATTTCCAACTAGAAAGTAAACTGTTTCACTTTATAAAAGTAACTTTTCTTGGAGTATTGTTTTTAATATATGAAAGGAAAGATTTATTTTATCGTTTTTATTACTACATAAGTTGATTATATATAAAAAAAATCGATAAGGGAATGTCTTTTCTTTTTCTAATAAATATCGGCATGTGTTCTAAAGTGTCTATTTTTTATTCACAAACCACGTATAAACCATATAACAAACTCAAAGTCTTTCCCAAAAACGCCATGATGATTTTTTTTTTAAAACAATCATACATTAACGTTTAAAATAAAGAATAACATGAAACATGAAACAAACTCATGACTAAAACAACAATATGAAAAGTATGTCACTAATATTAAATTTTGAAGAAGTAAGTATTCTCTGCTCACATAAAATCACGTAAGCTTTCGTAGAATATACTACGATTCAGTGTGAATTTTAAACAAATTAGTGGTGGTTATTTTAAATGCTCAAAAATTCCCTGAAAAGATATTGTCTATTTATTGGTTTTACAGGAAAAAACAAAAATAATTTCTAATTTGAAAAATACTGCTCACAAAATTTAAAATGTAATATAGTTCAATACATATTTAGTTGTTTTATTCATTTGTAGTTTCACGTTATGCTACATTCGAAAATTGTTGTGTGCCGATTAGAAAAATGATACAATGGCATTTTTGGGGAACGCTGTGAGTCTAAAATAAACACTTTAATTGTTTGAGTTAATTGTTTGAGTTGTTAATTGAGTGTGAAAATAAACACCTTAAAACACATTACATTCTGGTCACATCACAAAAATAAATTAAATTTCTTAATGAATTTTTTATAAATAGTCATTTGAATTGCAAAAAAGATAAAAGTATTTTCCTTATTTTAAATAGCGTATAAGTGTTTTGTGTGTGTGTGCGTGTGTGTGTGTGTGTGTGTGTGTGTGTGTGTGTGTGTGTGTGTGTGTGTGTGTGTGTGTGTGTGTGTGTGTGTGTGTGTGTGTGTGTGTGTGTGTGTGTGTGTGTGTGTGTGTGTGTGTGTGTGTAACAAAAATGCACAAATGCACTGTAAATATACTACTTACAAAACTGCGCGAAAATATTTTATCCTCATAATGTTCACTGCGTCATTCTGTTTCATATCTCGTGGTCACGTGGAACTATTTGCTTCACTTCAAAATCTTTCTTTTGCATACTAAATTACTTATTGGCTATAAACTATAAACACTACAGACAAGTGTTCGTTTTTCAAATTGAAACTCTTAATAAGAGTAATAAGCTTACACATAATTCAACCGGAATTAATTAATTGTTAAACTGGAAGAGTTTTACTAAAGTTACTCCATAGGGAATTCAAACCTTGACTCGAAAAGGAAGCATGGGACTAGGTTTTAATTATTTGGAGGGAGAAATTTTCTCACCAGCTTGAGCATATATAACTATTTAGAAGTTTGTACCTGTCATTAACCACAATTAAAAGAGATTTCACTCAATAAGTGTAAATTGTGAAATGCTATTATCTGTGCCTTATTGTCGTCAGTATAACCACATGCACAAATCCACGGCTAATAACAGTGACAGTGGCAATTTATTGTTTTTGTTGTGCATAAAAAAGATGATTTCCTTTTCTTTCATCTTTTCCAACGATTGGAGCATGTCCGCTATTTTAATTAATTAACACAAAATCTTAACTAGTAAAAACTAAATTTCATAGTATTATGAGGGTGACCAATCAGATAAGTGACAAAGTTATAAAAACTGAATTTCAAGTAACATTAGATTTCTGTCTCAAAATCTCCTTATTTAAACAAATTATTTTTTAAGTTGAGTGAACAAATTTAGAAACGGATTATAAACAATCCGGTTAGTAGTTCAAGCAGTAAATGAGTATGAACTAAAAATAAGTTAAATGAAAACGGTTTTTTGTCCTTCAAACCTTAGCGATTCGCATTTTATCTATATTCAATTAACCTTGAAACATATTATTTATTATACAATGTAACTTCTATATGATTGCGTAACGCTTTAAGTTATTTCTTGAAAATATGTGTTGTACATATTGTAGAGACTAGTTTTTAAAAATTATCACAAAATATTTATTCAGTAATCATTTAATATATTGAAAAAATTATTACTATCCTTTTATAGAAAGTTTTTAACTATACCTAAATATTAATATAATAAATTTATTATTTACCCTTTAATATTAACAAAATAAAGTGACATTTACGAGTTCAATTTGATTAAAATAACTTTTATTTCCCTTTCTGTTTGGTGAGATTGCTATTTCCGTGTTACTCTCTTGAGAAGATAAATTATAGCTACTACATCAGCAGAAACATTAATGTTGCTTTTATCTCAGTATTTCTGTTGATGATGTAAAAGAAATCCTAATAATGCAAAGCATATTTGTTTACTTGTTCAGTTGATTTATAACTGTATTGTTTTTTGAAAGGCAATTAAACATTTATTGCACACTTTGACTATTTCTAACATTTTCCTTTTCCATAAAATAATAGATTCCATGACTGTCTGTTATAAACTTATTTATATTACATTCAACTTGTAATGTGTACAACTGCCATGAATATGTGAATTTTGCTTTAAATCCATTGATTTCTTAGATTATTAAAAACATGGACTAAAATAATGGCATTTCCTTATGTTATTTCATGACTTTAGATTAATTTATTTATAAGTATATCATAGAAAACAAATACTTTCAGGACTAAATTCATTAATTACAGCGTAGGAAGCTCCATATAAATTGGTTTATTCAAATTTTCCTTCTATATGAGAATCATTTTAAAGTGTTTTTTAAAATTAAAAACATAAATTCAAAATTGAGTATTTTTTAATTTTATCTTTACCTTAGAGATCAAGGGAAATACAACCACTTTTTTATTTTTTAGGTGATTAAGAAACTTATTTGTAACGCTATTGCCAACAATTAAAAGTGAATGCCTTCTTAATAAATCATTTTATGATCTAGTACTGCATACATTTTAAAACATTACAAAACGCATATAATGTCACTCGAAAAATCAGAAGAAAATACATTCATTACTTCCTAGATACAGTAATACATAACTGAAAATAATGTATAGTCTGAATGAAATAATGTAAATGTGAAAATAATGTATAGTAAATAATGACTTCTAAGTTTATTATGATAAAGGTAGTATGGCATAATGTGTTAAAATACTCCTGACTAATAATGAATATTTTAATAGGAGAGAACATTTTATCTAACATTGACACAGTTTCATTTAGCTCAGTTAAAACAGAAAACTAAATAATGTAAAAGCTTACACTTAACTAATAGTTATATAATATCTCTCAATAAGCTTTGTTATGCACTTTTTTTGTACTTATGTTTACTTTCTACTGGCTGGCTAAATGTCCATAATAGATGATGCAGCTAACACATTTACCCTTCTGGGAAACACTCATTATTTTTACTTCACTATACTAATCCACACTAATGATGTGTTTTTACTAAGAAACATCAATGCTTTGCAACTTGGGTTTACACAAGAAACCATTAGCGTCTTGGATCTCTGAACGAAGTCTTATTGGAGTAACTTCTAGAATAAAACCAAGTGAATAGCAAATAAGCTAAATTTTAGCAGAACTTCATGAAGGCTTTTAAGGATAGATTCTTTGAATTGCAGTTAACGAGGATTATAAGGTATTAGTTGGATTGTATGGTTTGTAGATTTAATATAGGATTTTATAGATATTATTTGGCAGTGTTTTAGACGTAGATTAAAAAATAAAACATTGAGGTGAAATTAATTGTCCTTATGATCTACACTTGCTCCCACCAATTTGAATGTGGAGCTAATACAGTATTAATGCAGCTACGGATAAGTATTTAATTTATTTTGCAATGTCTGTGTTTTATTTACACAAACTGCATGAATTTGGAAAAGAGCAATTGAAAATAAACTAAATTTCATAGTTGGGTGTGTGTTTTTTCTTTCCTAGAGGTATATAAATTTTGAGTCATATTGTATCTCATTTTAGACCCAACCAAGATTTTATGTATGACACTTTATAACTCTAGGACATACTATTACAAAATGTTAAATGAAATATATAGTATTTTTTATTTAGTTTTCTAAAACTATTGGGTTCTAACATTTTTTGTCGTTTTGTTTTTTCAAAGTTTTTTTATCGAAAAAAGCATTAAACATATGCTAAAAACTATTGTTATGTCAATAGTTACTTTAAATTTTACATAATCTACTACTGAAGGAAAAATAATGAATATGCTAAATTTTTTTTAACTGTGCCCTATTTAAGGATTTCAAAGCTTACATGTTGATACATGTTTCACTTTTGGCGCCCAATGCCCTGTAAAGAGATATAGGAGTTAAAAGGTTGTCTCATAATTGGAAGCTAATGTAGTATTTTGTTTAGCCCATTAATTATAATCTTTATTTAATTTACATTTTTCCTCTTTGAGTACTAGGATTTTAAATTGATTTTGCTAAAAATATATATACACTTAATTTTAAAAGATAAACATCCTAAATATAAAATTATTTTTATTTAGGATGTTTATCTTTTGCTAAAAATATATATACACTTAATTTTAAAAGATAAACATCCTAAATACAAAATTATTTTTACTTTTTTTAACACTGCATCCTATAAAATACTCTCCTCTTTAAATTAGGAAACAATAAAATAATATTTTTGACAATTCTGTTGGATAGTATACTTTTAAATAAGACTAACTAAAATTGCCATCATCAACCATATTTACAACTTTTAAAACGTGTTTGGCGAGCACTTAAAACAATATAGGACCAAAGCACATGACAGTAACAACAAGTTTAGCCACTTGTCAATTTTTTCTGATTTAAATGTATGAATTTTTTTAATAATCCACAGTCTCTTCAACAAAGAAACAAAAAATTTCACACAGAATACAGTATAAAGTTGTACATTACGCACCAAATTAATTATTTTTATTATCTACAATTCAAAATAACTCGAATTTTCAATTCATGCATTATTCTGCTCATATCTATAAATATATAGTTAAATTTATGAATTCCGAGATATACTTCCACCACACTAACCAATACTTTCAATACTGCACAATGCAATGCAACGCACAACGCCTACAGAATAAATAAATGAAGAGACTTCCTCAAAGCCGCCTCCAGAGTATTACTGTCAAGAAACAAATCTTGTCGAAAGAACACCACACTCCAAATCAGGCAAAAAACATCCAATTTCTTTTCAAAGCGAAACATAAATGTATCGAAAGAAAACATAAAAAAAAATTTGAAATACTTGTGGGCATGAAGGGGAACTTCAAATGCTTCAAGGGAAAATGCACATTTTTGCTTTGTGCATTCTTCAGATTTCCCAAGGATTCAAAAACGAAAAGAGTGAGAATGCCTGTTCTACCAACTCGAAAGTGATGGACGTTGAAAATAGGGGAATTGCTTACAATTTTATATGCATACCTTTTTGAGTTCATCCATGGAGCCGATAGTTTTCAAAACAAAATTTTAAATGTTGGTTTCTTACCTTAAGTCAGTCTCTTATTGTTTGTTACACAGTAGCAATAGAAATAAATTTAGTTTTAAAGCAAACTTTTTAAAGTTGAGAAATCATTATTATTAAAAGTTAATATATAATTTATATAACATAAAAGTGCAACTATACATTTTTTGCTATTTTAATATAACGGAAATATAAAATACGGATTTTTATCAGTATATAGTTAAATAATACTAAGTGTCTTAAATTTAGTGTTACAAGAAATGTTTTTTAATAAGTTTTTTATTTTTACAACATAAAACCAGGCTGGACATCAGAATATTTCCAAATCATACGTGTAAAATCCGATAAAATAAATGAAGTGGTTTAGAAAATAATATTTCCTGTAGTTTGATATAAGAGAAAATATGTGATTTTCCAAAATCTCAACTCGCCTGCTTGTTAGCCTCTGAGCTCGTTACACTTTCGGATTACTAACACAATTCCGGTGGTTTTCACTTCTTATTCTCCAAATTTCAGTGGATAACTTTTGAGTTGCGAATGCATACTGAAAATTACGAAAGGATGAACATTTAACTAAATTAAATTAGTCACATCCGTCTCGTTATTTTAACAATCTGAGTTCTGTTCTTTGCAATAGAATCCTGATAATATAATCTATATCGTGGTTATTTATTTACTTTTTTTTAAACTTTTTTTCCGATACTTTCTACTGTTTAAAAAAGTTGTGGACGTTTGAAATCAAATTTTTGGAAATTTAGGTATTTAAAAACCAAAACTACATCAACGTGTAAAAAATGTGTCGTTAGTTTTTAAGTAAAACATGTGCCTCTGTGCCAACAAAAAACTAGATTTTTTCAATGTTTAGTTTTCTCTGGAGAAACTGTGGATACAAAATAATAATAATAATTTGATCACTTGGACGTAAAATAGCTCAAAAACTAAAGTGTGTAATGTGCATCGCTAAATTTGTCTTATTAGAAGTTTCTCAAACACTTCTCTACAATGTTTGCAAAATTTCATACTTAATTGAATGTATTATAATGCATATAATATGAATGATTATAAGTTTTATGCTGTATGACGGAGAAAAAGTGGAAAAAATCTAAAACAGTGGCGATTTTTTTTCCTTCTTTTTTTCTTCTTCTTCTTTTTTTTTTTTTTTTTAATCTTTACTTTTTTTTAATAGGAAGAGAAATGAAAAAACCAGATTATACGTAACGAAATGGATTTTAGAGTAATTTCAAAGCAACAATAAAAGTAATTTACCTCAGGTAAAAATAGCATCAAGTCTGATTTGATAAACTCAAACTCAATAAAGATGCAAAGTCTCCATTACAAGTAGTTTTGTACATGTGTTTACACAAATTTAAAAATAATTTTAAGTATATTAAATTGCACATGCTTTAATGATAAAATGCTCTTGGAGTTAAAATAATACAAAAACGACTAACTATGAAAAATTAAATAACTATGAGAAATCTGTCTTGAGGCTTCTAATAAACTTTTAGAACAAAATGCTTTATCCCTCTATTAACAAGAAAATGAATAAGAGTTAATAATCCACTAGATGTATCTTTTTATAATATTTTCTGCTCAAAACAAACGAACCTTTTTAATTACTCTTTTACTGTGCTGAAATTCCGAAGCATTTCAGAAGCCGTTTTAAATGACTTAGCAAAAAAAAAGCGACGCCCTACAACGAAAATTCCCTTAAAATTAATAAACAAGAGCTCAATGCTTTCCTCCGATTCATACTTTTCAACAAGCAGTTTTATGTAATACCGCGTAACGTCCATATATGCAAACCTCCTTTAAAATTGAAGCAAGGAAAAAACTATTCTGACTCAGTAATGAGATTTTTTTTCTTCCCTTCGTATGTCTTCATTTAAAAGGAGTGTCATTTTACTCATGAACAGATAATAGGCTTGGTGTCTATCCATACGTTGATGAATGATTATGAGAAGCATATCACTTAAATGTGAATTTTTTATCGTCCATCTTAACCCGCCATCATATCAAGAACTTTATTATACATCTTCTGGGGCAAAATATAAAGGGGTGTTTATTGCTCGTATGAGATGAACTTAATTGTGAGGATGCTATTCTTTAAAATTAGACATAAAACATTTATCATTTGACCAAAAAAATATTTTATTTTTGAACTTAGTGATAAAAGGGTAGAGGCGTAAAAGAATGTTATACTGCTTTTGTAGTTTTTAAATATTGGATAAATGCTAATACATATTTACGTTTTGTTGTATTTTTTTCTAGTTAGCTGGTTAAAAACCTATCATAATTTTCAAAAATGGATTTATGAACTGTGTAAATTATGTGACCCTTCTTTTAACTTTGGCATATGTTTTAAACAAAACTTGGAAAGTTCTAAAATAATAGTAATAAATGCAATTGCAATTAAACCGGCTGATCTAAAGTGAAAAGGAAAAAAAATAAAATTTGCTATCCTTTTTTAAATAACTGAAATGAGAAATTATTTCTCTAAGGAAGTATTTTATCTTTGGAATGGGGCTTACAAGAATTCAAAGAAAAATATAATTGTTAGAAGAGAACAGAAAATTAGTTGCATTTTCATTTAAAAACCTCTTAGATTTAGATTAAACAACGAATTATACTTTTCTAGAATTTTTTTTTTAATATGTCAATCCTACAATTCCGATTAAAAATACAATTAATGGATGATTTTGGATTTAACTAAAATTAATAACCTCCTACATGTATAGAAAGATGGTACTGTTATTATTTTTTCTTTCTTATATTTTCTTTTATTACTGATGAAATTTTTTAACGAGCTAAATACTGACACTTTTAAATACATCTCTAGAACAAAAAATGTGGTATGTGGTAAGCTTATAAAAAAAGGTTTAAAGGAATAATACTTTTAAAAAATTGCTCATTTCAAGTATATTTTTTCATGGCAAAGCTTTGGGTTGATAATTATTATAATCCATTGGTACAATAAAGTAAAACGGGTTTAGAAATATTTTTTCTTATCTAAATGCATATTTTTTTAAAGAAATCTGTTTCAATTTTCAGGTATTAAAATTAACTTTTGATTTCTAAAAATAATAACCTTACTAAAAAAAAAATCCTTTTTTTTTTTTTTTTTGTATAGGAAGTGAAGGATTTATTACAATGCCTTCATTTTCTAAGAGCTTTTATAATATATTATATTTTGTAGAATGTAAATTTTTTTTGGTTATATTGTGGTATGGATAATTTAAAAAAAATGTTGAAATAGACATGATTGTTGTTGAGACATGTTGTGGAAAAAAGTTGCTATTTCTAAAAACAAAAAATATAAGAAGCATTCTTAATATTTGTTAATATCTACATAGCTTAAAAATCACTGAAAGATGGGAAAGTTTGCCCTTAACAGCCATTTTCAGTTCCAGATCAGTATTTTGAATAATATTTATGTCATTAAATAAATTGTCATGAAAGGGCTAACTATTTTCCACGATCATATAGAAAAGAGTCAATTTTCCATTAAAATATGTCTAAAAATTATGAAAGATAAATAGAGTATAATGAATGCTCGTAATGATTTAAAGATATGTAAGATATTTTTAATGCCCTCATATTTATACAATATTAATGTATTATGGATGTTGTACTCATAATGGGGTGGTATCCCCTCCTTGACTATAAACCTATGAATAATATTTATGTACCTGGTCTTTTTCATGACACTTTTTTGCACTCATAAATAACTTTGTCTTGGTTAAATTCAACCATCTTTCTAAAACCTTTTAATAAAATAGCTGAAGTTTCTTGCTTGATTACTTTGTATGTATCTCTGACCGAAGAAATAGCATTTTTGTCTTATTTTAGCCCAATTATATTTCAAAATGCTGATCCTTCAAAAACATTTCGTTCAACTGAAAATTTACAGCGACTTTTTTCTTTAATATTCGGAACAACATTTTAAAACTCCTTTTATTTTCGCTGTACTCGAAGTAAATGCTTAATATGCATTGTACTACTCGGACACAATAGATATTGCTTTATGTAATTATTTATGATTGTATTTTCAATACATGTATAACTAAATTTTTAATATTATAAGTAAAAATAATCTGACTTACGAAAAGCAATATAACATATATTGGTAACATTTTTATGTAATAACATATCTATGGTTAAAAAAGAGCTTCAATCAGAAATTGGATGGATAGGAAAAAGGGATATAACTTGGTCGTGATGTGAGTAAGCATGTTCTACTATTACGTGACTTCCGTTACGATGTGAATGTTTCTATTTATATTACGGACTTATGAAACCATTGATCGTACATGTAATGCAAACAAATATACAGAGAGAGAGCATACAATTAATTATATTCTATATCAGGTTCTTATATAATTTCTTATATAATATAATAATGAATAAAAAAAAATTGGAAAAAAAGTTTTTATTAAACAGTCAGCAGGTTTCTACAGATTTTATTAGTCACTGGAAGAAATACAATAACAAAAGTGTCCGATTTTAATTTAAAATCCACTTTTATTCTATTTAATTAAATCCCTATTTGAAATTCAATGCAGTTAACCATTCACCCGTAACATACATTCCTGGATTTCAAATGCGCTCCAAAATCTTGTTCAATGAATTCAATGTTAAGTTTAGTTTAAAAGAAATTGAAGACTTCAAACTACTTCTGCTGTCAGTAAAACATACTAAGTGACCAACCACTCAATCTTAGCTTA
This sequence comes from Linyphia triangularis, assembly GCA_963978545.1. Lineage (NCBI taxonomy): Eukaryota > Metazoa > Arthropoda > Arachnida > Araneae > Linyphiidae > Linyphia > Linyphia triangularis. Next base: position 31,601,775 of record OZ021725.1, on the reverse strand, counting down.
CTAGTCAAATGTTTTAAAAGGTTTCGGAACGATTAGGAATCCTACCAGTAACTAAAGGTTCGTCTAAGTTAAACTCTCTAAACCCTTTGTTGTAAGACACGATCTGGGCAGTTCTTTAATTAGCACAATGAACTATGAAAAGAAAAACCTATAATTGCTAAAAATTTACGAAGATTTGTTAACTTTTAGCCGAATCATGACGGTAAAATTTTTATAATTTTTCTTAAATATTTGTATCAAAATGACCTCATCGCTTTTCTTAGAAAAGTTTTGTAGACAGTAAGATTGTTTTCAATATGCATAACATCGCAATGACTCGCTATATCTATTAATAACATCATCTGAAATTTCCTTTAAATTTCCTAAATATTCAAATCCTTGAGTGATTTGTGAAATGATTTAAAAATTATTTGTGCATTGTTTTTATCCTTCGAAATATTATCCATTCTATTTCGGATTATTTTGAATTACTGTTTTTATATAAGTTTCACTCCACTTTGTATAGTAGTTCTATTTAATTTGTTCATTTTAGTAAGTAATAAAGGTAATTATAACAACAGGTATGATTAAACTTGAATGAACAACAGTCAATACCTAAATGTTACAGATACATAAAACCTTAATAAAAATGTTATTATTAACTAAGAGTTTGAAAACGCATTACAGTTACACAAGGTACAATTGTGTTTAAAAGTATTTATAATTTGCTAAATTACAGTAAACTAGATTTTTTGAAATGTTTAACATACCTCTACCGATTTACATTTCTCAAAACTGGGAAGTAGTATCTATACCAAACCCCAAATATCCAGAAAAAATTCAACAAAAACCATGTATTAAAAATATTTTTGAAGCCATTTATTTATTAATATAATTATTAAAACCTTTGAAAGAGTTGAATATACATACGACTTATCATAAATTTATTTTCAGTCTCCTTTGTTTCTTACAATTTAATTTACAACTATAAAATTAAATAAACTGAGGCATCAATTTAAAATTGAATAAACTGTAGAACCTTTGTCGTCTTTCATTATGAGCATAAAATGCATCTAATTTTCTTTCAAAGGTTATTACAACAACACAAATTCACTTAAGAAAGTAAAAACACTTTTTTGATTAAAAATAAGCGTATGTGGTTTATTACATTAGTGAATATTATAGTATATACTTAAGTATTATGATATCAAGTTATTTTTTTCACTTTTGTTGAACTATGAAAAGGCGCCATTTAACTTTTGATCCTACTATTTTATCAAAAAAGTGTTTTTTTTTTTTTTTTTTTTTTTTTTTTTTTTTTTTTTTTTTTTTTTTTTTTTTTTTTTTTTTTTGTAGACGTTTGATTAAAGCTGTTTGACTATACTTAAGTTTTCGCTTAGCGGCTGAACTCTATTTTTAACTTTAACAACTAATTTATAATAACATAGATTTTTATATTCATTTAAATTCTGATTTTTTACTGGTTTACTAATAAATTTTGTTAGTAAGAAAATCATTTGAAAAAAACTATTAAATAGAAATAAATATTAGAGATATATTTCATTAAGTTTAAAAAAAATACAGGAAATGTTTGTACTCGAAGTTATATGAAATTATGATACAGAATATTGAATGTAAGATATATAAAAAAAGGAGCTTTAATATGCACGGAATAATACACATACATTAGCAATGAGAAATATATTATTCCAGGGATCAAACGTGGGTAATTAAATGTATAATTTATGAAGTACATAATATGTATCTTGAGGATATTATATCTTTGCAAAAACTATTTTGTCACACCTTCCCCAAGAAATATACTGTTCATATCGCTGGTGGAACAATGACGTAAGTGCAGAATTTGTCAAAATGTCGCTAAGGTCTACCGTGTCAGGAAAAGCTTAGAGCATCTAGGAGAACAAAGACGGGACTATAGCAATCAATGTAACAATATTACACCGGTTCCAAGTTGATAGGCATGAATTAGTTTATGGGATACTCAATTTGGTCATCTACGTTTCCTGTAAAATTCAAATTTTCTCAGTTGAGTTATTATTTCATCATACCAATGATATGTTCTTAGAAATTTAATTTTCCATTCCATATCAATGTTAAATTGGAAAAATCTCAAGTTTACTGATGATATTTACTATGAAAATTATATCGTCCACGATTCTATAATTTTTTTTTTTTTAATTAGAATTTTTTCAAATATTAATAAGGTAAAGGCTATTACTGAAACATTTCTAAGACAACAAAATATTCTTTAATAAGTTAATAAAACTAAACATATAATTTATTTTAAAGATCATGATCATTAAATATATTTTTTTTACAATCGAATATTCGTTTAACTAAGCACTAGATAGACTTTCAAAAATACGCGGTTATCAGATTTATCACTAGTGTTTTTCCCCAATTTAAAATACGAACCCGTAAATCTATTTATCTCTGTTAACGCATTTCATTATTCATTTGAAACGGATGTTAAGTAATTCATTAAGTGCTATCTCAGTTAAGATGAACATTTATTAAATTGTTCGGTAAATTAAAAGAACGTTTACAAGATAGTTTCTTAGGACACTATCATTCATTAAAGCTTGAAGGTTTAATTGGTAGAATAGTTTGGGTACTAGAATTTTTTTTTTTCGTAACCAAAGATAAAACTATGTATTTTATCAGTATCTTTAAATGATTAAAAAGAATGATGACTGACATCAGATAATACCTTATGCCAGTACAGACTTTTGATTTACAATATCATACAACGTACTAATACAGTTTTGGAACATTTTATATTTGAATGTTCTACACAAGTGATAACTTAAATAACCTTCTAATTTAAAGTTGCTATTCAAGACGTCACAAGCCGACCAAACGGTATAGTGGTTAGCGTGCTAGCTTCTAGACCGCGAGGTTGCGGGTTCGAGTCCCGTGTTGGCATGGGTGTTTGTGAATGTATGTTGGCTTGTCTAATGACGAATGTTTCGGCGCATTATAGCCCTCGTGTTGCTGACGGCGCCAGATAATCTGAATACAACCAACCAACCAAGACGTCACAAAGCTATAAGGTCTAAAGTTTGGCATATGTGTTCTTTTTAAACCAATTAATAAATTTAAAAAAAAGTTAAATTGAGGTAACTACCCAAATTAACACAATAATGCAATAAAGAATTGGATTAGTCCTTATTTTTTAATTAGTTTGATTATCTGAAAGTGAATTGATACTCTAGTCTTTATATTATTATAATGAAAAAGTGCCTACTTTTAGCACTGAATCTTCATTTGTACATGTTAGTCCGAGAAGATCAACTCTTATTTTAATGAAGTATATATACATACTTTTGTATAAGTGGTAAACGATTCATGATCATGATCTTTAGCAGCTCTAAGAACTATGCCAACAGAAATAAATAATAATAATGCTGAAGCCAAAATATAATAGTAGTGCTCCGAAAATAAATAATCCCCCAAAAAAACACTTTTGAAAAGTAGAAGAACCACCAACCTCAAAAACACAAAAAACTTTCTTGCAATAAAAAAATCATAAACATGATGAAAATTTTCAGCCACAAATACAGTGATATAAAAAAGGGCCAACCTCTGATTAGAACTCTCGGTTGTGACTCGCTTAAGAATGTCTGCTTACTTAGTTTATTTTTAAAATTTAAGTTCCGCTCCCATTAAAATTTACGCTGCTTGAGGTTGGCACCCGTCATAGGAATATTAACAATGCTTGCGTTTAAAGTAATTTATGGCAAATTACACGAATATTCGAGTTCATGATTTCATTTGGATAGGTAGGAAATACAAAGTGATGTAAATCTTCATGTTCATGTAACTTTTAAAATAGTATAGAGAAACTGTGCTCAAACGCTTGCATTTGAATATATTTATTAAGAATTTTTTAAGTAGGAAACTGAAGTGTTTGTGGTAAGCTTTTGTTTGGTTGATACATACATTTTGGAAAGTTTTTATTGTCTGGGGGCTTTAAAGGTTAGTAATTAAGACGGGAGCCAACCTCAAGCAGCGTAAATTTTTATGGGAGCGGAACTTAAATTTTAAAAATAAACTAAGTAAGCAGACATTCTTAAGCGAGTCACAACAGAGAGTTCTAATCAGAGGTTGGCCCTTTTTTATATCACTGTATTTGTGGCTGAAAATTTTCATCATGTTTATGATTTTTTTATTGCAAGAAAGTTTTTTGTGTTTTTGAGGTTGGTGGTTCTTCTACTTTTCAAAAGTGTTTTTTTGGGGGATATCAGAACTTTTTTTTGAACACTGGCGACTTCTATTTTTTGAATTTGTCCGTTTAATCGTTTTTCTATATATCACCTATGGTACACCTGGTACCAGGAATATTCATAATTCTTCAAACTGAGTTCGACGATACCTTACATGCAATAATTATCTTTAAAATTGATAAAATGGAAGTGGTACCGATAGCATACCTGGTAATTTAAACATTCATAATTCGTCAAAACAAAAGTCCAACATGCCATATTTATCTTGGAATTTGATAAACTGAAAGTGGTACTACCTATGCTATACCTGGTACCTTAAACATTCATAATTTTTCAAGACAAGCCCAACAGCACCCAACATGCCATATTTATATTCAAAATTGATAAACCAGAAGTAGTACCACCCATGGTACACCTGGTACCATGAATATTCATAATTCTTCAAGTTGAGTTCAATAATATCTTGCATGTTAAAATCTACTTGAAAATTTACAAATTGGTTGAATGCGGATGGCAGTAACCATCAAAATCGACCACGAACGAGTAATAGAAACTTGTGTATGGCAACTCAACCCCCAAAACTTAATGAAATACGTTGCCATCGACAAAGAGCCTGTCTGCCAAGTTTCAGCTCGTTTGGTTAGTTTGTACGCACAACGACCTATTTTAAGGCATAATAACGACTAATCAGTCCGGGACCCACAGCTTAACGTGGATTTCGAATCACAACGAACATCCACACCTAAACCAGGAATCAAATCCGGCACCTTTAACATACAAGGCCAGAGCGTTCATACCATTGAAAATTTATTCTAATAAATTGTTATTAATAAATATTACAAGTTTTTTACAGTCTAAATATTGCAATATAAATTATTTTTATTATACCAAGCATTATTTTGGTTCACATATAATAACCCATTGATATCTGACAAAATTTAAAATATTTTCTTAACAACGATTTTAAAATTCACTATGAAATTAAAATTTTGAGGATATATGATTCTACAATTTCATTCTACAACAGAAATTCATTCTCAACACATCTTTAAAAACGAATGACATTTGTGCAAATTCCATTAGCCAATCGCAATGCGTGGTTCATTTAGTCTTCTGTAATGAATTGACTGTGACGTCAGCTCGCATAACCTCCACATTTATACTTTGTATTTAGCCCATAGTATCTTGCAACAAAACGTGATTGTTTTCATTTTTCAATGGAGATTTCCCGAAATTAAAATATTTTTGAAAGTTAACTCTCTCTATATTATCATACTGTTCAAATAATACATGCAACTTGAAGAACAAATATTTCTCTTTAATTCTGTCTCTTCACAAATTAAATTATTTCAATTTTAAAGATGTTATAAGCCATATAATTATAGTCTAATTCGTTCTGCCTATACTTTAACATTAAGTTCATTTTCACTTAAGCCTAACATGTCGGAAAAACTAATTTCGAAATTATAGCAAACCTGTTTGGCAACTTTTGGCATATATTTCTGAACCACAATTACAAGCTGATCGCCTTTATCTGTCGCCAAATTATGAAATGAAAAAAAAGTGTTTTTAAATTAATTAAAAATAGAAATAAATATTTAATGAAGTTCAAACCAGCATAGGATTTTAAGTTGAAACATTCCGCATCCTATAATTCAATCCGTTTGAAGATCTATAGCTTAGTTAGAGCTGGACGTTTGTCTAAATTTTTACATCAAAATCTGGCTAGAACTCGTTTTTTTATTTCATTTTGGAAATTTCAATATTTTTTTTTCTCTGTCTTTAATCCTATGTACTCAATATTTTTTTTCTCTGAAAGATATCACCGAGACGAATCTATGGTATTTTTTGTATAATTATGTGAAGTTTCGCAAGCGCGCTAGAAAATAGTCAATTTCGGCTTTTTCGCTGGAAGTTGTGCAGAGAATAGATACTTACTGTCGTTTCTGCCTTTTTAAGGTTGGCGGCGAAACGACCGTTTCGTCTGATAGTGCTAAATCTTCATTTGCACATATTAGCGTAAGAAGGTCCACTATTATTTTTATTATTAAGTATATATACTTAGTTTTGTATAAGTGGTAAACGATACATGATAACCATCATGATTTGCTTACAAACCATGCCATCCGAAAATAAATCCTAGTAGAATATGCAGTACGAAGAATGGGCGTTCATCAAGTTTATCTATAAGGTTTGAATTTATGCCCACTCATTTAGATTTACAAGGAAGTAGTATAGTATCGTTTAACATTTCATAAATTTTTAAGTATCAAGTTAGTGAAACATACCCTTTTGCTCATTACACATCCGTACAATTTTCTCTAATTATAAGTTTTACCGCATCGCATACTTAAAAATAGCTAGTTACTGTACAGCCCTACTTCCGTCCCTAGACGAGATATATGTATATGAGGTAAAACATGTCAAGTATCACGCAACAATATCTACAACATAAGTCACTTGCAGCGTCCCAATTACTCAAGGGCTGATTCGGTAAAATATAGAAATACCAGATACACACGCACATGTAAATTTCAGGGTTAGTCAAATCCGCAGTTCAATAGTGACCTTTTAAATCATGTTTTGTCAAGAGTATTGACTAGTTGGAGTTAATTTGAGACAGAATAGCTCTAAACTAATAGTATTCAAAGATATTTTATCAATAGCTTAAATTTGCATTGAGTGGGGTGAGGTATATATTTTTAAATGTGATGAAATGATAATTAAAGATCAAAGTGAAACAACGGTTTAAGTCTACTTTTGGTAAAAATAGAACCTGTAGTACTACGTATTAAAACATTAACTATACTAGCTGAGGGCAGATCGTTACGGACAAAAAATTTAAACAGTTTGAAAGTCTAATCGTTTTATTGTTGTGCTTTTAAACTTTATCAAACCTATAACAAATGTTCCACCACATGGCAAACTTGAGGAATTAAGACCGAAAATGTACTTTATTGGTTGTCCCCTGTCTCAATATCTTAAGTGGCAAGTGGACGTATTATGTTTATCCAAAAAAAATAATTCTAAGAATTGATACATTTCTACTTTGATGTATCACAAGAATTACAAAGCAATGCGGTACAAAGGGATTGAGATGTAAAGGCATTAGAAAATTACATCTTCATATACAATATTCAACCTATCGGCAAAAAGCTCCCTTCTTTGACTCTTGAAAGTGCACAATTGGGTTTCAAATGATCCCTCCCTCAGTTTGCAACCAATACTAAAAAATCCAAAGAACCTTTAAGAGAAAAATAAATCCTCACTAATGGACATAATACTCTACAAATCCAGCACTTTCTCTTATTATCTTAAACCATAAGTTCATAATCACGAATTTGTTTCGACTCAATTGATATCAGAGTGTCCACTAATCCCCCCCCCCCTCTCATTTGCTTTTATACACCAACAGACCCAATCAAGGCAAGGTTCACAATGCGTGGCTATAAAACAAGATATCCTATGAAAGATCGACGCCAGTACCCGAACTTAGCAATATTTTTTCAAAGTGAGCAAACATAAGGGTATAAGTTACACGTAAGCTCACTACTGTAATTGTCCTTTCTGGTTGGAATTATCCTGATTTTCTCCCATTCTCCCAAGGAAATTTCCTATTGAAATACCCCCTCCTCCTCCCAGGAATACATTATCTCATATTTAAAGGTGTTTGACCTAAGTAAGAGTTCAGACGTAGTGTAGCTCTCAATAACAATATGTATAGCTATTGTAATAAACAATTGTCTAGGTATAGTAAAGTGGTCACGCTCCTTCTAATGAGATTGTTTATACTGCCACCTTGCAGCAAAGTAAATCAAAATTAATCTCAATAATCATACAAGATACATAAAAGTAGTCGGTGACTTAATTAGAGAATAGCATCGCATTATTGGGAAAAGGCTCCATGAATTATTTGAATTATCACAGCATCGCTCATTTGTTCACGTCCACCAACTCTGATAACAGGAAACGAATCATTAATGAGCAATTATTCACTCATAGACTTGTACTTAATTAACAACAAGATATAAAAGAGAGTTCACGAGCTGTTGATGACGTACCTGTTTATTGGTGATTTCTTCCTATATGCATCGAAACGTAATAGAGATGGTAAACGCGAACGCAAAAACGAGCATTGTGTGCGTTTTAGATTAAGCATTCATATGCTTACGGTGATCCACACGCAAATGTTTTGTTTAAAAAAATGTCATTCCTTATTATACTGCTAATTGACGTTCAAAGCCATCTCATCAAATAACTCATTTCCACTCTAAGGTGATCCATACGCAAATGTAGTGTTTAAAAAAATTTCATTCCTTACTATACAGCCAGTTGACCTTTAAAGTCATCTCATCAAATAACTCATTTCCACTGTAAGGTGATCCATACGCAAATGTAGTGTTTAAAAAAATTTCATTCTTTATTATACTGCTAGTTGACGTTCAAAGCCATCTCATCAAATAACTCATTTCCACTGTATTAACTAGACCAAACTAATCGGGACCAAATTTTTAAACAGTGGGTATTAGTGTATATTAGTTAAGGAGTCAGAAAGGACATTACTAGGCACCATGAGACCGGGCATTACTGAGACATTATAGACCACAATCGATATTTCTGGGAAAAAGGACATTAGAGTTCACAATGTTCAGAGATTTTGAACCTCCTTTGAAAATTTTAGACAAACATATGTCCGTTTAGTTAGAAAACCTCTTACGATAATTTTCAGGAAGTTTTAAAATCACTAATTCTAATAGAAGATAAAAAATATTTATGTCTACACATTTTTCACTATTTTTATTTTTTAAAAATGCTTAATAACAAATTATGTCAATTTATATACCATGTATGTGTTGTTTTTGACCGACTCCTAAAAATTTATGTAACATATATTTTATTAAAAAGCCCCACTGACATGTTACGTAACCATATCAATTATTTCAAATAATTTAAACACATATGCTATTTAAAAAATATAAACACATTAAATACATTTATCATTCAATCCATTTTTCGGATTTTGCCATTTAAGTCCGTTCAATTTTTAATAATTCATAAACAATAACCTTTCTTTGAAAATTTATGAAATTTATTATATACTACAGAATTACCATATTTTTTATCGAATGCGAAATAACTTTCAAACAGCCATTACACGCTGCAACTGTTTCATGTCCCTATTTATTATTCTCTACAGTTACAGCTACGAAACATTTTAAAACAAATATTTCAATCAGCTTTTAATTATTCCAAAACACATGCTACAGATCGTCTGCAAGACTGTGTACTTAATTAATATTCTAGCTTTGTGTTATTGTGACGAGAAAATAAACTGTGATCTTGGGACAACCCTTGAATAATAATTGATTGCTTTCATTTCAGTCCAGTTATGCCCCCCCGCCTACTTATCCAGAAATTACAGCACCGAGAAATGGCACATATTAAACATTCTTTATTATAATTCAAAATGACAAATGGAATTAAAACGGAAGAACGTGTGGAACATAACGAACCAATTTGAAACAACGATTCCTTTCAACCTCTTTTGTTAAGCTTAATTATAAATTATCTTCTTCATCCTCACTTTCCATAAAATGTTCTGTACCATAATTCAGTAAGATGGCTTTTCTTCCTAAAAATTAATAAATAATTGTTCTCGGTTTGCATATCTTGCAAACACAATGGCATACATTTGGTGGTTTAGACGTCTAGTTATCTCAACAGCTGTGGGCGAGATAATGGTTCAGTGTATCTAGAGCCACTTGATTTAGATATCTTGTAAATATGTAATATCCTTTTGATGGCCTTTCTCCTCCCAGATATTCAAGCATGTTTTGGAAAAAGATTTCAGAAAATAAATATTTTCCCCAGAGTCAGACAGTTGATTGCTAACTGCTTCAGATGTGTGTAGTTTGTGATAGGATAACAATAGGGCTCTTGATTTATAAGTAGTGAAACCATGTGTAATTGATACTGAATGGCTGTTGTTGTTTTTTAATATACAAACTGATATTGGTTAGAAATTTTTCGAGAAAATATAACCTAAGTAGTTAGGTACATGACTATACTCTTTTCAATCATAGGTACATTTATCAACAACAATTAAAATTGTTTCACTCTTCTGGTTCTGAAAGTCAATCGCATAAAACTCCTTTATGTTTATAATTATTTAATTTGATAAAAATTATCTTAACCTACTTACAATTCGTTAAAAACGAATTTTTTAGTATATTTTTAATATAAATATTAGGATTTTAAGATACGAAATAATAATACATCACAGTTAAAACTGCAGTTTAAAGTGAAACTAATACAAACCTCCAGTGATTCTGTTAACATAAACATCGCACAGTGGGGCAGAACCACGAGAAAACTGACTAAAAGACATAAAAAAATATTTTGTTATTTTCCCCACGTAAATATGCTTGCAAGTATCTGGAGCATCTTGTCTCACATCTCCCGGTGAATAACTGTTTTTGCGACGTAGCTGTACGAACTTAACCTTTACTCTGGAGGGATTTGGAGAACGAGAAATACTTTTGATGTTAGTACTTGTTCAAGTGTTGTTTTAAAAAAGGATTTATATACTAATGGATAATTTTTTTACAAGAAATATATCTAGCTAATAATAAGTGGTATATAAAATAGTTTTATCATAATTTTAGAGAAGCCCAATATATATGTATTTTAAAAAAGGCACCTTCAGTGTTTTACACGATTTATTTATTTATTTATTTATTTATTTATTTATTTATTTATTTATTTATTTATTTATTTATTTATTTATTTATTTATTTATTTATTTATTTATTTATTTATTTATTTATTTATTTATTTATTTATTTATTTATTTATTTATTTATTTATTTATTTGCTTATTTGCTTGTTTGTTTGTTTGTTTGTTTGTTTGTTTGTTTGTTTGTTTGTTTGTTTGTTTGTTTGTTTGTTTGTTTGTTTGTTTGTTTGTTTATCTACTGAAGAAAGGAAAAATATTTGGGAAGATAACTTTTAGTATCTCAACTGTTTACACGGTTAGAAATAGTGAATAATTTGTTTCGGAATAGCTTTCACATTATTGCCGAAATTCACCCATTTGGCAAGAAATTTATTCAAAATGTAAAATAAAAAAAACTTGTTTTTTATACGATTTCATTAGCGGCAAGGCCGAGTAAATACAATTAAACGAGTTTTGAAAAATATTTATTCAGACATTTAAAATAAAAGGGAAACAAACAAATGTATTTAAATATATTTATAAATTAACTTTTAAAAAATTTATGAACTCTTGTTGTGAGCTAAGACATCTTAAAGAAAGTATAAAAACAACCATAAAATTAAAAAAAGAAACTTAGGAAATTAATAAGTTATGAATAATAGAAAATGTGCTGCTTTAATGCAAAACTAATATTGAAAAGTTTTGATAACGTAAAGTTGAAGACATAATGAAAAAAAAGTCATAATTTGATGAAGGAAATGGAAGGAAAGCGACACAATTCACATGATAAAAGTGAACTGAAGTTTCTTCGTTCAAAATTAGTATAACCATAGTAAAGTGCTATTTTGAAAATGTCTCCTAGTGCAGCAAGTTGAAGAGAATAGAAAATAATTTAAAGACAATTCTCTCACTAAGATAGACATCCTTCATAACATAAATAGGGTAGCATAACCGAATAGTATTTATCTGAAATTTTAAATTTCTAACAAAAATGGATTCGATATGTGATCAAAACCAAAGAAAAATCAGATATTATCTAACACATAGTTTAAGTGATTACAAAATATTTCTGACAAGTACTTAAATTGCTTCGATAATAATAGTACAGGAATTGTGTTAACTAGAAAAATCCTTTCAAAAACAACTCTTCGCTTCTACAATTCAATAGCTATCATAATTTATTCTAAATAAAAGGAACTAAAAATATATATCGCAGAATGTCTTTAAAAATCAAACTAAAAAAAGCTAACTTCTTAAATAGACCCTTGTCATTATAGGCAATTGCAAACTGCGTACATGAGTGGGAAGTCAAAAATGTTAAAAAAAAAAAAAAAACTTGAAAAAAAACCCCATAAATAATCAAGATATTTTAGAAGAAAAACCTTGTAATTCATAAACAAAAGTCATGTATGCAAAACTACTCCGTACTTTCTGCATCAAATATTGCATGGTACAGATGAACATAGATATTTATATGTTTTCAAAATCATTTTAAACTATTAAACAGCACTTATCATATTTTTAAGTTTATTGTTTTAATATACCAAACTTTTAAGTTTGCCTATCTTCCCGATATTCATCCACCAGTAATTATTTCACGATCATGAAGTAGTGAATGAAAATTATATTAATTCTTCCAAATTATATATTTAAAAAAAAAGCATCTAATTTATGAAAAGTTGTGTAAATATTTTAAAACTATTTGTGCATTTAACCGATTGTTTCTTGAAAGACCTCCCGTAAAGTATTTACCCTTTACACAGATCTTAATCAATGTTCTGGTACAATATAGCCCTTTTATAGCTTTTGCTTCATAAAATATCCGTTGCATCCAATATTCTAGGTAATTATCTTGTTAGAAAAATGTCATTTGACTTATTAGGAATCTGGAATTATAATAAAAATATTAAAATTGGTTTTTGAAAAGAATTATTAACTATTATGAAGTATAATTAATTTTTTGAATAAGTGAATATTCTCAGCAAGTTAAAATTTATAAAAATTGTTTTTCTGTTAATAGAGTTTACATTTACAGTATTTTAATATTGCTAATATATAAGTAATTTTCTCTGCACTTACAAAACCTTAATCTATGTTATTAAGAAGATTTTTAATGAATAAATAATTTTTTTAAATTCTATGTAGGTTTTTATCCCTTCATATATGAATGCCAATTACGAATAATAGGGGGGTCTTTTTGGTGAAAAAATTCAAATCTTTAAAACTATTATTATCTAGTTTTACTTTAACGATTAAAAAGCTACGTATTAATGGAATATAAATCATAAGGCTTCAATTTCCTGATGTGTAGAAGGTTTAAATCAGAACAGATAGTAAATATTACTAAGAAATAGAATTTTCAAATATTAGTTATGCATGATTTTATAATTAAAAGTATCTTATCTTTTGATAAACTTTCCAAATGGTATTCATCATACCATAATATGCATTTTGAAGCAAACGTAAAATTTTTAGAATCCTACAAAAGTTGAAACCACTTTTCTAAAACAACGTCTCAATGATACCTGAATATGGTATATACAACTATTTTTAAGCAACATACAAAGAAGGTTCTTATTTGTTTGACTTTAGATTCATCTTTAAAGTCATGTTCTTAATAAAGCCGAATGTGCATCTTAATAAAAGTTCAACAGAGCATCTTGAATAAAATTTCCTCAGGGCACGCAGACTGAATGAAAGAAATCTCTTTGATGAGAAACCTTTTAGTTTTGTTGTTTCCCCCTAGGTTTTAGTGAGTTGACTTCAAAGTACGACTATTAAGTTAGCGTATATATATATTACTAACATCACTTTTATGTACTGTTGAATTTTGATTTATTCTAAAAAATACACATTCAAGAAGATATAAATCCCAACATTTTGATTAACTTTGTATTAGAATAGTAAAAGATTTTATTACAGTGTATCCAATCTCTTTAATGACTTAATCACCGTTCATAATGACTTTTCTCTCAACAGATTCCTACCAGAAATTAGCTGCATACATTAATTAACCTGGTTGCATTTGCATTAATTGCAATTCCTCGCCTAACACAATAATTTATGCAATTGCTAATAATAAGGTTAAACGATTGCCTGGAAACTATGTTTTGAAATTCAGATGTTGTTCTAGAAGTAAGTAAAATATGATTTATTGTATACAAGGTGTCCCCATGAAAATATATACTTTGTTATAGTATTATATTAAAACGATTGAAAATAATGTATTTTTGTTTTTTACTATATGAGTTTGAGAATAATGGTAAATTACAAAAATGTAAAGAATACAAAAAAAAAAAAATAATAATAATAATAGTAATAATAAATAAATAAACAAGTGAGATTGTGAGAGTTTCTGTCACTAAGAAACCCCTTCTACATACGATTCTACAAGATGATTATAATTAAAATTCAATTTCAGAAATCTGTAAAAAACAGATCAGAATGACCTGCAATTTGATCTGAATATACGCGAAGAAGAGAAAATTGTATAGAATAAGAAAGAAAAAAAAAAACTACTTCGATCAATTTTTAATTCCATAACGTTTTGCCCTTTTTCGTATATATTCACGTCAAAATTCAAATCACTCTGACGAGGGGGTCTTTTCTAAAGCTTTTTGAAATTTGAGCTTTAATTATAATCATCATGTATATTACACATAAGGTTCAGAGTTCAGATACAAAACGTGTACAATTTCAAGCAATTAATTACTGAACTATACCTCTGTCAAAGTTGTGACAATGCATAAAAACACTGTTAATTTGGGTTATTTAAATATTTTCCTTAAGATTATAAATGTTTTCAAGCAACTTTCAAGCATTCGAGAACATTATTGCTACCATAAACATGTGTGAATTTACTATTTGAATTAAGGATACAGCGTATCCAATTTTTAAATCATTCTAACTCTGTCAAATTTAAAGATAGAATGTTAAGAAAAATTGTATCAATGTGATCTTATCTCGAAAACGATAACCTTCAACGTTTTTTTTTTTTTTTTCTTTTTTTTTTTTCTTTTTTTTTTTCTTCCTTTTTTTTTTTTTTTTTTTTCAGTTTGTTTGTATAATAATTTAATTTGTCTGACTTATAAAATAAATTACCCATACTAATCGTAGAACCTTTATAATATTATTGAGGACCTTAGATTAAAAATTTTTTATACAATGATGCCCTACTTTTAAGAGTTAAAGTAATAAACCTCTTAACAAAGGTTTTTTACTTTAAATGGTAACTTTGAATGCTTATAAATATCAGTATAAATATAAGTGAGTAAGAGACCGTACATGATAAATGACCTTTAATCCCAATATATATAATTGTAATCTTTAAAATATCTTAATTTTAAACAAGTTTTAAATAATCCTTTTAGGATATATTTAAAACTAATTGCTAGAAGAAAGGATATTTTTTATTTCATAATCTACAACGAATGAGCTTAATAGTTTTTAAATATCATTAATTTGCTTTCGCTTTTAAACCTTCGAAAGATAAATTGAAAAGAGTTTTTTTATATATATAATTAAGAAACATTTACGAAAACAGTTTGTTTACAACTAGAAATCCAATTCCGATTTCAATGATTAAATGTAAACACCTTTATTTAGATCTTGTTTTATTTATTTTTAAATTTAATTTTAACAGTAAGAGTAAGACATTTAATAAACTAATTTATTAAATTTGCTTTGATTTTTTCAAAATAAGTGACATGATAAGTGAATAAGTTATTGAAAGTTTAAATCATAAAATATTTTTAATATAAGTACAAGAGTAGCTTAACTTGAGTGTATAATTCCATAAATTTGTTTAAGTAGCATATATGTATCAATTTAATTTTTTTTTAATTCGATGTTAATCTAGTTTTGTCTTGGAACACCTATCAAACAAGTTAGCTTGAAAACTTGCTTTGCAAGTTTGTATCGATAACTATATATCATGATCTAAACTTATCGTGTTTTTTAATGTAAGGGTGAATAAATCAGTCCTCAATGTACACGTTACAAATGATTTTCTTTTATATTCATCTACATAATTTTCAAAAAGTAACAAAATGCCTCAATACTGATCTAACCACATGCTTAACATTGCTAGTAATTAGTTTTTAAAAAATCACAAGTTAGATTTAAATAGTACATTGGAATCGGTTAAGATACAGAACTTCATTCAGTTCTGCACGACAAATGATTATTATTAAATAGAAAATGACCCTGATAGTGATGTCTCCGAATCATCATTCCCTATCTTCAGTCTTAAGTTTACATATGTAATATTATATTCAATGTATTATCTCTCTCGCAATGAGAAGCTTGTGTAATACTTTACAGAGACTACCAATACCAGTTGTGTGTATCGATGTTACGCCATTAATGTAACAGTCAAAGACCAGATTTAATCAGTGAATTTTAATGGAAATGCTGCTCGATCCCTCAAAGGCAATGAAAGTTACCCCCTCTCCCACCTTCACAGCGTTGTGACCCTTTGGACATATATATAATTACTACTCCACACTGTTCCTGCTTTATCGAATTTACAATTCATTCTGAGGTCGTAGGCTTAATCTACTGGAGGTAATGTACTAGAAAAGCTGTTTGGCAAATGATCCGAAGGGAAATTTTGAGTTGTTGGGGAGTTTGGTTCATTTTAAGTAAATTTCAAAGCAGAAAATACCCCAATCTTTATACTTTCGTACCTAATAAACGTCTTTATATGGCTTATAATGCAAAATCACAAATTTATTCAAATCAGGGTTGGAGAAAAAACAGGTTTATAAAAAAAAAAAAAAAAAAAAAAAAAAAAAACATAAACCGTTTTTTTTTTGTTTTGTTTAAACCAGGTTTTTTTGGTTTAAACCGTTTTTTTTTTTTTTCCTTCTTTTTTTTTTTTCTTCTTAAATTGTTTCTAATTGCTTAGATACATATTTATAAATAAAATATTAAAATAAATAATAAATAGAATATAAAAATAAAATAAATAAACAATTGTTACTAGTTATGTGTACATTCAAATCATAATTTTAACGTTTTATTGAGAGGTACTATTTTTTAAATTCAATATATACAGTATCATACAGTGGTAATTATTTACTACAAAATACAAGGAATGAATATTGCTCTTAGATTCATCAGTAATGGTGATAAATTATTTAAAACGATATTTTTTAAGATTTAAAAATAAGTTGTTAAAACACAAAACCTTTATTTTAGAAACAAATTTAAAATGTAGACTACAATTTAAATTTAATTAATAACTTTGAATAATTATAAAACATTAGTATATTTATTACATTAATTAAAAAACTTATTGTTCAGTAGTCTTTAAATGCAAATTTTATTTAAAAAGAGATTAGAACTTAATCTAACTATAGTATTCGTATAATTTTTCATTTAAAAAACATCACTCAATCATATTATAGTACCAATATGTTATAATAAATATTTCATTTAGTGAATTATTTTCTCAAAAATATATAAAGAAAACTAGATTCTCATTTCTTTATTTCATTTAAAACAAATTTTGGATTTAACATTTTGAATAAAAAAATGTTCTGCTGCTTTTTATAAAACCTGTCTATTACGCAACAATTGTACAACTCCAAAAAGAAAACTTCATTCAATACATCAGAATTAAACTTTTTTACATCATTTTCCTGCATTCGCCATCATTCTATAACTGTTACATTTTCAATAACTTCCTTTTGAAAAAGATATCTTTGGAATGGAAAATTTATGGTTAAATGTAGAAGTAATTTATAACATCAAGTAATTTGAAAAATCTAGTTGTAAATAAATAAATAAAAATAGAATTTTAAATTATTCTTTAAAAAACCCAAATGTTTTTTTTTTATTTTTTTATTTTTTTATTTTTTTTATTTTTTTATTTAAAGAAAAAAACCTTTGTTTGAAACCAATTGGTTTAAACCTTTCCAACCCTGCTTCAAATACAAAATGTTTTTTCATTGTCAAGACAACACTTGTATTCATTTTCCATTGTAAACGAAAAATTAAATACCATAGCTATAAGACGTGTAAAATTGCATCAAAACTGCATTTGCCTTAAAATATATACAAAGAAAAAACTTCCCGATTTTTTTTCATGTGTATTCCTAGCAGTATTACGAAATAATGAAAATTAAAACTCAAGAAATTGGAACTATTCTATGTCAAAGGAAATGCAGCGACAATAAATTTCTTAGAAAATTGTCCTTGAAAGCCTATTCGTGATACATATTCCCTAGATGTGGCATGCAGCAACCTGAGATTCCATAACGCCATGGCTTCGGCACGAAATATGGAATAGACTTTCGTCAAGACGTGTGGAGAAAGTAATAGATTTTTAGGAGCACTCTAGTATGATTGAGGCAAGCCTCGTATATCATTTTAAAGCTTTAAGTTTGCAGACAAAAATGCCAAAAATAAAGCGGGAATAAAAAGAACACAAAAAGACACCACAAAGCGATACTGCCACAAAAAAAGATTAAAAAATGCAATAAAAAAAGAGTTTTTGGCAAAATGGCAGCATGATACCAGGCGATGGAATTTCGGATCATGATTGATTTCCAGGGTCCAAGAAAGAAATTAAATATCCTGCGACTATAAATTCTACAGCGGAAGATTATTTTTAGTTCATGGATTTTATGACAGAAGGTGCCAAATTATCGTCTACTATCATCTTTCCACCTTTTCGCCGCGACTGATAGATGGTTGACGAAATCCTAATAAAAGATCGCGTTGTTCGAAAGTTTGAAAAAGTGTCGCTTTGCAAAACAATAAGAATTATTCAACAGATCTACTTGTAAATTATCTACAGATCTCTAATGGCAAATTCGTATGTCGTGTTGTGCTATTTAAAGTGTGATGCTTTTGGATTAACATAAATAATATTAATATAAATTTTTTTAAATGTAAATGTGAAGTATCCTTGGAAAATATATGAAGACGGTAGATAGTCGCCAATAACTAAACATCAAAATGCCAAATTTATTATTGCATAATTATGCTTCATATGTCAATTAGTAGAAAACAATGCAGATAGATGAAAGTTGGCTTCATCGCATTATTACCTTAAATCTGCCAACTGTAAAGTTCAATGAAGACTATATAGTTCTTCTGTCGACGGTTATATGACCTTCTAGTCTAAACTAGACAGCAGTCAGCAATGAAAGACTGTCTTTTGAAAACAGAGTAAAATCAATTTGCAAAAGTTTTGAGTTCCTTCACTAATTTATAAAGCCATTCTTAAAGTAATAAAGCATTTTCCAGAAGAAGTACACGTTTAATTGTTATTTGAATGAAAACAGTACCAGCTTTTTGACTCCAAGTATGTTTGTTACATAGACATACAATTTTGGTTGAACATCAGAGTATTTTATGCAAAAAAAAAAAAAAAAAAAAAAAAAAAACATTTTTAGGTTGAACATCAATTTGTTTGATGAATAGAAGGAGAGCATTTTGAATGAGCATCAGCGTGTTTGATGCCATTAAAACAGCTTTTTGGTTGAACTTCAGAGTATTTAATGCAAATAAAACAACTTTTTGTTTAAACATCAATGTGTTTGATGTATAAAAACAGCATTTTGATTGAATATCAGTGAGTTGGTGCATATAAAACAGCTTTTTGGTTGAACATCAATGTGTTTGATGTATAAAAACAGCATGTTGATTAAATATCAGTGAGTTCATCATTTTGATTGGACGTTAGTGTATATGATGTTTATAGAAACGATATTTTGAATCGAAGAGGAAAATTTGCCTATATCGTTCCTGGGCTTTTCACATAGTAATATCTATCGCAATGGTTTCCTTAAAAATTTATTCCCAAAATGAAAACCTATCGAGGAAGACACACTACTAAAATAAAGATTTTTTTTTTCGTTAATCAAGGTATTAATCTAGCAAGTAAATTATTAGGCTTGTTATTTACTAGATTTTTTATTTTTTATTTTTCTTTAGCATTGGCACAGTCCGTCCTTTGTTGATTGTTAAGAAATTTTAACATTTTATTAAATCATTTTACAATTCAATGTAATGAAGAATAAATGTTAGTGATTAATTTTAGTTTAATTTAGGTTTTAGGTAAATAACTTTTATTTAATCTAGTGAATCTTGCCTATTAATGTTTATACAGTTTCAAAAAGTTTTTAATGATACCTAAGCTGATTTAATGCTATAATTTTCTTGATTTTTAAATTTTTTTGATATTTCGTTTTTAGTATCCTTAATAAACTACTTTCAAATTTTTTTTTTTTTTTTCAACTGCATATTCTTTCATTTAATCTCTCTATTATATATTCCAGTGTAAGATTTTGAAAAGTGCTCATTTTTTGTAATACAATATTGTATTGGTCCAATTTGAGAAATCAATCCCACAAATTGTACAACTTTAAAACTTTTACAAAAACTGATATATTTTTGTCTTACTTTAAACTTAATATACTGAAAAATAATAGGGAAGTAGATATATATATTTTTCCATAAAACATTTACACAAAAGTAAAACTAAACCAAATGACACGAAAACTCCAATGCGTTACAATATTGTTGAATGTTCTTTATAAAGTTAGTCAAATTTCAATTTACACAAATATATTGAGATAAATTTTAAACTATTTCTAATAAAGCCAAATTATCTTTTTTAGCCATCTAGACATTTAACAGTGCAAGAAAGTTTTTTCTGTTGAAAAAAAAAAACATTTAAAAAGTAAAAAAACCAGTATAATTACATGATAGTTCAGTGTCTAATCTTTATTAGTATAAATTACTTGATAATTTTTAGGTTTGAAATACAATAATATTTACGTTCCATATGCATTAATACGGAAAATGTTCCCAGCAATCTTACGAATAAATTCACAGATTAATTTATTTGCCAGTATTTAAAAGAATTCTTACCGTGATAGTTGAACAAAAAGCTTGAAAAAAAGTTTAGGTTAAAATTATTTGAGTGTTAAAAACATAATTTATTTAAAGAAAACTATTAAATACCACTAAAAACAGCTCACTTTGGAGAGATGCTCAAAAGAAATATATCTTCTTTGATAAAAATTGTACTAGTAATTTTACGCATGAGCACACTTTCTTCGTTTTTTTTTTTTTTTAAATACTTAAAAGTTTTTTTTTTTGTTTTTTTTCTATACAAACACTTCCCACTTACGAATGAATTATTAATTCCACCATGATACTTTTTTTAGACAGAAAATTTAATGAATATAAAAGTATATCTCAGCTTAAGAATTTTAAAATATGATCTTGGTGCTCTTAACAGTCAATTTATTATTCGTGTGCATATTTATTGCAATTTTATGTAAGTTTATGATATATGTTACAAGTTTCTTATATTTAAAAAAAATTAAATTTTCATCTAAACCAAATCAATAAAAATGCTTTAATGTAAGCAGCAAACTCTGAATCAAATTCAGATACGTTGTTATATGATTTGTTAACAGCAGAGATCAACATATGAATTCTTTGAAAGCAATTATTGAAGAAAATTGACTTTAAATGTTTATTTATTATGTTTTATTTTAAATATAAAAATAATGGCTTAAACGAAGAACAAACTAATTTTCAAAAGAATGTAAAAATTCATGAATGAACAGGAAGTAGTCTAACACACCTGTAAACATCTTGTGGTTGGTTGGTTTGTACGCTCAACA
This sequence comes from Linyphia triangularis, assembly GCA_963978545.1. Classification (NCBI taxonomy): domain Eukaryota; kingdom Metazoa; phylum Arthropoda; class Arachnida; order Araneae; family Linyphiidae; genus Linyphia; species Linyphia triangularis. The sequence goes on along the minus strand of OZ021725.1, from coordinate 31,580,185 downwards.
ACCTATATTTATGCACGAAGAAGGCTAATCATACCGGGACCTACAGCTTAACGTGGATACCGAGCCACAACGAACATCCATGCCCAATCCAGGATTCGAATGCGGCACATTTGTCATGCGAGGCCAGAGCTCTGACGCCACAGCCATCTGGTTGGCTAAACATCTTGTGTAATTCTTTAAGCACGAGTAAGGTATAGTATAATGATATCGTAAGCGAAAAAGAGTCTCTGTTTCATATATACATAAAATATTCTGTTCAGATATCCTTATGTATATGAAATATTTTTTTCAGATATTCACTTAAACTTAATGCAAAACTTCTACTAATTACTAATTATTCTGGCTATACATTCTTTAAAATTGTTTTTATGAAATCACATATTTTATTCTATTTCTAACTTCTTATTTCTTTAAATATATTACTGCTTACATAAGTTGTCAAGTTCCAAAATTCCACGTTCCTGCACAGACAAAACTTTCATTTTATACTTTCTCAATTAACAAGTTAAATAAGTCGGTAAGTTATCAATTAATAAAATTGATTTTTTATTATTATTATTTATTTATTTATTTATTTATTTATTTATTTATTAAGCAAATTCCACATTTAATGAAATTAAAATACAAGACAATATGTACTCATTATATAGCTACTTCCTTAGACAATATATATTTGCAGAAAATAGTGAATCGTTTTTTTTTTTTTTTTTTTTTTTTTTTTTTAAATATTCAACTTAAAAACGTATGGAAAATTTCTGAATTTCCTAAATTTGACTCACATTTTAAAGAACAATAAAAACTCGTTCCTACTCTTCAAAAAATATTTAATAAGTTCCAATCTAAAATCTCAAGCTTAAAAAAATAATATTTTTCTGTTAGAAAATACATTTTATAATTCTTTCAGAATTGAAAGAAATTTCTCACTAACTTTAAAAGAATGTCGTTTCTACATTCTTATGAGCTTTGCGTTAATTATTTAAAACACAACAAATTACTCTCTGGTAGAAACACCAAAAAGAGGAAAGTCAACCCATCACTCCTTCTAAGACAACGTTCGAACAAAGTCAGTTTTAAAGTATGTTTCGCAAACATTGTAACAAACGAAGGTATGTTTGTTTGTCCCACTATTTCTGACAACCGCTTCATTGTGTCAACAAAAAAATAATACCGTGGAACTCAAATCTCGACATACGCATTTGAAGAGTAAAAAAAGAGGCAAATTGTGTGAGGAAAAGAGATTTACTGTCACTTTCACCAGATGGGAAGATGGGGAGGGGATGGAAGAATTGTCGTTGTCTCTTGGACCGGAAGAAAAAAAGCTCATCTTTGAATGTCTTCTTTTTTATGTTTTTTTTTATAGCTATAGTGTTCGGGGAGATATTACACGGTGAAATGTATGGGCAAGAAGGATTCAGATTGTTATTTATTTTACAAATTGTATGAGTAAAAAATGTTACTTTATTTTTTTTAGTATACACATTTTAAATTTAAGTGTGCACATAAAATATTTACAATAATATCTTAGATAATTTTGAAATGTGGTTTTGTATTGTGAGTTTGATATAAATGTTTATAATTTGTTGCAGTCATTTTGAAATTTAGCAGCAATTCAGGTGTTGAAAAAGAAAATTTTAAGACAAAAATTAGGAATTTTAATAACTCTTTTTAAGAATAATAAATTTATACCTTCAAAGGAATAGTAAGTATTCCAAAACTAAAACTGCAATCAAGATAATAGACACAAGTGAGTGTTCCATTTTAAAGCAACAGTCAATGTAAAAAGAAACAAACAGCGTAATAACTATCATTTCTCTCCTTATTGATATAATTTGAATGTCTAATGTTTAATGTAATTTTGAAAGGAGATTTTGTATTGAGATTTTAGTATAAATGTTTAAAAATTATTATGATGCTAAAATATTATAATGCAGCTATTATAATGTTATAAAACATATGAAATACGATTTGATAAAACTTCACATACTTTCAATTTATCCCTTTCTTATATTCAAATTTCTATAAGTACAACTAAGTTCTTGTCCCCCTGCAACCCAATCATTCACAGATTTGTGGTTAAAGAGGTTAAAATATTTCACATTGAAATGTGACTACACATGAGATGTAGAGAGCTACTTTAAATAAAAGATATATACTCCGAAATTTTAATGAGAAATATTTCTTAAGGGGACTAGGTACCGTTAAAACTATTTTCTTAATTTATAACTTTAAAAATATGATTTTTACATATTCGAAAGTATTACTAGGTTAAAACTAAATTGCATTTTAAAAAAAGCTCTCATAGTTTTCTAAATTTTCAAAATTAAATTTAAAAAAAAAATTCCATAAAATTTCAAATTGTACTTTTTTTTTTATTTTTCAATATTGTTTTATGATTTTTAAAAAAATGCTTTTAGTGATATACTCTAAACTTTTAATCATAAAATAGTTTTGGAGAAAAATAATAAAAACTATACCTATCGGTAAAAAAAATTTAAAAAGGGATTTTTTTCAACATTTAAAATTGTAAAAAAAAAAGTTTACATTTCATTTAAAAACTCATGCCTATTTTTGTCAAATATATCTTTAGAATAACACAAAAAAATTTCAAGTCATTTCATTTATAGTTGCTGGAGTTTTAGCATTTTGAGTAAGGTGCGAATTCCAAAAGACCCGAAATGAGAAAAATGCTTTCGAAAGATCGAAGAAACTATTGCAGCAATGCTGAATTCTCCATAAAATTTTAATTTTTAGGTAATTAAAGCTATCAGATTAGCTCAAACACTTTCCAGAATAAGGAGGTTTCAGAGATTATAAACACCCAAAAAAATGGAAAACTGATATTTTTATAATATTTTGTGAAAACAAGAGGTTTCAAAGCCCCTTAACTGACACCAACATTTTTATCATAAATCAAACACAAAATTAGTACCATTCCAACAAAATTCATCTTTTTTTTTAATTTTAATGTATTATAAAGCTCAGTCCGATAAGTGGTTTCAATTGTATAGTCTATTGTAACAATTTCCGTCAAATCTATTCGTAACTACTCAAACTCATAGCGCATGCGCAATAGAGTAGAAGATAAGATAAAGATACTTAATAAAGAAACGTGCAATTCTATTGGTACTTAAAATTTAAGTTTAATTTAATAGTTTGTGTTATGATTAACACTTTTTAATATTACTACGACTTTATTTTATTAAATTTTGAGAATTTGAGTCTTAAAAATAAGAATGGAATTATGTGTTAATGCGAATTCATTTAGGATCTTAGAGAAATTATAATTCAAGAATATAGATATTTTAATATATTTATATTTCAAACAAGAAAAATCTTACCCACGTAAATTATGTCCCAAAAAATAGTATCAATTTTGCAAATTTGGGGAGATTTTTTAAAACAACTGGTGCTAAAAATATTGCAATTTAGAGAGTATTTTAAAAATATATAAATTACATAATGAAAAGAAAACGTTATCTATATCCATTTCAAATTCCAGATAAGATTCTTTACTTTTATATATTGAAAAAAATTAAACAAATAAAAATTTCGGTTTAACAAAAGTTTAACATCTTTTCATTATTTTAAAATATTGTTAAAATCTATGTGAGAATTTTTTTTTATTTTTATATTTTATTGATGTGTGAAAGTATAAACTTTTACCTACTAAATTTAGATTTTTTTTTTTTTTAAAGATAACTTTTATTTTTCCATATATCTAAATCTTTGGTAAAATTTTAATCAGTATTAATTTAGACATCAACAAAATTCATGCTCAAATCAAATGAAGTATTTTATTTTTATTTTCGAATAATTGATCCATTGATAGTAATTATATATATATATATATATATATATATATATACATATATTCCATCCACTATAGTAGATTTTAAAATATTATGCCAAACTCAAAAATTTAATGCAACATTTAATTCGTATTTTTAACAATTTCTGATGATATATATTAAAAAGGTAAATACCAAACTGCTTTTTTAACTATTGTATTTTCTAAACTAAACATTTCAAGTGTATTATTTCAAAAACAAAAGACGTTAGTGTTTCAATTAATACATAGCGGATATCAACATATTACTAATTAGATTGTTTCACAATTCTCAATAGCCCTTTCACATATTTTTGAAGTACTTGTCTCAACCATATGTTCGGAATAAATTAGCCAACCCTTTTGATATACGATGTTTTCAATAATTTATTCATCTAGACAGCCCCCAAACCTCATTGAAAACTTTCACTAAACGCATTTATAAAAGCTTGTCCTCTAATCCAGTTTCCTGAATGTGCAGTCGTTGAGGATTATGTGGAATACCAATTTCTCTCTCAATTCAAGTTGCGCTAGAAATGCTGATGTTAAATATGAAATATTTCGATTTAGTGGATTTATTTTGAATCTTAACAATGGTTGGGAGTCGGTCGAGTAATTCCTTTTATCGGAAACCTTTTGCATAATCTATTAAAGTAAAAGTAGTTTTGATAATAATCTGTGTCCAACTAATAATGATATTAAGGAATCGCAATAATGACATAATAGTATTGAGAAATTCATTTTTTCTTAAATACTTATAAATTAGATTTGCATTGGAGTGAAGCCACAATCCGGGTTTTTTTTTTTTTTTTTTTTTTGGGGGGGGGGGGGTTGTAAGGGTTTAAATTTAAATAATCTGTAATACTTATAAAGTTTCTGCTACTTTTATATAATTAAATATTATGGTAGTTGATAGTAATCAAACAAATTCCTTCAAGTAAAAAGAAAAGAAAAATACTGTTTCCAAACAATGTATAGAAATGTAGGTGACTCAATCCAAAAAATTTAAGTTTAAATAAACTGTGCTTTCTTTATTGAAAAGAAATAGAAATGGATAATCTATTTTAAATAACAGGTATTAAAATGATAACATATTTTATAGTATAATATGACTACTCGTAGAATGATAATGTATGACAAAAGAAGTTGTTTAAGGTAATGCTAAGAAGTTTCTCTACTTAGATTTATAGTCTTATTTTTCATATTCTCAAGAACTTTTTTCCTGTTTTTTACATGTGTTGTGGCTTTAGATGCCTTTATTACCTCAATTTTAGTAATAAAGACCTGTAAAAGCCCTTAAGGTATATATTTACAATTTAGATGATTTTCTTTAATTTTTAAGTTGGAATTTCAAAAATTTTGAGAGTATATCAGAATTAAAAATGATGCATTTTTATATATAAACTTTTCTGTTCCATTAATTTTATAATTAGCTAATTGCAATTAAAATTACTAATTGGAACGTTATTCTAATGAACATAAATAAATTTATAATTAACTTAGAGGCATGATTTTTATTTCAAATAAAAGATATTATATTGATGCATGTTTCCATAGAGACTTGTGAATTTAACTTCAATATTTATTTAATTATACATTTTTAAACAAAAAGTTGAAAAAACACATAGCTTTTACCAAAAAATTCAGATTAAATATAAATTAAAAATGTGTTTGCAACAAATATTAGATTTTTTTTATGGAAAACTAATTACAACTATTGTCTACATAACATAAATTAGAATTTTGTAAATAGGACCATTTATAATGAAGTTATTACAGATGGCGTAAAGTGATAACACCAAAATGTCATTCTTCAAAAAATGTGTTTAAAGTTTCCTACACTAACTAATGAGATACAAAGCAGGTTCACAAAACCCACTGTAATTTAAAGAGTAATTTGAGTCTCAGATAAAAAATGGTATAATTTTAAACGTAATGAATTCGGGAATATTTTGAAGAAAAAAAGCAGAAAAGCATACTTTAATCAGATTTTGAAATTCCTAATGTATATGTATACCTTAATGCCAAAAATAATAAGTTTTTCTATGTGTTGATATAGGTCTAAGAGGTAGTTCAATTTTTCCAATCCCTAAAATATTTTGTTCTCAATTTCCAACAATTAGTCTGTTCATAATACAATATCAAAGTGCAAATGTCCAACAATAAGATTTCAAGGGTATTTAATAGGGAAAATCAGGTTTGAAATAAATCACCCCACCCCACAAGGTGAAAACCCCGTGAAGATTATCGTGGGAAACTATGGAAAAAATATCTCTCCTCCTTTACCCACCATTCTATAAGTTTTGAGAACATATCTTCGACTTACAAGTGAAACACGCTAAGTCAAAAAATATAACTTTTCAAAAACGCATAGAAAAAGTTCAAATTTCCTGAATTTCAAAATTTTTTCTTTGATACTTCAGCAAACATCTAACTTTTGTTCAAAGTGTTAAGTATGGATAAGAAAATAACTCCAAAACTGAAAAAGTGACTTAGTGTGTTTCATTTGGAAACTGACATATGAACTGGACATTAAAATTAATATCAAAGTTGCGACATTTTCAAACACATCCATCATATAATGAAAATATATAAGCTCAAAAACTGAAATAAACTTGAAGAATGTTTGCTGCTAAAATATGAAGACCTCTAATTAAATACGTACAATACATAACATATTTAAACCATAGTTTTACATACATTTTTATAATGTAACCATAGTTTTATATAGAGTTGAGCAGAATGGATAAGATTCAATGAGAGAGAAAATATTGTAGAGTTATGTGTTATATCGATTAAAGTTTTTATCTCAGATATATTTAGTTAAACATCATGTTTAGAGATGGTATAAAATAATGTTACGGTCAATTGATAAAAAGTTTTTTGGTTATGAAATGCAAAAATCAAGAAAATTCACTGCACAAATATGTTTTCTATCAAATACGGTTAGTGAGTTAAAGTTGTCATAATATGTGTTGTTAACGCTCAATAAATAAATTTGTAAGTGGGAAAATTTACAAATATAAATGTTTTTAATTTTAAAATTTACTCACATATGTCAATATTGGAAAAACCGCATGTTAATACAGCAGAAAAGGGATAATTTCTAAATTTATTTGGGCCTGGCTAAGTTGACATAAAAAAGTTAATAGTTACTGGTAAAAAATAATTTACCAATTTCCCAACAAATATCTTTTTCAAACAGCAAAAATCAGTATAACTGCACAACTTGGAAAAAAAATACAAGGATACGTCTGCTAGTTACAAAGCGAAGCATGTTAGATAATTGCTGCTTGTATGTAACTCTCAGCTATGATACGTTTCTTGTGATTTTCCAACGTGGTATTACTGCAATGTTTGGGACTGGTTAATAAGAATCTGTGATTATTAAATTGTATCCTTTTTTTTTTCCTTGACTGGTATATTGTAATATTATAATGTTAGTCCTTAATTGGGATATTGATACATTGATAACGACTTCAAAATTGCTTCAATATAACTTTGATATCTATAGAAACCTCTACTGTAACAAGTCCCTTATGAATCTCAATCGTTACATAGGATTTCTAGTT